>OW569397.1:71745422-72358364 GCA_937620795.1 Thecophora atra
CAAAATCACTCAATGTTAAAGGTAAATAAACTTACAATAACAATTGAGACAATAAAAATCTCTATATTGTTACATATAAATAAGACAGAATAATTGGAAACTGTTGAAAAAGCCTCAATCTGGAGCAGAAAAATTTCAATTTTCATGGAAGGCATGTCTTATACTTTTCCTATATAAGTAATATTAAATATATATTTTGGTCGTGTTGGTATTACATTGAAATTATTTAAATATAATTATTTCTGAATTTGTTGTTGTCTTTTAAATTGTAATGGTAAAATATTTTCTGCATTGGAAAAATCCCCAACGGGATATTAGAAAATAAAAATATCATGAAAGTTTGTAAATGCGGTGCGATCTTCGAGTCTCGGAATCTAGAGCCCGTTGTCAAAGTTTCAAATAAACAAACTTTAGTAGAGTATCCATAACAACAATCGAATTTGTTAAATTCGTAATTGTATCTGAATGATTTGCCAGAATACATGCAGGAAATTGGTTCCTAGGAGTCACAAGAATAGATTAATATGGACAAGCCACAGATGTTCGAGCATATCCAGCACACCTTAAACTACACGGTCTTTGACTGTAAGTGGATACCGTGCTCTGCAAAATTTGTGGTGCTAGGATCGAAACCCAACAACAGTGGTATTCTGGAGATATATGAACTCAATGAAGCGAAAGTACATAAATTGAAGGAGGTGGTGAAGAAGACTGCTTTCAAGTGCGGCAGTTTTGGAGCGTCCAGCTTGCGAAATCGGCACATGGCCATTGGTGATTTTACTGGGCGGTTGCAGGTGCTGTAAGTCAAAACACTCTTCATATTTTCAATAGTCTACGAAATTCTTCTCCTAGTGATTTGGAGCGCCCAGTGATACCTGTGTACAACGTGGAAGCACACTCTACCATTATCAATGCTATTGATGCAATGGGTGGCAAGCAAATCGATTGTGGTGCACCAGAAATAGTGACGGGTGGTCGTGATGGCGCGGTAAAGGTTTGGGATATAAGGCAGGGTAATGCCCCAGTGATTGATATGACGCCGGAGCCAGGCACAGGCGGTGATAACCGTAGTCGCGATTGTTGGGCTGTGGCTTTTGGTAACAGCTACAACAATGACGATCGCTACGTAGCAGCAGGATACGACAATGGAGACTTAAAGCTCTTCGACCTTCGACAATTGGCAGTTCGATGGGAAACCACTCTCAAAAATGGCATATGCGACATAGAGTTCGATCGCAAAGATATTCCGATGAACAAAATGGCTGTGACGACTCTAGAAGGCGGTCTACACGTCTACGATATGCGAACACAACATGCTGAAAAGGGTTTCACTTGCGTCGAGGAACGCAACGCTGGGCGTTCAGTAGGTACTAATGGCGTTATCACCGGTCCCAAATCAACCGTATGGATGGTCCGTCATTTGCCGCAGAATCGGGATTTATTTGTCACTGGAGGCGGTACAGGGTCTCTGCGTTTGTGGCAGTATGAGTACCCCGGGAAGCGCTGTCAGGATGCAGGGGACGGGCACGACATGGGAGTGGCTGGAACACTCCACATGCTGCATGCTTCAACCGTGTCCTCACAACCGGTGCACTGCTTTGACTGGCATCCAGACAAATTGGGGCTTGGAATCTGTGGGTCTTTCGATCAGATGGTGCGTGTACTAGTAACAACGAAGTTAAACTTGTACTGAACAGCTTTATAAATATGCATCTAAAAAGAATACCTCAAATTTTTTAAAATGCTTTATTTTCTAATTACTTTTTGTCATTCTCAGTTTGAGTTCTTCAGTTATTTTATACAATAAGTCTTTAGTAGCACTTAAATGAATCTCGTTTTTTTCAAACTTCTCCATTTCCTTTTCAATCGATCGAACGCAAGCCTGAGCAGTCAAACGCGCCGAACTCAATTGCGATGTAATGCATAATTTTTCATCCTCCTCGTGCTTTTCGATAGACTCCAGAGATTTTTCGCATATTTCTTGGCAAATTTGAAGCATCTTCAGGGAAGCGTCTTCCTTCGATGTCCATGTGGGATCTTTGTTCGCATACGCACGATAGGCCTTTACTAATTTCTGTGCTTTATTTAAAGGAGTTGCAGCTATCAGTGCTGCCAGCTCCCACAGTTTTGGTTCGTTGCCATGCTTCACGCATTGATGGCCAAGAAGCTTTGCGGTTTTTTTGCGCAGGCGCTCTGGATGTTGTCCTTTTGCATCGAGAATACCCTTTGCTATTGCGCTCACCGTAACGGATAGTACTTCTATGTCGAGGTAACGCTCCTTCAGATCGCTTAATCGGATGTAGGCGTTTAAAGCATCTTCGAAATTGCCAGTATCGACCGAGACAAGCATGAAGTTCTCAAAAACCTATAATTGAATGTTTGTATCTGATTTGGAATATATTATATATGACACACCTTCCAATTATTGTAGTTGCACTTCAATGACTCAGCCAGCACTTTATGAGCCCGTTTCTTATCGCCCAGCTTAATCAGGGCCTTCGCCAGGTTATTCCACGACTCGAAACCCAACGGCTCCAAATGAGTGTACGTTATGTAGGCGCGGACAGCAAGCTGCCAACGCTCCAACGAAATTGCTGCGTATCCCAAACGCAGCCAAATCTTCTCTTGCAGGGAATTAATTTCTACTGACTTCTCAAAATGAGGAATGGCGAGTTCATACTCTTTGCGCTGGAAATGGTAGTTGCCCCAATGTGCCTGCGCACGACCGCTCGTGTGTTTCGAAAACTCCCACGCGATCTCATAGCACTTTGGGTCATCAGTTGCATCACCGAGAAGACAGTGTAGCAGCACAGTTGGCTTTTTTGCTAGCTCCTGGCGAATTATTTCTGCAGCATTATGACGCAATTCGAGCCTTGTATAACAGTGGATGACTTGCTCCCAAGCCTTGATCTTTAAATATATATCGAGGGCGCTCTTCGTCATACCCAGAGAGAGTAGCAACTCACAGAGTACACTTTGAATTCGCCATTTTGGCTCGAGGAAACTAGCAAAAGCGTACGATAAACGCTCAGGTAGTGAGTACTTTGTATCGTGAAGAAGCTTAACGGCCTCCTCGCATTGCTTCCAGCTGCGCTCAACAGTACGACGTCCGCTGGCCTCTTGAATGCAGTTCAATAGCAGTGCCGCTTGTCTCACTTGCAACGGTCCGTGCTCCTGATAGAGCAACGTTTGTATGAAGGGTTCCAGCTCTTCATCTGCAAGTTTGTCCTTCGGCTGAGAGCGTTTCAGTTGCTTGCTGTAGAACACATAAATGTTAGAAATGTAGTAATTTCGAGATAAGCGTGTTTAGACATACACTTTAGCCAAAACTAATATTTGTAGGATGCATGGCAGAGACATTACTTCATTATCTTTCGGTTCAATAAATCGTATTCGTTCCAGACGTGTGTCGTCATCCAACAGCAACAGCTTTGGAATTGGTGTAGAGCCATTCGATGCACTCGAAGAGGGAAAATCATTTGGTATCTCTTGAACTACCTTAAGGCATAACTGGGGAAGGGCTTTCTGTTGAAATTTAGTACGGACGCCAAGTAAACCTGATGTAGAATTTAGAGCATCACATTTATGTTAACCTCAGTGGATGAATAATTTACCCTCTACATTCAGCTCAAGCTTAAGACGAGTGCAGAGATCCTCCAGTATCTTTTCAGACTTTTGCGTACGATGAAAAAGAAGATAACCGTTGCTCAGCTCCAAGTATAACAGAGCCTCATACTCCTTATCGCCCAAAGTATCAACACGCTGCAGCAACCAATCAGATTCCAGTTTCAGCTCTTCATATAAATTATTGGTCAACTCGTCCATTATTTTTTGGTGAACACAGATGATACGGTGTTGCCACCAGTGCAGTACCTAAAGTTAGCAACAATTATTGGTGAGGTAAAGCAAGGATTTTACGATTACATTGAGTAAACCTACCAATGATTGTGGCCATTTTCTTAGCAAATGTCTGAGGACTTCTTTAGCGATTACTAGAAATTCACCAAACTGTACATTCGGGTTGATTTCCTCTCCGTTCTCCATCAATTGATGCGCAACATCAGAGTCCGTGAGCAACTTCGTCGACAGCAAGTCCTGAATATGCTGCAGCTTGTCGAAGGGTCCAGTAAAATTGTACTGTACAAAGATGAACACCAACTCAATTGCTTGGCAGAGGATATTTTCAGCAGCGGTCTCATCCATATCATCTGGTATGACCCGTGTGCAATTCTCTAGTATCTGCCCAATATGCTCCGGCAACCACTCGCATTTCCACACATTCTGCAGGCGTTGACTAGCCAATTCTAGACATGCAACATTAGAAGGGTTTATAATTTTATATACACTTACCATTCACTTTTGTACTGCCATTAAAATTACACAAATGCAATTTATTAAACGGCTCTGTTAACATTTTAAGATTTAACAGAATGAAATTAATAAAAGAAATTAATGTACAGCTGTGTTTACTTAATACGAGTGGTGCCAAATCTACCGGAACTGTTTGGCACAATCGGACGAACTCGAGACAAAATACAAAATTAACTGGCATTTTATGGGAGTCAAGAAAAAAATTAGTTATCTGTGTACATTTGTACTTAGGTAAAGAAACGTACGTTCGGAAGATTTCTATTTTGACACGTTATCTGCTTGAGCTATCCTTCTTACCACATTGTGGCGATGTTGTACAGCGGAAAAACCACCCTGCCGTTTTATTGTGAATGGCCACCTTTAGAGATAATTTGGCAGCACATTTTTAAAAGGAGAACAGCTGGCTAATTCAACATTTTTAATATATAGTATTATTAACGTTTTCAACACTGGAAGTTATGAAAAACCATAGAAGCAGTAACTTTACATCAGCAGAAGTGGATTTGCTTCTGGAGTCAGTCAAAGCCCACAAAGAGAAGGTGGAGTGGAGAGGAACGGACCAGATGAGCGTGGAGCTGAAGGAGGAAGTGTGGAAAAAAATCGAAAGTGAATTTAACGCGAGTTCTTTGGGTAAATTCAAACATTAAAATTAACGTATGTATAACGTAATTATGTCTATTTGTAGGAACCTATAGGTGCAAGCGATCGCTGAGGACGAAGTATGAGAACATAAAGAAAGTGGCGAAAAGAAATTTAGCCATGGGCAGGCAGAATTGGTTGACTGCAAGAAGTGGAAATATGTTAAAGCAGAAGCTAAATTTGGAAATAGAACAACTAAAACTTATGAACAACAAATTAAATTTGGAAACAGAACATCTAAAGATTATGAACAATTTAGAACAAGCAAAAATCAAATTAGAAATCGAAAAGCTTAAAAATGAAATATAAATTCCAGTTCCGCATTGGCTTCTTTCAAGATTAATTTATGACATTTGCATTCACCTTTGTTACTCAAGGAACTGTAGTTAATTTCTCTTTTTATTTCTTCCTCTGCACTCCATTTTTTTCCTTAAACAATGTAACGGTTACAAAAAATACCATTATTAAGTATGTATTGTTTACAATAATGTATTAGATCTACAATTCTATCATTTTATTTATGAGTTTCTAATGAAAGCAAATAAAATGATATATTGTATTATATAAAGTTAAATTATTGTAAGCTACATTTAAAATAAATCTGTAATAATCTTTTTTATTTATTTAAAAATATTCGCTAATCATTACACGCCGAGCGTGTTTCTTGTTTGTTTCTGTTTCTACTTTCGTCACAGACAATAGTATCCGTTACGTTAGTTAATTACGACCGAAATAGCAAAGGTAAAATAGGGAAGCGTCTTTTACATTCCCTGTAGCTTCTCTAGACGCAGCAGAGTTCGTATCTATCACCTCACATAATGGAGTCATCAGATAACATTTATTTAGGTAAATCCTCTCGCGTAAGACCACACAGCAAAGAGTAATATATATTCATAAAGAGATTTCACGTGAATGGGATGTTTTCCGATGGAATGAGTGATATATTCACTTTTGTGCTTCCGTTTGTAATGCATTAAAGGAGGAATAGTAGGTATGGAAAGGTATTTATATTCTAAATCGGTGTCACCTCCTGAGTCGATTTAGCCATGACATGATTTGGTATTGACAATGAGAAAAATCGGTGCTAACAACTGAATGTTTCAACTTATATTCGATACGAAAAATTGAGAAAATCAGACTAATTGGTAATAAGAAAGAATATGCATATAATAGAAGAAAAGAATATTACATTTGTGTTAATGATGACGGGCGTTTGTGTAGCCAAGTGCTGTTTGTACAATTTTTAAATTTAGTTTGTGCGCACTTTTAAAGAGCTGGTAGTTTAGAAGTTTAAAACAGAAAGGAAACATAATTAAAAATTTCAAATAATCTGCTTATTAAACAATTACTTAAACAATTTAATTTAATTGTTACAAAGAAAATAATGTTAACGATCGAAAAAACGTTGAATTGCGTAGCTTGAATGTATCAATTGTATCTGGCCTTTATCAAATTAACATTGAATACTTTGTAATGTTGCCGATAACGAGCAACGTGACAAAATGGTGAGTGATTAAAATTGATATTGGTGCAAAGAAGAATAAAATTTCAATATGGAAGAATGTCGCATACCACTCACGATGCATTACGAGGAAAAAATGTATGTGGAGACCGTGATCTTCGGTGATTTTGTTAGCGTATTCTGATTAGGATAATAACCCGAAGAGAGCAACTGAAGAACGCAATCGTCTTGGCGCTAAATTGTGGACCAATTTTTAAAAGCATTTATCGTGGGATTTGAGAAAATGCAGCCGCACTTTAAAGTAAAATTTGGTATTATATTATTACAATATTTTTCTAATTTATGTTAATGTAATATTACTTATACTTTTTAATCGCATTAAATAGCAGATATTATTTTTTATAAATAATCAGATGTGAATTGTTTAGAAAATCACGTCGACTGTTAATAATAATATCAATAATTCTCTTACGACACGTACTCGAATGTCATAAAATGTGAAGAAGTGCTGAAATTTCTATGCAGGTTTTCAGTTCATGAAAAGTTTATATAATTTCCGTGCATTTAATTCTAAAAGTTTTACATCAATTGTGTATATGACAATGTGTATTTAATTTAATTTCTACAGCGTTAACACGGATGTCTGATGTAATTTTCTCTTAGAAACTCCGCTCATGTAGGACACTCGCTGCTACAGTTGGCAGTTAAACCATCCATATAAGGGTATTAATTACTTTATATACGAGTACAATTACTTCAGTAGGGAATTGTGATTTATCATATATTTCTAGGAAATATAATTTGACAATTATTAATCTAAACTAATCGTCATTTATGTATCAGATGCGGAAATAACTAATCCTTGCTGTAATAAATTCCAATTTAGTTCCTTTGTAAATTCGAAAAACTGTGAAAAACCTTAGAAGTTCGAATCAACTCATTTCGATGTGCATTCAATTTATTGTTTCCTTGTGCTTATTTGTTTTCATTAAGTAATAATTCGCTGTTAAGTCATTAAAATCTACTAAAATGCTTCCTCTTGTGGTCAATAACTGACAAATGAATTAGTGCTAAATGAATAAAGTTCACATTGAATTTAAATGACGCAGTCGGACGTTAATTAAATGATAATACTTTTTGCTCTGAAGTTCTTGCAATGGACTGCGCGTCACTGATTAGTTTTGTTGTTGCTCTGTAGTAAAACAGCGAACAACAGCGAAGAAAGCAACAACTACACGGAAACAGCGAACTGACACACACACAAGTCAGTGGAATGCACTTCGTGGCGCAGCAGCAGCGCTAATGACATTCAAATTAAATGTAAATTCGTAATGTCAGACTCGGATTTCACCTTGACGTTAGACTGAACGTTCAGCTTTTAGTATTCGCTATTGTATTGCATTTTCATTCACATCAACATTCCGTAGTCTGTGGTGCATTGACGGCGCTCCCAGCAAGACAGGCGATAGGAAAACATGAATGTCGTCAGCGAGCAGCGGCTCGCATGAGTCGACAACGGCAAAGGGCGGCCAGCGGTTAAAATTACATTCACGGTCAAGGTCTGAAAACGTAAAATGATGATTCTCCTCCTTCGTTCTACTGTGCATTCGTCTCGTTCGTTTCATTGTTTTTTGTTGTTGGTGTTCATTGAGTTGGTGGGTGGTTAGCACAACACCGCGTTGTTCACAGAAATGTCTGCTAAATCAAGTTCGAGTACTTTAAAAGTGAGAAAAAGCACGTGTTCATTTCTTGAAGCAGTTCTCTTTACAAAAGAGAGTGAAAAAGCTTTTTGTAACGACTCTTTTTGTGCAAAACAAATCTCTGCTTGCACTACTCAGAGCAAATGCTCAGCTGAAGCAAAAGCTATTCATGTAAGCACAGGAAAAGCTTTTAATTTTAATGCATTTTGAGGCATTGCAGAGAAATGTCATCAACTCATAAATAGAGAAATTCTGGAACCTAGACCTGAATGCACATTTTATTCTAAAATCTTTGCCTGAGTTGATCGTGGGACGAGAGATAAAGAAAATGGAGTTTATTATTGACGAAAGTCAATTTCTATTATTTATTAAATTGTTTTTTACTGCTCAATGAACTTAATTTTCCTTCCATTCCTATTAAAAGGGTTGACTTCGTTTCCGAGTGGTTCATTGACCAAATCGGAAGAAATTCAAGCCACTTTTACTTGAAGCAGTTCCAATACTTGTTTTACTTGTTTTAAGTGAAGCATGCGAAAGCGAAACTACGACTGCACGGCGCTGGAAGTGTTCCGAGCGTGTCTACGTTTGCATTTGCATTCGTTGATGGCGCTGCTCCACCGTCCAGATTCCGATCCAAGTTCATTTGTGATTCGAGATGTGAAGCGATATGACAATGATTCGAATTCGTGCGCTGGAGCGGCACTGCACCGGCACCGGATTCGGAGAAAGTGAAATCGATCGAAATCGACTGCACTTAATTGCAATTGCGTTGCAAACCATATAAAAGCAAAGGAATGCATCAACGGCGAAGAATGACACGATTTGCGAGCAAGTGAGACGACAGCAGCAGCAATTTTCATTACTTCGCTTTTTTCGTTAAGAAAAGCATGAAAAAAGAAACGAAAAATGGGAAAAAATGGATCACATTAATTGGATCACAATAATGAAAAGTCATTATTAATTATTAATTAAATGAATAATGAACTTTATTATAATAAAAAGAAGAGTCCATAATTAAATGAAGCAAATGAACAAATTAATTATATTAATGATGCGCAGTTCTTGAGGAAACCTTTGGAACTTCTTCCATCTACTTTTTATATTATTATTATTATTTCTGCTTCTGTCGTTCCTTGCACAGAAAATGCGTTTCAAGCGAAGCTTTCGTTCGTTTCTTGTAATGCTTTTGTTTTGTGGTTGGTAGCCGTGAACTGCGTGTGATCCTTAGTGAACAAGAAAAGTTTAAAAAAAGCTGCGATTAAATGTCGTTGTCACCATCGCTTAATGCTAATTTCTTGTAATTACATACATATTTTCAACTTGTTGTTGTTTCTTTTCTTTCTTTCTTTCTGCGTACTTGCATTTAATCAGAGCTGTTGACGTTCTCGGCGCTTTCTGATTTATTGTTGGATTTGTTGCGGTAAACAAATTAAATACACACAAAGGCAATGCGCAAAGGTTTAGCAACCGCAATTAAAACGCACCAATTCAAGGACGTACAATGGAGCTGCAGAGGCAGATAATAACAGATAGTACATACTTTGAAATCCCTTCGACTAAATAAACTATTAAACAAATCGACAAATATTCGATACAAACTCCATAAAAAGATTCATTGTTATCGCTGATTCACTCTTCGTTGCTTGAAAATCCCCTGGAGAATTACAATTTAAAAATTAAGCATTCTTAATGAGGCCCAAAATGGCGGCTGATACACTGCGCCTTACGTCGACAGCCTCCCTCAGCTTAATTGAAGAAGATCCAAGAAGTGCCCTCATTTGAGGCCAAAACTCAGGCACACGAGCCATCGTTTAGGATAACTGAATAATTATTCATTTCCTTCTTTCTGTTAACTTTTTATCCATGCACATACATAATTATTAATAAACCTAATAAATATCTTCTTCGTTCATTGATTAGAAATGAGAAGTGAAGAGAAAGAGGAAAATTTTGGGAAAGGTTCCTTTAACAAATGACTAAATTTGTCCAAAGAAATTCCATGAAGGTTGCTCGTCCTTCGCGTCCTCCACAAAAGTTTCCACCTTCGAATTTTCCCCTTCGCCAGATCCGGTTTCACGTCCTGCCTGAAACCATAAATAATAATAATTGCTGTACGCAAAAATATCTCATTTAAACATTGTCTTCGTCGTGGCACGTGTCACTTCCATTTCCGAGAGCAGCGATGGTGCTCAATGCAGGGAAATCGGGCGGTTAACGCGTTCTAATGTTCAAGGTCATCATTCATTTCGGCATTTCTAATTTTAAGACTTGTGTTTTCTTTTCTCCGAAAACCAAGGCAAATTATATACATACATACATACATTTTAGGAATAAACTGAAATATAAAGAAATATGTACAGGAAATTATTTCCTGAGATAGAAATAATTTCGTTTTTCATTCTCCGTTTTATTTTTATTTTATACAAATTTGTAGAAATTCGGCACATGTTTAGGGAAATGGGAAATGGCCAAAGTCGAAAGTCTTTGGAAACGTCCAGAAACTCATGTTTATATTTAAAGTTGATTAATTTAATTCACTGAAAAAAATTAAGCGAAATATAAAATTCTACTAACAATTTCAAGGACAGTTTCTAATTAATTTAGAATTTATTTAGAAAGCGTTTTGATCGACGTTTTCTCTTTTATTATTTACACATAAAATCGATTCAAAAACTTATGTGTTCTTTTTTAGTATTTCCTTAACATTTAGCAGAGATAATCATGTATTATTTGCTAATAATTAATTAATAATTTTTATTAATAATCTCTGTCATTGCGGCTTCGAAACGTGTCGAAAGATTCCCGTGGAGAAAGAAGAATGATTAGTTAATTGAGATATAGACAGGCATTGGGCAATGGCACGTTAAGCAGCCATGAGGTCACAGAAAGCAATCATGCATGGGAAGCTGGGAGTGAGGGCGACCTCATGAGGCCGACGTTGTCATGGGCCATTGAAAGCTGTCAAATGTAGCAACGCATAAATCAGCCAACAGCGCCAAAAAGATTAACAAGTCGGGCAGGAAGCTCAACATTTAGCAGACACAACCCAATAAGAACAACAACAAAACCAGTGCCAAGAAGTTTCCGTTTGACGTCATTTTTATGTTAATGTTTGATCTGTTTTATTAAAAGTTTTGAGTTTTGGAGTCGGGAGAATTTGATACATGTATTTATCGAATAATCACGATTTACGATTTGTTCCAATGAAATTTTCCAACTTCCGCGGTTTGAACCGTGGGCCAGATTAGCGAAGGGTGCACAAAGCGATGTTTCCAGGGTCGAATTCGACAGACGGACGCACCAAATTTGAAATTTGTACGGCCTCGAAATGAACTGAATACACAAATAAGCACGGCAGCAGAACAACGGAGAAAAATAAATGAGACACGCCGAAAAATTTAAATAAAAAAAATACATTTAAAAATAAGTGCAAAAAATAAACAGAAATTTGCTTTTGCGCGAGGTGAGGCGAGGTGACGCTTCGCGAGTCAGTCGCAATTTCAAGGTTGGGGTTATCAAGTTGCCAAGATCAAGGCGAGCTGCGGGACGAGTCGCCGGACGGACGTACCGCGGCAGAATAAAACGATCGACGACGGAGCAGTTGCCGGTCGAGCGTTGTGTAAGTGTGTGTGTTGTTGTTGCTCATTTTGTTGCTAATTCGGCGATGAGTGATGATGTGTCGATGAGCGACGAATTTTTGAAGAGTCAGTCAAATGTGAGCGTGTATTTACTTTGGGATAAAACTGGCAAATTCGGAACAAAGGCAAGTGAAAACAATTCAGGAAAAAATAATACTTCTTGTTCTTTAAAGGCTTATAAAAACCAAAAGAAAATGTTAGCTAGAGAGAGACAGATAAATACATCCAGCAATCAGAAGCGTTTTCTGATTTCTAGTCTTACACTTAAAATAAAAACACAAAATCGGAAAGCTACACACTGTTACAGCTAAAAAGTGCCGCTCTTTTGCCGTGTAAATCTGTAGTTCCAGTTTTTGTTGTTGTGTTTGTAGTTGTTTTCGTTGTCGTCAACATGAATTGCGTACATGCTTCCCCACACGAAAACCCTGCTGCTGGCAAGAACACAACGATTTACAGCTTCATAAATGTTTATTTACGTATGTATGTGTGTATGTTCGTGCGGATGTGATTTGTAGGCATTGAAAAACGTTGTAAAGGCGAAACCTTGACCATAACCTTCAAGGAGAGCGATCAGCGACTTTCGAGATTTTTCCAGCCTACGTATCATTGACATTGAAATAAAAACGGCCACAAACACACACAAAAATGTGAGTATTGTTATTAATAATTTCGTTGAGTGGATAAATATTTCTATACAAACTCGTACAACCGCCAATAAAGAATTTAAATATTCCTTTTAACCTCATTTTAAGATTTACGTCGCAAATTTTTCTATAAATCAATAGACGTAATGATGAAAATACGTAAAAATGATTTGTTGTAATTAATCTGAATGCTTAAATGACAGAATTAAGTGAGTAATTTATGAAAAACAATTTAATTTTCATGAAAACTTCACCAATTCTAATAAATAATTTCCCTTTCTCCTCAAATATCCTTCAATAATTTCCCTTGATTGTGATTTGGAACGAATTTGGGATTAAAATTTGCAATAATTATTACTTAAGTGAAAACAATGTGTTCGCTTCACTTCTGTCCACAATTTCAACATGAATGAAGTTGGCAACTCGCTTTGAAATCGTGTCGCAGGTGATGTTTTTTCCTCTCGAGCGATCTTCGCTTGTAAAACGATCGGGGGAAGAGTTCAGCGCTCAATGACACCAATAATTAATCTGCTTAGCGTCGGTGTTGTTTACAGCCGCATCCGCTTCCATTTCGCGCACTCGCAGCCTCGGCAATCGATCGGCTGATCGAAAAGTCCAACTTACTTCGAGTTGAGGTCAAAGCGAGCGGCCGCAGTACAAATATTTAATAATATCTGCCAGCGACGGCAGCTCATCGAACGCCAACCTTCGAACATGAGTACGAAATTAATTTTTTTTTCGCTTCGTGTGTGCGTTTCTTTTCCGTTGTTTGTAGACCTCGTGCTCAAAAAACTATTAAAAATAACCTTATTTCGCGCTATTTAAAGTGATTCGAGCTGCTTTCGGAATCGCTCAGCGACAGAAAAAAGGAATAGAAAACACAATTGTATGAAATGCGATAAATATTAAATATCGCCCGATCGATCGATCGGTTTTTCGGCTAAACGAAGACTCTTGATGTGCGTAACGTGTTGAGGTTTTGTGACTTTATCCCGCTGTTGTTTTTCAATCTCTTTTCTTTGCTTTTTGGGCGCTCAAAAATCTTGACCCAATTCCGAGGTGAAAATATTGCCTACTTTGTGAGATCTGCGACTCGGAGATGAGATGACCGCGATTTGGACGTTTAATGCGGCCATAAAACCTCGGCCGAAGCTCGTTTGAGTCATTTCTCCGACGCAAAGCCGCGACCTTCGAACATCTTCGGCCTTATTTCTTCAAACGAATTTGTGAAGGATTCAGTGAAGGTCCCAACCTCGTCTGCTGCTTCAGCGAATGGTGCTAAACGTGAGAAGCAGCTGAGGTGAGTTAGAGTCTGAGCTCAGTTCGATCCCGCTCGCCTGAACGGAGAGTTTCCAGTTCTTATTGGAGTTTTCAATTGTTATCAGTGACTCCATTTTAAAGGGATATTTTATAACTCCAAAAAAGCTTCACTCCTGATTTCCACTGATTTTCTGTTCCCTTTGTTCACTTACTGTAAACCTGTTCCAGAGTATGTATTTTTTGGGTTATTTATTTAAGGGTTTTCTCTTTCGCTTTCATTGTGTCAGCTTCAGCATCGGTGAGTCTTTTGATGGCGGGTATTTAATGGATCATTTGCTGTATGCTAATTCGAGAATATCTCTGCTGAGACTTTAATCAAATTTCCAAATTAATTCAGCCAACGAAAGGCGACGGAGTCGAGCAGATGCACTGCGATCAAGTCCATTGACCAGCGGCCACTTCTGCCGACAATAAAAAGTCATCAAGGTCAGCGAAGTCAGTCTGCAATTCGCCTGCGTCTGAGTCGGGCTCCGAACCGAGTCTACTCAGCCACCGCTTTGATGAAGTTCGCTTGTTATGTTTTTATTGCGTTCTTTTATCAAGTCCCACAAGGAATCTGAAGAAGTTGTTCTCCTTTGTTACTGTTGTTGGGACTTCAAGAGTTCCGCTTTGCGACGACTTTCTTTGTGTGGCTCGGAGCATCTTTCAGGCTCTTTTTATTGCTTTCAATTCTCTTCACATCCTCTGCATATTTGTGCATAAGATCGGAGCAGTTAAATCAACATGAATTCAATTAAAAGTTCCAATTCAATTAAGAAGATTCGCGTTTCCCCAGAGAACCGGAAAGAGCCATAATTCAGCGGTTTCAGTGGGTGCATAATGAAGCATCAGCAACGTTGAGAGTGCATCTGCGATGTGTTTGATTATTGATCACTTAGAAGATCGCTGGCGGCCGTGATCTAGAAACGGCTTCGAGTCCACAAACGATTCCCAGCTCTTCGCCCCGCTCAACAATGATTCACTGCGACTTCACAGAATCCGTAGTACAATTAAAGTAGCAAAAAACTAAAGCAGCAAAAGCGTCGAGGTCAATGAAAAGCAGAGCCGCGGATGACGTTCCAATTGGAAACGAAGTGCTTTCGATTAACTGGTCATTGATCTGCAGCGTCGGTCGCAGCTGCCCGACGAAGCGTCGCTGATAACACACGACGCCAACGTCGATGCTGGGGATGATGATGCATTCCTGATAAATCAACAGCGTTTATGAATT
This sequence comes from Thecophora atra, assembly GCA_937620795.1. NCBI lineage: Eukaryota > Metazoa > Arthropoda > Insecta > Diptera > Conopidae > Thecophora > Thecophora atra. The sequence continues at coordinate 71,760,407 of OW569397.1, forward strand.
TATTATTAAAGCCACGGCGACGGCGACGTTGACTGCGAGCTGCAACGAGTCACTTTTATTGAATTTGCATTTAATTTTCAGCCGATTTATTGTCTTAATCACTATCAGCTGTCTACTTGTTTGTTTTCTTCTCCGTTTCACTGTGCTTCTCTGTCACTTGAGCCGCTTAATTGAATGAGTCATCGGTTGGGCTGGCGGCAAGCTTCTGGGCCGCGCCGCCCCACGATGGACCATCAGCAGCCGTCGCATGAAGTTCAAGAGTGTTCATGGAGATAAGCAGAAAGAAAGTGTCCTTCAACCTGCAACTGGTCGCTTTTAAACGCTGTGAAATTGTGGAAAGAGCAAAGGTAACAAAGGTCAAGTACATCTTCAACGTCTGGGATACTTTTATTAGATTTTTACTTAATAGATTCGAGGCAGTACTTCGACAACCATGAAATTATCACCTCTAGAGAATAGAGTTTATTATTTGCAGAGAGTGAAACTGATGAAGAAGAGACTATAATTCCCTTCCTTTGCTAGTGGGCGGCCCTCCATTGACGCCTACTCTACTCAGTGGGAGGTCGGTCCTTGGAGGAGTCAGAGCTAGCGGAGCTACCGTTTGCTTCTTCGAGGCCCATGCGGGACTAAAATTTGGTCCGTAGGGGTTCAATGAAAAAGACGGGCACGTGTATTTGTGTTTGTGTTTGTATTTATTCTTTCAATTCCTTATAATGCTTCTCGACTTGATAATACAGTGTTTTCACCAACCGGAGCCTCCTCAGTTAGTAACTACTCAGACTTTGTACTCCAGAACCTGAAACCGTTGAGAAAACTTAGTATGCTCAATGAGTTCTGGTCCTGGAGTACACAACCGAAGCGAAGAACCGAGCTTCTCGAAGTGATTGCCTCGTATTCAGAAAGTACGGTTTTTTGTTGGCTACTCAAGATTAGGTTAAGTTGAAAGAAAGAAAGGATGAGACTAACAACTACTTTTTCTCATTACATTTTCTTATTATTATTATTATTATAGCTATACATTTATAAGTTTTGCACCTTGAATTATACAGTTTATAAGACCTCCTAGTCTTAAAGCCTAGTCTAAAGACTATGGGGACTCATGATACTAATTTATGAACAGTTTAGTTGAAATACTCAAATAAAGATCGCTGATGAGAAACAGTGGCTGATTTCGAAATAGGCATACGATCTGCCTATTGGTCAAACTTGTCTGATTATCGACATAATCGGCCCAAATGGTACATCATATGACGTCCTTTTGATTTGAAACTGAACTCTATTATTGCAATGTTACGAAATGGAGCAATTAAGTACTGTGATACGAAATCAGAATTAATACAATAGTGTGAAAATCTTAATTATGATTATGCTGGGCTTAGTGACTATAACAAACAGTAAATTACTATGTTTACTTTTCTGAGTGTAAGAATCACTGATTTGGATAAGAATTGCAAATAGAGTAGATGCCAAGTTCACTTGTTTTATCGGTTGGCTTCTTTACTTGGTGTCCATTCATCGAGGAGCAGCGTTTCCCCTTTTTAAACTCCCTTCAGCACACTCGGCGAAGTGCAGCCCACGTTCTGCCAGTGCGATGGCTGCACATCGTCCAATGTCACGTTGTAGGGTTGTGTAGGTGTTTCTGTTCACATCATCGTCAAACTCGGTTCAAAGTTATTCTGCTCGAAGGTCAGCCTGTCGCCCACTTCAGGCCAATGCTACGTGGCATCAACAGCAGCAGCAGTTCAAGTGCAAGGGTTGCCATTGCTCTTGACTGTCTGTTGGTAGCCTTGCAAATTGCGCTGTTGTGTGTGTCTGGCAGCACCGTTATTTGCCCTGACGTTGTAGGGGATGAGGTCCTTGTACAGTCGCTGTTGCGAGTTAGTGACTTCGACAGAGTAGACGAAGCATTTTACAATGAACGTGGAATTGTTGCCATGATTCAAAGGTCAACTGAATGGGTTGTGAATTGAAGGTTGAGCCAAAAGAAGCGGCGAGAGAGAAAGAGAGAGAGAGAGAGAGAGAGAGAGAGAGAGAGAGAGAGAGAGAGAATGGGAGACTTCGCCTGTTGAATTTCTTTATACATATTTTGCAGAAGTTTCAAAAGTGTTTTGGAATGAAAATTGACTGTTTAGAATGATTTCTAAGGACAATATTCTCCTCATTTTCCACATCCCGTTATGCGTTTATCGTGGTCCATTAGGCTCTGTGTCATTTTCTTATCTCTGAATACAATTGACTACATTCAACACTTTCATTCGCAGCCGTGTTTGTCCTTTGTGCGACCTTTAATTCCATTACGTGGCTTCTATGGAATTCATTGAAATCGAATCAAAGTCACGCGCCACTCGCAACCAAGGTTAACACAGACCCACAGATGCCAAAGTTTAGAGGTAAAACAACCGCGGCAAAACACCGACCGGCTGAATGGGGCTGAGAGCGGTCCAGCAGCACTTCTCTCCACTCTGCAACAACAGCGCCGCTGCGTGGGAGCGACCCTAGTGCGCATCCTTCCAGCGTAACCTTGAACTTCAACTGCGGCGCCAACGTACGTTGGGGGCTCTGATGGGTGGCATCAGAGTGTTTAACTTCTCCTTCTCTGTGCGCCAACTCGTCGGCTAATCTTCGGTATTCGGCTTTTCGCCTTAGCAAGAGCGGCGAAAGCTCAACTCACCTCAAGGCACGAAGTTCGTGAGCTGAGGAAGTGGTGGGTTGTGCGCCGGAGAAAGAGCATCAGAAAAGCTTTGCTCTGCACAGAGTGCGGCTCATGAGCACGCTGACAACTGTGGGCGGAATGCGAACCTTCAACCGGCGGCAAGCTTTGCACCCCACGCAACCTTAACTTAGCCCGGTAAAAGTTTGTTGACTGTTGCCATTGAATGGGGTCACCAACGTCATTTCTCTCTACATCCACGCGAGTTGAAGATGAACTTTACTCGTGGGACTTCGGGAGAAGCGAGCGGAGAGGGTCTTCGTGTTATTGGCATTTGTACTACGCAGTGGTGAATTGTTGGTATGCTTTATTCATTACTTGAGCCTGAACAACCCGCGGCCAGTGGGCTGTGGAGAACATGGGACGCGTGCTGGGAACTTTCCGTTTGTTTTTCGTATTCAAATGCGTCACATTTCGCATTTGCACGTTCGGGATTTTGATGGATGCGTGTGATGCGTTGGAATTTTACTGTAATAAAGTTCAAAGCTAAAGCAAATCAACTTATAAAATAACAAAAGTGTACATTTATGGGTATTTAAAGGTTTTAACAACATAAATTAACCTCTGTTGGGCTATGAGTTGCCTGTGGAACCTATTTTCCACTTAAAATCGTTTTCTTAATCTTTAACAGCTTCTCAAACAGTTCAGCGATAATGCTTGATGAGAGCTTCTCTAATGGTTCGACCTTCGGGAAACTGTACTTTCTTGATACAGGAAATTCCACAGATTCCAGCAACGTCGTAGTTCCATTCATGGCGCTCAATCTGCAGGCTTTTTTTCTATAAAGTTTTCCCCCCATTGTCTTTAAATAGGTTTTATTCACTGATGATTTCCCCTAGATACTTCCCTCTTCTTTCTCATCTTCTTCCGTTCGCACCTTTGTGGAAACCTTCTCTCATCCGTGCTTTTTGAAGTGTTTATTTTGCCTCTTTCCTTCTCTTTCTAGGAATTCCTGTCGCTCTGCCATTTATTCCGTTTCAGGCATCCTTCAACTTCCGCGGAGTCCATTTCGCACACGTGCCACAGCGTTGCTGGATCGAGCGGGACGTCGGCGAAGTTTATTGGCTTTGTTCGTTTCCGCATGTTTGCTCGAATTACGTCCCACTCGTCCTCGTCAAGGGCAAAAGCAGCTTCATCCCGGCTTCGCGCTGTTCTTCGGCCCCCTCGCGACTCGCTTCACCCCTCGCAACATAAGCCATTGACACGCGTCGACAAGCGAATGGAAATTTCCTCCTGACGCCATTTTGTGTCGTTCGTTGGTGTTATTTAAAGCTTCTGAGTTGGGATATGGGTTGATGAAGTGATTCTTGTGTCAGTGAATGAATCTCCGCTCTCCTTCAAAGGCGCGTGCGGCTTCCGCGGCGTCGTCTTCCCGCTCCTTGCCACAGCGAATGTGTGTCACCTTTCGTAGCCTTCGCAATGCGTAGGAGTCACCGCGGATGAGTTTATGAGTGCCGAGAGTTTCATGGGCCGGGCAACACGTGTCAAAACTTCTCCTATTCGCAGGTTCCTTCAACTCTTAACGCTCTTCAAGCGCATTTCCCATTCGGATTGAAGGTCCTTTGACTATAAATTAATTGGCCATTACTTTTATCTGATCCCTTTTTCGCCAAATTCGAAAATGTGCGCGTGTGTCCTTGGGAATTCCGGAATTTTACATTCTTTAGGACCCGCTGACTGTCGACACGATTTCAGAAAGGAAAGAATCAGGTTCAACCTTTTCATTTAACGCTGACTTAATTCAACCCTTGGAAATATAAAAAGAGTCGCTAGAAGACTTTTAACAGCTTCTTCAAGCGACGACGTCAGCAGGACTCAGAGATTATTGAAAAAGTGACGGGATGGAAGCAAACTCCAATCCTTAACTAGCAAAAAAGAGGCTTTGAACGATTTGCCAGCGGAATTCCACCGAAGAGTCGAAGTAATCCACACTCGAGCTGCAGACAGAAATAAATATTCTTATTATTCAATTGGTAAAGTAAAATGCTTCCATAAAACAGCTGGAAATTCAATGCTGCAGGAAAATAACGTCGACGGCTGTGGCTTCGGTGTGTTTGTGTCACGGTGACATCGTAGCTGACTTAATCACTGCCACTTGCCTAAAAGTACTTATAACAGTTATTCCGTTGAATTAGGTACCAGCATAGAGATTATAGTACTATAATACTAGAGATTATAATCTCTATGGTACCAGGCTTCTGTGAATTAATATTTGGTGATCGAAAGTAGTTCATGAGTGATTGTAAATTCTCATACGAAGTTTAAATGAAAGCTGATTTACGTCTTTATTCCCAAACTTACCATTACACAAAGACGTTACATAAAACACTTTTCACCTCATCTCCATAAAATAGTGACTTTGACGAAGTGATTCAAAAAGTCTCTTTTATCATTTAAGACTAAACTGAGTCTTCTTTTTGTATTCTAACAGAGAGATTGTAATCGGAAATCATTGCCATCATCTATGAGAGAGACACAACGGCGCCGTCTCTGAGAACAGCTTAAAGCAGCGATGTCCAAACTCACACTGTCACATTTTAAGCATGTGTATGAACGACTTCTCAACCTGCACTAAAAAAAATTAATACTTCGAAGTAGGAAGCATTAGTTTCTTTTTGTTAAATTCTGCTACGATTATTGAAACACATTTAAAGTTTTAACAAACCAGTACAAGCGTGAAAAGTATCACACCTCAATTATTTGCTAAAAATTTACGAATCTTTAGTTGGAGAAGGACGGAAAACGATATATTAGATGCGTTAATATGAAGAATTGAGCTTATTCGTAACAAATCTTGTAGATTGTACATAAAATATGATTTTTGCAATAAAATATAATAATATTATATAATATAAAGGAAAAATCCGCATTAACACAAACAGCGATAATTTTTTTGGGTGTAGCCAAATCAAACTTTCATGAATGCTCACGCAATTTCGGCAAATGCACTCATTGTATACATATTAAGGTGCTCAAAAATTGAGTGGCCGAATGGCTGCTCATGGGCGACGATGGCTTAAAGCCACCAACAAACCGCGTGAGAGGGTTTTAGCTAATACACTGCCAATATGCGTAAATAGTGATGAAAACTGTAGTTGGTACACAAACCTTCAATTGAAATGAATGTAAATGAAGCTGGGCTTAGCGTGGTGAAAAGCAAACTCACCTTTAGAGAATGACTCTTAGAACACGACGTCGCTCACTCAGGTGGCTTTCCAAAGACGACAGCACCTCTTCTAAAGTGAATTTTAGAATAACGGCGTGAGGCAAATGAAGCACTAATTGCATTATTATCGTCTTCAATTTTATTAAAATCACACTTTCAATAATAAAACTTGTTGTTTTAAACATTTTTCGACATTCTTCTCATCACGAAGCGAAATGAAAGTGGATTTTGGAGCTCCATGCAACGGTGCACCACAAGAGGGATGCGCATGAGGTCAATCGAGGTCACAGTCGCTTCCTGTTTCAGCAGACAGGTTCACAAACGTGCTTAATGCAGAGACCCATTTTATCACTTGCTAAAAACTCCGCTGAGGACCGCTGTTGAACCAACACCACATAAAAACGAAACTAATAAATTTGAAAGTTGATTTTATAGTTAAATGAGCGCCGAAAGGTTTTTTGTCAACGTCGATCGATCTGCATACATTCGAATTTCTCCCGAGCTTCGTTAATGACTTCGCTCGTCGTTGTAATGCGTTCACTGACCTCGTTTCGAGACCGACCGACGTCGAGTAGTTTTGCTTTTGCGCGATTCGATTTGCTACAAATTCATGGCTGGCCTTTTGACTTGAAAAATTGAACCAGAGAAATTATTTCGAGCGTCGCCGTCGGTTTTGTTTTCTGTTTAGAAAACGCAGCAACAGTTTAACGCGCGCGGCGCGAACGGCGGATGACCCCAAAAACCAACAATGTATTTAATTTCCAATCTGAACAAATGTTAATCGTAGCAACAACTACAAAAGCGATCATATAACAAGAAAAAAAAGCGGAGCGGCGCATTGAAAGAAAGTGGAAACTCTCACTTTTGCTTGCTGTGAAAAAACAGCGCACAACGACGACTCGTTAGCGGAGCGTCATTGCATTCACGGCGACGTGGTGGGAGAGGGACGACGTTGGATAGTGTTCAGGAACAGCAGAGCAGCTGTAGTTCAACAAACTCGCTTGAACTCAATTTCGATCGTTGACTCGCGCTGTCTCGCTCCCTCGGCTGAGTTCTCGGTCGGCTGTTTCGCTGGCAGCACTTCGTAGCGCCCTCGTAGCGCAGCAACCGAAGCTGAACCAACTTTCTTTCGAGCGCCGTGACGGCGCTGCTCACTTTCCTCCAATTGAATTGAATTGACACGAATAAAAAGTTACGAAAACATTACAAACCATTTTTCAAAATCGTATTGAAGCCAGTTGATTTTCGAGAAATACTTTCTCGATTCAACTCTAGATTTAACTTCGTAATTGGAGCAGTTTTATTGTGTTTAGTGTTGAACGCGTTAAATTATACACGAAAGCGACGAAAGGCGAAAACACACACGAAGTTGAAATTCTTTTTATAAGTAAAAATAATTTTATTTTACGCAAACAGCTGACGTCTTCGAAGCGTTGCGTTTATTAGGCCCTGAAGTCGCTGAAATAGGTCACATGCGATGGGAAAATAATTGCAAAGCCTTCAACTTTGTTGCGTTGCTGCTCATGAATCGAGTTCGATTTGGACGAAGACGAGTTTCGTAATAAAAAGTAACCTCGTTCGCAAATAATAATCCTTCTCCTTCGCTTTGCATCCCTTCAACATAATAATCGAAATTCCGGCGCTTCCAACGGTTTCACTTCATGCAGTCGTTTCATTTGCAATGGCGACGTCGAAGCCGACGCCGCGCAACGCGTTGTGCTCCAAAACACGTTCCGTTCCGTTGTTTCGGTATTCTGTTTGGAGCGGCGCGTCCGCCGACTTTCCACGCATTTCTTATAAAATTCAAAGTTTTCTTTTTCACTGTTTTTTGCAGAGGGCGATAAACTTTCGTTTTCATGAGCGAAAGTGTGCCCATTGCCTCTGATGGACAGAGAAAAGCCAAGAATTAATTAAGTGAACAATTAAAAACCTTAATTACGAATTCCTTTCACATGTGGATGAATACTTATTTAAATAAATCATTTGTGAATCGATTCTTTTTCAATTCAGTGGCTTCTCGATCAGCTGATTTTTTAAGGAATCGCTGAAACTAGATTCAGACTTTTCTTTCTGCTTATTTATTTAAAAAAGAATAAAAAAAACATTTGTAAAAATAAAAAAAAAAACTTAATACTCACCTTCACCTTCGCGTACATGAGTAAAGAAATCAATTCGCAGACGGGGAAGGCTTCGGACTCGAGCGTTTCTAAAAGTCGTTCATGGCAAAGACCTCCGTCGGCAATTTGCTAATTAAGTGCGACTTTTGTCGTTGCTGTCATTGCTACAAGCTGCAACGAGCGATATTCGTTCAAATGCGCTTTATTTGTTTCGTTATAAATTCGATTTTGAAACGAAATTCATCCAGAAACTTCTGTCGGGAAATGAAGACGTTGCGATTGCATTTTAGCGACTCGAGTGAAAAACGAGTCTACACGAATATGTAGCGAGTAGTGCTGAAAAGTGGGTCAATCACGTTGAAATGCTTTGCGTTTCGACATCGAGTTCGTTGACTCGCCACGACGAAGGAAAACAGAAAAGAAATTCGCTCCGGAATTGAAAACGACGCAACGCAATCTCTTCACGGCACCCTACGCTACGCAACGCCGACATTAACACTGTTAGAATCCAACTGCAAGAGTCTTCATTTTCTCTTCTCTACTCCATCAGTTTTCCATTAGGATTAGAAAACTGATTTCGAGGACACGCATCGAGAGAGGACGAACATGTTAACAAAAGAAAAATAAATAAGGATTTTCCTAAAACACTTAAAAGCCTGCTAAACTCTTGAATTGCAGAAATACAGCAGAACTTAAATGAAGTGTCGAAATTTGTACGCAGAAAACTTGCAGCAAATCTATATATTTATATATATTTTCATCTCGTAAATTTAGTAATGTCATTTTTCAGCTGCTGTCATTTTTCCTGGTCATTTGCTGGCAAGTAAACTCTTAGACATTAAAACTGAAATAGAATTTTGAATATTAGAAGATTAGTCTTATGACATTGATGAAAATAGCTGATCGATTTACACACAATGACAATTATTGGTCAATTGAGGTCATTTAAACCTTCGCTATAATTACCAAAACTCGCTGATTTAGCTGCTGATATGAACACTATGTATTTAATACTATATAAAGCGATATAAAAGTCAACGCTATAATGTTGTGTACACTTATAGTCATGTATAAATTCATTGCTTATTTATGAAGCATATCATCGGAGTCTCGTATGCCGACTGCTAACCATCGATGTTACTTACATAAATTTGTTCATTAAACTAGCATGCCCGTATTTTTGTGGCAAAACTTGAAAATCAACAACAACAATAACAGCAATAATGGTGACGACAGCTGCAATGGAAACCGTTTTTGAAAACGCATTCAAAGCCGAAGAAAGTAAAATTTATTCGCTGCGCCCCAAATAAAAAGCGCCACGGCGCAACCGAACACACAGAAAAAAAAACGTTGGCTCGCAGTACTACATCCACTCTCACTCTCACTCTACAAAAATAAATAAGAAATCTGCTTGAGCTCGAATCATTTCGCTGGCAGCGAAGTCAAAAACCTCGTACGCAAGAAATTTCACTTTTTCTTGGCCGACTTTCAAGCGGCGCAGTTTAAAATCCAACTCGGCGATTACCCGACTGACTGCTGTTGGCTTTGAATGGCTCCGAGTCCTCATTGTAAGCTGCAATATTGGAAAATGCAGAGATGTGAATGCCCTGAAAGCCGTTAAAATGTAAAGCATTCGCTACACAATCCAACGAATCGCTTCCGCATGCTGCACAATCGTCCACGTTCAACGAACAGCTGATTTGAGTTTCTCCGGGAAAGTGACGAGTTACGATCTCCTATGAAGCTCAGCTATTTTATTTGTAGTGAACTTTCGCTATCACCATTGATAGTTCTCCAAAATCGTTCGTTTTTTTCTTTAAAGTAAGTGTTTTTCTGAATGCGCACTGAAAGTGTCAACACACCGGTTTCATTGACAATTACACGGTTTATTCCAAGTAGAATATTCTGTGGGCCTCATGGAACTTCATGAGACCGCAGTCCAGTACCATTTCCTTTTGAAATGTGACCGTAAAAGCTTCGAATCATATAACGAGCGCCATCGCTACGGACGTCGTATAGTCTCTGAAAACCCCACCGCTCTCGCATTACTTCAAGATAGAAGAGATCCAAACTAAACTCTGCTCTCCTAGATCTGAGTCCATCATTTGGCATTCTTTTTGTCGCGTTTGCAAATTGTGGTGCGAAGTGCGTGGTACATATGCTTTCGGTTCCAGCTCCCGAAGTTCACTACCATCTGTCTGCGTGATAGTTCCTTACAAATGCTATGAATAGTACCACTGACCATGTAACATATAGACAGCTAAAAGTCCACTTTTTGTATGGTCAGTGGTAGTACTCTCTTTCTTGGTTTTCTCCTTGGATCTGATTCGTGCTGCTAGTTGACTTTTTCCGCTAGCTGAGCAGCAGCTAGTTTCTGAGAAGCTCACAGACCTGTTTAAAGGATCCAAAAAGCGTGTTGAAGCTACTTGCCTAGTTCCGACGGGTCCAACTGCCCGTACAATAGTACAATAGTGGTTAAGATTCCCTGACTCCTGGTTAATTTTTACCCAACCTTCTACCTTAGGTACCATTCGACTTTTTTGCTAATACAACACAAATCCTTTGACTCAGAGTGGATCGCGGATTTGCTGTGCATGTGGACGGTTTGTGAACATCTTGTCCGTAGTCCATTACCATTAGAACCACTACCATTACTCTTAGTTATCTGTTTAGTAATATAATAAAAATGCAACCTTCAAATAATGTTATAAATAATTTTGTAGCTGTTATCGTTGATTTTATTATTTAATCCGTAGATAGGACTGAAGGTGATTATAAATAAAAATATTCACAACACTTGAAAGTCTTCATTTTTCGTATAAATTGGAATTTGATAATGGTCCAATGGGGATCGGTTACTCGAGGTGTTTAATCCAGCAAAAACTTTTACAATACATATTTTTAACAGCCTCTAAATGCTCAAAATGAATGCCTCTAATGCTCTGAATTCTTTCTTGTAACGTTTTCTAGGTCAAAAACCACCCCACTGTTTACGTCTCCTTTATCATCCGTTCCCATCCTTGAATGTACAGTTGCTGTCCCATTCCTCGCTCAAACATCGCTTACCTTTCCCTGGTGGTGCAATATAGAGATTTTCCGAGGATGGTTTGATATTTAAGGAAGAAAGACGCGTCCCTCACGTCCGACGCTGATTAATTGAAGATTTCTTCGGACTTCCGTGGGTGAATCGGGGTTCGATGCGAAGAAGTTTTTTCGTGTTCCGATGTTTCTGGAAAGTTAATAAATCATGTTATTCGCTGTCGGTTGATGTTTCCTGGTTTACGAATTTTTCTAATGCGTAATTTGAAGATGCCAAAATTTGGGGCGCTTGAAAGAAGGCAAAAGAATACATTAAAATGGATCTCATTTATGATTATTTATGCATTAGAAGCGGAGGAGGAGGAGGAGTGACAAATCATATCAGTTATTTCATGAGCTTAACGGTTACTCGCATTCTAAGAAGCACCCCTAAAAACTCGTAACGACTTTCGAGATTTACATACTTTCGATTTGTATTTGTACAACTTCTAAAATTTCCATTGTTGAATTATGATCCGATTACAGAGGGGAAGAAAGCTCAAACTGCAATTGAAATATTTTACTTATTAATTTCAAAGGTAGATTTTTAATGGAAAAAACCCATCGATTGGTTCGATTGGATTCAAATTTTTAACCGTAAGACACAGAAATCGCGAATTGGAATTACGGAAAGCTACTGGACCGTGTTGCCCCTGAGAATATATACATACATCTATATATATATATATATAATATATCTTTGTATAGATAACCCTCACATTGCTTTTCAACAGAAGCTTCTAGAGTCTTTTGTTCCAGTTTGTTTTCCCAGTTCTATCGATTGAAGCGAAATGGAGAGGGGAATCAACTTGAGTCGTGGTCGATGGTCCAACGGTTGGTGGCGGGAGGGGAAGGAAAGCAGGAAGTGTTGCTGATTTAAGTGTTCCATCGAATACAGGGTGGTTGTAACACTCCACCATATTCTCAGGCATCAGTTACACTCTATTTATAAATTTCCTCTCTCTCGCTATCCTTCCTCTCCCTCCAACACTTATCGCTCGAGCTGTTTTCCTCTCTCATTTTATTCTCCAAAGCTCTTTAGTTGTTTCGCTGAGGCCTTTAATGGAAATATTTATTTGGTGTGCTGACCTTGAAGCCGAAATAAGTTCTTTTTTTTAGAACGTAGCACGTTGCTGGGTTCTTTGCTCTTTGGGCGCATTAATAAATACAATAAACCGAAGCACAAACACACATACACCCATGGATACATTTGTTGATGTTTTGTTTTACGCACTTCTTTTCTACGCAGTCATCGAGTGGCGTTTATTTTTATTGGGGATGTTGTTAAGATTCTTTTTTTTATTGTAATTTCGCCACCAATTCTAGGAAAAATGTGCGTGTGCGTGTGTGTCTTTCGATTAATATTACAGCTCCAATAAAGCTTATTTTTTTCAATTGTTGCTTAGTACAAAATTCTCAGAAAAATATATGTACATAAATTACACCTAAAAAACATCAACTGTTTTTAACATTTTAATATACGATATATGAATAAACATTCAACAAACGGTCAATCGTTTAGTACAAGAAAAATTATCGCATTACGTTAAATAACAGTTTTTATTTTTTGGTGCGTTCGATTAAGGACACGACGCAAAGCAAAGCATAAATGATTATTACTCGATTTCCTTTTTCTGACAACGAGAATTCAGCATCAGGAGAATCTTCTAGAACACTAAGGGTCAGAAAAGAAGAAGAAGCGTAGAGTTTTGGTTCATTTTTATTCATTGCTTTCATTCGTCGCAATTATTTTCCTTTTCTATTGCGTTTTTCTGCCTACGCTACGCACGAGCATCCTTGAATCGGAATCCTTGGCTTTTATGAGGCTCGTGCGTGCCTTTAACCGTTATTTTTCCACATTAGCAGTTATGCGACGACGACGCAGAGCAGCGAAACAAAATAACAATAAACAATAATAATAACAATTAAATAAAGCTACAAGATTTGCGCAGCGTTGCCATACTTCAGCAAAGTATCGCTTCATGCTGAAGTAAAGGGCCTGGGAAATCAAGGAGCAGCCGAAGCTGTCAAGTAAATGCGCCACGTGTGAAGGGATTCACGGTGACAGAAGGACGAATTTTGATTTGTCACAACTTCGATGTTTATTTAGAAACTGAGCTTTAACGAAGAAAGGGATTATTTCACCGTTATCTCCAAAATAACCTTGAAAAATACCTCCAATTCCGATCGTGTTGTATTTTTTCGTGAGGTTGTGTGTGTGCTTGGCAACGTTTTTTCCGCCAACAGAGAACCCACCACGATTACGAATGCTGATCGAGGTGGGCTCAAGTGTCAAAGCAAATAGAAACTCAGCCGACGCGACCTTGAGTATTGACATTTGCATTGCAAATGGATTAAAGTGCGAAATGCTGAATGTCGGCGTTTCATCGCTCGCCAATATCAAGTTGCAACAACAACAGACACACAGCGAATGCGAGCCTGTCGATAATCCGATAACCGATGACATCAGCAGCATTAGATTTCCTCCTACAAGAAGAGAAATAAAATGGACTCCAGCTCGCAACAGCAGCGTTTATTTCGCATCGTAAAACATGGCCCATAGCCACAAGTGAATAGTATGAATAATGACGGCCGCTCCACATTGAATTCACCCCATTTCACCACACCAAAAAACAAACATCGTCCCAAAAGTTTTTGACTTGACATTGAAAAGAGTTGCCAGCCTCTAAAAGCTGAGCTCCTTCTCCAAATAAAATAAAAACCGGCCACGGAACAAAATGGCGCAGGATAATGGTGAATAATGAGGGCGGAGAGGGAGAGAGAGAAAAAGAGACACGTGTCAGCAATAGATAAGAAAACAACAACAACAGCAACAAGTGTTGGCGGCCGGATGAGGTGAATAATGGAACCATCGAGGAGATCTTCACAGGAATACGAAAATAGATTCGCAGAACAGAAAAAAAAGAAAAGAGAAAAGTCAGAGGGACGGGGAAAAGGAGAGAGAGGAAGAGAGAGAGAGAGAAAGAGAGAGAGAGAGAGAGAGAGAGAGAGAGAGAGAGAGAGAGAGAGAGAGAGAGAGAGAGAGAGAGAGAGAGAGAGAGAGAGAGAGAGAGATAAAGTGGTAAATGTGAGAAGGAAACAGCAAAGAACGGTTTTACAGATGTAGATTTAAGAGTGAAATTTAATTAATTCCTTTAACGATACATTTAAGGGCAAGAATTTTTTTAAACCAATTTTTTTATAATCTCTTCATTTTATGAAAGCGCAAAACTGTGTTAATCCATTTTTTAAAATTCTAAAAAAAGCGTAAATCCATGTTTAAAAATCTTTTATTCTGGTCTAATATTAAAAAAAATCTTGTATAAATTCAAAAACTCTTCTCTCTACAATTGAATTTCTCTTAATTAAAACATGAGTCTTTCTTTAAAGTATTTAATTCCACATTCAAGCGAGGATTTGGAATAAATCCCTTTTCCCCGAAAACTCATGTAATTTATTTTCATTTCTCCCTTTTTTGCATATTCAAAATAATGTGTTCAAAAGAATGCAAAATATTAACATTCCTAAATTTTGAGAGTTGTTTTAGGCACTTCCCTCACCCTCGTCTTCTCTCCCCTCCTCTCCACCATTTTTAAATGATTCTGCATCGAGGGTTGTTTCAAGACTCGCAGCGACCGTCTTCAATCTGCTCCATCGCGTCTTTTGTCGGCGTCCTCTGCCCGCTGAGGTGAGAGTGTGGTGAGTAGTGGTGGGAAAAGTGGCGGCATCCAACGAACCTTGTAATTGTGGTGGAATTTGCAAAATCAGAACAACAACAACAAAAACATTAATTTGAAGACAACAACAACAACAAAAACAACAATGACAAGTGAATAATAATACGAAGTGAGCCCCATTTTGTCGACGCAGCTGGCCGACCTTGAATTATCCTTTGAACGGTTGAAAGTACAGTCGAAGGACTCAGATTCAAGAAAAGCGTCTATTTTTTGCGAGTTCCCTTCTTCTTCTTTCTTATTATTTTCATAATATTTTTTATGCTCTACCCCAAACAACTGATTATATCGATTATCTGTTTATATTGAGTTTATCATTTTTTCTACAAGCCGTAGAAAAGCGGCGCCGAAAATAGCTTCACACCCGATGCGCTTTTTTGATACAGCAATCGGCGTTTATTTATAATGACAAATCATTAATATTGCTAAATTGATAATTAATTTTAAATTAGGGATTTTAAATATATCTAAAGCGGCGCCAAATGAGCAAAAAAGAACCATAAATCTGGTTTTTAATCAGCTTTTGCAATATGTAATCATTTTGAGTCTCTTTTTTCTTTGGACAACAACCTCGAAAATCGTTCGTGATTATGCCACATTCGTAGATCTTTTAGATCCATTCGACGTCTTTTTGGTATTAGAGAAAATCTCTGAGTGAAAAGAAAGAAAGAAAGTCGCTTTCAGTCCGTCAGTCGTATCAAAGGCCAAAGGACTAACAGTAATTCTAATAGTAAATCCAGCAAAGGATTTTAGAGAGTTTCAAATTCTTCATACAGATAATTACGTTTATAATTTTATTTTATTTATATTTTTTTCATTTTTTATTTTTATTAAAATTATTTTTTTTTTATTTATATTGAAAGTTATTATTAGCGGAACTTATTACAATAATCGCATATACACAATTATTTATAATATTTCGCAATGACTTAATTTGTTTATTAGTTTAATTAGAAACATTTAAAATTGTTTGCTGGTAATACATAATTAAATGTTAATAGTGTTTTTCTTTTATTATAATGAATTATTTGCTTTTAATTAATCAGGTACTGAAACATGTTTTGTTCTTGTGGTGTTGAAATGTAATCAATAAATAAACAAATACTAAAATTTTTAATTCCTTTATTTAATTGAATTTCCTTAATTGTTAATTTGTTAAATTTCATTATAGTCCGTTGCTTTACCACTCACAAATTTTTAAAATAATGTTTTTTGTCTTTGGATGTACTTTTTCACCTTTGAGTCGTCTGTGCGATGTGTGTTGGTTTGGAACTTCGCTAAGCATTTCATTGTGCAGCTAGTAAACAAACCAAATGAGGAGCAGTTTCTTTACAAAGCCTTTGAATTCTAATTCTGACGTTGTTCTTGTGATGTTGGTGTCAGTGATCAGTTCTAGGAACGGATTCCTTTGGTCTGCGTCTCGTATTTCCCCACAGCTGCGATGAATGCAATCTCAGCTGCATCGAGCTCTCCGCCCCGTAGCGAGTGCTTTTCCCAACGGGGCGAGTTTCTCATGAAAAGATTGACTTCGTTTTGTCAACTATGCAAAAAACAAAGCCATGAGATGCGACGAACAACGGAAAATTACGAAATAGTTTTTTTAATCGTCGGATTCGCTGCGGTTTTGTTTAATTTTGTCATTTTCCAACATTTATTCTATGAGATTTCAGGGTGAGTTTTTCTGTTTTCCCATAATTGAATAAAACTCACCACTGTGGTGAAGAACACTCGTAACAACGTAATTGCCAAAGGATTAGCACATTTATTAAACAAGTTTCAAAAATTGACATCCAAAGAATTTGTTGTTAATTTGTCTGAATTAAATAAAATGTCGGAATATTCACCTAGTTTGCTGCGCCTCGCTTCGTCCTGAGGTGATTATTACAACTGATGAATGGGCAAGTTTACGTTTGCAAAAGTGTGAAAATATATAAAAAGCACACAACCAAACAAACAGCAGAAAGCAGCTATTTTGACATTGAACTTGAACTGCACTTTGCTGTTGGTGTTGTTTGTTTTTATTTGTTGTTTGCACTTGAGCACTGCGCTTGAAAAGCTGAAACAGCGACGAACAACAACAGCGCGAACGACAACAAACGAAGGCGCTTCAGCGAACGAATGCATTGAGAACAGCAGCAGCAAAAAAGACTTTCGTACTTCAGCAGCTTTCGTAAATGATTAAGCAAAATTCTACACACACATGCATCGATGTTGATGTGTGCATGCAAGTGCTAGACGAAATAACAAAAACAACGTAAATAAACAAATGCAGCCACAATAATAATAATAAATTCGCTGACGCTCAGCGAAATCTTGTAATAAAGCAAATTTTAAAAAGTTTTATTGAAGTTTCATATAAAACTTTGGATATTTAAATGTTTATATTGAAATACGAAACACTTGCTGCTGCTGTTCGGATGAAATCAAGGACGAAATTCGATTCGGCGGCTTCTTCAAGTGTTTTGCTATTATTTTGCGTCGCCAAACGCAATCTTAACTCTGAATTCGGGGCTGCAATTTAGCGACGGGAGCGGAGCGCAGGGATTCGGAACAAAGGTTTACGTCAACGAAGGTCGCAATTATCCAAAACATCGATTGATAACTCGTTGCAATTATCGACAGATTGAAAGCCGCAATCACAATCGTCGTCATGACGAAGCAAACAACGTTTTTCTTTTATTAGTTGTTTGTTTTATTTAATGTTTATCGCTTTGTTGTTATTACTAATTGACAATATTTGAAAGATGCATTTAAAATCGCCGCTTTTGCAACAGGAATTAAAAAAAGCCAATCGAATGTAGTTGAAAATTGAAGAGAAATTCATCTGTTAAACTTTGTTTCAATTGCATCTTTTGTCTGGATAAGAAACTTCATTGTGTGTAATCATATTTTTTTATTCAATTATGAACGTTGTTCTTATTGCATCATGGATTCATTACCTTTCCAGTTGTTTCCGCTATCAGTTCTAATTGGTGATCAATGCTGAATTAGAATTCCGCGTTGCCCTTGAATTGAGCAGCGGCAGCACCTTCACTCCGACAGCAGAGAATTTCAAATGTATTTTACGCGCTGCTGCTCTGTTAGCGGAAGCGAGCGTGTGCGAGGTTGACGTCTCTGGAGATTCTCTCTCCGCTCTTCTGTTCTGCTCTGAGAGTAGTTTCTAATCTAATGCTACTGTGCTTGCCTCTCGGTTGCTGTCGTGTTTTTTCGTGCAAAAATCATAACCAACTAAAAGATGTGTTGAATTATTTGCGCGTGTGCTTCGTGTCTCGCCGTTCGCCCGGCCGACGGTCCACTCGATCGTTCGTTCGTTTGTCTGTTCGATGTTTTCCTTATTTATACAAAATGCTTATCAGCGAAGTCACTGAAAAGCACGAAATGATTTAAATAGCCGAAAAATGATTTAATTTATCGTATTATTGTACAGTTAATTCTTCGTTGTTTTTGTTGTTACTAGTGTCGAGCTCCTTTTCAGTTATTAATTCGTTCTTTTTGAGGCCGGATTAAGGATATTTTTCTAGTTAGCCACGTGTTTTCCTTTCGCTTCATTTCTATGATGACGTCAGTCATACTTCAGGGCTTGAATCGACCTTGTATTATATTTTTATCGGTTTCGACTTCGTCCGAATTTTTTCGGCTTATTTAAGTAGGTCCCAAAAAGAAATACCTAAACAGTTATTCTAGTTGGAATTGGGAATGTGACCTTTAAAGGTCACATAATTCTACAAACATAAATATAAATGTGTAATAAAAGCGAAACTGTTGCTGCTGCGGCTCGTTTTACGAGGGACTTTTTAAGGTCGCGCTTCGTCCGAAGGGGAAACAATTCACTTCCTGCTTCTTTGACCGGCTCGACCTACTTTAATATTGTTTTTTAAAAGCTTTTCGGAGTTCCCATTCTAATTCCTCCTCTTCGCCTTCTCCTCCTTCTCCTTTTAATTTGTTTTCTGCTGCTTCCCAAATATTCCATTGCTTTGTTAGTTTGAACTTTTTATATATTATTATTTAAATGAAAGAGAAAAACAACAAAGTTTTTCAAGGTTGCTTGATAAGACACACACACACACACACACACACACAGCCTTCGCCACACGCTGTCGAAACGTAAACAACAACAACTTTCGGCACATGTTTCGGCAGATTCTAATCAGGAGGAACCCGTTGCAATCCATCACGAACAGTGATGCCAACGTCGATGAGAAACTTGTCTTTCGTGTGCGTTTCGCTATCGAAGTTTCTTGGACATTTTGTAGTTTCTGGTTTTTGTTTTAATCATTTAATTATGAGCCAGATTTGATCCATTTAATTCCTTCGTCAGTGGGGAATAAATCAGTCTTTGTCCTTCCATAAATAATAATAATTATATTAATAATCTTTCACCTACTTATTTTATAGTCCACTATTAAATTTCGACGTTGTTCTAACCTTCGCCGTAGATTAGATCCGATTTGGCTCAAATTAAGCAACATCAAAACAACAATGAAAAAACTGCGCCATAAAAATTCATGTTGATATCAAACGTGAAGAGTTCTAACTTCGCATTTGAAACCGTCGACAGAAAAGAGACAACAGCAACAACATGAAGCCTCGTATATCTTCCATGTTGTTGTTGTTGATGTAGTTCTTATTGTAGGCATTTGTAATTTCCAATTGGATTATCGATAGAAGCAAGGTTAATCGCTGGAGTTTCTTCTTGTTTCGTATTCGGAAATTATGACTGTGCGTTAGAAGAGGGAAGCTCAACATCATTGACTGTTCACACAACACTCAGCGGAAAGAATTAAAATGGATTCAGTTAATTTTGCTTCTGGTTGAATGACTTCTGAAGGACTTCGAAGCGTTTGGTGTGTTTCACTCGGTGTTGAACTCTTTTCATGAACTTTTTAGTAAAATAAATAAAAATCAGCTTTGTTGAGCCTTTTAATGGTAATTCAAAGAATCAAAGAACTGCGAAGGAACTCAATTCACATGAAATCAATAATTTTATATGCAAAAAAGGTCCAAATCGAAATCAAAACCTCTGCAGAACACCGAAGACGGATTCACTTCACCCACCCAACAAATAATAAAAGCCGTTTTTTTGATCTGTTGAATTATTTCATTGCATTTGATTTTCATCTAAACATAAAATGTCTGACTTCACTTTTATTATTTTATTTCTTTTCAAGATGTGTGCTTAATTCTGTTGCCGCAACAATTGAGACACTTTTTTGTTGTTTTTTTTTTTGTGTTTTCAGTTTAGCTTAACTTTTAATTAAATACAATATTTGCAAGGCTTTCGTCACCTTTCAAATCAATCGATCGTCAGCATTTTATTCAGAAGCAACTCGTCCTTCAAAACCCTTTTTCGCCCGAAGAAAAGCATCGGCTTAAAATATTTTAATTTAACTTTCTTTTAATTTGTTATTTGTTCATTTGACGGGGTTTTGGATTGCATTTCAATTCGTAGCTGATTTTTTCAAGCCGCTTCAAAAACTGATGATGGATGTGATTTTTACATCTTTAATCAATCGATCAATCAATCAATTAAAGAATTCCTCAATACTTTTAAAATTACGGACAAAATATGACACATTTACTTTAATTATTAATATAATGTTTTTTCTTTTTGATTTTTACATCTTATTTTATTTTAAATTTAACTTTATGATTTTAATTTTTAAAAATACTTTGCATGTGTTTTTTTTTTGAAATTTTTATGTCGCTTCTTTGGATTTTTTTGCTGTGTAAATGTTGCTTAAACCGGTTGTTGTTGTTATATTCTTACTTTTAAAGCAAGTGAAAAATATACATATTTCTCTCTCGCTCTCTCCACTACATTACTCGCTCTCCACTTCTGTCTACATAGAGTTAAAATGTTGATGGGTTCTTTTGCAGTGTACAGTGTTCACTGGCTAATGCGAACAATCAGCCGTAAAATGACTAATTTTGCACAGATTCTAAGTGCGCAGCTGTTGCGCTGTTTTCGTGGATGTGTGTTGGGTTTCAACACATTCTGAAACATTTTATTTTGTTGTTTCCATTTGGACTTCGGTTTCTTGTTTTCAGCTTGGAATTTGTAAGGTTTTTGCTATTTAACATTTATTTATGAATCGATACAAATAGAAATATGTTAGAAATACTATAAATAGAAGCATAAGTAACTCATGTTTTGGAGTGGAAGCTACGTTTTACTACTGTATTCGAATGTCTCTTTTCTACATTTAAGCACAGAAAAAGAATAATAAATACTCCCGGCTTGAATTGAATGGGAATGTGTTTGGCCGATGCTAGACACAGCGCAATGAGGAGTGCCGTAAAACTGCTGTTAATGAGGCGCTGATGACAACTGATCGCAGTTGCTGCTCTCCTCATGAAAGGCGCTTAGCATAGGCCACTGTTCGAATTCAAGCAAAGCAGTTCAAGGTCTTGCTGCATTATTTCCCCTACAACGAAACAGAAAGCAAAAACTAATCAAAAAAAAAAGAAGACAACAAAACAAATAACGATATTTTCTGAATTGTAGTTGACTATCTCCCTTCTTCACTGACTAAGAGCGGCTGTTTACTTGGAGCATAGAGTAGGAATAACTGTTGCTCTATGAAACAGTGAAAGTGGACTGCGAGTGGCTGATGATACACACACACTCATGAGCACCGCCTCACTGTCACGTTTAGAAACGAGAACTTAGTAAATGGTTGCATTTGAGGCCGTCCTCATTATACTCCGATGGCATTGCCCATTGCTTGAATTTAAAAAACGAAACTTCAATTTCCCCTACAAGGAAAAGAAACGAAACAAAATGAGAAGAACCAAAACAAAGAACGATATTTGTTTGCTATTGCAGTTGACTATCTTCAGTGTTATGAGCGCCTGTTAGCTTCAAGTATAGACTAGAAATCTTTCTTACTTTATGGTGAAACTGGATAAAAAAACCTAATGAGGACTTCCGCACAGATGCGTTGCTTGATATATTAATTTGCAAATGATTCAGTTGCTGCATTTGAAGCTTCGTCCTCATGAAGCCATTATTTAAAGTTAAGTACAGCATTTCCACGTCTAACTGCGTTTTCTTCCTCCACAGGAAATTCAATCAAATCAAAGGAACCAACAAACAAACGAAGGAAAAAGAAAGTGCAACGAAAACAAACCGAGTGCGACAAAGTGAACGAAAGTGAAGTAAAGGAAAAGTTCAACTCAGGAGAAGAAACGATGAAATAAAAACAGAATAATTTTTTTACAATAAAATTTGAACAAATTTCATTAATTTTTATTTTGGGATTTTCTTCTGGTTTTTGTTGTGGTTGTGGTTGGTTGCACTTGACGTGCGCTATAATAATAATTATTTTTAATCAATAACTTTAAGAATAATAATAATAATAATTAGCGTAATTAATGCGTAATAGGTTTGTTTTTCATACTTGTAAATCTTGTTGTAATTCTAATAATTTTATGTAATAATAAGCATAATAACTATAATAGATAATCATCATCATCGTAATAATAATAATAATCATATAAGAATAATCTTTTAAGAATTTTTAACATTAAATTTCAATTTCTTCAATTTCAGTTTTTCCTTAAAATTAACAAATTTCTCCATTTGAATGCGTTGTTAACTTGGCTATTTACAAATTAAATATTATAATCATTTTCCTCCACTTTTTTATAATGTACAGTTTCTTTAAAGAAATAGAAAACAGAACAATTTAACAAAGGCTTTTGTTTATTTTCATACTTTCAACGACGAAAAACAAGAGCGAATTTTGCTGAATTTCGGTAGTCGTAAAAAATGAATTGTTAATAAATAATTACATGCTATTATATCAAGACAACAAATACAAAAACAACTTCAAATCAATTCAGATTTAAATACATAGAAAGTGTAAAAGCTTCGGGCTTTACGTCTGACGAAAAATCCAGTAACTGCAAATTGTAATTTCAAATGTAATCGTAATTAAAAGAGATCGCTTCAAACAGCAAAAACACAATTTAACAAACAGTTAATGAGTTCAATTATTAATTAATGCCGTTCATTCAGTTGAAAGCAGCTTTTTTAACCTAATTATAAGCAGAAGACGCATTTTTTGTCGCATTGAATGCTTAAAACTCGTTAAAAAATTATGTACAAAACTAAAATCTATCGGGGGTGGGCGTAGTGGGGGGCGGAAAAGGGTGAAGGTAGAAAGGTTAAAGCCTCTCGCCACCCGTCGTCCCTCCACGACCCATGTTAAGTGTCCGTCAGCTGATCGATCAGCTGATTTCTTCAGCGTTGCATTCAGCGTTAAGAGACTCAAATCAAATCGCGCTGTGATTAGAAATTAATTGAACGCGCCCGTCACGTGTCTGTTCCCTTCAATGACGTTCCGTGGTCGTCAACTTGATTTCAAATAAAATCAGATTCAAACTTTAAAAATGCTGTGTTCAATTCAATTGAAATGAGTTAATTTTTCTTTTCTTTTTTCCTACTAACGATGTTTTCGTAACTTCTTTTTTAATTGCATGCAGTTTGTACAGTTTTTTTTTGTTATTTTTACTTTTGTCTTTGTTGTTGGATTTGTGTTTTTTTATGTAGATTTTTTGGATTTTTGTCTGTTTTTTTATGATTTATTTTATTTTATTTCTGTTTTAATGCATAATTTAATTGTTTTAATTTTAATTTACTTAAAAGTTAACAGCAAAAATGATTTCTGAAATAATCTTAGTTGCCCGCCCCACCACACTTCCTGATCTTCCCCTTCTTCAATTTAACATTAACTTTAAATTTTAATTTAATTTAATTTAAATGTAATTTAATTTAGTTTAATTTAAGGAAATTGTTTGTTATTAATTGATTTTTTTTTCTGTTTTCTCTTTTAGTTTTTCGCTACTTTTTGTCACCCTTTTAAAATGTGGCTTTTTAATTATTTTCAGTCTCGCGCTTTTGTTGTTTGTGTTGTAATTTTACACCTACACGCATACATACGTACGTCTATCAATAGCATTTTGTTGTTGTTGCTTTGTTTTTTATACACTTCGTTGCCAAAAATTGCTGATGAAAAACGCGGCACACCTCCAATAACTCGGATGTCCCCCATCATCACTCCTCACTCTTCCCAAAAACCATCCAAGCGTCGAAGCTCCTGTTTACGCCTCGAGCATCACCTTGTGAACCTGAACCTGCTGCGTACTCGTGGCTGCGGACGGCGACGTGGCTGGCTGAGCGACGGCGGAGGCAGACGCGTTCGTGGCTGTCACCGTGACGTCGGCCGACAGCGTTGGGTATTTGTGCGCGGCGGTGGCTGCGGCCACCAGAGCCTGCAGCTTGCTGGGCGGCGGCGTCGGCGACTTCTTGGAGAGGTTCAGCGGCTGCGGCGTGTCGGCGATGTCGACCTGCAGCTCCAAGAGGCGCGGCGAATGCAGGGCCGAGGGCGAGGGGCGCGGCGGCGACACCGAAGTGGAGTGCGGCGACTGGAAATACTGGCAGGCGCCACCGCTGGACGACGACGTCGACGAGGAAGACGAGGAGCCGTTGCTGCTGGGCGAGACCGACTGCTGGCGCTGGCTGATGCTGGTCGTCGTGATGACCGAGTGGCCCTGCCAACGGGCGGCTTGCGGCGGCGGCGGCGAGGCCAGCGTGACGGTGGTGGTCGAGGGGGAGGCGCAGTTGGAATTAGTCGAAGTGGAGGAGGAAGCGGGCGAGCAGCTGTTGGCGGCGTACATCTGCTGCTGCTGATGGTGGGCTGGATGCATGTGCGGCGGAGCGGGGCTGCGGCTGCCGGGGTTGGTGGGCGAGCAGACCCCCAACAGTCCCGAGCTGGAGCAGGCGGCCATCTGGTCCCGCATCAAGTAGTTCTGGATGATGTCGGAGCGCTTCATTTGCTCGGGCGTCATGCGCGGCTCGGCCATGAGACTCTTGGCCAGCACCGAGTGCGTGCTCGACAAGGACGACTGCTGCTGCGTGGGGCTGGCGTTGGCCCGCTGCTGCTGCAGTGTGGGCGTGGACTGGCGCGTCAGATGCATGTGCAGCTGGCTCTGGTGATGGACAGGCGGATGGTGGTGGGCTGAGGGGGTGGGTGCCGTTGGCGAGGGGGCTGCTTGCGGCTGCGGTGGTGGGCTCGAAGTGGCTGGCTGCGGATTCAAGGACGACGACTGCACTGGACTGGCGGCGGGCACGTTGGTGCCGCTGCTGCTGCTGGTGGCGTTGTGCTGGGCGTGGCACGGACTCGACGAGCTGCTCGCGTCAGCCTCGGCCGTCTCGAACTCGCGGTGGCGCAGAGCCCGGAACTTTTTGTGCGGCTTGTAGGCCTCGTCCATGAGCGAGTTGGTGTCGTAGAGCGGCGGCGCCTGGAGCACCCGCTTCAGCACCGGCATGTCCTCGACGATCTGCCGCTTCAGCGTGCTGGGATTGGAGCTGGGCGACACGGAGGTGGATGTGGGTGCGCTGGCGGTCGGCTGCGGAGAGCGCACGGGTGACACTGAGACTGTGACTTGGCTGGCGGAGGTCTGAGCAGCGGCGGCCTCGGTGCAGTCGAGGGCGTCGTCGACGCTGGAGCGCGGACTGGAGCAGCTGGAACTGCCGCCGGAGCTGACAGCTTTGCTGCACTCGTTCTTCTCGTTGCCCGACTCGATGCCAGAGTCCGTCGGCGAGTCCAGCTTCCGGTAGCGGTGCTGGTGCTGCGTGGCACCGCCGCCGGTCGTCAAGTGGTGATGCAGCTGCTGGTGGGAGTGCGAGCGCACGATGGGCGTGATTGTCAATCCGTTTTGGGTGAGGTGAGCGTGAGATCCGACGATGTCCAGGTCGGCGGCAGAGTCGCCGGAGGAGCCGGAGTTGGCCCGGTTGCGGAGGGGGCACGTCCCCGAAAGGGAGGCTGCGAGGAGGGGAGCGGACGAGGCCAGAGACGGCTGCGAATGATGCTGGTGATGGGTGGGCGTCGTCGACGAGGTTGTGTAGTCTAGGTCGCCGGACTCTGTGCTCGATACCGAGCCCAGCGGACTCTTGGCCTCCACCTCCATGCGGACATCCTCCCAGTTGGAGCCGGGACTCTTGGAGGTCGGCGGCTGCTCGTCGTCCATGGTCCACATCTGCTGGCGCAGCAGCTCCTTGTGCTCGGTGCGGAACACGACCAGCTTCTCGGTGTGGAGGGTGCTGAGGGTGCGCAGGTCGGGCATCGTCTCCAGCAGCTTGGCCAGGAACTCCGGCTGGTCGGGACGGTTCTGGTTGATGATCGTCTGCAGGCAGCCCTTGAGGCGCGTGTACATCTTCTCGATGAGCTCGATGTTGCGCAGTCCCGGACGATCGGGCGTGATCAGGACGATCGCACAGAACAGGCCGATCTCGGCGTCCGACAGGTTCATGGAGTTCATGCGCTCGGCGAAGTTGAACGTGGAGTCGACGAGGAAGCGCGCATTAGCCCCGTTCTGGATGGCGTCGCGGCGCATTACCTGCCCGTTCAGGCAGATGATGCTGTTGATCGAAGAGTCGAACATGCAGATGAGGCGCACGAACAAGGCGTCGAAGAGGCCGGCCTTCAGAAGAGTGAACTTGTCATCCTGCGTGAGGAGCTGGAAGCCGGGAATCATGCCGGCGAAATCGATTACACCGCGTATAACATGCGCGAAACGCTGGGAGAACTCCTGCTCAGACTGCAGTTCAGGAGCCGGATTGAGGGGACATGCCTGCAATGAGAAATAAAAAAAATGAGTTTAGAAGACTTCAAGCAACAGCAAATAATGATAAATAAAAATGCATACGAGGGACCGTGATTCGTGAAGTTCACGGAGGTCGGATTGAGGCCAAACTTACAACAACACCGTCGCAGACCCTCGTCTCGTCAGTCGGCAAAATCGATACGATACGAGACACGCTACGGCGAATTACCGACGCTCCCCACAGACACTAGCTTCACTCGCGCAAAGCTTCTAGCCCATGAAAGCAAAGCAACAGGCAGCCAGGGAGCTTTGCGAGCAAAACTACAACTGCAAGCGTCGCAAAGAGAGAGCGTAGTAAATGCGGAAAGAGAATGTGTGAGAGAGTGTGCGACGTGGAGAGCGCGAACCGGTAGAAGCGAGTGGCTGGCGAATCGTTTGCGCTCCTAGGAAATGGAATGAGTCTATGAATGGCATTCTACTCAAGGTCGACGAACCAGAGTTCAAGGTCCTCCACGTAGAACTTGTGCGATGTAATTAGAAAAGACACGGCGCACGACTACAAGCGACTACAACTACGAGCGAGCAGATGCCGACGATTAGTGCTGCTGGCTTCTGGTTCGCTAGCAGCAATCGAGAAAAGCGAGCGCACCTCGCAGCGGCTAACAGGTTCTGTTGTTGGCTGTTTACACAAGGGACGACTCGACACGAGGTTTACACAAGGTTTATTACGTTTGCAGCAGGGTTCGGAAAATATCCCTCAAAAGAACTCATCAATTTATATCCCTCACAAAAAAACGATCTCCAAAGATGAAAAAATCTTTTCGCTCCTGAGCGATATTTATTTTTTCATCTCCGTACAAAAATAAATATCGCTCACGATGGAAATAATTTCCATCTTCAAATATAAATATCAGTAAGGATGAAAAAAAGCTGACCTTGAAAGATTTCAATCTTTGAAGATGGAAAAAGTTCGTCTCGTTACGAATATCGATCTCGAGAGATGAAAAAATGCAACTCGTTTAAAATAAAAATCCCAGGAGATCGAAAAAGGGTGACGCAGGTAGAGAAACGATCTTTGAAGATGAAAAAGTTCTAACGCAAAGATCGAAAAATGCATTAGAGAGTAAAAATGAGAAAGAGTTGAATGGTGATTGGTTTTATTGCTTTTTTGGAGGACTTCTGTGCGGCAATTAACACTACATTTCAATTAGTATTAATTCAGGAGAGGAAAAATACTATTGTTGAAAATCTATTAATAAGTTTTGTCCGTGTGCAGTAAAATAATCATATTAATAAAATGTTTATTTCCAAAAATGCAAATTCAAAAGTTGTGAGATCTTGTTCCTTTATATATTAATGGCTAGAAAATAATGCTAACATTCACAAACCTTCTAAAAACTTTTATTCATATGATTATTTTACTACGCACGAAGAAAACTATTCAATTTTATGTCAAATAGAGTGTTAATTGCCGCGCACAAATCTTAAAGAAACAAAAAAACCAACCAACATTCAACTCTTGCTCATTCTCTATTGCATTTTTCGATCTTTGCGTTAGAACTTTTTCATCTTCAAAGATCGTTTCGCTACCTGCGTCGCTCTTTTTCGATCTCCTGGGATTTTTATTTTAAACGAGTTGCATTTTTTCATCTCTCGAGATCGATATTCGTAACGAGACGAACTTTTTCCATCTTCAAAGATTGAAATCTTTCAAGGTCAGCTTTTTTTCATACCTACTGATATTTATATTTGAAGATCGAAATTATTTTCATCGTGAGCGATACTTATTTTTTGTACGAAGATGAAAAAAGATATTTATCAGTGAAGATGAAAATATTCTTATCTTTGGTGAGCGATATCAATTGAGGGATTTAAAAAAGAAACGATCTCCGAACCCTGGTTTGCAGCCTACGAGAGCGATGCGTAGGTGTTTGTGGACTGCTGCGATGTTCGTCCATCGTCAACAACAGAGTCTTCTATGTTGCTATGTGGTCCTCCTCGCACCGTTTCCGCGCGATTACTTTGCCGTACGGTTAATGGAAATAAGTAACATGGAGAAACATCAACAAAGCAAAGCCAAACACATTAAATTCTGTGGGATTTTTCGTGTTTTTCAATTGTTTTGCTGCTTTCGAGCCGAACAAAGCGTCGCGTCGGCTGAATGACCGTCGAAAATCGGCAGAGCGACGAACGTTAACCTTGAGAAGTTATTTTTCACTTGAATTTGTTGCTTTTTCCATTGGAGCGTAATTAATTTGAGTGAGTGTGTGGCGATTGTTGGCTGTTGGTTTTTGTTTGTGTCGCGTTGCGAGATGCAGAATTGACAAGGGCGGAAGTGGGAGGTGGGTGCGGCAAGCTACATATGTATATGTTTTTAGCTTCGCGGAAATAACTGAGAAGCTGCAGTTAAGTTTTTCATCGAGTTACCGTTTGTGACTCTCGTTTCAAAGCCGAGAGTGTGACTTTCTTCGACTTCTTCTCAGCAGCTTCGTTCAACGCTTGTTTGACCTTGAATTTCAACATTTTTAGACATGAGCAAAGAACAAGTTTACGAGCGATAAACAAATCAGCAACTGATTGAATCGAATCGCCGCGAAAACAGCCAAAAGAAGTACGAAGTCGCAAATATTGCAGATGCGTCTGTGTTGGTGTTTTGTTGAATGTCACACCAAACAAAAGAATGACAAACGGCCAACAAAACGAACCTCGAGAGTGAAGCGAACGACGAACACGACTACGAACTCGCTTCATTCATTCCAAAAGCGATTTCCTAGCAATGCTCAAGGCTGTCGGTCACTCTGCGCAGTCGCGATTTACTGTTAGCCGCCGCCGACCACCCGAAGCCAGCCGAAGACTGATTGATGAGCAGCGCGGCTGGAGGAAGCTTTACAATGTAAATGGGTGTTTGTCAGTGCGGCGATTTCCGCGGCAGAAAGAAGCGATTACAAGCATTTTGATAATGAATCTTGTCGCTTCCAATCATTTAATGTGCTGTGCAAGGAAGAGGGGAGTAAGGAGAGGAGGGGATTAAAAGTAAAAGTGGAGGCGGGTGCAAATAACAGTCGCGCTTCAAGTGCAAAGAGTTGACAGTAAACACGATGTTTTTTCACATGAATTTTGGGCTTTTATTTATTGGCTGAGAAATTATCTTTATAGATGTGTGTGTGTGTGTGTGTGTTTGCTTTCAGCTGGACTCAAAAAAACACTCGTTTAATTGCGCTTTTATTATTAGCTGCTGCGATTAGAGGCTTTGAACAACAAAACATTTTTCAAGGTTCAAAAATAACTCGACACAAGGTCGATTCGCCTTTCCCCTCTTCTTCTTCTTCTTCTTCTTCTTCTTCTCCACCAGTTACTTTGCCTTCTTATTTCTGTTACTTCAGCTTGATAAATTTCCCATCCGACATTTGCCGCTTTGACTTTGAGACTTTGTCACTTTTTTAATGCTTTCTTCGTTTGTTTCTTGTTTTCGGAAGCTTCTTTAAGAATCTCAACGACTTCCTTCCTCTCCACTTCACGTCGACTTTCTTTTATCATCGTTTTATAACCGTGTTTTTTTGGCGCTTTCTGACAACTTTTTCGCGCTGCTTTTTGCCGCTTTCGTGCCGCTTTATCAGCGAAATTATTGCAAATATTTAAATAGTCGAACAACAGCAACGAAATACTATTCGATAAGTTCTTCTTCCTCTTCCTCCTCATCTTCCTCTTCTTCTTTCATTAGTTATGACGACACGTGCGACCTTCAGCGATAGTTTTTTGTTCTATTGTCGAATTTATTCGCGAAAATAACACGTTTCGCAGATAAAAGGCAATGAAATCAACAACAGATTTTCGCTCTTTCTCTCTCGCTCTGTGTGTGTGTTCGACTGCGGCTCCAGAATCGCAGCAGCGCTTAGAACAAGAAGAAGCAGCATCTGCGCCGGCATCAATGAGTCAACGTTCAAATTTTTAGCAGTTTGGCATTGAATGAAATCGGATCGGATCGGACGACGACGACGCCGGCGGCTTCGGGGGCTGCGCACGAGCGAGATTCTGGCTTGTGTTGGTGTGACATTGAAAACGCATCCGTACACGACACGCGCAGGTAATTAAGAGGCGCGATAAGAAGAACCAAACACAGTCGCTTGCTAATAATTAAAACATAATTTATTTGCCGCGATTTATGAACGAACCGCTTTCGAGTGGATCTTTCAAAAGGAGTCTTTGTCCTCTTTGGGTCCTCCTCTCTTCCCTTCCCCAGTCCTTTACTCTAAGCTTCTTATTTAAAGCCGCGGAGGTCAGCTGCACGCTTCGCTGCTGTCGCATTTGCGGTCGGCCGCTCGATTGCGTCGACATCGTTGAATAAATCTGCGCTGTTCCTTCGTCCCCCATTTCCCCTTCCCCATCCACCCGTTCCCCTTTCCTAACCTTAAACGAAAGACGACACTTTCAAGTCGCATCCTCGCTTTTTCCCATTCGTTCACCGGAAATCGGCTACGATTCATCGCAGTCCAGATGCGCTTCGACTGTGACATGGCCTCATTTCGCTTTGCGACGCCGTCGAATGCTCCAGTTGGTCCCCTTTCCCCTTCTCAACCCGTCATAAACTCAAATGTTGAGGTTAAACCGAGACTTTGATGCATAAAAAGGCGTGTTCAATGCTCTCGAGAGACTCCACGACGTTCAGTGCGATGGCCTCAGTTCAAGTTTATAGAATTTTTACGAATCGTTTGCACCGTGGATTTTATGCTGTTCGTTCGTGACTGAAAGACGCGACGAGCGACCGTTGCGAATCGCGTTGTTGTTGTTGCGAGTAGAGGGTCAAAATTCTATTGAGCGACGGCGACTGCCGACTGTGGCGCCATTGAATCTTTTATGGTTACATCGAAAAGCGGAAATACTCACCAGTAGCGTCGGCATCGAGTACGAGGGACACTCGCGGGCGCGTTGACGCATCGCGGCGACCTTTTCCTTGGTGAACTCGCACGTGTCCAGATGGGCGCGCAGCACGGCCGCCAGGAGGCGTGGCTGGTCGTCCAGCTCGGTGGCCAGGGCCCGCTGCTGGCCGCGGTTCTGTGTGCTCTGCTGCATGGCGGCCAGGATGCGCGCCTTCTCGCGCTTCGGCACGCGTCCGAATCGCACGGCTGCAAAAAAGAAAAAGAAGAGGTTAATTACGGAGTTCATTAACGAAAGCAGTCGTGAATAAGCATTAACAAAGTAAAGAAGCGCGGAGGGGAGACGCTCGGAGGGCGGCGTAAGTAGCACAGGCAACTGTCGCCGCTGAGCTACCGACGGCAGGTGGCAGCAGCTGCTGTTGCTGTTACTGTTGCTGCACTCGTCGTCGTCGGTCGCTGCTGCTGCGTTCAGCCTTCAACACGCCAGCTGCTGAGCAACGGAAGGATAATTTTGCAATGACCTCTTTTCTGATGTTTCAGCGCATTTAAGCAGAAGTAATTTCGGACAGTCGCCCATAAAAACCGGCATAAAAACCCTCGACGACGACAATGAATGCGGCGACAAAAGACGCACAGAGCGAAGCCATGTCGCCATCGACAGACACGCACAACGAACAAAGGGTCCTCGAAGTAGGTCAGTGGCTCCGGTGGCGCATCCGCTTGCGGCGCGGCGCTCGTTCATTGCACTTTCTCTTTTGCTGCAGTTGCACAAAGGGTTCCGAGCCGCTGCACCACGCAAAATGATCCCATTTCGGGCCCATTGCAAGCGATGAGCAGCTGCTGCGTGGGTGACGAACCCACGAGAGCCTCACCTTCTTTCGAGAACCTCTATGATCACCTCCGAAGCACCTGGCTATGAATTTCACTCAGAGCCGCAATGAAAGTTGCCGCCGAGGCGACAATTAAAAGCTTAACATCTGAATAAATGATTCGAGTGCGAAGAAAGCGGCTACAGCAGCCACTTCAAGCCTAATAACCGTCATCATCATCAAAATAATTACAATGGAACGACGAAGATTGGTTCAGAAGAGGTCACGACCTACAAAAGTGAATATCTTTCGTGTTTTATTACATCTCCGAATTCAATGTCCGCTGTCAAAAGCAAAGAAAGCCGACAAACTGTGAAAGTGCGACGAAGTAACGATGTTTAGAAGCAGAAATGGAGCAGCATCAGACGCATGAAGGAGAAAGCGAGGCGCCCTCAATCAACCCACGAGTCTGGAGTCTTTGATCCACTTCCATGCTCATTATTAGCATGGAAGTGAGTCGATGACGGGCGGCGGGGTTTTCCAAGGGCCACAAACATGGACTGTATCGAGGTCTGGTCCATTCCAAAAGCCTCGATTCCGAACAAGTAAAAGTTTCGGTGTCTTCGCTGCTCTTCCGCATTCGTGTCGCTTTCGCACATTCAACTACGAAAGTAACCCACGATGAGGAGGTGTACCACTTTTCCAGCCCCAACAGCAACAGTAACAAGAGCAGCAACAAAAGCGAAACAAAACAAAGCAAAACCGAGAAGAAAACAAAGTGAGAGGAAGTTTTCATCACGAAAGAAACGAAGAAGAAAGGAAAACAAATATCAACTTCAACTTCAACTTGGCCAAGACGTAGAAATCTCTTCGTGCGGCACAGAAACTGAAACAGAGACAGAAACTCGGCCGAGAAATTCGGGTCAAACGAAAATGAAAGTTCGAACGACCGCGTTTCGAGCGGAGCGAAGAAAACGTCGAAAATGTAGAAAAGTGGAGCAGCGCGCCGAGGCGGCTGTCAGACCGGCTTTTGACAGCCGAGACTCTTCGAGCCGCGGCAGACAGAAAGTTGGGCGCTAGAAGAAGCCGCGCGAGTTGCGCATCGCGTTGCTGCTGGAAGCTGAAGCGACGGAGACACGCGGGCGGCGTTCGTGTACCTAGTTTCGGGTCGAAATGAGGTCGCACCGCCAGCAACAAAATCGCGTTTGTTGTGAATGAGTCGTCCGCAAAAACAGACAAAAAAAGAAAAGGAACGCAACGTAAACAAAGTGTCGAACGTAGAGGAAAAGCAACGAGGAAGAAAGGCGATGAATGAAGTGAAGTGAAATAAAAGTGTGCCTCGGACTAGATTTTTGCAAGTCGCGATTTTAGAGATTTCATTAGCATCGCATCGTCATCAACTCCATCGGCATTCACTGCTGTCGGGTGGGCAAACGGGGAAATTATTGGTGCATGCAACACGAAGGGGAGCGCGCGGAAGAGGAGGAAGCGGCGAGGGAGAGAAACTCATGTAAATGTGCTTCGTAGGCGCGTGGAAAAAACACGATGCTGGAGAAAATTGAAAGCTCGTGGGCCGCGTTTAGAGTTTTCTACAAAGACAAAAAAAAAAAAATTGTGTCAAATCGTGTCAAATTTTTTGCTACTGTCAACATTCGTTGTCATGTTTGGAAAGTCATTTCATGGATACGAATTCGCGGAGAGGGACTGAAGCGAGGTTCCATCAACGGACCTCGTTTTGGAAGCGTTTGGGACCTCGGCTTTCACGGTCCTGCGCTGGTCTTTCGGTCGGCAACACTTACGTGCGTTGTGATAGTTGACGTTCCCCTTCAGGATGCCTTTCAAAATGGGCAACTCCTCCGTCATTTCGCTGGTTGTTGATGTGGTCCTTGCAGCGTACAGAAGAAGTTCAACACATGGATTTCTTGCCCGGTTTTTCCGGAAGTCAATGGATCAATGGGTTTTGCTTTGGACTCGGCTCTTTGGAATTCACAACTGATTTGAGACTTTGAAGCCTTTTAACACTTTGGGGATTTTTTATTTTCCTTTCTTATTGTTTCTTTTCTAATGTTTTTTTTTTCTCCTTGTTTTTTGTATATCTTTGTTTCTTGTTCTTTATTTATCTTGTTTCTTGTTTATTCAGGTACACTTTTTCTTTGTTTATTTATTTATTAAAAAATTAACTTTTCCAGACTTTGACTTAATTTCTCACTGGTTCTTGTAAAACTTGAATTTTCTGTATTTTCTTTTTATTTTCTTAACTTTCTAAATTAATTTTGGCTTTTATCAAACTTTTTCAGGAACTTTGAACAATGATGGATGCTCGCCGAGAGTTTCTTTGGGGAAAAATTCACTATTTTCTTGTATTTTATAGAATTGTAGTTGTTGTGTGAGGACTTCGCGCTCGATTTGTATGCTTTTCTTTGGGCTTTCTTTTGTGGAAATTCGTTTTCCGGTTTCACTGCGCGCTGCGACGAGTGAAGGGGTGACGAAGCGGCGCGTAATCCTTGTCTTAGACGGTTTTTGGTTTGTGTTTGCTTAAAAAAGGTGCTCAGAACTCGTCGGAGGAACTCTTCTGGTGCAACTGTTAATGAAATGTCTGTCGTTTCTTTCAATGAACTGATCTGCACTGCACTCAACTCGTCTCTAATGAATCGTGTTTGTTTTGGTTTGATTTGGTTTGGCTTCGCTGCAGGTGCTCGAACATGACAAAACTCGACAAGGTCTCGAACGCGACTAACTGTAAACCTCGACTGCACAGCACGAATATA
Organism: Thecophora atra; assembly: GCA_937620795.1. NCBI lineage: Eukaryota > Metazoa > Arthropoda > Insecta > Diptera > Conopidae > Thecophora > Thecophora atra. The sequence continues at coordinate 71,795,273 of OW569397.1, forward strand.
ACAACGAACGATAGCCACAAGATATTCGTGAAAAACGAGCTGAGAAACTCTCAACACGCTATTCTAAAAAGCGTTGAAAGCTCTCTCTCTGTCTTCATGACTCTCTCTCTTAACAGTTACTCTCATCAACCATGTATCTCTGAGCATTTGGAGAGTTTCTGCTGTAGTTCAACGCTCTCTTCTCTTTAGACACGCGCTCTTCGATTCGCTGTAGGAGCTTTTCAACACGCCAAAGAGCGCTTGCCAACTAGAAAGCTTTACCCCGAGGTGAGAAGCTGCGTTTGGTTGGGAAAAGCTGTCCGTAAGTTGGAAGATTTGTCGTTTGTATGGAACTCGTTCAATGAACACGTTGCAACTCACAAATGGCGCTGAGTGCGAATGAATTTAATTCGTAAAATGGATTTTATCTATGAATTAAATTTTTTTTTTGGAAAAATCCTTAATTTTGAATGATTTTTGTGCTACAATAAAGCGATTTCCCTTGAATTTTTTTATTTGTGGAGCTCAGGAACCACTGAAAATTGTTAGTGATGCAGACATTACCAAAAAAAGTCCTCGGAAAAAGGATCAATGCTCCTCTTTGAACTCTACACGACTTATTAAAAGAATGTGAAAGCCTTTCACCTCTCACTTCGCTCTTCTAACTACTTTATGAGGTTCCCATTCCCGTCACTCGCTTCAATTGTTTCTTGTTTATTATTTATCGGATGTAGCTTTGTTCTTTCACCCCAACTGACCGAATAACAGTGTTTTTTATAATGTAAACAAGCCCAATAATAGCAAAAAAATGGCGACTGATTTTCACTTCATTCGCTGGTCACTGACACAAAAATGGGCCACAAAGAAACCACCTCGCCTCACGAAAACCATAAACGAATTTTCAAAAAAATGGATAAAAGACGTGCTTAAAAATCCATCGGTCGCGGAGAGAAGACGCACAAACAAAGCAACGTTTTTGTTTATTGTTAATAATTGTTTATAATAAAATCAACGTCATCAAGACAACAGCAGCAACAACAACAAACAGACGGCGCTTTCATTTTATCGGTCGTTTTATACACGCGCAGGTGGAAAGTGAAAGTCGTGAATCGCTGCTTGTTGCTTGTTGTTGGTTGTTTTGTTGATTGTTGATTGTGTTTGTTGATAAATTGGCTTGGAATATTTTGCCATTTTGCAATGGAAGAGTTTTCAATGCAACGACAATCAAAAATGAGCAATAAAATCCGAGTTTTCTTAAAGAAACGCTCTCGTCTCCCATAGTCCTTCGTTCTTTGCCCCAACCACCTTTACACACCTCCTTTAACAACCGGAAATAGAAACTCTGATCTTTATAGGGCGTAAAAAAAGGTATTTCTTTTTTTATTTTTTATGATTGTTACTGAGCTGCGAGTTTATTTCACTTTCACTGACAACTTAAGCGTGATATTGACAGGACGCTTTCCTCCCCTTCTCCTCTACCCTTCAGCCAACCCCTTCCAGCTTCCTGTTCTCCTTCTTCGTTCTAGTTTCGTGGTTTTTATTATCGTCATTCGGTTCGTGTTTGATTACCAACGTCGAATTTTGCCTTATTCTTTTTCGGTGCGTAGCTGAGTTTGTATTTGTTTGTTGTGAGCCGATTTCGATGGGGCTGAGGACAGTCGAACCGAACGCCGTTGGTTGCTGTGTCGCTTGGGGTCAATGAACTCATCAAGTCGTTTGCTATTCGCGTTGTTGGCCAACGCTAGAACCTGAAGCGTGTAGCTTTAACCCATTATTAGTTGGCCATTATTGCTATCGAAGGGGAAGGGGCGAGACAGAGAAGGAGAGGGCACGGAGAAGGCCCGAAGAAGCTGATGGGGCAAGGGGAAGCGGACTGCACACTTGCTAAACTTTTTGATAAACAGATTCCGGGAGTTGTTTTTCGACCTCATTTATTTTTCGTTTCTTTTTCGTTTTCTTTTGCTTCTGGTTTGCTTTTTTTCAAAGAAAAGAGGTTTTTGGCTTATCGCTTGTCGTGGTTGTTGTAGTTTTAATTATATAATTATTATGACAACGCGTTTGTTCAATTTGCTGTTCAGCAAAAGCAGCAGAAAAACTCAAATTTGTCAAAGCAACTTTAAGTGTTCTTTATTTCTGTTAAGTGAAGTCTCCTTGCCGACCCCTCAACGCCCCCCGCGCGGTCCACATCCGTCGCACACGTCGCCGTCGCCCGCTGCTTTCGATTTGATTTAATTTAAATATAAAGCATTCCAAGGAGACCCAATCGCGATTTATGCATTTGCACTGAAGCAGTGCCTGTGAATGTGTGCCTCTCTTTCTCTCTCTATCTTGCGCTCGTCGGCCTGTGAAGCTGTGCAAAGTGTGAACGACCGCGCATGACCTACATAAAAGTCGCTGACTCGCAACGACGTCGAAGGCGACGACCAGGAGTTCGCTGCTTACACTCAGCACAGCACAGCACAGTCGCCGTCTCGCTCGCACTCATTCACAATGCACAACGCTTACAGCATGCATACAACAACAGCATCGTCGCTCTCGTCGTCACGACGAGGTTGCAATTCAACGAAAGCTCCAAGACTTCGTCTGCTCAGACGTCGGACGAGAAGCGAGCGAATCGAGTGCATTGAACGGCATTCGTAGTGTGTGTGTGTGTGTTTTGTGCAATTTTAGACTCGGTTGCGAGCGAACAACTGCCAAGCGCCGGGCGAGCGTTCGAACTGCAACTTTTTGAGGTTCTTCGAAATTCGAACAATGGCTTTTTCTTCGAAGCAGTCGTCGTCAACCGAGTGCTCTACATGTCCTCCCCGTCATCTGCTGCACGTTGCAACAAGCAGCAAAAAAACCTTCGAGAAATTGTCTAAAGTCGTTGAACTCTAGTGACGACGACGACGACGGCGCAGTCAGCGTCTAACTGTTCGAATGCAGGCTGTCCGTGTGCTCAGAGAGCAACTCGTTGGATCTGCACAAAGTGAGCGAACGAGTCTGCGTTCGGCTCCGACGAACGTCATTGAAAAACGAAAGTGTTTTTTGCACTCAAATCCGAGCCTGAAGCCGTGCTGAGCGAGCAACGCGACTCGACGACGAATGCGCCACGAAGTTGGATGCTTGGCGAGTGTTCGACGCTCTCCCGACGCTCGACGCAGGTAAACGAACCTTTTGAAGGTTCCGTCGTAACCAACGCAGTAGCAGCAGAGGTTGTTATGTATGTGTATGTGTGTGTGTGTGTGTCGCTCCACATTCATTTGTTACTGGTTACGTGTTATTTTCCTTCAGCTGCTGCTGCTGCTGCTTCTTCTGCTGCTTTAATGATGCAGATGCGTACAAAAAAGCAATTCGGAAATTTCTTTTTAGTTATTTTCACGCTTTCAACAAGTTTCTGTTACGTTGTTCCCCTCTGTTAAATTTTTCCCCTTCTGTTAAAATGCTGCCAATTATCTGCTGCGACCAGAGTTGATGAATACCCCCCAAAAAAACAGATAATTTCTCTACAACAACAACTGCACCAACATTGATTATTATTTGGTTTTTTTACGGTGAAAGCAACGGTGAAACACTTGTTATACTTTTTTTTAGTAAAAAACCAGGCTTTTATTTTGACATCGGGGACTAAATACATATTTGGCAGCTGTTGTTGTTGTTGCAGCTGCTTTTATTATTATAGAGATGCTTTACGTAACGAGGCCGTCGCTGGCGTTGGCGCATTACGCAACGACGACGACGACGACCGATAAGTGAAGCGCCGGCCGAATGCAGCGACTGCAGCATCAGCAGCGGGAGGACGCCATCAGCAGGAAGGTCGATCGAAGAATCGAATGATTTTGCGAGAAGAAAAGCAACGCGATTGCGAGCCACACTGACGGAGCGACGAGCGACAGACTGTCCGTCGATTTATCTGAACTGGACCATGAACTGTGTCATTAATGGAAGTCCCTGGCGTAGGGAATAAGAAAAAGTTGCTAATAAAGGATTCCACAACTGATCCTTGTGTTTAAAGTGAGGACAATGCATCAATTTCACGTTAATCCTTTTGGAAATCGACCTTCAAAGACTCTCCGTCGATGGCGGGGTTATGAAAAGAGTGTGGATTGTAAATGGTGGTAAGGGGCAGAGGTAGAAGAGGTGGGAGCGGTCGGAATTTCCCCATCGGGAAATCTTATTTTAATTGAGAATTAAATTAAGCATTGTTTTAGATTAATTTTCTCCCCTTTCACCCAAGCCTCTTCCCTTTTAAACTAAATTTCTTCATCCTCTTCTGTTTAAGCACAAATGACCGCTTTTATTTTGAATATTATTATTTTATTTACACATTTTGAATATTATTGATGTGTTTCTAAAGAAAATGCAATCGTCTCGGCCATCACAAATTTTTCATGACATCGTTTATTCGGTCGCTGTGCGTTGTTGTTTTTGCTTTTGGACCTACAATTATTCAAGTAGCCACAGATTTGATTAAAACAGGGAACCCCCTCCACCCTCCCCTCACTTCACCCACACAACCCAGCAACGAGTGACTGTCGCTTCGTCTGCTGGTCGCTGGTCGATGTCATTGTTGCTGTTGCAGCTGCTCAGAGTTGAATCTGAGGTTGAAGCTGACGTCGACGGCTGAAGCTGCTGAAACTGAAGCTTTATCGCACTCGATGAGAGCAGCGCGTAGCCTAGCAGTGAGCGCGCTTCGCATTTAATGTATTTGTAATTGACCTGAATAGAGTTCAAATACTCTCGCAGCAACAACAACGACGCATATAATTATCGTTATAGCAGCAATACAACAACAACAACAATTGAAGGGGATTTTAATTTATTTCAAGTGAAGGATTTTTATTGATTTCTTTAAATAATTCGATGCTACGAAGAGCGATGCAGCACTTCAACATCAAAGGGAAGACGAAGCCATTAATTTCATTATCAACACTTTATTGGAATTCTTATTAATTTAAAGTCGAATAAGAATTTTCTTCTAATTTTTCCCCTCTATTTTAGGCATCTTTCTGCTACCTTCTGCTGCTTATTCTTGGATTCTGTACATTGTCATGTCCCTGTGACGTCCCTGTGACGTCCCTGTCACGTCATTCTTGACGTGATGCCAAACACGATGGCGAACAGAGCAGCGCCGGCCACAGCTTCAGCTGCAGTCGCAGTCGCTACATGTTAATAAAATTCTACATTGAAAATAAAATAAACAAATACACTGCGAGAAACTATATGGCAAGAAAATCCACTTTCGATTCGGTTAACCTCGTCCTAATTCGGGTTCATTTTAATTAACTGTTCAGAAAGTCATGAAGCGATTCGATAGAGGTGCAAGCGATGGCACGAGGAGGGCGTGGAGGGGGAGGGGAGGGGCGACAGCAGCGTTGAATGCTGAACAAAGCGATTTACGTGCGTAGAGGAAAATCTTAGGGAATTTTTTAGAAATACGCATTTTAAATGCTTTCGGTGGGAAATTTGCACGTGGTTTTTTGTCGTTTTCTCCTTTAATGACTTCTTGTACCACGTTCAACCATTCACTCGAGAAACAACTTGGAAAGTTAAACAAACTCAAAGTAGATCAAGAATCAATGCACTTTTTATCGTCTGCAGCTGGCAACCCTGAGCAATGCAGCCAGCGCAACGCAGCGCTGAATTCCAGGGTTGCTAAACCAACAGCAGCAAAAGATAAGAGCATAAAATAATAAATTCATTTAGTTTTGCATATGAAACAGCAACAACAACAGAAAAGAGACAGCTACTCGTTACCTCGAGCTCATTTGATTGCGCATTCGTTCAATCAGTCAGTCAAAGTGTCGCAGCGTCGCGTCAGTCAGTCGCTCATTCAATGATTACCAGGCTGAGCGCCAAGCGAACGAACGCTCCGCTCCGTGCTCCCGTCCGACCGACAGCTCTAAAATGGCTGACCCAGTTTCGCCTGTTACGAACGTCAGCCGCGGTCAACGAACTTCGTGCCCGCTGCAGTCGCTCAGCAGCAGCAAGAGCATGAGAGGGCTGCGGGTGATGGGCTTGGGACGACTGCGAGTACGACTGCTCATTTATTCTCTTGCTCTCTCTCTCTCTCTCTGCATACTCTCTCGCGTGGCTCTGTGCGCCTCTCCTAAGATGTGTATTTTTGGAATTTGTTTTGTGGAGCGCGACGGGAGCGGAGTCGAAGGCGCAGCGCTGCAGTCAGGCCGACTGCGAAGATTACGTTTCAATTTCGATTTCAATTAAGTATTAAAATAAGTAAACGAATGAGTTGCATGTGTGTGTCTGTTTGTGGTGTGCGTGCATGAATAACGAGAATAGATCAAAAGCTGCATCAAAATAAAACTATGAAAATTCAGCAGCCGAAGGAGAACAGCGACAGAAGGGAGCGACGATTGTACAGTTATTATTATTAGACATTCCCAATGACTTCATGGTGAATGAAAAGCTCATCGCCAACTGTTCGATGGCGTAAAAAACATTATCCAAATTTTCGATCGCTCTTCTAGGTCATCGAAACGCTGAGAAATGCGCTACGTGCGTTTCTCCTCGATTCATTTGATCACACTCGCACACACACACACACACGTATTTCTCTCCTTGAAAGATAATGAAAAAGAGTCCACGGCCGTTTCTATTGTAAACAGACGTGGAGCTCTTCGCTCGCACCGCAGCCAACTGCCCCATTCTTGTCTTTATTCCCCATTCCCCTGCCTCGGCGACCTCCACAGCGACGAGCATTGATTCAGCGAGTTGAGAGTTCGAGGGGAAGTCTTTTCAATGAAGTCGCCGAAGGAATACGTGAAGGAATTCGATTGCACAGACTCATTATTCAACGAGTTGGAAATCTTTTGAAAAGATTTGGTTCAAGGTTCCGCCGAAGAAGCTGCATAACAACGGCGTTTATTTTTAAAGCAGAGTGAAAAGCGACGGCGACCGATTGATGCAACGAATCGCATCGGGATCCTTCGTCACTGACAGTCGACGACGAGCAAAGTTTGCAGCCGAGCAGAAAACAAACAACGAAAAACGAACGACGTTACTTTCATTTTCAGTGCGATTCGTCGGAGTCATTGAACGACTGTAAACGACGTCCAACGACTGTTAAACGACGTTCGACGATTGCGTTCATTTGTTTGGCTTTTAATTTTGTTTTCCTGCTGCTCGTTTGATTCATCGCCCCCTTTGGGCGCCTCTCCACCACGAGGAATACTTTTTTCGTTGTTGGCGCGCTTAAAATCCAATTCAGAGTCGAAAAACAAACAAGGAAAACGTAAACGCAAGACAACAACTGCTCGTTACACGCTTTCATAACGATTTGTTGCTTTCGTAACATTTGTTTTTAATTGTTTGGTTGCTGTTGTTGTTGTTGCTACGATTGTACTTCCTGTTGCGTGTCTGTTGTCGTCTGCAGTCGGCGACCGACTTCAATTTGACGTCTACTGCGCTTTTCTACTACGCAATGCTTTTCACTACACTAATTCTACTCCTAAACAGACGTTGCTCCTATCTTATTAATTTTGTTGTTGCTTCCTACTTTTGGCGTTGTTATGAAATTTTTAGTTAATTATTCATTTATGCGTTCAATACTGTTTTAACTAATAGTACTATTACTACTATATTTACTACTAATTCTACTACGTTTTCGCGTGACTTTACCATAATGGTGGAATAATATGAATAAATAAATAAGTTGATAAAAGGACTTCTATGTAGTTTTACTACTTCTACTACTTTGTAGCCTTCCTTCGAAGTTTATTTTTACTACATACTACTTTTTTTTACTACGTAATGCTTTTCTTCTATATGTCGTTGCTTTCTATTCTTTTCTTTGCTATGACTTTTGTTGACAATCATTCACTAATGATTCACTACTTTTTTTAATTGCAAAAACTCCTATTATATTGATCAAAACTTCACTACACGACTAATATAAAGAAATATAAAAATTAACAAAAAAATACTTTTACTACTATTTCTCATACTTTTATTAATACTACTTTTACTACTCTTCCTCTTTCGTCAGAGGGAATAGAATAAAATAAAACGCATTTAACTGATAATAAATTTCAGAAATGCTTAAAAATTACAAAATATGAATTGTAGCTTCTGTTTCCTTCTTCAAAAGATTTTCAAAATTATTGTATGTTGCTGTGGGAGCAACAACACAACAACAAATGCCACCGACTCCCATAATGTGTCCATAAAAAAGAGAAGAGAAAAGCTAAACAGAGTCTACGTCGCTTCCTCGTTCGCCTTTTTTGCAATGCTACAATTTTCAGTTGGTTTCGGTGCTGAAGGGAGTCCGTGGACGTTGGAACGAGATGGAAGACGAGATGAGGAAAGATTTAACAACATCAGACGCAGCAGCAGCAGCAGCAGCAGCAGGGCGCAGTGCAACAGCTAAAATGATTATGGATGGCGTTTGCAGCTGCTGCTGCTGCACGAATTTAGGTTAAGTGCGGTCGTTCAACTTTTAACACAATTTCGAAAGCGGCGCTGGCGCAAGCAGTTACGTTCACACACATGCGCACGCAGAGTCTTATATAAGGGCCATTGATGAATGAACGCAACGTGGAGTGAAAGAGCGACGCGAGAGCGACGCTAGAGTAAAAAGAGAGCGATGCGATGTGCAGAGCAGGCAGCTCGCTAAAATTAGATGCTCGCTATCTGCGAGTAATGAGCACAGGGTCGGCGCGAGGGAAGCTGGCAGCAGGACAGGAGGAATTTCGTGAGTTTTCTCGAAAAATCTACGACGAGAGAAGCTCCCGAAGGGTGGCGCTCGGCTGCGTGGTGTCGCAAAGTCGTTCATGGCTGGTCGTTGACCTCGTCTCGTGTGTGGACGTTTGCGGTTGCGTTTGTTTGTTCCGAGCGATCAGCGACGACACCCTCGGACCCATCGATCGACGGACAGCAGATGCGGGCCCTGCTTCGGTGTCTGTTTTCATGCTCCAAATTCAAGCGTTCGAAAAGAAGAACCCAACGAACGCCATCAATTTGACATCTGTGATGTGATGTTTGTCTGCTTCTGTTTTCGTATTTGTGTTTGGTTGCTGTTATTTTTGGAGATTTGACAGTTTATTTAATATTCGAAAGCGTCTTCGATACCGCGCGATGGCTTAATTAATCGCAACACCAACCACGAACCAAATACAAAAGCAGAAGCGTGTTTTTATTTAATTTTTAATGGCTTTTAATCGATCAATGGACCGCGGCCCTCCTCCAAGCGCCCTTTTCTTAATTTAGCCCCATTTTTCACATTCAATTCGCCGTTTTTTCGTAACAATAAATCAATTAATTAAGCAATGGAAGTACTCACCGTCGCGACTCATGCCCACGGCTATGCATTTTTTCAGCCTGCAGTACTGACAGCGGTTGCGGTTGATGCGCAGGATGCTGCACTGCTGGTTCTTGGTGCAGGGCCGGTATTGGATCTTCTGCTGGATGGAGCGCCTGAAGAAGCCCTGCAACGAGAGGAGAACACGAGAAATCAGAGGAGGCTTCGAAGAAGTGATTAAACAAGACTAAAAATGGCGAGGATGGGAAAGGGAATAGCGAGGGTGCGGAAAGGCGGACGTACATCGGCGGGGGCTGCGGTGACGGCGGCGGCGTCCTGCGACAGGCGCTCGCTTTTGATCGCTGCCGTTTGGCTGCTGCTGCTGCTGCCGCTCGCCGACGTCTCCAGGTTCTCGTCGAACTTCTGGCACAAGTAGTTCATCGCCGACTGCTCGAGCTGCTGGTGCTCGCAGAGCTCGTCGTCGCAGCCCGAGTCGAGGTCCAGCTGGCAGTCGCTGCACTGGCACGCGGCGTGCTGCCGCTGCTGCTGCTGCTGTGGCGTGCAGGTGCAGCCGGACAGCGACTGGCTGCTCGAGTTGCTCAGCAGCGAAGAGTTGCTGTCCGAGCTGTCGCGCCGCTGCTGCTGCTGTTGCTGTTGCTGCAGCAGCAGCGAGATTTCTTTGTGCGTTTGCTGCATGGCGCTGGCTTGGGAAGTCCTCGGCGCATCGGCTGCGTCCGTGTCCATGGCAGCTACGGCGGGCAGTGGGTGCTGCTCGTCGCCGCTCTCCCTGCCCTCGGTTTGCTTGCGCTGCTTCCACTCGCGCGCATAGCGAATCTTCTTCCAAGGACACTGCTGATGCTCGTAGTTGTCGCCGGCGGCGTCGGCGCTGTCGTTGGCAGCGGCTGTCTTTTTGGCGGGCTGCAGCGGATGCTGCTCGTGGTCGCTGACGTCCTCGTCGATACCCGACTCGTTGTCGTGCCTGACGCCCCCCTCCGTCTCCCGGCCGCTTAAATTAATACTAGATTTTGTCTTTTTCAAGTTAGAGGCGAGGGCGGCAGCACCGTCAGCGGCCCCGTTGATGCTGCTGCTGTCGTCCGTGGTTTTCAGTCTTTTGCGTTGTGGCGGGGGAGGCGCTCCTGCTGCGCCTTTCGGCTGCTGCAAGTAGACGGTTGGACGCGGCGGCTGCACCGTGGCACCGTCCGTCGGTGGCGCTGCGGCCTGCTTGCCGTTTGTCAGCGGCGCGGACTCCAGCAACTTCACCAGCGCCGAGTGCTGCTGCTTCAGCTGCTGGCTTTTGGCGCTGGGCAGACGCCGACTCGCTGCGACGGCCGCGGCGGTGGGCGGCTGCGTGGGGGCGGAGCTCGTCAGCAGCACGATGGTGGTCAGCTGCGGGTCCGCCGAGGCTCGTTGTTGGTATGATTGCTGCTGCAACTGTTGCTGCTGCTGGTAGAAGTGCTGCTGCTGCTGCTCACTGGCGGCAGCTGCAGCGGCAGCCGCAGCCAACTCCTGCATGGCACAAACCATTTTCACAACAATTCACAAATCGCTTGCACTTTTTTCAAACTGAACGCAAACGTGAAACGTCAAAAGTCGCGCTTCTTTAAAATGCACCAAGAATTCACCGGAGCAGCGGCATTGAAATGCTGCTTCAATGCGAACACAGAAAACACGCACCCACGAATTGGCGAATGACGGAGCAAAAGTCCCGCCAGCGACTGTTGCTGCTGCAGGCGGGATCCGGATCGACTGAGTTGCTCCCGAGTTGTTATTTGTTTCGTGTTTATTTCGAATTCAGCGTCGGTCGGTGGCTGAAACTCTGCTGAGTGTCGCTGTGATGTCGAGGAACACGCACAGAACGGAGAAACTCGAACCGTAGCCGTTGACGAGCTGTTGGCGAATGATTGCTCGGCTCGCCGACGAGTTGTGCATTCGGTCGCTCGAGCGCCGAGGCACACGAGAGCAGCCGACACGAATTGAGAGCTCGCGCTTTGAGTGTCACTCAAACGAGTTCTTGGCTGTGGTTGGTGTTGGTGTCGTTGGTGTGAGGCCGCCAACCTCGCGCTACATCCTCGATTGTGGGGTAATCGAAGTCATTCACACCAGCCGCGATCCCCTCCGCATTTATTCTTAGCACGCAGCGTTGTTGCTGGCTGCGATGCCGCCGCTGCACCCCACTGCAGCCGCGCCGCATTCTCGGCTCACCCACACCGCCAACGGGCAGCAGCGAATCCACCTGCAGCTCATCTCGCTGCTCGGGCGCCTTCAGCTCTGAGTTTCTCGCTCCTGATTGCGTTGGTCTTCGGATCGAGTGGAGCTGATAGCCTGGCCGTTAGTGGGTCTTCCCTTGCCCACTGTAGCCCTCGATTCTGGCCACAATCACGTCTACCGGCGGTCAGAGGCGACATCAACAAGTAGAGTAAAGAAGGATCAAGGACCATTTTGGGGATCACAAAAGAAACGCTGTAAAAGATCGTCATTTTTACAGCTACTACAGAGGTTGGCGAAGGAATTACGAGGCCTTGAGAACAATAAAAACAGTCATTTATTGAGAATCTTCTGAGACATTTATTTAGCTGCAAAGGAACTCATTTGGACGTTCGCTGTTGTTGTTGTGGAGACCCTCGCCAAAAACTGCCTCCAACATCGTCCAAGCAACAACAACAACAGCAACCAAACAAAAATATCGCTTCGTGTAGCCACACTCATTTCAGCTCGTTCGACTCGGCTCAGTTCGTTTTTATTATATCACATTCGTCGTGTTTCACGTTGCTGCTGCTGTTTTGCTTTTTCATCTCTTTTTTAGCAACGCAAAAAAGCCTTCAACTGCTTAAGCAGAGCAGCAAAGAAACGCGCCAAAGCCGAGAGCATCTCAGCCGAGAGCATCTCAGCCGAACGCACTCGACAGCCGAGCGCACAAAGCTTCAATAGAAAAGCCACTCACTCACTCACTTCTACGCTCGGCCACGCATTCGTTTGCATTCGGAAGATTCGAGAAAACAACGAAGAGCACAACGAAACGTAAGCTGGCGAGCGCGCGACCGAGCGACCAAACGAACGACCGACCGCCTGCACACAACAACGAGACGATGCCAGTTCAACGAACTCGCCATTGTCGTGGCCTACTTTTCGGTCAGCAACCTCGAAACGAATGTGGAGCTCGCAGCATTTGAGCAGAGCGCGCACGGCGTGCGGAGAGCGACGGCGGCTGCAAAGGCAACGACGTCGATGGCGCTGAGCCAAAGCGAGCGCAGATGAGTGTGAGCACGAGAAATGAGCGACTGAGTGAGTGAATTCGGATGGTTTTTGGGGCTGCAGCGAACGGCGTCGGGGACGCCGAGTGCACATTTCTGCATTTTGGCGAGTAGGCGCAATTTTGCAGGGTGGCCAGAGTTTTTAGAATGTTTACAGCAGCAGCAGCAGCGCCGAGGGTTCACGCGAGCTGACGGTCGGTCAACGGCACAGAAAACTGAGCGTTGCAACTCGGAATGACGAATAAAAAACCAATTGGAGATTGTTCATGTGTGTGTGAGTGTGTGTGGAAAAGAACAAGAACAGCGCGTAAAAAGAATTACAAGGAGACTCCGAATTTAGAAGCGAACTCAAAGAACTTTGACATTTGCAGATTTGACAATTTCTTAAGTGAACTTAACTTGCAATTAACTGAAACTTAGCCGTCCCTTGTATGGGAAAAAGCACTCAGCTTACGTAGAGGCTGTTCCTGTTATTTTTGACAGCTGTCAGACGCGTTGTCGGATTACAAAGTTTCGACTAATCACGGTAAATGGGGAATTCCTAGCCACACACAGTTTTGCGACTGAAATTCTGACGAAGAAACTCTACTTCACACAACCACGCTATCTCTCTCGCTCTTGTCTCTCTCTTCTATACGAGCCACTTGTGTTGGTGCCCCGCTTTTGCAAAACATCAGCCACGATGTGAATGAACTCGGCCGCAGCGGCTTCACGTGCCGCAGCAGCCACGCAGCTTGACTCCATTTTTACTACAAACAAAACAAGTTTCTACGGAAAGTGAGATGATTTCAGCAGTGTGTGTTGTTGCCGTGTTTGTTGTACACAGTTCGTAGCTGCTGTGATTTTATTTTCCCCCTGTAGATGCTCTCACAGTGCTCGGCATCATCTCACGAGCAGCCGAGCTCCAAGCAGCAGCAGCAGAAAGGCGTCAATGTTGGCAGCATCGTTATTCGTGTTCATCAAGGCAAATGGCTGAGTTTAGAAGTTACCGCGGTGTTTAGATTGCATTCAATGCCTTTTCTGATGCTTCATCAAGGAGCCGATAGACGACGAGTGTCCCGAGAGCTCCGACCGGAACCTGAGCGCAGTCAATTCGTGTCGCCAGAGCAACTCACTTGACGCTTTGCTGTTTATTATTACAGAATTAAGTCCCCGATCCTCAGTCCAGCCTCGTGAAGGGAATCTCTCGTGAAGAGTCATTAACCGAATTCGTTTCTTCTCTTCTCGATGTTTGCTTTCAATCCATCTTTTGCCATCAAATTACAAATGTTGTTGCTTTCGATGGCGGTGGTGTTCAGTTGGGTTCATTAAGTAATTGGGTCAGAGTTCAATGAACTTGCCCCTTGTTCCCTCGCGGCAGGAGAAGCAGCAGCATGCGCATTTAATTGTTATTCAGTTTGTTAATCTCCACCAACAAAGCGCAATAAAGTTATTCCGGGAGCGGGGAGGGAGGAGAGATTAGAAAACAACCCTTTAATGCAGCATTCACGAGGTCAGCAGCACGTAGCTGCTGCTAGTCGTGCAGCCAACCGCCGCACCGTCGTCCCCAACAGAAGCAGTGCAATCAGCTAGCACCATCACTAACCGCCCAACCCCCGAAAACACCTTGACGCTGCTCTCCATGAACGCGATTGACGTCATTTGCAGGTTGCGCCAAGAGTTCGCCTTGTCTCTGGGTTCATTCATCTCTCCTTGAAGAGGAAATGACAAAGAGGAGGACTAGAGAGGGAGGAGAGCGAGAGTGCATCGAATGTAGCAATAAAGAAGACATTGCAGCGAGAGAGAACTACAGTTGTACGTCTCTCACGATGTAAAAGGTCGGGAGAAACGAAATTAAGCATAATTTGATTGTCTGATTGGATGCTCCTCGGCCCCCTCTCTACACCTTTGAATGCGTTTTCAGGTGTCGGATTGCAACACACCGGAATCGTGCGTTTAGCGACTCTTTTTAGAGCCGCTGACGACTGTCCGCAATCAGCGCCACGAGGAGCACAACGCGTCATTCGTGCGCGAGAGTGGAAGCTTCGTCCCAGCAGAAGAGGAAGAAGCAGACAGCAGAACGAGAGGAAGGAGGACAACCGATAAACAAACTTAATGATGGCAATTTGAGCGGCAACATCGCATGCAAAGCACCGATTGGGGACAATGAACCCGAGTAACCTTAACTTTCCAAGCGAAGAACAAGAGAAGGGGCCAGAAAACGACTCCCCAGCAGAGACGCTGCCAGCAGAGTTCGTTACGAAGCAAAGGAACAAAGGGGAAAAGTGAAAAAAGGAAAACATGCTGATGTCCTTCAACTGGAACACATCCAGGGTTCAACAGCGAGCAGCGAGCAACCCTGTGAAGACCGAGAGCGAACGCTGCGCAGCCGACTGAGGCGAGGGTGGCGATTGTGGGTGGAGAGGAGCGCGGCGACATGCTTAGGCTTCGTGTCAGCAGCGGCCAATGTGCTGATTTTCCCTTTTCAGCCCGGGGTTGGCGTTCCTTTGACCCACTTTGCGGCCAGCGATCCCGGGCTGAGAGCGAAGCACTCGCAGTACAGTGAAAGCTCGACTGGGTGGCCAGAAGCGGCAGTGGCTGGCAGTTGTGCAAGGAGCTGCTCGTCGCTCCTGATTGCAGACGATGGAGCTGATGAATCGCGACGATGACGTTTGTCTTCGCTACGGTTAAAACTTGGCGTTGGTTTCGCTGGACAGCTGCAATGTTCCGCCTGATAACGGTCCGTGAATTGAGCTGCGTTTCGTGGCTTTATTCGCTTGAATCACTTCGCAGTTGTTTGTTGATCAGCAACAACAAAAGCTCTAATTATAAATTAAAGCGAAGGCGACCAAGTTATTTTTGTAATAAAGCAACAACGACCAACGATTTCTTTGCTGCTTTAGATTTAGCAGCATTCGTTTCAAGTCTTGCAGCAGCAGCAGTTCGATAAATTTTATTTGCATGCAGTACACAGCCAAACACATAAACAGCAGCTACGAACACTACAACAACAGCTGCAACAAGAGCAACGCCAAAAAACTTGTTCAAAAAGTTGTGCAATCGGCTCAACCTCGAAAGTACGAGCAAAAATCGAATGCAACGAACGAACGAACGAGCGAACGAACACGATATTCAGTGCATCGGCGTGTTTGTGTGTGTGTGTGTGTGTGTGAGCGAGTGACTGGTGAGGTTATTGAACGGCACCGACCCAGCATTTTTATTTAGGTTTTTTGATATCTGCTGCTGCCGCTGCGCTGCTGCTGCGTTGTGCTGCTCTAGAAACGAATGCTTTCGGCGTTCATGTGCGCCGCTTCGACGCTGATACGAATTGTCAAACACTTGGAGGTTGTGCAGCTGCTGCTGTTGCTGCCACTGCCGCTGCCGTTCGTTGGTTCGTTCGTGGGCTCATTAGTAATAATAGATTTCGGCGCTTATTTCGACAGCGTGTAACGATCTTTGCGCTCATTAAAAGCAAATCAATAGAATTATTATTTAACTACATCAACAAACGTCGAGGTGATTTACAATGCAGCCGAGAAAATCGATGGGGCTCGCTGAGTAGGCGGTCGCATGAAGGCAAAAATGAAATTAAACGAAATTCGTTGTTTGACCATCGAATGATTATAAAAAAAAAGAACGTTATATTCAACTTAAAAAAGGAATTTATTCACATGGAAAATGCAATCCTGATGTCGTCACACTTACAACAACAACAACGACAGCCTTCAATTGAGGCAAATGCGCGCGCTTTGGTTCTCTCCTTTCCATTCCTTGCATGAAATAAACACAATCGCTCTCTCGCAGCTCTCTGACGCTTCCTCTCTCACGAGAAAACTCTTCGTTTTCTCTCTGGTGTGGAGCTCGCAAAAACAGGGCCAGCAAAGGGTAATGAACTGACGTCGTCTTCGAAGTTTGTGCATTCGACTTTGTGCATTGCATCCGGTATGAAATCGTCGTCTTCTCTCTTTCCTTTCTCTCTCTTTCTCGCTCTGCTTCCATTATTTTCTTTAACGAATGCTTATCTACGTATGCAAAATAAGGAATGCTTCTCTTTTCTATTCTTTCGCTTGGAATCAGTTACAGAAACTAGCCTAAAAATGGACATTTCGAATGCTTTTCAGTTGTGGTTTGTCTTCTTCTTCTTCCTCCTACTCCTCTTCTTCATCTTCTTCTTTCCCCGGTCGCTCCACAGAATCTGGCAACGTCTCGATTTGCTTTCTATGCAGCTGATGACCCGTTAAGTTACGGAAATTACGAAAAAAGCAACCGCGCAAATCACCTTTCGAAGTTCTTAGCACCAAAAAACAATCGTTGATTGATGACAGTTGATAATTGAATGAATGAAGGACAGAATGAATGGCTTCGACCCATCAAACTTCATCGCTTAAATGCCAAAAGTATGCCTCTTTGTGTTATTCATGGGCCCATAAGAAGCGCATCAGTCAAAGTTGAAGCCTCAACTCATTTTGACAGATGTTTGTTTACATTTTTGTTCACTGAGTTGCCACTTCTCGAACATCCCGCTTCTCTGAAGGTGTTGAATGATTAATTGATCAATTATATTAGTGATTCCGCACGAAATGCAACCGTTCTTCCATCAAGAATCTCCACAGCGTTGATTCCTGTCAAAGCCGAAGTCTGACGGATGCTCTATGGGCTTAAGTTCAACAAAGTCGCACACGTAAATCGCTAAGACTCTCTTCTCTCTTTTGTAAAGGCTTTCAATTTAGAAAACCAACGACTTTTATTCGACTAATGCTCCACGGAAATGATCATTCATTGATCAATCGATTGATTGATGATGATTATCATCTTTACAGATCACTCAGCTTTACAATTGAAGTTGTTCTTTCTTTTCCCTCAAGTTAATTGGCAAAACAATCGAATTCAATGGCTGCTGATCGCTGCCGCCTACGCGTCCCTTTTTCCTCCTCTCGAGTCTTTCCCCAGCGACTGTAGCAGAGTTCACTGAACTCTGCCGACTCGTGTAAACATCGAAATGAGTGTCTGTTGCTCCACATGCGAAGGTAAATTCAAAAAACATGCGTAAAAGTGATGTTTGTAAAAGACTTTTGTGCTTTAAATAAATAATGAAGCACAATGAAAAGAAACCTGTTGAGATCCTCTGACGCAAATCAATAATTTTAGGGACTTTTTAGTTGCTCCGTTTCTCCTGTCGAATTCTCAGTGGAATTCTGCTGGAGTTGGTTAATGGTGACTCCGTTTGTATTTTCGCTCTTCGCCTTCTACTCGAAAAGGTTCTTTTATCGTGTTTATGAATGGCACAAGCGGAATTCGCGCCTCATTTTTTGACGGGAATTTTGACAGCTGAACAATCATCAAACACACACAGAGATACGCTCAATACACGCTTAGGGACAAATTTAGGTTAACGCTTATCATTTGCTCGGCAACGCCAATAAATCTCGAGTGATATTTTTTATCAGTGCAAAAAATGATTGTGCCAAGAATGGAACAACGACGACGACGACGAATTAAGGTCAGCCTCGGCACATGGAACCTATTAACTTTAAGTTTTTTCTATTAGTCAACGTAAAAGGTTTTCACTTTTGCATTGCGAAGGAAGTGATAAGAAAAGCCACGGAGTTGTCATAAAAACCGCTTCTTTTATCAGATGAAAAGTGATTTGAAAATCAGGTGAAGGCGCGGGTGGAGGGGAGAGCGATTTGATTTTTGCACTTTAGTATTTCATGAAATCAAAATCATTCGCCGAATTTTTTATCGTCTTTCAGTATAAAAGTTGATTTTTTCGTTTGACTGTAAATCGCAGCCCCTCCCACCATCGCCCCCTTCACTCCTTTCGTGTTCTGGTTTCTCTACAGCAGCAAGGTCTTTCGGCCGCGTGTTGCAACTGCTTCGAGCTGCTCCGTTGTCGGTCGTTGGCAGCGAAGCGTGTCGAGGCGGATTAAAACAGCAAAATCTGCTTCTTCTTCTTCGCAACCGCAGCCCCCTCAAGCAAAGTGAATGGCAGGTGATGAGGTTGACTTCGACGCGCGGCCACTGAACTCTGCGACCGCGCCGACAGTGGGACAACTTCAGTCGATGGCGATTTAATGACGCACTGCACACATCACCAAAAAATCACTTCTAACAACTTGTGAGTTCTGCGGAGCGGATCGATTGCTTTGTGCTGGCTGTCGACTCGCATTTCAGCAACCGAGCGCGGCTGTAAATCCGTCAGGAGCGACAAATTGTGCGTGGTGACTGCAGCCACCAGCAGAGACGCCGAGCATGAGTCACTCGCCGGCAGCTCCGTCGTTGCACCGAATCAAATCGCGGTCTTTGACAGCGGCTAGACATGCAGCTGAGTGGAGTTGATCGAAGTCTGGCTGCAATCAGGACGTGTTTAAGCGTGGTCCGTGTGACTCATAATCGAAACGACTTGACAACGATGTGAAATGATTCAGCAGCCCCTGAAAATACTGACAGAAGGAGCTTTGAACCATCAACTTCAGTCATTTCCCTTCTAGGGAGTTGTTTTGCTCCTTCATTTCTCCAGCCAACAGTTGCTTCTTCCTTTACTCTTTCTTCGCTCCTCAAGCGGGTAAATTTCCCACCCATTATCGTTTTCCACAAACGGCTCCTCCCGTTGCTCCTTCGCATCGTCTCTTCGTCGTCATTCCTACAGAACCTACCTCACAGCGAAGCCGATGGCGTGCCTTGGAACGATCGCCGAGCGAGCCTCGTTTGTATGCAAATCGCGTACTCGGCGGCAGAGCAGTCGCTGTGTGTTTGGAGGCTTCGGCTTCAGCTGCGATTGCGGCGTCCAATCGTTCGCTCAACTCGCTCTCGCGCTGGGAGGCGTTGACTCGCGTTGTAGGTCGCGCGGTTGTCGTTCTACGAATGCGTTTTACGTGCTTCGATTCTTGATGAATGCTGCGCTGTCGAATAATGTTCGAGTTGCAGTTCGTCCGTCCGTGTGAAGCAGCGACTGCAACAGAAAATTACGCATTAGAATCGAAGCTTCTATGCGTCGCACAACGCAGTGCGTTGCGTGGCGAGTGCAATGAACTAACGCACTGTGCCAACGCCATTCGTCCGTCCGTCCGTCGCATATCATTCAAAATGGCCGCCGACAACAGAAATCATTTATTTATTTATATCAATTGGCTTTCATTTGCCCGCCATTAAAATTTCCGCTTTTCCTGTTGCATACTTTTGTGCTATGCTAAGGATACGCGCAACAACGAACGCAGCTTTCAACTAATAACGGATCGTACTCGCTGCAGTTGTAGTTGCAGTCGCTGTCTGCGTCGCTATCGCAGAACTGCGCAGCGACACCTTCACGGTGAAAAAGGTTTATTGACCGCTGCACAATTTAATTGGGTTACCAGTCGTTGTTGATGTTGTTGTTGGCCCGTATGCATCCAACGTTTACCTAGAAATGGATGCAGAATGGGTTTTTCATTTGAAATGCAGCGTCGACGAACAACAACAGCAACGTGATTCTTTTAATGTTTGAATTTCTGATGTGACAAATTCTCAAAATTTTCCACTCAGATTTTTGAACTTTTGCCAAATGGCGCCGCTTTAATGACCCTCGTCTCCCTCCTACTTTTCCCCTGCTGCAACGTTTCTTGGATAGAATCTTTGAAGCATTTTTTTAATTTTTTAAATTTCTCAAATTTTGGTCAATCAAAGAGTACGAAGTCGCCTGCATAGAGACCCTACATGACACTGAAATAAGTTGAAAGTTGAAGAGAGTTGTAAAGAGGTTCAATTGTATTTCGAGTCGCGTTTAAAAGGCATTTATAAAGGAAATTCAAAGGGAAATTTTCAAACACAGCAACTGCAATGCACTTCGTTTGTTCCCGAGGACAGCGATAACCTCCCGATACTCGAAATCGCCAGAAACAGAGTTTAATCAGTTCCCATCATTCGCATTTGAAGCTGCTGCGAGTTTAAAAGACACTCGAAAGTCGCCACGTCACTCACACACACACATTCGCACCAAAGTGAATTGCTTTTTGACCCAAAAAATCAGCAACACGAAAAGCAGCGACTTGAAATGTGAGCGTTCACGAACAACAGCCTCGTTGCTCTCAATACTCGAATCGCTGCTGTCAATCAACGAATCAGCGCTTTGAATCGATTTCATTTCATTGTAATGAGTGAACCTTTGCTTCGTCTTGTTGCTGTTGTTGTTGTTAAACTGGAAATACTCAGACTCCAATTAGAATTTGTCATAACAGCCGAGGTTCGCTGCGTTGATCGCTTTTCGTGCTCGGCGAGGAGAGAAATAATTTATGTACATCGTTTGCAGTCGTCGATGCTAAACACTTGGCGATCGCTGTCGCTGTTGCTGCTCATGACGCGTTAGAATTCGCCGATTGCATTCGTTGCCATTTGCTGTGGCTGCTGTTGGCGTTGTTCGTTGTGGGTTCGCCCCATCTCAGAATCCGAAGTCACGTTTTGCATTGAGCCGCCGCCATCGTCGTCGCCGGCGCTGCTGCTGCGCGATTCTCACTGCTGCTGAGGTTAACGCTCTGCGGTGATTGTTCCAGTTTGTGAGAATGTCTGAAGGCTGCTCGACGGCCAATTTGAGTCTGAGCCGAGCTGCGATGTGTGGCTGCAGCGCGATTCTACATCGAATTGGATTGCAAAGTGATTTTTTGATTTGCTGCTGCTGCTGCTGCTGTTGTTGTTCGTTCGCTGATTTATGACTTTTGCGATATTTTTCTCACGAAGTCGCGCTGCTTGACATTTCAGAAAATGTGGGCACGAAGGTTGGGCATCGCTTCGTGGCTCGTTGGTGATTGCCTGCTGCAGTCGCCAGTCGTGGGGCAGATGTTGCTGGCTGCTGGCTGACAATGAGCCAGTCGCTGCACTTGCGACTGCGAGCGGCTGTGGGTGAAGTCGCTGTCGCTGCCGCTGTCGAAGACCTTTGCTATTATGAATACTCGTTGCTACGCGCCGTGATTCCATTGCAACAACCTTCAAATTCAATCTTTCACGCGAATCATCATGTTTTATGGTTGTTAATGTGATTCTTTTGAGTACAAGGAGTTTTATTTGCTTTAAATATTTATGGAAATCATTGAAAAAGCTCCTCCTTCGATTGATTTGATTCGTAAAATAATCAATCGCTTCATTTGTGAAGTTTTCAATTAGTTTCTTAAATACCTTTTATGGAAAACAGTTGAAACTAATTTATGCAGAACGCGTTTCAAGTGACACACTGAGAAATTTCCTTCGAATTTATTGCTGAGCAGCACAAGCAAACGCACACGTGAAGTTCTGGGCACGTATTAAAAAAAGTCAACACACGCGAGTTCATTAAACGCAATTCACCTCTGCTTAATCTAACCTACAATTGAAACAAGAAGAAGAAGAAGAAGTAGAGGAGGAGGAGGAGGAAGAATAGCAACAACAACAACGGCAATCATAATAAATACTCAAGTGTAGAGCGAAAACTAACCTTAGACAAAGTAACTTGGTTTCGGGAAGGCTGACAACAGCCACACACACGTTAAACGCTTTACTAAGCAATGGCTAACACACACACACACACACACACGCTCGCAGAAGGTACTTCAAATAGTATTCGTTCGTTCGTTCGTTCTTTCGCTCGCTGCTGCTGTCGTGTTGTGAGTTGCATATTTTATGGCCACAGTCAGGTTTTCGTTGCTTTTCGCTTCGTTTCACTTCGTTTTGGTGCAATTGAAAAAGAATCTAAGCTTGTGGCACCAACACATTAGCACAGTTGCAATACAATGGAAATATTTTCGGTACGGAGTCTTCAATTAACCGTTACTTTGGCCAATAATCAGTCTGTGTGCGAATTGCAATAAACTGCATTAAGACGTTGGGTGGCGGCTGTTAGTGAGTTTATAGTTGTTGTTGTGTTGTCACTGATTTCTTCGTAGATCCTCGTGAAGAAAATTCGTCCCTTTTGGATTCTCAGCGCCCTAGTAACTCTATGAAGACTCGCTTTTTGCTTCACCCCTTCTCCTTCCCCTTCTTAAAATTGACAACTCAAATCCGTTGCATGCATCGCGACCGCTGCATAAACAACGCAGTGCAACCAACGTCGGTTGAATGCATCATCGCATGCATAACAATTACGCAACAACAACAACAACAACGCCAACAACGACTTATTTAATTCTTAGACTTTTCTGGCTCGGCTACTAAATCATTTCCGTCACAAATCCGCGTATAACGAACTGAATTGACTGCGCACCGCGGGCGGCGTTGGGGAGGGGCTGGCGAAGGGGCGGAGGAGGTCGAAATTTAATAATAAAAAAGAACCCACACTCACACAAACGCATAACATTTGAGTTTCAGTTTATTAAAGCAGTCGATATACTGAAAGCACTGCAAACACTAAATAAAGCAGCAGCAGCAGCAGCGGCGGCAAATAGACTCAGCGGTTGCCTCTTTGCATGCTAATTAATGGGTTAAGAGTCCCGAAGGCAGGAGCAACAACAACAACAACTGCAGGAAGAAGCAAGCAGCAAAATGTTCGCTTGAGAAATGCACTCAGAGTTCATCGACATAATTATGCTTCATACAGCCACACGCACATTGACAGCAACCACACACATTTGTACACAGATATTATGTAGTTTGTGTGGGCAAGTGTGCGTACACAAACACATGCGTTTTTATGTAGTCCGAGTTCCCTTCGACAGCCACCAAAAGAATTCTTTAAATACGAATGAAAACTGTTGTTGATTGTCGTTTGTCGTTTGTCGTTTGGCCCATAAAAGACGCTTAATAATGGATTAAAGTCCAGAAATAATAACATATAATGAAAATAATATCATAAATTGTTACTTGATTCCCAGTTTCTTTTAAGGTTGCTAACTAATTTTATTTTTTATTTCCATTTTTATTCATTTTGTCTTTATTTCTTTTTAATTATTTCGTTTTGTTTTTAAGGTTATTGAAAATTATATTTTATTTGTTTCATTTAATTTATATTTTATTATGTTTTATTTAATTTTTTTAAGGATTTTTGTGTAATATTTATGCATTTATTATTAAATTTTCTATTGGTGATTGTTTTTATTTTTTTTATTACTTTCTTGTTTTTTGTTAACTTTCGATTTATTGTAATCGATGGTAATGATTACAAAAAATCCAATCTTTCCGAAATCCAAATCATAATGCAATGCAAATCTGTCGTTTATGTGTCACAAAGAAGGAAAGAAGTAGATGCTCCAAAAGACGTATTTTCAGTACCTCAAATTTGCCTCTTCTGAAGTCTAGAAAGAAATCAATTGAGCACGATCTATGGGTTTCCACAGGAAGTTCGTGTTTTGCTGGGAAGTCTGATATTTATTATTTCTTTAACCCCATTGATATGAAAGAGATTATCTAGATCTTTGTAGATCTTTTTCAGTCTACTTCTATTCTAATTTTGGTTCAGAAATCGGAATTTAAAAGTTCAGATGTGGTCAATAATACTTCCATTATTGTCATTTCTGCTTCGAATGCCAATAGTGAACTTCTTGTAGGTCTCTGGAATGATAAAGTACCTTTTTGGATCAGAATTGGATGACGTTTTCGAATCTTAAATCCCACCTAAATATTACTGTATGAAATCGAAGCATTTCCAATCGCTGCAATCGACATTCGACCCACTAACGGACCACGATTGGTTCTACTTATGTCAGTTCTTGAAAAAGTCAAGTGCTGGCAACGATGTTGGTATAATACATATATGTATTCGGCGTTTCCTTATTCCCAATGCAATACCTCAATGATTGATTATGGGCTTTTCTGATAGTCTGTAGATATTAAAATGTACTGCTAAGCAGATAGTTATTGTTCTTATAAACTGTTTTTTGATAGTTTCATTCATTCTTTGAAGCGCGATCTTGGATTTTTTTAGGCTTGGTTGATTTTTGATTTTCCCAGGACTTTATTTTAGGTTTAGACTGTTCCTCATTAATACCTGTAACTAAACTATTGGCCCCCTTCATAGCAAGGCAAAATGTCCTCTTAGAGCCGTCTATTCCCTGGAATTGATTCCCACAATTGGTACAACTTGTATTAAGCTTCTCAAAGAAGTCATAGACAAGTGTGAAGATGATAATTTGCACTTAATTTAGTAGCTTCCGAACTACAATTGGAAAAATGGCTACAATTCTCAAAAATCTTCAAATAGGGCACCAAAAATTGAGTTCCTATTTTCAACTGACGTAGACTTTAACTGCTGTCAAAGGTTCTTAAATCGGTTGTTACTGCTTCTCTGCTTTTTCTCCCCATTAAAATACTTTTGAGTTTGTTATCAATGTCGGGTTTTCGTCCATAAAACCCAAGAGTGATTCATTGTATTAGCGAAAGGAGGAAGTGTTTTTGAATAAAATCTAATCTAAAACAAATACTTAATTCAAATTATGAAGTGTAAACCAATTTCCAACACGGAATATTTTCGTATGTCCACTTTTTTCAAAATTTTAGCGTGTATTTTCTGTGTTTCCACAGCCACAGTTTTTCAGTTGTTTTCCTTTCTGCCGTTTTGCTTTGCTGCTTAATTGAATTTTTAAAATTTAAAATACTTTGTAGTCTTTATTACTTTCAATTATCTCGAGAGAGTTATCAGCGTGCAGCCCGACCGCCCGCTCCGCTGTGCAATATGCGGCGCGGTGGCCCACTTTCGCGGTTGACAGTTCAATACACTGCGGACTGCGGACTGCGCTGCAACGCAACGCAAAATACGACTGCGTGAAGTCATGTGATACGCTGCTGTTGCAATTCGCAAGCAGTCGTCACTTCGATTCGAGTTGAAGCGGCATCGAAGCGATTTTCCTTTGAACACGCGGTTATTTTTTATCGTGACGCATACGATTCGCAACGTCGCTGCTCAGCGTGACTCAGAAGCAGAACAGCGATTAAATAGACGTCACATGTGTCATTTCTCAGCTCGTCTCATCATTGAATTAGCGAAGAATTGAAGAATTTCTCTAAAAACTACTAGAAAAAGCGATGTGTTTGCTTTGGAAAGAAATTCTTTCGCTGCTTTTGGATCGCCAGCAGAGGAAGTAGCAGCCGAGCTTCTTCATCATCACCATCGTTATCGGGAACAACGTCACTGGCAGCATTTTGCACCTTCTCTTCTCTGGGAGAAATGCTCGTGGAGCACATGCACGACAAACGAGCACACAGCAAACGTAATAGAGCGAAAAATGCTGCAGCACGAAGCACAACAACATCACGGAGCAGAGCAGAGCAGAACAGAGAGGAGTTCGAAAAAGAACAACAGCAGAGGGGCGGAAAAGGAAGAAGATCGCAGCGACACCAACAGCAACAGCAACATCAGAACCTGAAATTCTTCTGGCCGGGTGAATGACCTCGTCGTGGCGAATCATTGCTGCACATTTTCTTCTTTGTTTGTTCTTCCTCCACAGTGCAAATTTATGTGTGCTGCTCTCTCGCTCGCTCATGCCCACTCGCGCGCTGTTGCTGTTGCTGCTTGCGTGAGCAGCATGCGAAAGTCATTGCACTGTGCGGTACTTTCGTTGTCGTCGTTGGCAGAGGTCGATGACGCTTTGCAACAGCAGAGGCGGGAAGCGGGAGGCGAGAAGAGCGAAGCGACGATTGTACAGAATGCAATTTTCTAGAATGTTACAGTAAAAGAAGCAGCAAATGCGCTGTGGAGGGCGACGGTTTGGGGGCATTTCCCGATGCGTTGCACTGCGTTGCGTTGTGTTGCATAGTTTCTAGTTGCTAGCTGCAGTTGATCCATGGAGTTGCCGTTGTTGTTGTTGTTGTTATTAGCGACTTACGTCATGGGAATTTGACCGGGAGCGGGACCGAGCGAATGAAGAGTCAACAACACACGAAGCTGCATGCAAAAATGCAATTAGAAGGAAATGACGTGGAGCAGCGACCGAGGCAAAAATAAACTTCTACAGTTTTCAGTGACGATTTATAGAATTTCAAACAGTTGCTTGGACATCGGCGACAATTGACACGTTTACACATGCTCAGACACGGTTTCAGCAGAGCAGACTTCATGAAAATGCACTGAAACTTCACTCCATCTTTGATTCGATGTTGAATGTGGGACAAAAGAGTAATTAAATCCCTTCTTTCGACGTCCTAGTGCTTTTTACAACTTCATCACCTGGCCAAAGGCGGGGGCTCCCTCGGCCGGATCGAACTCACTGCCATCGATGACCCTCAAATGGCGAAACTACACACTGACCGGGCTCTCGTCCCTCCTCGTGATTCCCTTCTGGCGACAGCAAGCACAACAAAATGGGAAAAGCATTCAGTCGAGGCCAACAAACAAGGGTAGAAGAGGCGCGAATTGTTCCCTGTAATCCTCGGTGCGGTGAATGACTTTTAACTGGGTTCATGTCACGTATGGCCATTTGCAAAGGTTTACTTCTACGCTGAGAGATTGTTGTTGTGTTGCTTGTTGCCGTTTCTTTGACGACAGCAACGACCAAATACAGTCGCTTGGGTGGAGGGCGGCCAACGAGTGACTGAGTGAATTAGAAACACCAACACAACAACAGCTCGAACGACGCGAGAGCGATTGGAGTACAACGGAGAAGAGAGAAGCTTCGCTGTTGCTGTTGTTGTTGTTGTTGTTGTTGTTGTAAATGTGAATGGACTGCTTTTTGCAAAAAGCCATTCCAAGCATTTGCTGTGTTGCTGCTGCTGCTGAATGCAGTTCATTGCACTCTGCCCTCGCCCCAGTTAAAAGCAGCAGCGCCGTTCGCATCAAGCACCACAGTGGGCGCCAAACAATTGCCACCATCGCACCATCTGTCGGTCCCAATTGGAAATCCATTGTTGGCGAAGCGAAATAATTGCTTGTAATTTGATTTATTACATTTATAATTAAATAAAACTGGAAATCAATGAAAATCGACCTCGCCAAGGATTTGAAAAAAAAATCGCCATTCGCGGCGAATTTCAAAAAACTATAATAGATCATTTTAAATGTTGAAATAATTGAATAATATGATTAGAATTATTTTTTATAATTGTCTGATTTCGATAAGTTGTTGGCTCTTTGAACTTTTTCAGGTTGCATTTGTGCAGGTTGCCGTCACGTGCGCATGACGATTGCAAAGTTGTAACCCAAATGTCAACAGAGGTCGATGACCGACCCAAATGTTTATCTGATGGGCGAAGCAGCAAACATTTGTGCAAAGCACTGTTCGACCTGGGTAGCCAACTCAAGGGAGTTGAGTCCATTTTTGCCAGGAATTTAATATGTACTGATTTTTAGTGATTTTACCTTTTGTTTCTTTAATTAAAATTCAAAGAAAAATAACTGTTAAAAATCAGGCAAAAGCTTCTTCCTCAACGAGAAAAATAAAGCATATTTATTTGCACGTTAAAAATAGAAAAAGGTAAAAATAACATTGCATACTTTGTGTTGCTCGCTGAAGCAAGCAATAATCGTCCAGCCTGAAAGTATGCTCGGATATTTTGTCTTTTCCAATTGGAATGGTGTATTAATGGAAAATGTACTGGATGAAGAGCAGCACATTCCAGAAAAACGAAGACGAAAGTTTTGCTCGACTAGTGAGAGAATTGAGAACAACGCGACTTCGTTGCTCTCCCAGAGAAACACGAAGAGAGACGGCGAAAGAAACTGAACAACGGAGAGCAAGAACGCCATCGGAGAGCGAAACAAGCCGTGAGATGGAGTGAGATAAACATGAGACGCGGCGAGCGAGACAACAAGATTCGTTGACATTGAACGAGTTCATTCACACCGAACCTGGTCAATTACCGCATCTACACACAACCCAAGCACATAGCTAAAAACAACAAAGTTGAGGAAAAAACCAGAACATTTTTGTAGTTGGTTTTCGAAGGGAAGCGGGAGGGGCAAAAGTGAGTTGCTGACGCGTTGTGCGTGTGAGGTTTGCGTTGTGTTGGAAGTAGAACAAGAACGACGAGCAAAGAAAGACGTAGAAGGCACGAAAATTACTACCAAGCACTTTATTCTTCGATTCGATGGTTTCGCAGTCAGCAGCGACGGCGGCAGCAGTTACGACGCTTGTGTATTATGAATTGTATCGATTCGGGGCCGCGTCGGGTGTTGTTTTTATATGTGTCAGTTGTGTGCGGCTGCGGCTTCTACAAACCTATAAAAAATAGGAATTTCAATAGGAAAACCAGCGATTCTTTGGATATGAACGGAGCGACTTTTTCAACGTGTAAACAAACGAAGCGATCAGAAGTCGGAAACGAACTTTTTATGATGTCATCAATTATTTGTGGAAGTTTTCAATGGCGTCCATTATGGATATCGGTATTTAAATCGGTTAAAAAATGCGATGGCCACGATGTTCCAGGAAGTTCTTAAAATGTAGACGTTTTTAGGTCATTGAGGCTCGCGCTTCTGTACATCGAACGCCCACCAACAACAGGCAAGCGACGAAAAGGTCCATTTCATAGAAACGAGATGACGACAGCGACGACTGCTGCCAGCAATATTTGTTGATATCACAAATAAAGAGAAATAAACATGTGAAGGTCACATTAACACACATCACAGCAGCAGCAAGAGCGACAACGACGAAGGCTGCTCTATTCACCGAGCAGCAAGTCCCAAAATCGGTCTTCCTAGTAAAAGCTGCGCAAAATGTTTCATTATGTAAAAAAAGAGTGGAACATAAAAAGCATATTCACACACACAACACACGTCGTCGTCGCCGTCGACGCCGCGCTTAAACACCGAAAATAAACTCACAACGAAGCATCGCTTGAGGAGATGCGGGCAGCGGAGCCGCTGAGGTACAGACCACGGCTGCAGACAGGTTTCAACGGCAAAAAAGGTACCACTGAAAAATTAACCTTGAACTTGAACGAAAAGCTATCATGTGTTGCAGGGGCGGGGCGAGGAGGAGAGTCACGAAGGTCCAAGAGCAAAAAACAGACTTGTTTGTGTGTCTACGATCGAATATAAGTCAAGCCTCGGTTGCCCTGGTCTCGTCTGGAACCTAGAAAACGACAGCCAAAACCTGATCTAATCTACATGAGTCGCGTCCGTCCGCGATCCTCGGCCAACGTCGGTTGACAGACCGACGACTAACGCTTAATTGTCGAGCACGCATTAATCAAGCGACGGAGATTCTAGCCAACGACGAAGCCCGAATATTGGCATTCGTAAGCAGCCACAACAGCAACCACGAGAGGCAAGAGGAAGGGAATTGCGCGTTTATAGCCGCTGCTGGCCTTCCTCCGCCGGAGTGGCGAGTCAATGAACTCTTGTCTTGGAAGCATGCGCTGTTGGAAGATAAGCCACTGAAAAAACGTCTTTCGGAAAGAACTCATCGTGATCGGGGCCGCAGCACGAAGCAATCACCAAAAGAGACGAGGGAAGAGTATAAAAAGACGAGGGAACGCCGAATGAGAACGACGAAGACGATCGGCGATCACACGCGGACAGGATAAGAACAAGGCACAAGGGATCCGGCGTTGAAACAGTCCCGGCTGCGCCAGAGCGAGACAACAGTACGCCGTGGCACGTAGAAGTTAACCTAATTCAAGGACGTCATTCAGACGTCGCTGCGCCTCGCTGCTCGAGAAAAGGGTTCGCATATAAATGAACCAGACACATAACGAATACCCATGTGTATATAAGAGCTTGTGTTCGAATATAACCGAAACTGAGCGCTGTGCCAGAGAATAGGGCAAGCGACGCCTCAAGGTTACTCGGTTTGCTGGAAGAGGGTGAAAAGCAGAGGCCGGCGTTTAGCGCGAAGAAGGAACAGGCTTCGGCGTAGTTTTTATCCCTTCTCCGAGGCCACGATCGGCTTTTGAACACGCAGCAGCCGTGATTCACGACTCGCTACGAGATCCACGAGTTCATCGCAGTTCAATGTCACAACTGTTTAACAGACCAGCCTCAAATCGACTCAGCAAATCCTTTTTCAAGCCCCTGAGACGGAGGATTACCTTGTGCAGTCTGCGGAGTGCGCTTTAAGTGCATTTCCGGTGCGTTTTCTACCTGGACACGTGTTGAGCACGCGGCCGGCGATGGAGACGCGGCATGAACAGCGAATGGGACGGGAGAACGGAAGCGGTGGTCGTTGATTGGAAGATGGGGAAGGCGATTCTTAGTTACTAACACTCACCTTGCAGCCTTCGCAGGAATGGACGCCGTAGTGAAAGCCGGACGCTTTGTCTCCACACACGCGACACAGAACCGTGGTGCCGTCAAATTCTGCAATAAACAAAGAAAACCAATTAAATAATTATTCATGCTATTGATAAAAACTTATTGCATATCTTTTTACGACGAAGAAAGTGTAAAACCAAAGCGAGGAGGAGAATCCTCTCTCGCGTTGCCCCATACTTGAAATCACGTTTGACGAGTTCATTCGCTGAATGATATTCGCCGCAGCGTCGTATTATGTAACTTTCACCGAAAGCTCACCCCCCTCAACCCTCTCCC
Source organism: Thecophora atra (assembly GCA_937620795.1). Classification (NCBI taxonomy): domain Eukaryota; kingdom Metazoa; phylum Arthropoda; class Insecta; order Diptera; family Conopidae; genus Thecophora; species Thecophora atra. Next base: position 71,826,117 of record OW569397.1, read on the forward strand.
GAATGCATTTCTTTTCACGTTGCTCTCGCGATGCTCTTTTTCTCGCTCACTGCTTGGATCGTGTTTCTTGCGAAGAAAGTCGAAAAGCAACGCAGAGAGCGGGAGAAAGTTGTTTGCTGTGTATGTGTGTGCGTGTGTGTGCTGTGCTGTGAGAGAATGAAACAGTTCGATGCGTTGTTGGTAAGCGTGAACTTGAAATTTCTTTTATAATAGAAAATGAAATGGAATTTTGTAGCTTTTAAACAGCTTGGCCTAGGTTAGGTTACGCTTCGTGGCGATTGCAGCCGAGGAGGAGTCAATTTTCATTGCTACGTTTATAGCTAAGAAGTTTCTGAACAATATCTGAAATTAATAAGTAATATTTTCGGGACTATCGTTCGACTGAACCTCACTTTAGCCTTGGTTTCGGGTTGCACCGTTGCAATAAACATTTTAAACACAAAGTCATTCTTTTAATATTTCATTGTTTAGTGAATAATGCGTACATTCAACTTGATTCAATTTAAATTCAACGCAACTTCTTGGCAGCATTTAAAAATCCTCAACTTGGCAATGCCAACAGCAGCGTTCGTTCGTACAGAGTGCGCAATGCGAGCAACAGCAGCTAAAACAACAACAACACAGCTACATAACATGAAACTAGTTTTTTGTTGAGCCTCTCTATTTTTACTACAGACGCACACGAAGGCGCTAACGAAAACGACGTGCCAGTCGAAGCCGAAGACGATGACGACGGAGCCGATGACGATGACGCTACGCTGCCTATTTTACGACTCGACTGCTTTAGCAGCTTGAACGTGATCATGATCTTCGTGAGCAACCACTACAAATGCACCAGCAACAGCAGCATTTTGCCATGGCGAGGCCACTGACATTTTGCACTGCAGATCATTGCACTTTTGCGTTGTTGATCATCGCACAAGTAACAATAACAACAACAACGTCCATGCTGAAAGAGTGACGGTATTTTCGAAGGAGGTTCGTCTCCGAATACACAAGAAGTCTGCGATTTGTGGTGTTTGTGTGTGGAGTGCGAATCGACGTCATCAATAGAAGAAAACATCGGCCGCCGTTCATTGCACTTGCAGACGCAGTTAGAAGCAGTGTTGACAAGTAGATTTTTTTGGTATGGTGAAATTTGTACACAGCGTCTGTGGTGAGTTCATTTCTCAACTTGGGAAAATCCGAAGGAGCTAAAATCGAATGAAATCATCAAGTTCACCTTTTAACGAACAGAAACGACGTCAATAACTTCCTTGTGTTGCTTGTCGTTCTCCCGATCGGCTGCGTCGAGCCGAAGAATCGAGTACATCGCGAGAACTCGCTACAGGCGCGTTGTGTGTGCTTCTGTTTGAAGTTCTTTGGCCTTGAAAGTTCTGCTCTCACAGCGACGCTTGTTAATTAAGCTTCTAATGAGGTGATGATAAGATGAGGCCCACTTTGTGTTTGTGTGCGTGTGTGAGGTAAACAGTCGGCCCTTTCGATGATAAAGCAGATTCCCATTTATCTGCGTTCCCTTCCTCAAACACAACACGCACTCTTGAATACAGGCTACACACGATAACGTGAACCCTTCGTCCAATAAAGGGATTTTTCTTGAAGCAATGAATCAACGTTTGCCTCTCCACGTTATCGTGACTTCACTGTACATGTATTTCTGTGATTTCGAAACCGATTGACATTGAAATTCATTGAAATGCTGACGTTTTTCGGTTTCTGAGAGCAAAAACAACGCTTCAGCAATAAAATTGATAATCGATTCACCAAACAAACATTTGTTCTTGTTTTTCACAGTGTATTCAATGCGGAAACAAAATATTTAGTCAGTGGAATGAAGTGAAATTCGTTTGAGGAGCGTTTAAGGTCAAAAGCGAGGTCGTAGCAACCAAAAATAAAACTCATTCTTGTTAATAAAACTGAACAATGGGCCTTTGTTTGTTCTGCTGCTTCGTATATACTGAAAATCGTCTCAAGTGATTCGAATTGTCACAGTCTGAATCACTTCTGAACTGCTTCTGGGTGATTCGAGTTCATTGACCGCGGCCGACGCTGTTGCTTTCGTGGACGCTTTCGTTGCTTTCATTGAAAACTTTCCAAAGTTTTCACTTTTGCAATTTTCGCAAAGTCTGTGCCAAAAAAATGCACCAACAGCAACGACGAAAATTAATAAATGCTGCATCAAAGCCTACATCAACTCCCACAACTTGATTGGTCTTTAACCCACAAAAAATCCCGTAGCGACTCCCTTCGGCGTCTTCGGCGTCGTCGTCGTCGCTATCGTCGCTTTCAATTTCCAATCCAAATTGACTAAAATACAAAAATCCTTCCTCCGACAGTCGAAAAACTCGAAGGCTTTCAATGGATCAGCCGAAGTCTTCAATGGATCCTCATCGACGTCTGCCCCTCTTCACGCCCCTCACGAAAGCTCACGAAAGCAGGCCGATCAACAGCATTTAATGAAACACATTTTCACGCTACACATATTCAATTCCATCATTCGTCGTCTTCTTCAGTCGCTTTCAGTTTCTGAATGTTTCATTGTTGCCTTTTTTCTGTGTTTATTTGACTTTCACCTCTGCTAAACGCTTGTCAAGCGGCGAGTCGTCGGTCGTGCCGTGGCCCCGCACCGCGTATGTTGCAATAGTGCTGAAATTTGGCAGCACTTTTCCTTTTGCCATTTCATTGAACTCGTTCCGAGCCAAATGCAGCTCTTGTTGGACACTTAAATTAATAGAGCGCGGAGAAAATTAAAATAAATGCAATGAAAATGAAAATGGAAACGTAAATGAAATGCTTTTCACTTTCATTTGTGTTTCTTCAATGCAAATACGTTGCTTAAAGATTGTCTGATTGCAACAACAACAAAAAGTCGTGGCTTTCAGTGCGATGCACTCAACAGAGTCGTCGTCATCGCTGTGATTTGAGGCCCTCTACGCTTTGCATCGCACTAAATTTCGGCTACTTTCAAACTTCTTTTTAAACGCATACAGAAAATCTTTAAAAACCAATATAAAAAGTAACCGAATTGCTTTGGCGGTTTTCACACCAATGAGACAGAGACAAAGAGACAAAATTTTGTTCTTGTTTTGCTAATAAAATTGTAAGAAGAACAAGCGGATGAATTTGTCTCTTTGGTTCATTTTTGTCTCACGGCATTCCGTGAGACAAAGAGACAAAAGTGTTGTCGCACCAATACAGTAAAAGTGTATTAAGCTTTGGAGTGGAATTTAGTCCCTTTTGTGAAATTCGGACTAAATTTTACTACTTTGTGCAATAAAAGTGCATGGCTGAGCTATTAGATTAAAGCATACCTTGTGTAGTTTTTATCAGTTTTTTGTTGTTTCTGTTTTTTGTTGTCGCTGTCCTAATTATTATCGAAAGTCGGAAAATATATAGCGAGTCTCTTGTGTCCACATCACCACATTATTATTCTAATTTAACGCGAAGGTTATAAATTGGTTTATGGAATTTCTTCTTAATAACCTATTTGATTCCATAATTGCAATTAAAGTATAAAACTGTTTTAAAAACTGTCGGCTTCGATTTAGTACGATTTTATTTGTAACAATGACAGAACGGCAATACTCCCCAGCAGTAAAGTAGCAAAAAGCTTTAAGACTTTAGTCTCTTCAATGTAAATGCCACAAGAGTCAAAAATGAACACGAACTGTCTCTTTGTCTCTATCTCATTGGTGTGAAAACCGCCTTTGCGAATAAAGCAATGAGAGGGGCCCCATATCTGTTCTCAGCCGCAGTCAGTAACCGAAAGAGTCATTGAAAAGGCTTTCGAGGCCGGGAGATAATAATACAATTAAGCCTCATTTCAAGTGCCCACCAACAACCAATAATTGATTATCATCATCATTATTCAGTTATGATTGTAAAATCTTCATTTTACAAACATTTTGAGACGCAACTCGCATTCTATTGAACCTCAGCGCAGTTCGCTTCATAACACAAGGGAACTTGACTAACGAAACTTCGCAGCCGATCGAATTTGCGAACGTTTATCGATCACTCAGTTTAGCCCAATTATAAGCGACGATAGCTTCGCACGTTTCTCTGTACGAAAATGTTAACTAAAGTAATGAACAGTCAACAGACGACCTTCGCCTTGTCAGAGCCTAACTTTAAATGGACTTCCATGTTTCCGGGATCATCTTGTGCTGCTCGTTCTGCGGTTCTGTGGGTTTGTTGACATCCGCTCGACATTCACATCGGAAGCAGAATCGGAATCGCAACCAGTTCACGTTTTGGCGATCAGCTCACCTCACTGCAGGCAGATTGCTGTCGTTGATCGCAGCAGGTGAATCGCCGCTTCAATGACGTGTTTTACTGGTCGACAATGAGTATTTCGGAACTCATAAAACTGTGCTTAGACTGAAAGTGGTAATGAACTCGGATTGGGTGATCGCAATGCGGCCGATGCCTGCCGAAAAACGATCTTGATTTATTGCGTTTGCCAGTAACAGGTTTTTTGTCACTCTAAATTCAGCTCAGACGATTCAGATTCCGATTCAGTTACCCCGGAAGCTTTTGTTATTACCATTTGCATAATTATGCAAATACAGGGTCGAGGGTTCGACAGAGGACTTTGAACAGCGATCGAAATTCAGAACGAATGAAGATCAGTCGGGAAGTTGAAAGTTTCAATTGCTTGGAATACTTTGATCGGATTTCCAAAATGAAAACGTGATCAGTGATGCGTTTTTATGGTATTTAGGAATTCAGCAAACTATGAAAAGGTGGAGTCATGGATATTTTACATCAAACACTTTGATAATCTCCAAATTCTTGGCTCTTGAATTTTCTTAAAAGTGAAATACAAGATGACCACGTCAGATTAATTCAAAGAGTCTAGTTACTAGACTCTAGTAGAAGCAAATAGCTGCTGATCCCTAATTGATCTACGATGATGGATAATGGATAAAATCATGGATATTTGAAATCATAACGTCCTATAATCAACAAATTTTTTTTGGCGTGAAATCTTTTAAAAAGTCAGATAAAAAAGAACCTCGACAGATCATTACAAGGAGTCTTTGGAAACCCATTTTGGAACCATCCTGCTTGCCGATTGATCTCTGCCGATCACGCTTCACCACAACTCGTCCCTTCAATGAACCCAAGGGACCTTTTCCCCGATTTTCTGTTTCAATATTTACCAATGTTGAGTTCGGGTTCCCCTTTCATGGAGCTCGCCACAGTCGTATCCATAACTGGGTAAGATTTGATGTAGTCCGGCGTCTGCGGACGTGAGTCGGCGGCAACAATCGCCGCTGATGAGGATTGCTGCTGCTGGTAGCCGTACGTCTGCTGTTGATGATGATAGGTCAAGTCTTCGATCGAGTGCACGTTTCCCCTCAGCTGTTCCCCGCCACTGGTGCTAACCACGCCGCCCCCGTGACTGCAGCCCGTCAGCTGCTGTGGCTGCTGTTGGTGGCCGATGTTGCTGCTGGCATTCGCGTGTTGCTGCGGCAAGTGGGCTGTTGCCTGCATTACGGTCGTGCTGTTGATGTTGCACGTTGTTTTGTTGACGTAGATGACATTGCTGTGCGGCATTTTGCAGGGCGGCGCACACATCGCAGTTCCGGTTGAACAAGTTGCTGGGCCGGTGCGGACGGAACCCAAATCAGTTGCCGCCGCCGCTCCAGTTGCTGTTGTTGTTGTTGTCGGCATGAACGCAAGGCGTGATTGGTAATCGGCATTCGGAGGCTGAAAGACGACGTGCGAGTGCGGGGGGAGCGGCAGGGGCAGTGGGAGCGGTGAGTGCGCGTCACGACGACAGGAAGCGAGGGCAGCATCGGCCATCACTTTGCTGCTTTGATAATAGGTGGCGACGCTCGTGTTCGGCGGCAGCTTCAACGCGTTCTCCAGATGCGAGCGGCCGACGACGAGCGGGGCGCTGGGCGTGGTGCTGGAGGCGGCGTGCTCCGGCAGATGGCGCTGCTGCGGTTGATGGGCGCCGTTGCTCCCTGAGCAGGGCGCGCAGATGACGGACGTGGACTGGGAGTTGCTGGGACTGTCGGCGGTGCTGCTGGCGCGACAGTCCGAGCTGTCGGCGGACATTAACATTGTCACTATTGAATGAACGATCAAAAGCTTCGTGATTTTCTTTAAGGTTTTGTTGAAGCGGCGTTTTAACACATTTCTAACACATGATTCATGTTAATTTTTGAATTAATGATAAATAATAATTCCAGAAACACAATTCACACAGTTTTTTTGTCACATATTTTGCGATCTTAATTGAATCGACGTATTTCACTCACGAAACACTTTTTGGGTGTTGGGACAACTGTCAAGAAATCTGACAAATATTCGTTGATTACTCCGGCGATCAAGTTTAGTATTTTTACTGGCCGAACCCCAAAACTCCGCGAATCTTTTAATCACTTGGCTCAACGCACGCGTAGGCTGAACCCTTGATCGATTGTACTTTCAATGAACTGCACAATTTCAGAACTTCAACGACGATGGAAACACTGAAAAAACGATCCACTCGCAACGACGCGCTGTTTGTCAATGAAAGGAAAACCAACGCGAACGTTGGATCTTGTTGAACGTCAAAACACGATATGAATGTGGAAAAAAGAATGAATGCCAACGAACGGCAGCGCTGCGAGTGTGCTTGAGTGTGTATGTGTGTGCACGAGACGAGAAACGACGAGGCAGCTCGCGCGCTCTCAACGAAGCAGCACATTCGCTCTGTGAGCGAGGCTGCTGTTGGCGCTGCCGGCAGAGGTCGACGCAGAGAGCGTAGCAAAGATCAAGATCACACAACAGACGGAGTGAGAGAGAGGGAAAACCTATTCGCTAGATTGGAGTTTCAGTGGGTAAATGAGAGAGAAAGTAAAAAAACAGAAATGAAAGAGGACTGTGAGAGTTCCAGAAATGCCACAGATTTCCCCTAAACGTGATAAGTTTCTGTTTTTAGTTGAGGCCATATTTTTGTTCCGATTCTTTTTGTGTGTATTCATAAATAAAAAATATTTCGTTGGCGAAGTCTCGATAGTTTTTGGATGCGGGTCGAGAACAAAATAAAAGCAGCCACAATCGAAATTCCTGATTAGATAAATACGCTCGTAGAAGCCGTGGTGAGAAACGTTGGCAGAACCGACGGCTGCTTCGCTGCCCTTAACTACATCCACGCTGCGAAACAGCTGTTGCTCTCTCTCTCTCTCTCTCCCTCTCTCTCTCTCTCCCTCTCTCTCTCTCTCTCCCTCTCTCTCTTTCTCCACATTTCGTTTTCCTTTCCTCTCCCTTTGTTTTCACAGTGGCGCTGTTTGTGGGAAAGTCAGCGTCGGTTGTTGGACTTTCGAAACGAGTTGCGCTCCCAATCCAAGTACCTGACCGAGCATGCTTCTGAATCATCACGCTGCGGTGAAAAACACTTCCCACAGTTCAACGAAAATCAAGTTCATCGCATTGCAAATGGCGAACAAAAGCCATGACTGAAAAAACGGGGCCGCCGTCGACTCAGCAAAGTTTTTCAGCGGATTTCGTCCAACACCAGCGCCCAGCGAGTCAACGATTTCTGTCACAATGACAGCTTCTTCACGTCTCCTCCACTGACTCACAAATACGAATACCGATGACCTTCCGCACTTTCCAAATTTTGCCCAACCACTTCTACTCTTCGCGATTGCATCCGTCCCTCGGCTCTCTTCGGTTAAAGCCGCTCTTCCACTTTCTATGCGAGTGGGAAAATCCAGCAACTTCACTCGCTCGCAGCTTCGGCCGCTTCCCATTCACCACAGCACGAACGACGCTGCTTTCCACCCAGCAAAAATCCAATAAGATTTCGTTTAGTGTAACTACGCGAGCGGCACAGCGACGGGATCAACAACACGATGTTGTTACACGATGACGACGGCGACTGCACGATCCACGGCGACGATGGCCGCTGCAGCGAAAGCAGCAACAATCACAAAAACTCAGTCATTATGATGTCAATGCATCGAATTGGCAACTTTGTGTCTCTAAAACAAACTGCGTTGTGATGCCAAATGTTTGCGTGCCTACACTCGAGGCGACAGGTGATTTTTGCGCCCAATCCACAGAAATCAAGTGGCGTTAAATGAAGACAATGCGAAAGCGATCGTGGGTTGAGGGCATTGATCCCTGCACACTTCGCTCACCGCTAAAGCGTGCAGTCACTAAACTTTAGTGTTATTTTTGCATAGAATTGACAATATTAACAATGGTCAGCAAACTGAAAATGATGGAAGAGCACTTGTTGTAGTGTGATTTGTCTCGTTTCCCTCTCTTTTCACCATCGCAACACCTTTAAAAATCCCCTTTGTACCTCATCTTATTCGGATTTTTGATACGACGTCACAACTTCGAAGTCCTTCGATTTGTCACTTTATTCGCCGCAAAATTGAAATCATTCTACGTATTTTTAACTGCGTCCATTTTTGTTTTAATCAAATAATCTTCGTCTGAAGAACCAGGAAGTTCTGCGTGTTTATTTTTGTCAACAAGACACTGAATCAATCGCGATTAAATGCACCGAAATTCGACTCTGGAAACAAAAAAAAAAATCGGGTTTTTTATTGTTACGGAGTCCGTGCAAACAGAAAATTCAAATATGAAGAATTTCGAGGCTTTCAACAAAGTGCAATGCCACCGTGCAAAGTATTTTTAACTCTGTTCAAAGTCGTCGCTTCATTTCCTCGTTTTTCGATTGTAACCATATTAAAAATTACCTCAATTCGTGGAAACTCCTTTCCGAATCATAAAGCTTCTAAAAGATTATACAGTAATAATGATAATCGCTGAGATATGAGCCACGTAAATAGAGACGAATTGTGACGCCGATCGCTGCTTCTATCCACTTGACGCCGCTCTTCGCTCCACCTTGAAACTCTTATCGAATTCTCACCTATCACAAAACTTGCGACGGCCTCAACATTCGCCGATAAGACGAGGAAAGGTGTTCACACTACGACCAAAACGCTTGACATTGAGGTGATAAGCATTTGAAGCGTTTGTGCTGCTGACCTTCATTCCGAATACATAATTCGTTTGTTTCACTATTTTTGGGATATCGTCTTGTGTCATAATACAGAACAAGCATCACCGGCAACAGATAACGAAATACAAATTATGTATGTACATCGATAAGAAGTTGGGGACTAACGAACGAAACTCGTTCTGGGTGTCTAGGCGAGACGAAAATTCGGAGGTCATTATTACAAGTAAATAACCGAAAACCAGCAGACTCGGGATCTGCCACTGAGGACTCCAACAGAACCCTAACAGTCTCATTTTCCAACAATACGCCATTCTTGGGGCCTTCAACAGACCTAGAACCCTTTTAAGCATTGGAAAAACACTTGGCGATAATCAGAACTCGTCAAATTCCAAGCGAGGCGATCGTTGATCGTTCGGGTGAACGACATTTTCAAGATTTTCCTTGTAGAACTCGAAGTGATCATCTGTTGACTGTCCTTCTGTGAGATGGAGGCGACTGTATTGAATCACTAAAAGGTGGCTGATCTCACGAGCTTCTCCACCCTCAACTCTACCAGAAAAATCAGTAATTAATTGCCAGATATAGAAACCTTTGTCTAAAAGCTGATCAAGACCACGACTGATTATCGTTCTTCTTTCCATTTCAATTCCGTTTCTAAATCAACCACTTCACGATCTCTATTGAAGGCCTAAATTGTCTAAGGTCTGTTTAGTCGAAAGTCTGTTCAAATATTACAATCTCAAGATCAACATCGCTATCGAGATCAAGATCAAGATTCGTTTAAAGATCTTGATCAAAAACACCTCAGATATGTAAAAAAGCGTCGCTAGAAACTATTTATTGAGCTTTTATATGAGCTTTTATATTAATACCGACTAATATTTGTATTGTGGACCATTTCATCGCACACTCAAGCAGTCACTGAACCAATTCAAGGTGCTAATAATCAAGGCACCAACGACTGAACTTGAATTCGTTCCGTTTTTTCGCTTTGATTTGATCCGTAGTGCTTCTGGTCATTTTTGTGTTGTCCAACTTGTCTAATTACGGCGAATGCAATAACAATGAACAAGAACAGTAACACTTCCGGTTCTTTTATTAGACGCGTTAATAAAGAAACAAGCAACAAACATCGAACACGAATCGAATATGAATCAAATCTGAATCTTTACGCAAAATGCATTTCCATTAAATCCAAGCGCAACTTTAAACTGCAGTGGAACAGTTATTCGACGTCTCCCTTCGCCAACAGAAGCGAACACACGTGTGCGGCCGGCCATTGATGGCGCTCGCTCTTGAACTCCTGCGAATCGCGGGCCCGAGTCAATAAACTCATCGCCGCTTTAATCAAGTGCTGCGATCAATGGCGATCATTGGCACTCGGCGCGTACAACTTCATTCGTTGCGGCCGCGACTCGATGCTGCACTGAACCCTCAATAACAGTTACAAAACTGTTGATATGCATATCAACGCGCAGAGCAGGCAGCGGGTCGTTCGGGGACGGCCAAGGCCCAGACCCAGGCCCAGGCTGAGTAGAGCCGAGTGAAACGAAGGCTAAGCGTCGCTTGATCATTACGCAAAAAACATTCAAGAAGCAAGCAGCTTGGGCCGAATTCTACCAGGCCAGCATAAAGGGGCACCGGGCCTGTTTAGAAGTGAATTGCAACGACTTGCAGTAGCTTCTAGTATGGCATGAAGAAGCAGACCCGGACTCTTCTGCGCTGCTGTTCTAACGATGAGCGGCAAGACGCGCGAATACGTGACTCGTGGCGCGATCTACGCGATCATTGAACGCGCGAAGGCAGCGTTAAAGGGTTAAGGACCCTTGTGTCTAAAGAAAGACACAAGAAAGCGAAGCAGCAGCAAAATAATGCCTGTGATGATGATGAGGAGTAGGAGGAGTGAGTGGAAAATTACTCATGAGCTGCATTAGAAAAGCACAACAACAGAACCAATACAACTGCTGCGAATACTATCCCAAAACACTTTTCACAGCACAAGAAAATCCAATGAACCTACATCAACACAATCACGAGGCTGCGGCGAGTGTGGATGCGGTGCTGCACGATCGGCAAGCAGCGAAACGCAGCCAGTCAGTGGCTTTGAACTTCAGTCGTGAGCACAAAAAACGCCAAATGGAAAACATTTTCTTCTAAGAGGAAAACAAAATCCAACGACGACCAGAAAAACAGAAACTGACAAAAGCAAAACAGAAAAGGAAAAAGAAAAGGGAAAATCTTGCTTTTCAACTGTAGTTTCAATGTCGAGATCATTGAGGATCACTTTACGGCAAGCAGTCACTCGGGTCTGCATCGCTCGGCGAAAGATCATTGAACGACAGCAGAAGCGTTCAATGCACCACAAAAGCATTCAAATGGGACGCTGATAGAGAACGAGGGAGAGCGCAAGAGGCAGAGTGCGACGATCGAGCACTCAGTCGACCATGGCTCGGCTCCTACGCTTGCAGCGATCGGTAATGCTCGGTGCTGAGGACACTTGAATTAGCAGCCATCATTTCGATGGTGATGAGATCGACAAAAGAAATCTCATATTCAATTAAAGAATGAAAGAAGAGCGCTCAGACGCGGGACAAACGGAGAAGAAGCCGAAACCGCACGAGCAGAGAAAGGAAAATGCGAGCAGAGATATGAACATTTGTAATAGCGAGCAGCAGCAGCATCGGAATCAACGACCAGAACCAGAAATGAGTTCAAGAACATCGACTTTAGTGGAGCAGCTTGTTGCGGGACGTCGAAGGCGTTCGGGGAAGATCCATGATGATCAGAGATGATGTAGAGAAGGAGGAGGAGGACGACGATGCGGGTGTTTCTCGTTCAGTGTAACGTTGGGGAGAAAATAGAAGTTTCTAGTAAACGAAAAAGTGGCTTCAGCACAAACGATTTACGATCACGAATTTCGGAAAAACTGATTCAACGAAAGTTCAATAAGAGAAAAGGATCCGAATTGAATTTTATCGGCTCCAGCTGCGTTTATCTTTTAATTAAAGATGAGTTTTTTTGGGAGACGTGGCCCCACTAGCCCACTGAAGTGAAGAAAGAGATGAGCTCCCGTCCCTCACAACCCGATCAACGATTCACTTCTCCAGCCGACGCAGCGGAGGCCGAAAAGAGTGGGGAATGTACAGAACGTTCGAGAACTCGTCAACCAGTTCGAAGTCACGCAAATACGGAGCCACACACAAACGCAACGACACACACACACATTACAACAATTCGTACGAAAGTGAATGACCTCCATTAACCGCCATCAAAGCAGGAACAACAGCAACAACAGCAACAACAGCGACAGCAACAGCAAACACCATAAACGAAAACAACAGCGAAAAGAAAAAAGAAGATCGCTTCTTGAAGAAGTTAGTTTTTTAATGTTTTAATGCCAAACTTCAGAGCATTCAAAAAAGACGAAGAGGGAGAAGGAGGATTGCGAGGACAGAGAAGAACATGAAAACCTGTTTTCGCACACGAACAACCGAACGCGACTCGCATAAATCTGCAGAAGTTCTGAAAGTTGTCAGTTGCCAGTCGTTCGCTCTTCTGCCAGCTGCGTTTGGAATTTTTCGAATGTCAGTCGGCCTCAGAGACAGACGTCAGACACTCAGGGAAGGGCAAAGGGAATCAGAAGAAGAGGAACTACGTTTGGCTCCAATAAGAAAATCGAATTGTATTTAATTTTTATTGAATGCTTGGGAATCAGAGAAGAGACAAAAAAAAAGGAGAAAGGTGAAGGTCTGGCAGTGGTAAAATTCTCAATATATCAGTCCTAGAAGTGAAGGAGTTCATTGAACATCGATGAGACTTCATAGGGCAATTGAATCGGGGACATTAAAAGGCTTCATAGAGTTTGAAGAGCAGCAAAAAAGAGATAAAGAGAAGGACAAGAGACCCATTAAGAGATCATCAATGGGTCGACGATGATTTCATGAACCTTGAAGGCATCTTTTTCTCTTATAAACTGTCGAAAATAATGTCTGGAACCGGAAATGAACATTCCGATGGAGTTCTGTCTCCTTCTCCTCGGTCATTCGCAATTTCCACCCATTTTAGAAATACTTGGATGCCGATTCCTCGGCTCTTTACCGAGTAAGGCTTCGACTTGCATTGTAAGAACCAAGAATCTAGCTGTGATCCCTCCGCCGTTTAATGACATTCCATGGTTTTTGCCTTGTTTCTCCTCCTATTCTTCCAAAGGTACTCCACATACATACATATGTATGTACATATGTAGCTAAGGCAACCAAAAATTGCCTTAAAAAACTTAATTTTCGACAGCCAAAAAGAAGTCGCTCCAGTTTATAATTGCTTGTGAATTTATGCAAATATTTCCTTGAGACCACGACATCTCTCCTTCATCTTCTTCGCTCGTATCGGCTGCAAGCTCAAGGTCCGTTTCGCCAACACCGACAACCGACGCCATCCACGTTGCTGCACGAACGCGTCGGCGATCATTGCACTTTTGGCGAGAGCCCGGCAACGACAAACGAGATCATTAAGAGACAGAGAGAGCGAAAGGGAGAAAAGGAGTGAGAGTATCGTTTGTAGTGAGAGAGAGCCAATTTCCTTGCTGTGTTTTGTGCCTGCATCGTGCGAATTGCAATCGTGTAACTGCACTTTTTATCTCTTTGCGAGCGAGCAGCAGCAGTTTTGAGTGGTGGTTGTGGTTGTAGTGGTTGCTGCTATTTAACTACGGTTAAGCTGGTCAATGGTTCTCTGGTTCATTGCCATCCGGACCGGGGTAACTAACCTAAGCAACATTTTTGTTGGCGCTTACCTACGTTGTACATGAGCAAGAGTAATGAGGCTCCGTCGACAATCGACTACAGGCGGAGGACGGTAAACAGGCGACTGCTGTGAATGTTGACTTTCCTTCGAGTTCAGGCACAAAAACAACGTTTCGAAGTCACCGTCGAAAGTAGAGCAACTTTCAACTTTTCAACTGTGTCCAGGCTAGGGATGTCAATCCCGGGATCCCGGGATCCCGGGATCACGGGATTTCCACAATTTAAGCATCCCGAAATCCCGGGATTATTTTCAATGAAATCCCGGGATTTTCGGGATTTTTGCTGCAAATTTTTTGTTAAGTTTGTATGGCAATTCCTTACAGTTCAAAGTGAGAGGTTGCTCAGAAATAACAATCGCAATATCTTTATATTATGTAGTATGTGTCAGGCTAAAAATACAATATACAAATAAATACACACATATAATTTATTTGTCATATATATATTTACCATTGTATATACAATGCATCAACCTACACCTTAAGGTTGAGGATATATTCACTTTCTACCGGAGTGTGTAACGCATAGAACTAGACAAGATAGGTATTTAAAAGTATATATGTATATTCTTGATCAGCATCACCACCAAAATTGAAATAACGATGTCTGTCCGTCTGTCTGTCTGTCTGTCTGTCCGTTGAAATCACGATCACAGGAGAACGGATTAGGATTTCAAAATGAAATTTGGCAAATATATTCGATGCTATGTTGGGGTGTTTTGTATTGAAAATGGGCAGAATCGGCCAAGGATCGGCCACGCCTACTTTTGATATCGAGAGTGCAGGTACCTCTGTTTTGCCTATTAAAAAAGGCCATATCAGCATTACTTTTTGAGAGAAGACAAGAAAATTTTATATGTAGGTTTAGAGTAATACTTCCAGTTAATATGCCTAATATGGGCGTGATCCGCCCACTTTTAGTTTACATAGGTCATGGCGGGTTTTACATGGATTGTATTGAAAAGTATATAAGTTTCTTGAATAATGGTGTACATAATATTGTAGTTTGTGAACCAGTAATATTCTGTTGGGGAAAAAATGGGCGGCCACGCCTCCTTTTTATCCATCCACCTAGTATTGCAATATATTTTTATACTCTACACCTGAATTTTGAGAGTAAACGCAATTAGTACCGGTGTTTGTAACGCACAGACATAGTTAAGCAGCTATAATTATAGTTTATCTTATACATATATCTAATATATACGAGTATAAATGCAGCTTAAGGTGTAGGGTATTTCGGCTACAGCCCGGCTGTAGACAACACCTTTACTAGTTAAGATTTCTTTGGTTTAATAAATAAATTAACTTCACCACATATTGCTTTTCTGTTTATGGCTATTATATGACTCCTGTAAAATTGATCATGCTATATCATTCCGAATACAGAAAAACAAACATTTATAATTGTAAATAATACAGGTTCATATTATTTTTGCAGTCCCGAAATTAGTCCCTATCCCGATCCCGATTCCGGGATTTAAAATTTTAAAATCCCGAAATCCCGGGATTGAAAATTTTTGTCCCGTTTGACATCCCTAGTCCAGGCAAAGTATTCATTTGTTGCTCTTTTCTAATTGGAAACTGGAGGAGAAATTCAGTCGAAGTTGACGGCTGACGGATTCCTTGAGCCGAAGCGGTAGCGGGTTTCGTCTTTGAGCTTCGTAGAGTTGTCGCTGGATGGAAAATTTACAGCTCTTCGATCCCAACAGCAACATGTTGCACAATGATTCGTTCTACGGCTTGGCAACATCCATTTATTCAGAGGCAATGTCCAAAAAGTGATATAAACAAAAACAATGGAAAGTTTTCCGTGTTCTCTTCCATAGCGCGCCTCTTATTCTCTTCCCAAATTAATTTACGTTTTCGGTTGGTTCTAAAAATCTTTTTTGGTACTCTAAAAAAGTAGAAAAAATACATTTTTCTTCGGGTTTCTTTCCCTCTCATATTTGTTTACAAACACACACAATTCCACATATTTATCCACATAAATTGCTTAATGTTTGTATGTTTGCTTCCCGTTTTCTCTCTTCTTCTTATTTTTCGACCGATAAACGTGCTACAAAAAATCATTTGTTGTTGTCGCCGTTCTTTTGTTGGAAAATTAGAAGAATTCCATTTAACACTTGTTTAAAACAAGTTTTTAATGACACATCATAAAGATTTACCGTTTAGTGCCTAATTCGTTTATAATCAATGTGAAAATCATTAAATATTAACCAACAATCGTCAAATAACTCCCTATTTCAATGTAATTGCAACTTAATCGGCTCATTCGAATTATTTCATGGCTTCAATATCAATAAAATTTGGCAATTTCGCTTTAAATCACTCAGGTGGGATTTTAATTTTAATTAATTCTTTTTTATTTATTTGATTTTGTGTCCTTTTCTGTACGCGCCAATAAGAAAAATACAACAAGAGAAACATTCTAAATGTGTATAAACAAAGTCTTTTAATAATAAAACTTGAGAGAATATTTTTGTTATTGTTTACATGCTTTTGCCGCTTCCATTGTTGTTGTTGTTGTTGCTTTCTTTGCTTGTTGTGTTAGCGAAATGCATGAAAAATGCACGAACAACGACTTCGTATCCACATACACACATTTATTTGTGTTTCATTATTATACAATCCTCAACTGAGTCAGCAGCCGCTGTTGTTGGTGTTGTACGAAGCCATTGACCGAGAGCTGAATAAACGTTCTGATGACATTCACCCCAATTCGCTTGCTGGTTGCGTTGCGTTGCACCATCGCGTCTCGGATTGCATCGGCAGCAATCGGCTCTCTCGACTGGTTACGAGCGAGCGCAACGCATTCGCTTTTCCCTGTCTATCTGCCGTTTCTGATAAACAAAGCAGGGAAGTGTTTGTTGTTCAATGTGAGTTTTCCTTCACAGAGCACAAGCAGAGATCATCGATAGATCAGCCAGAAGCAAAAGGAAAGAGAGCGTGAGAGGGAGAGAGCGAATTGCAGAGAATAAGAAGAGAGTGCATCATTGAATGCGTTTCACGTTGAGAATGTTGATTGCTAGCGGCTAGTGGAGTGCAGTGGCCGCCAGCCTTCGCCCACACTTGAACAGAAGCGTTGGAGGATCTCCGACGATGCTCGTCGTTATTTGGGTAAAAAATAAAAGGTAAAAAGTATTTTACAATTGAAATTCACATTCCTTGGGTTGTGTTTTTTGTGTTTCCGAAGCAAGGCCAAAGAACCTGCACGAAAGGCTTCGTTCACCGGACTCTGGACCCTGATACGTTGCCCAACAGCTTCGGCTGCTGAGTGTTTGATAAGATACGGCCTCGTCGAATCATTAGGTCTTTTCCTGGTTCATTTATTAATAATGTTCTTTCAGAACCTGATTAGATACCGACAAGGAAAACGACAGACGGGTTTCGATTGGAGAATGACTTCGGAGTTGACCCCGAGCGAAGGTGGAGAAGAACCTGGAAGAGAAATTTGTGAGAGCAGGGAATTGAATTTCATATTTCTAAGTAAAATCTCTTTCCTCCAAGTCGCAGAAGCACAACAGCAGAAGTTTTGACAATGAACTTGAAACACGCGTAACTCGAAAACAATGAACACAGCGAATACCCGAAAGGGAGGAGCCGATCTCTCGAGCGACCGCTGATAAAGCTACTCACACGCACGCATGATCGTCATTTGTTTGCGCTTGTGTTCGCCAAACGTCAGAGTGTTGGAAAAGAACGTCGCAATATTTTTTAATGCTGATGGCCAAAAAAGTCGTTACAAATGCAGGAACGTCGCCAGCAGAGCGATCGGTTATTGCGACGCTGGGGTGTGGTGCGGTTTTTTTATTCAACAATACAATCATTTCCTGAGCGTCGCAATTTCAGCTCCTAAAACTCCCTCCTCGTGATATTTCATTAAATACAACTCATTTACATTCAGCGCAATAACCTAGATTCTTGAATACAAACATACACAAGCCTCTATTTTATATACACTCATAAACATGAGTATGCCTTTGCATGTGTGTTCAACGAGCAAGAGGCAAAACAGTAACTAAGAAGGCAGAGAAGAGTTTTGTATGTCGTTCCTTGTCAGCTCCGACGGTGGGTCGTGCTACACACATCCTCATGATGCCTGCCGCATTCGCAGCGCTTGCTCTGTGCGGCTCGCATCAGCTGTCAGTTATGAAGCGTACTGGAGTCATCTTGCGGCGGAGTGTGACTGACAATCGTTATCCGTGGGTAATTAAAATCCTCAGTGGAGCAGAAGAAAAACTACAGAGTTCCTCAAATTATGTCGCTTGTATGAAAAAAATTAGTTTAGGGCCTTGTTTTCACACATCACATTTTGCGTATTATGTAGAACGTTTTCTTAAGGTAAGATTCACCTGTTCATGAATTAGTTATGTGATTTGTAATCATTAATCACAAAACAGTCACAAAACCAAGGTTACATACATTTTTTGAAGTACTAAAAACACGTAGCTACACATACACAGCAGAAGCTCCTCGCTTGTTTGGCTCTGGCTACGATTCTCTTTGGTTACAGACGCTTCTTTGAAAACCCCGTCGAAGCTGTCATTTCGAACAGAAAGCGATGATCTCACATGCAAATTTAGGCTTCATATTTGGTTACAGCACTCAAAACATTTAATAGAACACGATTTATTTTTTGTTATTGGCTTTTCAGATTTCGAGCAATGATAATTGAATTTTTACGGAAATAAAGCACTTTAATTAAAGCACAATTTTCAGTTAATGAAATGAAATATGAAGTCATTAAAATACAGCTTATTCTTAATCAAGTTCATTGCTTTTTATTAAAGTCAACACGAAATCAACAGAGAACGATCATAAACGGAGTTATTTAATTTGATAAGGAACTCGTTTACAGCTCTCATTGTTTTACGTCGATAGCTTTACACTTCGGCTTGGTTTTGGTACTGGGTAGAACACCCAAATCGTTATCTTAGATCGAGGTTAGTGATGGGTGGAGCTAGGGGCGTGGCGAAGAGATTACAAATTATATATCAGCCAATCACTAAAAAAATCTATTTTATGAGAGGTTGACTATGATAAACGCCACTGTCATTACGAAAAAAATATCCAAAAAATCCGAAGCACTCAAAAATCTAATTGAAAATCATTGAAAATTCTATTTATTCTCTTTTAATATCGTCGGCATGGACGAAGTTTGTGTAGCCTCTACATAAGGAATTGGAGAAGCAGTTATTGTGTCTCTCCTTTTATATTCGATTGAATTGTGAAAATATTTCCTACGAATCCCCGGGGGAATTACATATTTGCTCTATAAAAACATCAACGTAAAATTGGAGTAAATTTTGAAGAGACCAGTGAAGTTTTATAAAGCTATTCGATGAACTAGTGAATTCCGTTATTATTGGGTCCTGTGGATCGTTAACGGCCGCTTGTAGGGTGCTCAAAAAGCGACCAAGGCAGAACAGGTAACAAAACAGAGTAAATAAAAACCATGGTAATTAAAATTATATTGCTAAGTAAACACAAAAAGAAAAAAAATGTTGTTCTTGGAAATAGAATTCATATGTTACATAAATATGTTTGTTCATGTGTCTTTACAGCTACGAGTGCGTAAACGAATAAATTTTGGGCAGAAGTCATTTCATTTATTTTCAAACCCTCATTTTTGACGTAGGCTCCATTGTCCACTGACATGTGTTCACAGAGTTGCGTGTGCAGTGTCCATGTGTGTGTGAGCACACTTTAGAAGTTCAAGGTCAGTAAACTTGGAACGCATACGCACTCGCACACGAATACCACGCACACACACACACACGATTGTGCTTGGTGAGAACACGCAACGAAAATGCGAGAAGATCGGCGGTCATGTTTTTCTTATTCGTTTTTGAACTTTGAACAGCTCGAGAACATAAACGAAATTGGAATAATTTTGAGTAAACAATGCGTCGAATAGGAACGACGAGGAGACGATGATGAAGAAGGAGAAACGTCAAGAGGGAAACTATAATTGGTTCACTAAGTTATTTCAATAAACGCCGCTACAGCCGGTATTTTCGACGCTGAGATGTAACAAAAATCGCCAATGATGCCAAATACTCCACGGAAGCTTTTTAAATGCCTTTCGAAAGCATTTCGGGAGAGAATGACCTTCGAAATGCTGGCTCACTCGACCTTTATGATGTGATTTTTCTTTTATTTGCATTTTCTGTTTCTCCGTACCGCATTTGGTGCAGCGTGAGACCGATCGGTCAACTGATGCTGGGGAAGAAAGTCATCTGCATTTTGTGTGTTGGCTGTGAAATTCGACTCCTGAATGGAAATAGAAACAAGGAATTTCATGAAACATTTCGTGGCCTCCTTGAAGTTTAATGGATTTCCATTTTCAGCTCAACAGATGAAGCCTTTCTTTTTTAATCCAAACCCGCACACACACATAAAATCGTTGCTTGTAGCAAGCAAAATTCTTCGTTGGTTCCTTCGTGTTCTGCTTCGTCGATGTCGTGCGTTCTTTCGCTTGCTCAACACTCGAATAGTTGAAGTTTTTAATAAAATATGTACACCTTTCTTTTCGATTCCATTCGCTGAAGTGATTTGTTTATTTTTCCTGTTTACTACGTTTTTGTGGAAGAAACAGAAAGTCGTTAAACGTGTTGATTTGTTCTCTGTTGAATCTCTTTTTTGGTCTGTGGTACTTTTATGAAATTTCGTTTTGTTCCTTCCTTGAATTTTATGATTTCCTTGAATTTGTGTGCTGCTTTCGAAACTAAAAGTAATGAAAGAGTGTTGGAACATGAAGCGATCGCAATGAGGCGAATACGACGACATTTACCCCATTATAGAAATTTAAATGACTGAAATATTTGGGAATATTTCAGTTTGCGAGACTTTTTCCATGTCTTTTCTTTATGCTTTCTATTCTTCCTTTTCCCCTTCTTCATAAACATTGCATAAACGAACCAACAAACGATTGAAAAACAACCAGAAACGTGAATTGTGTTTACGATAGGGTAAAAATAGGTTAATGGGAATTCTAAGGAACAGTATTATAGAATCCCAGACCGAAACATGTGTTTATTTGTGGCTTGGAAGGTCGAAGACAGACTTAAAAATAAGAATTTCAAGTGTTTTGGAGGCAACAGCTACAAGAATATTAAAAAAAACGACGAAAAAGGGGACTTCTGTCGCCAGAGAACAAAAACGAATGAAATGTTTACTTTTTCCAAGTCTAGGTCCATAAAAAACCCCTTCATTCAAGGACAAAGTCGTAAATCGAAAGATTATCAACGTTTTTCCTGTATACAGTCGACTTTTTTCTCCGTACAGTCAATTTTTTCTTGTGTACAGTTCATTCGACAAATAGTTTTCCATTATTCAATTAATAAAAGCTAGAAACTTTTATGGACATAGAAAAGTTTTCATTCCGGATCACTACAAAGAGGCAAAGCGTTAAAGTGGCATTCTCAAGCGGTCCGTGGGTCCAGTTGAAGACAACTGCTCAACATTCCCCTGAAAACAGCGACTGTGAATCATAATTTTCCATTGTAATTCCCTTAATTCATTCCCTTCAGTCGCCCACATTCCTCCCAAAAATTGTCTCGAGCATCGGAATATTAATAGAAATAAAATATAATAGGAAATAAAGCGATATAATTAAAAACGAAGGCTGTCAATTCGGTTTTAAGAGGTTTTTAAAGTCACTGCTCTTGTAGTCGAACAGGAAACGCTTTGTGAAATTCAGAGGCCGAAATTCAATGTCAAAGTCAGGGTTTTTGAAAAGGGCTTTCATCGCGCTGCGAACGTGTGTCGGGTATCAAAAACCGGAGCACTCGGTAATTAAAACAACTCAAGCGCCATCGCGACTGTTTGCTACATGAATAATAATCGCCAGAAACAATTTTCATTTCAGATCGAAACAGAAAAATGTTAATTTTTCGTGTTAAACACTTCGTTAATGAGTTGATTGAACTTCGGCCAATGGAAACCGAAATCGAAATGGCCGCCGACTTCGTCCAGAGAACGGATCAATGAGGAGTTTTGAATGTTTTGCTCATACAAACGACAGACGTACTCCAAAAGCCTACAGACTCAAATAAAGGTCCGAAAAAAGCCGCCTGCTTCCATTCCATCGCTTCAATTAATTATTTATTCCCTTCTCTTGTTATTTATTATGCTTCGTGTGTGTGTGTGCATGGCATTTTTTGCGTTTCGTTTCACTGATTTGATAATCAGCTTCTTTGGCTTTCATTACCAATTCGCCAACAGCGCCGCAGTCTCAGCCGGCAGTCGGCAGCGTCTCCGTCGTCGTCGTGGTTGAAAAAAGAATTACAAAATATGGCAAAAAACAAATGTGCTGGTAAAAATAATGACCAAGCACTCAATCCGACGGAATAACAAAAGAGGTTAGAGGCATGGAAATCGCCGAAAATGTCAACGTCCTAAGAACCTTGAAAGAACCCGATAAAGAGAACCCCGAAGAAGCAAAAAGAAGAAGAGCAGCAGCAGCGGCGCAAAAATGATGCCCAAAAAATGCTCTCGATGGATTTTTGTTAGCCAAAAATTGCGGCCTCGACGAAACCGAAACACGCTACATCAGATGAAATCGACTACCAATTAGCAAGTGATCCATTTAAAACTTATTTAAAGCTTCGAATTATATTAAAAGATAATTTAAAAATTTCGTTAAGCGGAACACCATTCAAACCGAAATTCATTGAGATAAGGAAAACATTAAAATCCATATTAAAATAAACATTTACATGATATCAGTAGTAAATTTAATAAATTTATTGGACCCTTGGCACCATGCCGACGTTCTTTTAGACCATTAATAATTATTAATTGATATTTTATAATCACTACATCGCATTTTATCTTTGAATTTTATCTGTTTCTTCTTTTTTGTTATTGGAGTAGCTTTAATGACAAAAGGCAGACTCTTTAGACTACGGTTTTTACTGCATTAGCATAGAATAAATACTCTGAATATTGCAATAGATATTCTGAACTTCATTTAACAGCCTCCAGTCGGTCAAATCAATCCTTCAAAAGTCATCGCTTTTTCTAAACACCAATAAATTCTCACAATGGTCCCTTTTTTTAGTATGTTCAAGGACCCAGATGTTGAAATTGACCTCATAACCGATTTCCAAGGATCAATTTTCAACTGCATACGAGTTACAGATGATCTCTATGGGTATTTCTTTAGTTCGGAATCACTATGGGGTATATTTTGAACGATATTTATGTACTTTGTATGTCCCGTTCTCCGCGGGAGGTGTACAGAGCAAAGAACAAAGTGTAGTTGACGTTTTGTTGGTAATTTTAGATCACGATGAACAGATTATATATGAAACATTTTGTAATTAAGATTAACAATACTGAATGACATTTCTAGTTCTCTGAACTAAAGTATTGGACTATTAAGGGACATATAAACGACTATTCTATATAAACTATGACTCTTTTGCATTACATTTAACGTGTTTTAAACAGAAATCCTTTTTTCGACTCTTTGAACACTCTTTGGATCAGTTTTTCTGTTTTTACAATTTATTAAAAGACTTTTATGTCCCAATTGAGAGACCATGACGATGTACATATGTATGTATATTCCAATTAGGTACTGAAATTATAGGAACGCGAGGTACAAAAGACAGAAGGAAAAGTGTTGAATTGTCACCAATCAGAAAACATAACTACAAATGTACTTCGATACTCTTTCGGGACCGTGCCAATGCCAGTTTGAGAGTGAAAACAAATGTCAATGAACTAACGCGAATGCATAATTAAATAACAGCTTTTAAAATCTCTTGAAAAGAAAAAATTTCACAAGCGAAGACTGTTAAATTATCTTCAAAATTTGAATCTTTATCATGTTTATTTTATTGAATAACTGAAACACAAATCAAAGAAAAAGTTTGATTTAAATATATTGAGCTATTGAATTATATTGATGCTGTTTTTCAAAGGATGGATTCTCACAAAGTCTCACTAATAACAACGAGCATATAGCATGGTGCGGTGCTAACGATTTTTCTTTATTTTGTCTTGTTCGTAAACTCCGCATTAAAATTTATAGTAAAAGAATCGACGTTGAAAGATGAATCTTTGCGTTGATCACAGCGCCATTCGATGTTAGTGTCGACACGATGAACTACTGCAGCAGCTTTATTAGAAGCTTTATGAAACTTTTCGAATCGAGAATGTTGCCAAAAGCTGCTGCTGCTGCTTCTAGAAAGCGAAGCATAGGTAGCGACTTTGCCAAGAGATGGCGCCAGCAACGAACTTCGATTGTCGATAAAGCAAAGATTTTGCAGCACTCACGCGTAGATGGAGCTTTCAAACAAAGTGAGAAATTTAAGTTATGGAAATTTGGATTTAATCAGAAGCTTTTTTGATTTCTGGTGCAATGTATTTAATGTAGTTCTTAGATATTTTAACTTTACTACGATTCTGCATAGATTTTAAAAAAATAAAGACGGCGTTTGGCTTACTGCGTTTTTGTGACAGCGCCATCTACACGCAATAAAATAACGTCGCACTTGAAATTCTTTCATAGCCGCACTTTTGAGAATCGCAGTGGCTGATCCGTTCTTAATTGCGCTGTAATTATTATAAATTTTTGATGCAATTTAAAGCCATTAATTAATTCTCTGGAAATGCAATGAAAGCTGAAATTTCTTCCATCTTTCCACAATGTCACAGTCTAATTTTTTTTTATCCTCATTATAATTAAAGAATTCTGAAAAATTTCTTGAAAAGCGGTTTTGAATTCCATTTTTGCGATTTACAAAAATTTCGTTAAGTATTTTATTTCTTTACAATAGTAGTCATTGTTCTATTAATTTAAATCGTATTTTAGTTATTTTTAATTAATTATTAATTCTCTTTTGTAAGTAATTCTATTATTATTGACTGCATATGGAACAAACTGCAATGAATAAAGAGTACTAAAAATAGGTATTTGTATAATTAAGTGGAATATAATTTCATGGATATATTTAATAAATCTAAATAAATAATCCATTGTCCGTTGTTGTTTTAGAAAAGCTTTTCTTGGCGGCTGGCAGAATTCCATTTTGAAGCGTTTGATTGCGCTTACTTCACACAGCAAGGTTGACGTGATTCGTGACGTACACTGAAAGTTCTCCACTGGCAGGCGAACGAACTGAATTGACCCGCTTTTCAGGTAACCTTAAATTAAATGCAATCGAGTTGTTGCTGTTGCTGTCGCTGTGTTGTGGCTGTGGCTGTGAGGCTGTCGGTGGGTGGCGTGAGTGTCGATGCGGATTTCATGTTCACATGCAGTGTTCTAAATGCGACTCTTGATTTGTTATTGTTCATGATGTGATCGCACAAACACAGACACATGAGAATAGAGAAACGTGTGTAGGTGAATGCAAATTATTTCGAAAACTATTCAAAAGTTCGTGTAACTTTTTCAAAACTTAGCACATCGGTGATTTCAATAATTTTTTCTCTAACGAATTCTCCAAGAATTTCATAAACTAAATCAAAATTCATACTTTTGAGATCTCCACCAGAGAAACACGGAAAAATTGAACTCTAAAGAATTCACCTCAAAAGAACTCAACTCTACAGCCAGGAAACCCAATTGGAAAAAATTCGACGGCAGATTCGCAGCTCCGCTTCATGTCACTCCAAACGCAACAACGAGAATGAAAAACGAAAAAAAGTTCAACAATTCAGTGAAACAACAACAACCACTGCATGTGTGTGTGTGTGCGTGCTTTAGGGGAACGCAAGTTTTAAAATTTGTATTTCCGCTCTCAACAAAATGAAAAACTTTGACTAAAGCTTTTCTTCAAAAAAGCAAAACGAAATTAGAAAAGCGTTCGTTATACTATATTTGCAAATGTCAGTTGAATTGTGTTCAGTGTGTGCGTGTGTGTAAGATTCAGTGAGCTTTAATGTGTGCGTGTATTTGGAAATGTAGATCGAGGTTTTTGCTTGCAATGCTGCGAGTTTATTGCACTTTTGTTTTTATATGATTGTTGTTGTTGTTGTTGCCTTGTTTTACTTGCAATCGGCATTGCAGAATTTTATTATCTCGCGTACGCACACTTCTAATAAATAGAAGCTTCAAAGGTTTTAAATAAATTTCAGAATGCGATTTTGAATTTTAAAAGAATTGTTTTTTTATTCGTGTGTTCTTCTTTCTACCTTGTTTTGTGTTACTTAAAAGATAGGAAAAGCGAAGATTTAATTGATTAATTTCAGTTAAATCAGAGAATTGTGAATGGAGAGGAGAAGAGGAGAGATTTCCTCATTTCTAAGAAGTCCATAAAAAAAGATTAGCAAAAAGACTAAATAGACGAACTTGGTGCATAGCAAGGAGTTAATAAAGGGAGTAACAACGGATATAACAAGGAAACGAAATGCACTAACACAGTTCCTAAGAAGCAGCTAACAATTAACAAACTGCTAAACAAGGGACGAACAAGGAAGGCATAAAAAACAGAGGCTACCTTCAATTGGCGGAAAATAATAATTTTTTGGATTATTTTTTATGTTAAAGTCAATGTTTTACAATTCAGTTAACAGCAGTTAAATGAGGAGAAGTAGCATAATAAACTCATAGGTATTCAGGTTGCATTTTCAGAGACCTCTACTCTAAACCACGCACATAGCAAGAACCTCCGATGTGACAACCTGCTGTGACAAGAGAATCGCTTGAGATGAAGACTGCAGCAGCAGCTGACTCTCAACGCACCTCCACTCACCTCACCTCACCTCATCTCACCACACATCATGCATTGAGCCTCACTTTCCACCACCCACTTCTGCAAACGCTGCTCTGAAAAACTCACACGAATTTAAGTCAATCTTCCAATAGAAACACTCGATGTGGTTGTTGTTGTTGTAGTTGCCTGCAGCCAGGTTGTGTTGCTCCCTCAAAGTTTGCTGCTGCTGCACTCTAACGTTGAAGGTCGTCCATTGGCCCGGTGCATTTACCCCAGAAAATGTATTCATTGAGTTGGTCGAAGTCGTTCACTGAGCTTTGTGTGTTCTGTTTCTGTGTGTGTGCGAACACGAGTGTAGTGCTTATGTTTCATTGTGCTTTGCATGTGGTTCTCTGTTGTTGTTGCTACTGTCCAATGCATCGCATGTGACTTGCAGTCGAGTTGCGTTGAATGCAATCTTTCAACTCAACGCTGTTGTTGTTGTATTTTTCATGGTCCCCACTAGTCGTCGTCGTCGTCGTCGTCGTTGTCTGTCGTCTGCTGCTGCTGTTGACGACATTATATCGCGATCGTTTGCAGTTGGCAACAGTTTTCACGTTTTCCACTTGGCAGAAGGTCAGCCGCAGCAAAACGAACCCGATTGTGCTTAAAAAAAATCGCAGACATGTGGAAATGGTCCCTAACTGGGGGGAACGTCTAAGGACTGAGGAGCGAGTCTAGGATCCTTTCTCCCATCGAAGACGACTTGTGGAAACTTCCACAAGACACACATGATTAAAATAAGTGCGTCAATTGAATTGAATTCCCTCTGTAAGCACGTAGAAGAAAGTCCATCGCATGAGAGGCGATAGAGGAGTGTTTGATACGTTTCCATGACTCAAAAAAAATTCCATAGCAGTTTCAAACTTATTACTTTGCTTCAATTACACACTGAAGCCTTTTTTTAGTTGAAACAATAGTTCTTTCGACTGTGCAATCGACCAACGACACTAGAAAAGCTCGTAAAGGCAATTAAATACACAGTCACACCCGCACACACACATGTGTAAGTAGGCATATATACACACATGAATATAATAAAAAACAGCAGTAAAAACAAAACTCGTAGTCAAACAACGGAAAATTTCTAACGTCACTGATGCCGTTGCTTCGCCGTGGCAAGTGAAGAGCTTTCGATGCTGCTGGTTTGTTCCTGCATCGTCATCCCTTTACTGAACCACCCCAACCACTATTTCAGCTGCGTCTTCCCCCATCGGCGTGTTCACAATTGGGTCGCAGCTACAACGACGGCTGAGGGTCAATGAACGCAGCAACGATTCGCATCGAACTCAAGGGCAAAATCATTGAAAACGAGCCGACGGTCATGCGCACCACCCACCACAGCCCACCCCAAATTCACCTCGACGCTGCCGCCAAAGAAGCCGCCGAATGTCCGAAGCAACCCTCTTCTGCTTTCGCTCGTCTTCGTCGTCGTCTTCTGAGCATCAAAACTGTTTTTATTTAACTGCCAAGTAAATGTTTTTGCTTATCTAGAAATGGATTTAGACTCGGATTTCGTACAGTGGACGACCCGAATATTCCCCAGAGGTGCCTAATAATATTCAGCGAAAAGTTTCACTGATGAAGTCGATATTTCGATCATGTTGTGCTTACTTCACGCTTAGCGACCATTTTACTGATACGCTGATGGAAATAGAAAACTTGCTATAATTTCGACAGTGAACTCACGATAACGAGAATCAAAAACTGACCCGTGGCTGTTCAACAATGAAAAATGGATCACGGTTGAGCTTGAGCAATTAAATGACTTTTATTGGCGAAATGATTAAAATAAATAAAATATGACCACAAAATCATCATCAATTTATCATTTAATTGATAGAGAAGCACAAAAGTGACAGAGAAATGACATTGACATTAAGTTTACATAAGAAATGAGGGTCTTTAGAACGCTTTTCGGTAACCTCTAAAAAAATTAATCACGTTCATGGCTTTAATTTTGTAAAATCAATTGAATTTCAATTGAAAAAGTCAATGGTGCATGTTTGTTAGATGTTCACCTTATCGAGAGTTGACAGTATTTTTAAAGATCAAGTGATTCCATTCGCCAAGTGATGGGAGTTGAATCTCTGATGTTTTATGTGGAATGACCTACATGTTCAGAACTTCAGACCTACTCGTTCTTTCTCTCTCTCTCCTTTCTTCTTCCCTCTCACTCTACCCTCCAGCACAATTGCTTAATGTAAAGACGATCGCGAGTGTTAAAAATTTGCAGAAAAGTGGGGAAATGTGTCCTAAATTCCTGTAGAAAAAAAAAGCCACAAACAAAACTCATGGGCGGTTTATTTGTATGTGTGTTTGCAGTTTAGTGTAGGCAGAAGCAGAATAATGGAACAAGTACAAAGTAACATCAAAGGCTAACAACAGATCTGACTTGTGGCTGCTGTCGCACTTAAAAATTCATTCAGCCATGAAAATATTCACAATCAAATTTCATTACACTGAAACCAAGCTTTAAAGTCGTTCAACTGCAGCTCGAAGTGAACGCGACTTTTAGTCTTTTGGGGCCATCAATGGATTTTCCATAATAAACACCAACCGACCGACGGCAATGACTCGAACTCGAATAAAGTGCAGCCGAGCAGTGTTTGTCTACACTCGAAACTCAATAGAATTGCTCGCACACACGCACGCATTTTCTGCCGTTTGCTGTCGCTTTCAGTTTTCATATAGAAATCGAAAACGAGTTCAACGACCGCAGAAATCCATGGCCCAGTTAACGGGAAATGTGCACGTTTCAGTTCGGCTGCGAACGAAGCGAACATTTGGCGACTGGCTTCGGTAAATCTCGTGCCGATTCGTTCGTCGTTCGTTCGTTGCTTGACTTTGGCAAATCCGAAATGAGAGAAAAAAAAAATCTCCCGTCGTTTGTCGGCTGTCGGTTCCCCTTTCGGAACTATACGCGATTGCAAATTAATACAAATGCGTTTATAAAGCGTAAGGTGAATATTTTGACACCATCTAAAATATAACAGCAGTTTTTGCTTCATTGATTATATAGTTTTTAACTTCCAGAAGAAAGGTAAATACTGAATTACTGAATTACGTGATGTACAGTCACACCACGTTCGAGACTCTGTCCAGCACCAGTCTCTAGTAGATGATTAGTGCTTCTCCAGTGGTGTAAAACTTACGTTGGCCGAAGCCTGAGGCTTTACCGTGAATAAAAAATGCTATACAGTCCCAATAGTGTTGAAATTTAGTCATACCGCAGCCACAAGGGGATGATGGCATGGAAATCTTATCTAGAATGACCACTTGTTCTTATATAAAGCAAACATGTGCCTCCAATGACACTTCTTTTCATTTGATGCTTCTTTTCTCTTTAATGCCTCTTATAGCCTTGACTTCGGTATAAGGTTTCACCCAACATCGCTGTAGATCCTTCATTTAGGAGCTTCGAGCGAGAACTTCTACGTAGCTGAGGGATTTAATGCAGGTTTCTCAAAGCCTAGACTCCTCGTCGATGTCTAGTAGCTCCATGCATTGTCAATGTTTATCCCAACCCACTCTTTCTACGAAGATATACCATCATACGACGTCATATTAAATTTAGTCTGCGAAAAGGTGTATTCGGGACGTCTGTTAAACTATTTGAAAGCCAAAATTAGTTAATTAATATCAGCGTGTATTTCCGTCCGACTCGTTTTCTTCTCCTCAACGCTTTTTGTATTTCTGGGTTCAAAAGTCATTAGAGCAATGCTTAAAATATTGCAGTAGTGATAAGGAGAACCTAAAAACTTCGGCTTGGTCGAAGTATAAACACTTTACATCTTACCTTTCGAGCTGTAGAACTCGATCCCTGGAGCGAGTAGAGATCTTTAAAAAGAGAACGGGAGTAGATGTTTTTAAGCCGAATTGGTTTAAAGTTTAGAATAGCTCGTTGATTCACTGAGCTTCTAAGAAAACGATTATAGAACTAATAATGTCGACTGTAGGGTAGGAAACATTTGTATAGGAGCAGGTCTCAGCACTGTTTACAGTGCTATGGTTGGTGGATTCAAACTCATTCACTTCTCAGCTTTACCGCGATTCGTTGGTAAAGCCCGAGTCCCACCACGTGTTGTGCATTACTTGGGCTTTCGTAGGTGTAGTGGTTTTTTAAATGTTCTGTAGACACATGACAGTCGTCAGTGATCAAAACTTTGCTATTATTAAATGAACTTTGGAACTGAGGGAGGCTCTGAACGCTGAAGGGTGAGTGCCAATGGTCAATACCTGTAACGATGGCAAGATTAAGCGCTCATGGGAATGATGTTTGACCTTTTGAAGATTCACTTTCATTGAGCGATAAAGGACAAATAAACTCTATGTTTTCTTACTCCTTTTTTGCAGTTTTATTCATGTTATTTTAGAGTTCTATGGGTTACTATTTACGGTTCTCTTTACTCACCCGCCAACACACGACCAATCAATCGCTCCGTGTCATCGATGTGCTTCGCACTCGCAAATAAATCTTCGCGGCTGCCGACTGTCATCGCCGATCGCCGTTGAAACTCTTTTGATTATCCTCAAGTGTTTTGAGCTTGCTGAAAATCGTAGTTGAATTGAACTGAAGGCTCACTTCCGTACGAAGTGACTGTCTACACTTGGATGCTGTCGACTATTTTCGATCGCTTTTGGCTGAGTTTTGAAGAATTCTTTGGCGACTTTTGGAACACCCTGTAACTGCAACTAGTCAATAATTACAGATGTCTTTTTATATGGCACCAAAACACTCTAAAGTTACACTTTCAACTTGACTAAGATTTCTTTCATAGAATTGCACTAACTTTTTAAATATACTGTTAAAACATATCACAAGATCAGCTGTTTTGTTGTTGTTGTTGGCGGTGAAGCTGAGCTTCAGAGGAAGTGGAGTCGACGGGGCTTCAGTTCTCAAGTCTTGCTTCTCGTTATGGCCACAAGTTTCTGTTGCTGTTGCTGTCTGTTGACTTGGCTTTCACAGAAGACGAAACGTCGATTTGCCGCTAAAATCTCAGAAGCGAAAGTGTTTCAATTGCTTAGAGTTCTTTGCGCAGCTCACGGATGCTTCTGCTAAGCGAAACCAAAGTTGAATAAACGCTGAACGACATGTGCTAGCAACGAGCTTCTGCAGTGGACCGCGAAAGCTTCCGCACAGTTGCAAAGTGCCCGAAGCTCGTCTAAGCACTTCGAATGCGTCGTGGATTGCAGGTGGAAGTGCGGCGTGAGACGAGCGACGAGTGGCCAACATGTTTTGCGCCAAATTATGTCAGGCGAAAAAAGCTCGCATCCGCACTCACACAACCGACAACGTCCAACGTCGAACTCGCGTTCGCGTTCGCGCTCGACCAAAGCTTTGCTTATGAAACGTGGCCTACATTTTGTTTACAAGTTCAAATTTTGCGCCGAGCAGCAGCAAACGAGTTGAGTGACCCTTGCGTTCAGTGGCAGTGGCATTGTTGTTGTTGTTGTCCCTTGTACTCGTCGTGGTGGCGTTGGTGTGGCGAAAAAGCTTCGCAGGAAGTTTTAAATTAATTGCCAAAGCGCTGAGTGTTTATTTTGCAAAAAACGCAAGGAAAAGCTTCAGAGAAATAAAGAAACTTTAAAAGTTCACTGTAAATTCTCAATTACAAGAAAACAGAATTAGTTTGAAGTTGTTGTTGTTGTTATTGTTGTAGAGCTTTTAATAATTTCGCAAATCGTTGGAAAGCTTCGACAAATTGTCATACACGAACACAGACAGTGCAACAGACACAAAGCCACGCAACACAGTCACACACGCGCACACATTGCAGCAGCGTTGCATTTGGGGCTGTTGCATAAATGAGTACATTTCCACTGACGTTGATGTCTGTGATTGTGTTGGTAGTCGCTCGCTCGTGGCCCTGAACTCGTCCAACGACATAGAATTCTTGATTTTCCTCCCTTGTAGACCACCTCCAGGAGCCCTACCACTTTCCTATAATTTCAGAACTTTGTTTGGCTTTGGGTTTGAGTGAAAGCCCAAACGGCGTTGCAGCTGTAGTTGCCACCAACGAAGCAGCAACAATAAAAGTAAAAATAGTGGCCGACCTATTGAACAGCTTTCTGGAGGGCAATATAAAAGGGGGGGAAACTCGGAGGTTCTTCTGCAAGTGTTCGAAGGTGGCGTAAAGAGGGCAAAGGTTCAAAGCCGTTCAACAACATGTCACAGATGAATCACAGATGTCCTCGTGGCACATCTGGAGCTCTGCTTTTAAAAGCCAGCGACAACCTACGAATGCGTCACTTAAGCGGGGACATGGGGCCGACCCAAAAACCACACACGTTTGCATGGAGAAGATTCAGAGCGGAGGCAGGAGGAGAGGACAGAAGAAATGGCAATAACGAACATCGTAGCATTGACTAAAAATACGCGTCTAACGGTCGCTGACTCCACCAGATACCAACGACTGTAATGGTATTTGTATTGCTATGTATGTGTGGGTGTCTGTGTGTAGCTTTCTGAGTATTCGATGTGCCTATTTGTGCAGATGACTGCGTCCTTGAAAGCGATACAAGAAATTGGCGCAGTTCGTTTAACTAGGAGATACCGAAGGAGAGCCATCAGACGGCACGACGGGGCAGTGGGAGGTAGTCGAGCCTTGCGCAACCATTAGATAAAGCTTCGTGGCGGCACACATCTGCTTTCGAGTGATTCGAGTGACATTTTTATAATCATAGAGAGAATATATTTTTAATAAATTGAATAGATGTGTAAATGCTCAAAAATACGCATAATTTAGTGAGAAATAGGACCCACAAAACTTCATCCTTTACTTCTAAGACACCAACCAACTACTACCTCTTCCCATCCACACCTGCCTCATATCGTAACGGTACGAGTAATGGATATAAAGTCTCTATGTCATGCTTTAGTTCCTGAAATCAAAAGGGGTTTCTTTTCCTCATGCCTTTATCGTCGCCATTTTTGCTTCCCTACCACTCTTCTCTTTTTGGACCCGATCTTGTCGCAATTGGGAAATTTTGCATTGAATATTTTTGCACTCTCCTGCGTTTCCTCTCTTATCGGTTTAAGTTTCTTTTAATTATATTTGTTAGTATCTACTTCCGTCTTGCTCTCATCTGTACTCTATTTTTTTTTTCCTTTCTCATACTCTGTATTCCCCATTCTTTACTTTTTCTGTTCGGTGCGTTATGTTCTCTTTTCGTGCCTACTATTTCAGTTCATGATCCCGTTTTCCCCCATTCTTGTTTATAGTTCCTGTATATAGTTAATATCTCTTGCTTTCCTTTTTATAATTCTTTGTTTGTTCTTTTTTCCTTGTAAATCCTTCTATACCTTTTATTTCGTTTCTTGGATAGCTGAAGTTCAATCGTGCATTTCATATGGCTGCGATGTTTCCAGCCTAGATTTAATGGATACGACACCTTAAAATTGGACATTGCTCTGAAAAAGGGAGCTTAAAGTCGAAACTTGTAACGTTGTGTGTCACTGATGACGTCAGAGGGAATGGTGTGAGAATCGAGTCTGTAGAGATGTGGGATTTTTATATGTTTGGTTTAGTAAAAGGGACGGAAGGAAGCATTGATTGAACTGTTGCATTCCTATTAAATGAAATCCTCGAAGCAAATGACTAATGATCGGCAATGACCTCTTGCTGTACCTCAGCCCCTTCTCAGTCACCTATAGCCTCAGTCTGCCTGCACTCAAGGTGCAATAAATTAAACGTAGTGCAATGTTATTCTTAAGCTTCACTTCGTTTGTTCGCTCATTTGTAACTCGTAATCAGTCGCCTAGATTTGGCGCAATTAAATGCAGCAGCAAACATGTGCAATAATATACATTGTTGCTGTTGTTGTTGTTGTTATTCAACTATATGCAATGTCGTTGAACTATTTTGAGGACAATGACACGAACGTGTTGATAGCTGCATCGATTACAATGAATTGCATTAACGCCCACTGTGCGCTGTGGGGCAAATGCAGCAGTTGATTGTTTATGTTGAATATCGGTTGTGGTTGTTGTTGTTGTTGTTGTTGCCACTGTGCATTTATTAAAAATGTCAAAAGCATAGCGATTTCAGGTGAATGCTTTTCTGCTGTTGTTGTTTTAATTAAGTTTGATTGAATGTATATTGTTATAAATTTCAATTGATGTAAAATGACCCCGTTGTTGTTGTTGTTGCTATCAGTAAATTGCTCAGCTCACTTCATTTGTTGGCCTTGTTATGCACGTGTGTGTGTGTGTGTGTGTGTGTGTTTATTCCTACAGAAGAGTGCAAAAGTTGAACAGACGCTGCAAGGTTAATTAAAAACTTTTTCGTTCACGACATCGATGTGAATTCAAGTTGCTTGAAATTGCACACAGAAGGAAAAATAAACCGAAAATCAATGGAATTCTCTTCTATTATCACTTATCTACTTATCTTCGTTAGATGCCACTTGATATTTGCTCAAAATCAATATCGATCGCTGAAGCAGAAATCAATAAAATTCACACTCGAACGTTTGTCGTTCGTCCGTTTGTTTGTTGTTGGTTCATTGAATTCGATTATTTATAGTGATTATTTGCAAAGTCCTTCTTCTGCCTTTCCTCTTCTTTGTTCTCCTCCACAATTCCCCCCTCCATTCATCCACCTACGCTTTGTTCAGAGCCGACTTCATTGCAAATCGTGCTTTTAAAACAAACAACGTTCGATGCTTCAATTCGAAAGTGTTATTCGAGTAACAAGCGAGGCTTCAAAAGACCTCCTGCTCCCTCTTCTCCTTCCCCTACACACCCCCTCGCCCCTGCAGTGATTCTCGCTTTGGTACATACATAGTTTATAATGGATCTCATTTCTACTTCCAGACGAGTTTCCTTCGCTTCCTTTTTCGAAAAAAGCTACGTTCTCCATCTTTTTCTTCATGATCGAGCGTCTGTCGTCTCTTGCTGCAAACTGTACTCCACCCACGTTCATCATAACCGCTGTTCATCGGATTCCCCCTAATAAACACCTAATTTCTTAATGAGTTATAAGGAAGTTTGTTGAAAAGTTCCAAAAGCCAAAGTAATAAAAGAAAGAATAACATCATCAACCTGTAAGAGGATTCATTCTGTTGTTGTTGTTGTTGTTCATTCGTGTGTGTCATCGAAATGACTTCGTGTCTTCTGAAAGACTTCGCGCCTTTGCACGACGAATGAAATTTTTTGCTTGTATAAAGCGTTGAGCACATGGGTTATTTTTTGTCGGCTTGCTGCTGCTGTAAACTTTGACGTCATCCGTTCATTCGTTCAATCGTTTCTCTTCCCCTTCCCTCTACGCCTTCAACCATCTTGGAGTATTCACTGTAATAATTCGATTCATATTCTTCTTCTTCTTAGCACTTTTTGCTTATTTATTTTTGTTTATTTAGTTGTAGTTTCTATTGTATTTTCTCTCTTCTATATGTATGTTATAGCTTTAGGACTTTGCTGTTGTTGTTGTTGTTGTCGTCGACTTTGTCGTCGTAATTCAAGCGTCGCACAACTGATTATAAATACGACTGTGTTGCCCATCGGCAGATCCACGCACACACGAAGCACCGCGATGTGTGTGTGTGCGGTTGAGTGTGCATCTGTTATTCTTCGCTGTGGGAGGTGAACGACCGCAGTCGATGCGTGACCTTCAAAAATAATCTGGGCCAAGTGGAACATCGTCGTCGTCGCTGTTGTTGATTGCGTCGCTCTCATTTCACACTCCATCTCCTTGTTTTTTCGCCTTTCATCGTTCCACGATACACGGAGATTCTTTCGTACGCAGCCAACGTTTTTATACGTCTTCTGCGCTCTGCTGCTCTCCTCTCTACTCCACCGACAGCCCACAACTGTTCTGTGGATTCACTCATTTCATTTCCACTGCGTAGAGGACTTCATAAAATATTTTGTGGCCACAGAGAAGTGGATTTCATTTTGTTTTCTTTTCTCGAGAGTAAACAGAATCAACTTAAATACTTCCATTAGTTGTTTTTTAAAATGTTATTAGTATTTATTTTCTAATCTCTAAATAAAAATGAAATTACGCTAAATAATTTCAGAGAAGCTGTAAATATTTATTAAGATTTGTGTCTTTTTTCAGTTTTTATTCTTTGTCCACGTGGAATGGCCTGAGTAACAATCCATTACTTTTTGTTGTTTTCCTCACCACGGACGCAGTATTGATTTTTCTCTTCAGTAGGTTTTTGAACTCGGCCAATTTTTTCCTGACTTTGGTTCGAATGAAGACATGAAGAGTGGCAACCTCTTTACATCACCACGCGGTGGTGGGTTAAGCGAAGATGCGAGAGAGCGACACGTGCGGTGAAAGAGGTGATTGTCGGCCACACGGCGGAAGAGAGGGCAGAAGAGAAGAAGAAACTTCACGGTCATCAATATGAAAACACCTCAGCTATGAAGCCACCCTTAAAATTAAAACTTTGAACGCAGCGAGATCGAGCAATGGTCTATGTATATCGAGGGTTTGTATATATTTGTATAAAAAATGACGTCGCGATGACTGAGATTTTGACAGGGTGCGTTGCTGATCGCCTTCTCCCGTCAGAGTTTTGTTCAAATTAAGCAAAAAGTAAAAAGTTCAGTGCGATTCTGTTCACTTTCGTATCGAAGTTTGATGCGTTGCTGATGACGCTGCGCTCGCAGCAAAGCAACCATCGTCAAAGACTGACGCACATCGCAGTTTCTCCTCTCTCTTCTGAATTCTTCCAACTGCCGCGGAATTTCTTTGAGCTGAGCTCATATTTTATTCTCTCGCTTTGAACGCTCGACACTCCGCGGTTCAGCAGCAAAGGCATAAATAACAAAACAATTCCGACAGCGACTTCCAATGAGATGTCGGTTTTGTGCTCTCTCGGGACGAAGCGATGCAAAGCGACGGGAAGAGGCGCATTGATTCTGTTGCTGTTTCTTCGAATTTCCATTTTGTGGGACGTAACGACGCAAAAATCAGGGTTACTCTGAGTCAAGGCCATGCGACAACAACAACAACAACAGCCACGAACATAAACACGCAGAGACCTAATAAAACAATGAATGATACAAAGGATTGCTGTTGATGAGGGGTGTGAAGGGAGGAAGAGAAGGAGCAGAAAACTTATTGCGTATTTTTTTATTGCTCTGCGTTTGGCAGGGCTCAAGAATAATCATCGTTGTTTTTGTTGTTGGCGTTGGCCTGAAAATGGCGCTCATTTTTAATTGACTATTCACAGAAGCGTAGCATTCGTCTGCCGATTAAAATCTTTGTCGTTTCATTAAAATTATATTTAGACGATTTATTAGCTCACTTTAAGCCACTGTGTCACTTGCTCTAGTCTTAAACAGCAAACGCACGAAGGTAGAAAAGTAAATAGCTTATCACACAGACGACCATTCGACGATGTGTCCACAGAGAATAAAGCAGAATCACCACCATCAATCAAAGACGGTCACCATTTAAGGAATAACAAAAAATTATGCATTTTATCAGGAGAAAAAGAGAAAGAAGCGAGATTCCCTTGAATTTTCAGACTTAAATGTGAAACTAAAGGAAGAAGGGAATAAAAAAGGTCTGTGAGCAATGCTTTCGTCAAAATAAATTCCATTTGGCATCGAATGCGTCACCTGTTGTCCATTAGATGCATTAACAAAGCGTTGCTGCCACGAGCTTCAGCGCTTCGAATGCATTCAGCGCAGCGAACACAACGACTGCAGTGAGCTTTTTTCTTTAAAGCTTCTATTGCAGACGTAAGCTTCTCTGCTGCGCTTTTCGTTGCACTTCGCTATCGCGACTCATTTAACTAACGATGGCGCTCAAAGCGTTAGAAGAGCGCTTTTGTTGTGCAATCAGATGTGCAAGAAAAGCAAACAAAGAAGAAAACAGAGAACAGTAGTGTTCTTCCAACAGCGAATATAAAGTCAAAATGAAAAGCGATTTATGTTGGTAATCTTCGAATAAATAATCAGTTATAATCACCTTCATAAAGTAATAAAAATTCTTGTTTAATTGGAAGATTATGGAAATGGATCAGACTAACCGAAAAGTTCTTTATAACAACTCAATTTTGCTCAAATAACTTTCGTGGTTTTATTTGAGCAGAGTTTACGATGTGGCAACGCTTTGAAGGTGGAGGTGAATGTTGCTTGGAGATTGGAAATGTGTTTTCTCTCATCTCCTCTTTCCATTCTCTCTTTCGCAGCAATGCGATGTACTCATCGATTGCCAACAAGTGGCAACATTTACCGGTTCCTGTTGCAGCGACCTTCAGCCATAATTACTCGCTCTCTCTCTACCATCTCTCGCCGCGCCTTCCCCGCCCACACATCAACTGGCAATGAACAGGAGCAACATCCTTGAAACAAGTGCATTGAAATAAGGTTATGAAATACAAGTTTTTTTAAAAAAAAGAAAAACCAAGAACGGAGTTTGCTTGTGTTGGTGTTTGCATGTGCTATTTTCGTCCTTGGCTGCAGCAATGCCAAAGGACATCAGCTGTTGGCGGTTGCTTAAAGCCAAGTTTCCATTATTTCAATAGCGTGGTTGTTGTTCTTGACTGTCGCCTGCTGAGCGCATTATGCCGTTGGCGGAGGGACGTAAAGGGGGGAGGGGGACAAATAGCCTTCGTAATAAAGTCAAGAATGTAAATTCTTTTGAAGGCCGTTTTCTAGACATCGACGAATAAAACTCACACAGCAAATGGAAGTTGACAATCTAACGAGCATAATAGTCCTAATAAAACACCACGGGAGCAGAACGGAGTGCTGCAAAAGATACAGTGACCCTGGGTCTTCTATGATTTGCAGTGACCTGGAATGGTGCTGAAACTGGATCTCAATCATTATTAGCAACTTTATCAACTGACACTGAAATCACTCATGTGTTTCAGACAAAGGCTACGACAGAAGGTCCATTCCTCGCTAACGGAAGGTGCAGCTAAGGTAGGAAATTAACGACTTTAACCTACAAATCTACAGTCTGTTGCGACTGCGGTGCACCATGGCGTATGCTCACCATTTAATATCACATAGTAATTTAATAATTGCTCATACGACCCGAAGTCTCGTCGCAGCATTGAAGTAGCTATAAACCTGATGAAAATGTAATAGATATTTCAGAAGGAGACGGCAGAACTTTTGAGGAGGTTCCTTCAATCCTGCTGCAGTTTGCAGTAGTTGCATTTCTCACGCCATTTCTCTCTGCGGCGTTCTGGCTCTCGTTCACTCTGTGTGTTATTGCACCTCTCTCGCTAAAAGTTCTGCTGCAAAACCTTGCACAGAGTGGAGCGCAGTCAAAGTCAGTCACACGTCGGCGTCGTGTTAGGTAACGTGCAAGGGCAAGGATAGTCGCGTGCAAATGGCCTCTATATTGTGCACTGCTCGATGATTTCTCGAAGTTGGTGGCTGGTGTGTCCCTGACTGTGACACTGACCGCTGAGGGACGACTGCTCGAGGTCACAACTGATAACAAGTCGTTTAACCTAATTGAAGCGTTCGTTTAAACTCGCCGCATTAATTACAAATGTATTCTTCGCCTCTTCGTAACATTAACCCAATTTTCGGCGTGCTCTTTCCTCAAATAAATGTTGTACTGCTTTCTCTTCCCCCACGCCCCTCTCATAATCGTTCTATTTACGACCTTGTGTACCAAAAGTAGTTCGCTGAACACATGGAAAAAACACGGAACTAAGAATCAATCAAGTCGCTTTTATTCGCTCGCTTTCCGTGTTTTTATTCGTAGCGTTGGGACTGACGGCTTTTATTGAGTGCTGCTGTTGTTGGCCACTTGCCCATCGGTGTATCACAGGCGCCGTTGATATTCCACGTCAATTGGCGTTGAGTAAATCAAAAGTTCAAATGACCCTCTGCCCGTTCACCTTTACATCATCTTTAAATCACGAAAGATCCAGAAATTCCGCTACACCTTCGTTCTCCTTTTCTGCCATTCCCCATTCTAGCTCTCTCTTCGCTCTCCACGCCCCTCTCGAAACGAAGGCGCGCGAATTCCGATTAGAAAAAGCGATATTCTTTAATTAAATCGTTGACGCGCACTTGGGACATGTTTGAACGTGCTTTGTACGTTCGCATATAGATTTTTGCTTCGTTTTCTATCGACTGTTGTTCTTATTTTCTTGTTTTCATGTATTTATATAAAACCATGTGATATTTTCTAAAATCGCCACACGTCAACGTCAAAATTTCTCACTATCGGTTTGGCAATCTCTCTCTCTTTCTGTCTCTCGCGTCTCAATAAAAGCGCTTATGTGTGTGTGAAGACTTTCACACAAAATGTCGTCCCTTTCTTTTCTTTCCTCTTCTCATCAGGTATTCCCTTTGCAGCTCGTGTCTCTTTTATGTCTATTTTAGGGTTTTCTTTTAACTGGGTTACGAGTTTTCTTAATTTTACATTCACATACAAAGCGAAGGGGTGAGAGGAGTGCAGACGGTTGTGTGTAAGTGTGGGCGAAATTGTGATGGTCAAGGTCACTTGTGAGCGCATCGTGGGCGCGTGTGGGCCTTCTAACGACATTTTCCGCACATCAAATGTCCCATTAGAAGCTCTACACACCCAATAAAATTCCCCATCCTTTAAAAATGCCTATAAAGAATAAAATGCAGCTCTGGGGCAGATAAGTAGGGCAGCGGTTGCTGCGGCGTCACTTCCGACTGATTAACGCCATTCCAGTGCCGTTCGTGCAACGTACACTGCAATCAGTCCACTGGAGTCTCAGAGGAAATGTCGCAAGGGCACCGAAGGCAGAAAACAAAAGACAGCACAGAACCACTCAACAGACAAAAACATATCGAGACTCACAGACAGACAGCCAACGAGAAACTCACTAGTGCTTCAGCTCCATTAAGCAGGCCGATCGCGTGGTGTCGTTGACCCACGTGCTCCCCATTCGAACAACAACAGACAATAAACAACGAACGACACAAATCACAGAACCGAATCCAGACTCTGGCTACAGACCTTGATATTGTCAACGACCTCTGGAGGTGGAGTGGAGCCACGCCGCGTGATGGAGTCGCTGGCTGTGAATTGCAACTGGAACAGACGATTGCAATGACATCAGGGGAGGGGAAACAGAAGTCATGGAAGGGCGCGAAGAGATGAGGCAGTATCCGCAACCAGTTCTTCATGGAGACTTTTTCTGGTTTCTGTTATTGTTGCTGTTGCACTCGGTCTGCATAAGCGGCGCGTGCTCGCGGTCTGACACTGCTGCATCTGCATGCCGCATGTCGTCTCTCGGAGCGACCCGTCGACTCTACGCTTTGCTGCAATTCTCTTAAAACTCCTGCGCTGCTTCAGTGATCGTCGTGGCTCCTCGCTGTTTCTCGTTCGTGGGTTATTCAGCCGATGCAGATCGCGTCGAAGCGCGATTCTTCGCGAGGGCTGCTGCTCAAGTACAGTAACCTTGACTTAGGTCAATAACATAGTCCCCGACTGTAGTTGTTGCCGTCGCTGGTTCTAGTGATGGAGCTGGAGCTGGGATCTTTCGTTCGGTGCTGCTGTTCGTGTTCGTGATCGTGCTACCTTGGAACACGTTTCTTTTGTTCCTTCTGTTCGCCTCCGAGTCAGTGTAGCGTAGTTCCTGCGACTTTTTTCTGATACATTTTCAACTTGTTATTATTGAAAATTCAGCTTTTTTGCGTCGTTATTTTAAATGAATTCCTTTCTCTTCTTTTTTTTTTCCTTTGGTGTTATTCTTTGATACTTTAGTTTTGTTGAGATGTTGTTGTTGTTATATATATACGCTAGGATATCAACTATTCGCTGAGCATTCCTGAGAAACATTTAAACATGTCTTGTGGAGCGCATTCACCGCAAGGAGTTCAACGATCGGTCTCCCTTTTCTCTCTCTATTTCTCTCCTTAAAGAAACTAGTTTTCCATGCTTCCAAGGGACCTTAAAATTTAAGGCTTAAATTAACTGCGCTTAAAGAGAATTGTTTAAATGTAACGAGTCTTAGAGCGCAGCTAAATCTGTTTTATTTCCTTAAAACTCAACATTCGACTTCTTACTGTTGTTTAACTTGATCTTCGGAGTGTTGCCAGTCACGAAAAAAAACCATTTTCTATGCAGCAAATTCTCAATGCATTTTGACGACATTTTGTCTGATCTGAACAAAAGAAAGACTGAAAATTTGAATTGCTAAAAATAATGAATTCACCAAGAAATTCCTAAAAGTACAAAAGTGAAAAGAAACGACAATTAAAAAAACACCAGCAACAGCAGACTCAACGGAAGTATGATCAATGGAGCAGAACCAGCAAAAAATCAATTAAATCAATTTGTATAAAAATCAATTCGAGCCAAAAAGCAACAGACACAGACGACGAAGAAAAGAATCCGAAACTGAATTAAAATTCGCTTTTAATTCGGAAAACAGAAAAATCTCTTCTTTTTCTTCCTTTTATTACTTCATAAAATGAAATAAAATTATATGAAGTTTATTCTAGTGTAAGTTCAAGGTAAACAAAGACCAACAACATCAACGACGGCAATTAAAAAGTGAAACCTTGAATTATTATTTTCAAAACACACACACACACACTGAAGCGACGTTTAAAAAAGTTGTTTTGTTGAATATTTTCGAAATGAACAACGACAACGTGTGACGAGAGAGATAATTTGGATTTTGGTCAAGAATGAGATAAACACACAGCGAGAAAATATTCAATGCTGAGAGGAAACGAATACGAAAGTCGGCCCCAAGGTTCATGAGCTTCCAGTGGCGTAGACGGCTCGAAGGGGTTGGACTCGCTTTTCTCTTCAGGCATTTGCAATGTTCTAGAATATCACTTGTTTCGTACAATTCATTGAAGCTCCTCCAGCGACGTGCTGCTGTTGCCGGGCCCCCGCTGAACCCCACTGTAGTTATGCACATGATTATGCGGTTGTTATAGGAATCTAAAGGACGCATAATGGCTTTTCTATTTAAAATATGAACTTTTCTTGCCGTTCCTGTCACCTGCATTCAACTTCATCGATTGACTGTGATTTATTTTTTTGTTGGGCTTTGCTTAAAGAACT
The DNA here is from genome assembly GCA_937620795.1 of Thecophora atra. Classification (NCBI taxonomy): domain Eukaryota; kingdom Metazoa; phylum Arthropoda; class Insecta; order Diptera; family Conopidae; genus Thecophora; species Thecophora atra. The sequence continues at coordinate 71,869,596 of OW569397.1, forward strand.
TTTTCCAGCGTTGACACACATGAACACAAAGCATTCGTACATCAGCTTTGTTTCTAATGGTGTGTGGGTGTATGTATACACGAAATGTTATCATTATTCAAGAGAACAGTAAAAAATGTGGAAATTTTATTATTACGCTCAGTTACTGAGAGCAAGCGATAGCGAAGTCTGTTCTCTTCTCCCACTCCTACAACGGCACTTTCCAGGGAAGTGTTGCTATTGCGATTATTGTTGGCGTTGTTGTTGTCATAGCTTCTATTATATCACAAGGTCAGTTGCTTTAACTCCATGTTGCTTTTGCTACATTGTCTTCTTCTAGATGATGATTATTGTGTTGCTGCTCGTACTTTTAAAATATTTCCTTTTCACTGAAAGGGAAGAAGAAACACAGAAACAGTATTCTAAAAATTCAACTCAATTCACTTCACTTTAAGCGTGGTGAGTTTTATTATTCAATTAATCGCACATTAAATTATGAAGCTATTTATGCCGAAAATTTAAGCATAAAAATAAAAAAAGAAACAGTAAAACTTCGATGCTAGGTTAATTGGTTGATTAAATATTTCTTCAAGGTTATGAACCGAATTTCCAACAGAACAGCAATAAATCTCAGAACCCGATCGCAGCATTGAATTCAGTCTTCATCAAAAGCGATATCACCGCAGCAGAAAGTCACGATTTGGGTCGTTTTTAATTCGAATTTTTATCGTTTCATTTGATAAATTTTGGTGCTTAGTTACGAAGCATTCATCCCCTTCACTCCTCACCGAATGCACTACTTAAACAATTGCACACAAACACACATCTCACACAGAGTGCGGAGTCTGCTCGGCTCTCGTGTCGCCGTTGTTGTTGCGTTGTCTTATCTCATGTCTTCCATTTGCTCACTCTCTCTGCGATCGGTCTGGTGTGTTTCGTCGCTGTCTTGTGGCTTTTATGGTGAGTTATACAGCAGAGAATCGTCTATAGTCATCGCACTCGTGCGCCTGTGTTCGAGTGACATTGACATTGAATTCCGAATATAGAGGAAATGCATTAGTGTGGTTATTTTTACTTTACAGTCGTTGTGAGGGGTATTTAAGTGGGGTGGCATCGACAGATTGTCAGCTGAAAATGACTTCTTTATAATTTTTTTCTATTTTCATTATTATTATTGTTATTGTTGTTGCTATTGCGCGTTTGCTAATCAATCATGTTTTTTTTGTGTAGGAATTTTATTTAAAGCATTTCACATACGATGACTTGTGTTACGACTCTCATCTATTAAATAAAAATAGAATGAATTCTGTGTCAGTAGACTACGTGCCTGTCAACTGCTAGAGACAACCGATATGCAACAACCGTTATTTGTTATTCACTTCAATAAGAACCAGAAAATTATTAACCTCCACCACGGTTAATCACCACGAAATGCTTGTAAAAGTGGTGAGTTGTTTCTATTTGTGTTGAGTTTTCCATTTAACCTCGCGAGTCGTCACGCGGAAGCGAGAATCGGTTTTTTTCAATACTATTACAAGCGACAGACGAATCGGAACTTCGACTGCAATTTAACTACAGCTAACCTTTGAAAACTTTATTAAACACTATTTCGATGTGATGATGGGAGGTTAAAAATGCAAAAAAAGTCATTTAAATTTATTAGGCAGAGACCCTCCTTTTTTAACTCGTATCTCTTAATTTACGTATCTTTATTAATCTTGTTGCGAATGTCTTCTTTTTCGCCTTCCACATCATCTTCATCATCAGATTCGTCTTCATCTACTTCTCCTTATTGTTCTTATATTCAATTGTTTCCGAAAACCTCCCATTCCTCCTCTTCAAGGCGTTATTTTCATTCATAAATTGACCAACAGAATCTTTAATGTTAGCTTTGAGAACAGTTAATTTTGAAATAGCATCACAATTTACACAATCGCAATTCATCATCATTTCAGGTAGAAACCAGAAACTGAGCTCCAAGAATTCGAGTTTCACTTTTTTCCGTCTGCGTCGTGCTCAAGGCCGTCTGCTAGCTGCTGTGGGGCGAGCAGCACGACGCACAGGGAATCATAATTATAGCATTTGATTTTTCCTGTTTTCTGCGCGTTCACTTTTACAGCAGCGACGTTACAAAACGTTGCCTGCCGATCGCTCTCCGAAGCTAAGAGCGGACAGCAGCTAAGAGCGGACGGCTTCGTTACGGTAGCGCAGAGGTCAGTCGGTTGGTAGTCAAGGTAGGGGAGAAGGCGAGGGGAGGAAAGAGAAGGGCATGATCAGCCTTGGAGCTGCGTCGACTTCCGCATGCGTCATTCAATCGGCAGCTGTCGCTACAACACGACGACTACGAAGTGTGTCGATCGAAACCGTTGCTCAGTTGCTCTCTTGTAAACTGAGCGCGTAGCAAATATGCCAGAGATGTGTGTGTGCGTGTGTTCCTTTTTATCCACTGTTTCATCTATCGCACTGTTATTTGCGATGATCAGCACACAAAAGCGTTTCTATGTAAATAAAGCAACGAACACAGCGTCGGCTTTCGTTAATTGCTGAAGTAGTCTTGTTCTCAATTTTCTAACGGCATTCTCGAGCCACCCACCGTATGTACTGTTATTCGAACCTGGTATACACAAATCTGTGTATCATAACAACAATAAAAAGCAACACTTAAGCGTTAAGTGAGGCCAGACTCGCTGACGTGAGTATCTCGTAACACGTCGATCGTATCGTGCACTAGGAAACGCATTCGCCGATTATCTATGGAATTGCAGCTACGTGTTCGTTGGCATTCACTTCGTGTTCGTCGAAAACTAGTTCAGGAAGTGTTCCAGTTCCAGTGCCAACATCAACTTCGGCTCCACTTCGTGCGACCGCCAACGACGGCGTCGCTGCGACGTTTGACCTTCACTTTTATTAAGAATCTTTTTCATAATGCAACTGATTGCATTTCGCTTCGTGATTGCAATGAGTGAGTGAGTCTTGAGTCAGCTCATTACACTTTACGATTAACTGCACTGTTAATAATAGAAATATTGCATTGTCCAGGTTCAGGTTTAAACGTTATTATCGAATTCGAGTACACGTGCGTTACATATATACTTCTTTTTTCGCTAAATGGCTATTATTGGGAGGTGTAAATTTTATTTACTATAACTTGTAATTTTTACTATCACTTCTTTTATATTTTTTACTATTGCACAAATTTTGTCCAATTTTCACCACTATAAGTAATAAAAGTGAAATAAAAGCAAAACATACTTGTATAAATATATATATATATATATATATATATATATATATATAGATAGATATATATAGAAAAATTTCCCAGAATTGCCGATTAAAATTTTAACAACGAAAAATGCGTGACGCTAAAGTCACCATGATCGCTTACAACTGCATTCGCTTCGAAGTACTTTGAAATTCAGTGACAAAATCAGTTGGTAATCATCGATGACATTCGAATGTATTCGTTACTTTGACCAATGGGATGTTTTCGTGGCCCTTCTCTCAGATTCGACAACTTTCAATTTACTACTTTTTTATATGATAATCTTTTCACTCACCTAAATCGGGAATCGAACTCGACGGTTCCTCGCAGCTACCACTCGGTCCCAATCCACTTCCGGTCACTGACGCCGATGCGTGGTTTTTCATTTTCGGCGGCGGTGGAGGAGGCGGCGGGCGCATCGCTGTGCTGCTGCTGCTGCTCGACACCACGGGAGTGCGAAATATGCTCGGCTGCGGCTGCTGTTGTTGTTGTTGTTGCTGTTGGGAGCCCAACGATTGATGTTGCTGCGCACCCAAACTGTGGTCGTTGTGCGAGTTCGACTGCTGGGGTGCATTCGATGCAATGACGTTCACGTGCCTAGTCGCGGTAACGACGTATTTGCGCGCGGCAGCCGTTGTGTAGCCCGCTTGTGGCTGTTGTTGGCTCTGTGTTGTTGGCAACGGAGGGGAATGCGTCTGACATTGATGCTGTTGGTACTGAACAAGCTGCTGCTGCTGGTTCTCCATGGCAACATCCTCCATTGGTGACGTCGCGTAGCGTCGTCCAGCTGCTGGCGAATTTGGAGCCGAGCGCGAGTGGTGATGGTGGAGTAGGGGCGGCGGAGACACAGAGTGCCGCCGACTCATCTGCGCCGCTTCTTCGTATAGACGCCCGTCGCGAATGACGCGCACGTGTTGCTGCTGCTGCAGCGTCAGAGGCGGCGGCTGCGACGGTGGAGGCGAAGTAGAAGAAGCACCTGCGCTGACGCGTTGGTAATGCGACGATGGACTTGCCGAGTGGCGTCGTTGCAGCGGCAGCTGATGATGCTGTTGCGGCGTCTGCTGCTGGGGTAACGTGCGCGTGATGATGATCTGCGGCGACGCGGTTGAGCTGCTGAAGATCGTTGTCGTGGAGCCAGGCGATCGAGAGGCGCGCCGCGCGATGTGCTGCTCGTTGCTGCTCGGATGATGTGTGTAGATATGCTTTACACCGCCGCCTCCTCCACCGACCCCAACGCCGCCGTTGGGAGCAGTCGTTCGCTGCACGTATTCAACGCGCGGCGTTAGAATGACTTTCTGCGTTGTGCTGCTGGCTGCTGTGTGCAGGGCACTCGGCGTACGAGGCGCCACGGTTTGGATCTGTACGTGTTGATAGCGTTGCTGCTGCTGCTGCTGTTGCTGTTGTTGCTCTTGGTCCTGCAGCTCCTTCTCCTCCAGATGAAGCATTTCGTAGTCGATCGGCTCAGTTTTAATGATTTTCAACCCGGGTCCAGAGACTGTGGCTGCTGCTGTCGAGGAGCTGCTCGCTTGAAGCGCGCTGCTAGCTAAAGTAGCCGTCGCTTCGATGCATTTGAACTTCTTTAACATGTTGTTTACTGTTGCTGTTGCTGAGTTCGAATTCGAACCTAAATGAAGCGTCTTCCTCAGGTCCTCTTTGAACGTGATTTGGGTTACGTTGTGTGGTTTCTGGTGCTCTTGCTTCTGTTGCTTTTCTTTGTAATAAATACCAACTTAACTCCTACAAATGGTCTTATTTTTAGTGGTTTTTAAAATCAGTCTCTGGTTTTACGTTTTCTGCTTGATCCTCTTCGGTGTTTCCTTTTTTCTGCTTGTTTTAAACTAATTTTCAGCCTTCAAGTTACAATAACTATTTCTGTATTTATATATGTATATATGTATTTATGTAAATATATGTGTGTGTATATTTATTTGTTTTTGTGTTCTGCTTTGCATCAATTCGTATCCTTAACAGCTACGTTTGTTATCCTTAATTACGTTGTCTTTAAACCTGCCTTTAGTTGCTTATTATTGTTGAGTTCCTTTACAGTTACAGTTACGGCTCCTGGCAGATCGTGTGAATTGGGCTGATCGCGCTGAGGATCTGTTGGTTGTCTAGAGGCTAGTAATACTTTCCTGTGTGTAGTTTTTTTTGTTGTAGATGATGTGACGTCGTCTTCTAAGAATCTACAGACCATTGACAAAAGAGAAGAAAAAACCAAAAGGCAATTAAAAAATGGAAGGAAATACTAAAACATTGGTTTTTGAAATGTTTGTATTATCAAATTTGTGCATTAAAAAGTTTCAACTTCAAATTCTGTTATGTATCATAAATATAGACAAACCTCGATTGTCTACCCGACCAACAATTACTATCCTCTCATAAACGAAGTGGTTCCTGAAAGCCAGACAATCGAGGCTCACCTGAGTCCACATATTCAATAAAAACCTTAGCATCCCAAACGTGTTTTTCACCGACAATTGTAAGGGGTACCTTGGGTCCCAAACATTTGGTCTCTGAATGTGAACCTATCGTAGCAGGAGCACCAATATTCGCGATTTCCTACATTATGAACAACTAGCCTGAAAACTCGGAATTCAAGCTTTAATGACCTGCTCTCGTCACATACTTTAGTTAGAGACTTCAGAAATTTACTTAGAGGCACTCTCATCGTTATGTAGACCCTGACTTCCGTAGTGACCCTACAATTTGCCTTCAGTACCCACTAATTCTCTATCTCTTCTCCTACGCCTAATTTTTTGTAGTTCATGTAGATACCGCTGTCGACCTATACAAGTCTTTACAAGTCTATACAAGTTTATGCTTTATTCGTCCACTTGAATCTTGAGGTCCTACATCAAGATTTCTTCTGCGTGCTCATTTCCCCTGTATTTTATCTAAGTACATCCATTAGTGAATCAATTCAATACCTATATTGTTTACAGGCGGTTTTCCTCTTAGCTATAGTCGTGTGTTGTAATGTAATGTCTTTAGTAAACAGATCTTATACATTACTAACGATGTGAATTTACCGCACCGTCAATCCCATTCTAGAAAGGAACCTTCGGTGTTCCATGTAGATTTCTATAGCATGCTAACTACGAGTTTTCAGAGCAGGAGAAATAAATCTGATCTAATTCAATTTAAAATTAGGTGATGGGAATAATTGAAGAAAAACCAGAAAGAATGCTCTATTCGGCATGTCTGAATCTTAAAACTTTTGAAAAAATTGAATGGAATAATAAGTTTTGTTATTTTATAATTGTTGTTCTTTGTTTGTTTAAATTTTAGTTTATTTCGATTACTTCATACGTTCCTCTGTTAGTTCTGTTTTTGTTACAAGTGGACCACGACAATTTTTGGCACACTTACAGATAATGTTACTCTGTACACACAAATATCTCGGTATAGCTCAAAAAACGACGGTAATATGTCATTTTAGTTGGCCGAAAACAGAGGTCGCTGCGTTCTGGGTATAAAACGTAGGTGTGATTGCTGGCCCATTTTGCCCAAAAGAATATTTCTGTAAATTTCATTCCGATATCTTAAACGGTTCTCTTGCGATCGGTATTCAAACGGACAGACAGACGCTAAATTGACTAAGGAAGCGACTCTGATCAATGATATATATACTTTCTATACATTTCCGAACAAAGTGAATATAACCTTAAACCTTGAAAGGGTGGAGGGTATAATTAAAGTTAAAGTATAATTAAAGTTTGTATAGCTACACATATGTTGAGTGTCTTTTACTCTGGAATTATTATTATTTCAAGTCGGATAAATGGATCTGAACAATAATGGACAACAAAGAACAGCATGGTGCTTACTTATTTCAAAACACCGTCAATAGTTTGTCGTAAACCCATTCTGGGATGAGTTAGAAGTACAAGAACCGGTCAGGAATTTGGCGACCTAGGCAATATAAACGCTGGTTCTTTCAGCGGTCATAAGTAGGTTTCCCTTCTATACTTATTTCAACTCTTGTTCAGGAAATATCATTTTATATTCATTTAATGAATTACTTATTTAATTTAATTGAATGCGTGAATACGATTATGATCAAGGAATAATAATAATGGATCAAAATTACTGATTCAAAAAAACATTCAATCTTTTTCAAGCTGGAAGAAATAAAACAGGAATTAAAACTATATAATTACATTTAAATTTTACTTTCATTTTTTTTTAAGAAATCTCAAATAAAAATAGAAAATGTGATATTAAATTTTAAAAATCGGAATCTGATCGGAATTGAAAATTTCTGAAATAAAAATGAAGTTTTCTGTAATTAAAGTGAATATTTGTGAACTAAAAAGGTTGCCCCATGAGGGGCTCCGTACAAATCGCTTCACCTGGATACGCTTGGATACTTGCGATTGTTTCTTTCTGTTTTCATTAACAATTGAAAAGATCGCGATACAACAGACCGATTGCCTAAGTAGTTAATACTACATAAACACTTTTTTGGTGATTTACTGATAGCATAAATATCACAATAAATAACTAAATTAATAGTCGCTATGACAATAAAATAACTTACATGACAAACGCAACACAGCAACAATTTAACGATGAAACTCTTTGAGTTGATGATTTAAATGATTGCGATTATATTTATATATATTTTATTTGTAATTGCAACGAATATTATTCAATACACGTCTAAAAAATCTGCTCTTTTAGATTAGAAAAATGTGTGTTTTTTCTTAATATATAATAACTGTAATTTTACAGTAATTGTAACTTTTGAAAATCGCTGTACAAATGTAATTAATTTCCCTTTGATCCTGAGTTAGAAAACGTTGCACACCTGAAGGAGTCCACTAAAACCTTGCTTAAGTAACAGTCTCGAACAATAACTCCCGAGTTCACCGAAGGTTTTTACTTTTTTTCTTCAAATCTTTATTTGTTTGGTGTAAACAGGAGGCACTGGACGTGCCCAGATGTAGTGTTCGCACCTGCAGAGTTCGTTCCGTGTTTTCTAGCGAGCGAGGGTTTTCTCGCCGTGTAGATGGCACAGCGCACTGACCTTGAGGTGCAAGCAGCCAAAAACAAACAACGAAATATGCATAAATTATTTATTATTCGAACAAAGTATAGATTGCGCAGAGATCGCTAAAATAACAAAAAGACACACACAGAAACGCGGCGACGGTGACGCGCATGCACACAGCCAACCTGCCGACGAAGATCGAGCCGAAGCGTCGCGGCGTGACGTAACGCGACGACGGACGAAGCGAAACGGACCAGAAGCGGACTGTGCAAATTTGTGTTGATAACGTTGTTCCATACACTGTGAATAACTGACTTATTGTTAAAGGTGAGTTTCTGAAGGAGATAGAAAATCGCGAGTGCAAATTATATAATTGCAATGCGAGTTGTTGTTGTTGTTGCAGTAACTTGCTGCAGCGTGTCACTAGGGCGCTTTTCCGTTCACGCCTCCGTTTGGCGTGTTTTGATCGCTGCGGAACATTTTTAAAAAATTTTGAAATTTCCTCGGCGATGGACAAAGAATGGCGATTTTTAGTCACTAAATTTTTTTACTCTCTCACTCAATAATAACCGAGATGAATCCCCATCTGATCGGCTGCAGCGTTCAGCTGTGATCAGGGTTTTGGAACGGTTTTTGTTTGTAACGAGGAACTTCGAAAATTGAGGGTCAACGAAGCACAATTGCGAACGGCGAACGACGAACGACGAACGACACGCGGCTAACAGCCGATAGACACACGAATCACAGTGCGACTCTGGTGCCGACTGCAAACTGAACGACTGATAAACGCGATTCACCTGCGAACCTTCGTTGGCATTGACACTGACACTGAAACTGGGCAGCAACAACACGGCTCCAACAACAATAACAATTAACTACGATTCGGTGTTAGTTTCGGCTGCGATTTATGATCCGCTGCAAAGTACTGTCAAGGACAAGGGCATGAGTTGACAAAGTTGGCCACTCTTGTTGTTGTTGCCGTGGTTATTGCTGCTGTTGTTATTGATGTTAAAGGTACTTCTGCTTTTAGTTATGCACCACAGAATTTGTGGCAGCTGAATGATGAATAAACCTTTAATATCGTTTTGTTAGTTTTTTTAGGAACTTTTAGAACCCGCACGCGTCTTTCGATTTCACTGATCGATTCAAGAGTTGCTCTAATTGAGAATTCCAATTGCGAAGAAACGCGATTACGCCATCTGATGGTGGACGGAAGCGAACCACTTCGGATGCCGTACTTTCTCTGACTGATTACTTCAACGTTTCGCTGCCGCCACCGAAGCCCACTTTGAACGTAGTCGTCGTGCGACTGCAAAGTTCTGTTCTAGAGCACGCGCTCTCGCCACCTCAATTCGGTCAATTTCTCTCACTCTCATTGTCGCAACTTCCCTTTGCAATGAAAGTGAAATCCGCACACAGCTTGAAAACTCAGTTCACAAATGAGCACAAGAAATCACACACAGGGAGAGCGTCAGAGCGCAGACACAGAGAGAGAAACTGCGAACTTGCAAACAACCACAGTTACACAACAATGCACGAGGAAGCACTACAAACGTCAACAACACGTTGGCTCGACGGCCGCCCACCTCCACCAACATCATACGAACAGAGACTCTCCAAGTACGAGTCCATGACCAAGACCGCGAACGAGAGCGACGTCACGCATGCATGAGAGCGCGAGAACGAGGAAGCAAATGAATTGAGGAAAATCAAAACACAAACTCAATGGCAAAGTCACGGGTGGATTTCAGGGTTGTACTGAGAGAGGTGAGAGTAGTCAATCGAGAGAGAGAGAGAGAGTCAGAGAAACCAAAACAAATGCAAAACGAAGAGTGAGCAATTCGCCGTTGTGCAATTGCGAGATAATACGTGGGGAGAGAGAAGGTCGTGCATTGTCAAGTGCAAGTGTAGAGTAGGTTAGGTTAGGTTTGTTTGATGGCAGTCGGCGAGGAGTGGGAATGTGGATTCGTCAGACAGTCGCCGGTGGCTGAGGGTAGCTGGTGGGAGAAGGAGCGATGTGGGTCTGGAGCAGTCGCAGTTATTGTGGGCGAGTGGTTGTTGGGTACAGTTCGAAGGGCGCCATTAAACGGCAAAGTGAGTTAATGGCTCCAATGCCATCGATAGTTTCACCGTTTGTTGTGCATTTTTCAAGAGAAGATGAAAGTGAGAGGATGTCGAACAACGACGTAGAGGAACGCGCTTCAATTTTCTATTTAATTATATTAAATTGAAGACTTGAACAAAGCATAGCCTAAATCTTCGCTTCTGCGAAAATCTTCAATTCATATTGTGCTCATCTATTCTCACTCTGGATAAATTGAAAAAGTCTCATCAACGACTTCCCATCACATTCGTTGCTCTCGATCGATGGAAACTCTTCCGCGTCTGCTGTAAAAACACTTGCACACATTGAAGACTCGGCGAAATAATATAATTAAATAAACTGCTCTGCTCCATGGATGACCTTAACACTGAACGCTTCTAGTTACTCGAGAAATACGAGTACATGGAGCACTTCGTGGCTACTCGTGGAATGAGAATGAGCACTAGGAAAGCAGCAACAATGCCGTTTTGCAAAAAGAGTAAAATCTATAAATAAGCATAGCACAAAAAGTGTCTGCGAGAGGATAAGAGCGACAATGAAACGCAACAGCAATTCACAAGAGAATCTAAGGTACTGAGAAGTTGTGTTCAAGTTCACCAACACAATTATTATGTTTATGTAAGTTATAGAGGAGATCTTTAGAGGAGGGATGTGGAAATTCATTAATAGACAAGTTACGAACGCGCAATGTTCAACTGACGATCGTGTTCTGATTGCCTCGTGTTCTTCCTGCGATACTCTTTATTGCCGGAGAGAAATCCGATCGTAATTTTATATTCCGGTTCGCCTTTTCGTCTGGCTTTCTACCTTCACAAAAAGTCACTCGCGGCCTTCGATGCCCAAGCAACAGAATATTTTCACTTGAGGGATTGTGTTCATCCTCGCACCGAGAAACCAACAAACGTACGACATGACGTTGTCGGTCGCACTGAGCACATTCGCGCAGACAACACATTTTCGGCATTGCTGCCGATTCCCGAACACATGTGCGACGCAGAAATACTCAGTCGCTCGCTCGCAGGAGGTGGTCACTGCTGTTGAAAGAGCTTAAGTCGATTGGGGTGTGGGTAGGTCGCGGCAAGAGTTGTTGCGATTGCTGTTGCAAGTGCAGACGAATGCAGACGAGTGCAGAGACCTTGCAGAGTCAATGTACATAATTCATGCTGAGGGTGAATGAAAGCGCTCCGTCGTTGGTGATGAGCTGTCGGAAGGGATATCAATAGGAACAGGGGAAAGGATAGAAAAGAATTGTGCTGAGGCAGCGTAGACGAGGGTTGAAAGAAGTCATAACGTCGATTGGACTGCGATTTGTAATGTTATTAACTGTTAGGGACGACTGAGGACTAAAAACTCTGAAGACCCTCAAGAGGATCAAGAAGATATAAAAACTATGTCAAAGAATTTGATTATTGAAGTTATTTTAATTAAACATTAATCATTACACCTTAAAAATTGATATATGAAATGAAATTCTATTCGGAAAACATCTTCGTTGCTTCGGTTCCCGGGAACATGAAATATTTATTTAAGACTAGAAAAAAACCGAATTTCATCGGGGAGAGGTGGAATCATAACCCCATAATACTGCTTCAGACACGTAAGACGCAGAAAACCGCAGCCAGACACTCCCACTGAATGCTGCAGGTGAATCCCGTCCTCAGCTATATATTCAACTGCAACTCGAACTCCAACTCCGACACTTCAGTCGTCGGCTTGAGGGGTCAACAAGCAGCCAGCAGCCTTTGCAGGCGCAGCCTAACAGAGCAACCCTCACACAAACCCCGCAGTCTTCATCGACTGACAAAATGCATAGCGCACATGCACGGCGCGGACTGAAGGACATGTTTGCAGACGAACTCAACAGCGTTGTTTTCAGGGGCAACGAAAGCAACGTTCAGCAGAATAACCTCGACTCCAGCGTCAACAAATGCCAAGCCAAGCCAAGGGCAAGGACAACGGGACATGCGCATGAGAGAGCAGAGTAACGAAAAGAGAGAGAGAGAGAGAGAGAGAGAGAGAGAGAGAGAGAGAGAGAGAGAGAGAAACTCAGAGCAAGTTTACGGCCTCGTAGTAAACTTGCACTTGGAATACATTTCTGCAAAGTCATCGCCCGTGAGCCTACTTAAAAACCGATTCTCTGCAGGAGCCGGACGGCAACCGGTCGTTTTGATTAACCGCGTGCGAAATGGATGCCACCCTCACCCAGCCCTTGCGTTAACAACCGTTGTTTTAGGTTCGGTTGGTTCATTGAGACCCTGGCCACGAGGTGGTATGCGGATCTAAATAAAGTGTTGATGGGAGTCGCTGCGAGTTTCCTCGAAGCCGATGTCCTTCGAGTGCATCTGAGGAAAGGTTAAGGTTAAAGTCAGAGCTGCAGACGGAACGCAGCAGTCTTCCGAACAAGGTCCTTAGGACCCGGGAAGAATAATCTGAATAACCTTGGTAAAAGCGGAACGTTTTACGGCGGCAGTAAAATGCCAATTTATATCCATATACTGCAATATGGGTATCCATGGATAAATTTTATAACAAAGGTCCAACTACAACTACAAAGGTCCTGAAGTGGATGTTAACGATTACGAGATTAAAGAAAATATGATTAAATAATTAAATATAGCAATATTAGTCAATTCATAAAATGAAATTGTTTTATAAGGTTTCATAATAAAGTTTATATGTAATAAAGTTTATTATAAAGTTCCATAGAAGATTAAAGAATATGTTAAATGGAGACTCCAGAATAGAGATTAAAGAATAGTAAAAATTGAATATGTACTACGAGAATTAGAAAAAACAATATAGACATATAGAAGAACCAAGTAAAATAAAATTATTTTGCTGGGTTCTGTGTGTACTTATTTTATGCAAGATTTTTCGACATTTTTTGATTTTACAATGATTTTGCAAAAGTCACATTTGGTGTCAAACTTTTGCGAAAGGTAAAGTTTGAGACCGTAGGGTGAAGTTAGGAAATATGCATTGAAATATATTTTTTTAATCGGCATGTTACGTTAATATATAATTTGAGACTTATAGGGTGATTCTCGTAGTAAGCTTTACACGAAATAGCAAAGCGAAATTGTAAAGGGTCTTGTAAAAACTTTTTGCAGTGCTATTCTAGCAGTAAAGTGACAGCGTGAAAGCTTGGCAGTAGAGAACATAATGGAACAGTACAAAAAGGAACAAGGTGCAAATAAGAAAGCTGTATGTTTGTTGTTGCCAGAGCGATTCACATGTTCGTTTTCTGCAAGCAAATTGGGATTGCCAGAATAATTGCTATTTCTTCCATTTATTATTTATCTATAGTATTGTTTTTATTTATAAAAACCGTTTATTTATTCATTTTATCGAATAAAATTTTGTTATCAAGACCTATTTGGCACTTTACAAAATTGTAAAGAAAAAGCTTTTATTTTACAGTAAGAATAGCAATATTGACAGTTTGTAAAAAACCATCGTTGTAAAACAAAATTTTACTACGAGAATAGAGCTATTAATGTTTATTTTGCAATACAATGCCAAGTTTTACAATATATATGCATTAGTAAATTAATTGATTTTTTACAAATGAGTAAATGACGCTATAATTTCATTTTTCAATAAAAATATAATTATACATAATTCAAAATTTGAATTGAAAACTATCAACGCTAATGAAGTTGTATTTTCTATTGCATTGATCGATCAGTCAACTCCTGTTAAGCATGAACTCATAGAAATAACAGAGAGTGACAAAAAAACCAATAACAAGCATAAAAATATTCCCACTAACAACGTCTTCACTTGCATTCCTTTCCTCTCCCCAAAGGGCCTTCATAAATTTCCATAGAATCCCAATTTGCATAAAATCAAACAACTCTCCTTATGGGTAAACGCATATACAAAAATCCAGAACTATTCAAAAAGCCTCGGACAATTACACAAAAACGAAACAGATGCAATAAAGGTGAAGAAAAAATCCAGAAATCCACAAAAATATTCCCACTAACAACAATGCGATCAGAGCTCTTCGCCTCTTCCACTTTCCACCTCTTTCCTAGATCGTCTCATTATTTCTATGACAAACTTCAGCGACAAAATGTGCTCTTGGACTCTTTTAGTGTCCAAGTACGGCAATGGAAAATTCGTACAAAAATTTGCTCTGAATGCGAACTCTATCTATTATAATCTCTATACTAGTAATCTTTATTATATTACTACGTATATTTTTAAATACCTTCTAAATTACATTCGTAGAATCACTCAAAATCGAATTCTTTCTCTAAAATCGTGCATTAACAATTACACAGAGGGAACCATTAACGGCACGAGCCGCCCCTGGTTAATAATATTCAATGCAGTCACTGGATCTACGTTTCCATGTCTGACGACAAACGAAGCAGCAGATGAAAGAGAAGCTGGGAAAATACAAAAACAAACCGGTTTTTGTCGTGTATCTTCTCAGTGGTGCTCTCTGTCGGTTGCTGATTCTCTCACGTCGTTGGTGCGCTGCTGATTATTGTTGCTTTGTATGCGCTACTGAACAGCAGTATGTCTGAGTACAAGACTGACGGAGAACCGACAAAATAGCCCAAACTGGATGAGAGTGAGAGAGGCAAGCAGTCGTCCGCAACAGCTGCACCACTCTGGTGTGATAAGGAAACGCCACGTGTGTACTACTTGTAGTCGCAGTTGCTGGTTGCTGTTGTTGCTAAGCAGCACCTCTTCAGACATGAGCTCTGTCGGCCGACACATAGTCGGACAGTTGTACCCAAGCGGTTTTCAAGTTCGGTAACGCTTTCCAATATTCAGATCGGAGCAGAAAACTGACCTACTCAGGAAGCGTGAAACATTGAACATGGAGACAGATTTCCTGAGTCACACCGAGCAGCGAAATGTTTACCGTTCACGTTTGATTGAATTGGTGCGAGCGAACCCAATTTTGTGGAATAAGAAGTCGACAGACTTCACGCATCGCGAGGTGAAAACGCAAAAGTGGCTGGAGGTGTCGGAAAAGTTGGGAGTTTCAAGTAAGTTGAGTTTTAGTAATTAATTCTTTAACTGACTCATTTTGCTTTGATTCTGTGCTAATTTAGCCGACAGAATACGCCGCACTTGGGAAAATCTACGTGATCAATATCGACGGGACTTAAAGCGAACGCTCGCAACGGGCACTCGATCGCAGTGGCGCTTCTTCGACGACATGGACTTCATACGCACCATGGTGCGCATCAAGGGCTCCGAGTACCGCAGCAAATCGGGGTCCGAGTCCGAATATGAAGAATCAGAACAGCGACTTTCAACGAATTTCATCCCAATTCAACTGACCACCGAATGGAAGCAGTTGGCTGAATTGCAGCAGCTTCAGCAGAACGAACACGAGCCACAGCAGCCGCATTTTGAGCAGGAGGAAGGAGAAAAACTGGAACAGCAACACTGCGACTCTTCAGAGATCCTATTTCACGATCAGAAATTCAACGGCATCGAGTTGCTCGACGTGGAAAATGTGATCAAAGTAGAAGTCGGATCCGAAGCGAATGACGAACTGCGAGCACGCCTT
This sequence comes from Thecophora atra, assembly GCA_937620795.1. Classification (NCBI taxonomy): domain Eukaryota; kingdom Metazoa; phylum Arthropoda; class Insecta; order Diptera; family Conopidae; genus Thecophora; species Thecophora atra. Next base: position 71,885,476 of record OW569397.1, read on the forward strand.
CTCCAAAGTTATCCAATTCAGGAATTGATCCAGCAACAGCCAGGGGAGCCTCAGCCGCAGCAGCCGATGCCAACAACCGACACGAACACTAGTCTCTCCGAGCAGTGCGTGTCGACAAGCGGCGGCAGAAGCCAACGACGCTGCTCTACAGCGGATCCACTTCAGCCAAGTGACTTCAAGCGCAGCTGCCAACGACAGGACGTCGACCTGCAGGACGAGGACTACCACTTCGTGATGAGTATCCTGCCGTCGCTGCGTCAAGTGGCGCGGCCCCGAAAGTTTCCGCTGCGTTCGCAGATAATGACTTTGATCTCGAAGGAGCTCGGCGAAATGAATGACTGAAGGCGGCAAGAGGGGAAAGTTGTGTGAAGTGAAGGATTAATCGAGTTGATGGCATCAACAAAAGCGTTCGCGGTTGTCTATCGGTCGGCGATTATTGCGTAATGAGGTCTTTCAATATAAAATCTATATTAATTTTTGATTTCCTCTGTCAGATTTCGATTTTAAAAGTTTGTTGAAGCTGATTAAAAGCAATACTTTAAAATCCAATTGATGTAAAATGGATATAACTTTAAAATAAATTCGCAAATAGCATAAAAACTTCTTTAAAACATGTGTTTCAAGTAGCGGCTACTAGAAAAATTTCGTACTGCTTTAAAAGTGATGGATGACTTTACCTTTACCTTTCCTAGCACTGTTAAATACTCAATTGTTGCCGCTCCAAGAACTGATTTGGCACAGGCTCATGCCGAAAGCAATTAAGGCAAAAGCATCGCTTCTTTCGCCGATTTCAACAGCTCTTTCGCCTCTAATTACGACTGACGACTCCTTTCCCCACGTCGGCTAAACTCATCATCGATTGAGTCCCGCGCTCCTTTCTACTCTTCCGACAACCATCACCGTCGCGGTCGCATAACTCGTTTCGTTTCTCCTCTGCACGACTAGAACAATAACAGACTAACCTATAATAACCTGTAATAGAATGCAGAAAGCGACGAACAACATGGCGTCTTCCTGCTCTGCTCCCGCCACTGAAAACGAGAGCATGACAGCAACTGCAGTCGCAAACACGACACGAAGATCCAGCTTCGCTCCCCACACAAGCACCAAATCGCACTGAATCGTTCAGTCGTCGCCAGAGCGGGTCAATGATACTAGCAACTCACACCAACGTCGTCTGCCTTCGAGCGCAGTCGCATGCACACAGAGAGAAAGAGAGAGACCCACTCTTCTTCAGCCACGCCGTGTTTTTGCTATGCTTCGCGTGCAATTCTTGCCAAGTGGTTATGTGGTCATGAACTCAGTGCTGCGGCGTGCGCAACGCAGAGGGGCAGTCGGCAATTTCATGTTCATGGTGCAATGCCAAGTGTAGGGTGTGTGGAACAGAAATAGAACGTATTGAGGAAGAAGCGGTGGGCTGTGGTGTGAGCTCCAAAGAGCAAACAGCGAACGGCAAACTTCAGTGCACAAAAGTATGAAAAGAATGATGGATGGGGGAGGGTGAGGAGTTGTGCGACGATTGCCTGCTAAATATACATCGGAAAGTGCAACAAAAACAACGCGGTGAAGGTCATTGCTACCAACATCGACTGAGTGCCGCCCTCCTCCAAACAGCGCATTGAATGGACTTGCAAATAGACGGGAATAGGCTGTAGTTTAGGACTCAAAAGCTGCCGGAATCGGAGTGAGATCTGATCCTAAGGTGGCTCAAGCGATATAATAAATAATGTGGCTGTTTTTGACGGCAGATTTCAAAATATAGACGATTCCGGTTTCCGTTGATCTCGCAGTGGCGGATGTGGGATTAGAAGAGGAGAGCGAGTCATATAATCCCCATAACGGTTATGCGGCTAAAGTTTACCTAAAATACTTAATTTTGACGTATTCCTTAGCGATTATTCGTTCGGATGTTAATTCACTAAATTCCAGAATATTATTTCTTTTATTATAATATTTAGGCAATAATCCATCTCCATTCTAGGATTCCTGCTTCTTACCATAGGAAGAAATGCTTCTTTGAAGCTGACTCACCTCCATTACTCACTCTTCCGAGCGCCGGGATTACTTCTGAGTCATGCAGTAGACGTCGGCATACAAATGGCGGTTGTGCGCCTTCGAAGAGTCAGTCACCGTCTTTGTTCCATCGTAATCTTCGTCACACATCCGTCTTTCGGTTAACAAGTAGTCCACTCGAAGCGGCAACAACTGTAAACGAGGGTGCAATTCGACCACCCACCCTGAGGCCGTCTTCGCGACAGACATGTGACAACGACCAACGAACAACAACTACGATTGAGACGAAATGAAACCATAAAACGTGCTGCTCGTTACGGGGTGAAAATTGAACCTATTTGAGCGATGATGTATCAGTCGTGGATGAAAGCAAAACTTTTCCCAAATTTGCAATGAAACGCAGAAAAATAAAGTGAATTCGGTATACAAATTGCGGAAGGGTATGGAACGGCTGCGTCTATGTGAGTGAGTGTCTGTGTGTGACTCAGAAGTGGGTTGGGAAGGGAGCTTAGCATGGCTCGGAGCAAAAACTCCGCTGAACATGATTTTATAGACGTCCAACGAAGGAAGAAATGCGGGCGCCGCAAGAAGCTTTCGATATTTAGAGCATGCGACGTCGATGACAATTCGACAGACCCCAAGCAAGGACAGCCACGCAGACACTCTACTGTGTTCTGTTTGTTTTTTGAATTTACTGCTCTTGGCAACGTACAGGGAATGGATTCGAGCTCGGATTTTAACCCTCGTTTCGATATTTGCTTATTTTTTGGGGTTCAAGTTTTGTTAATTGCGCAGTAGAAAATACATTACAAAAAGTATTCTTATTAGAATCAGATTTCAACAAAGACAAAGAAGGATGACATGAAATGTGGTTTGCAATGAAACTCGATTAATTCGAAGTTCGCAGGGAAATATTATCAAAGAAAGATATAAAATAAGCCCTTTCCACACCTTCCACTGTCACATATAATTAGAGTCTTTTAATGAAACTTGGCTGAAGAGATGTGTAACATAATATAACATTCATCTTCATTAGTGGTTAAGCACAATGACAACAGCTGGCGACTGCATCTTTTATTTAACACCCAATCTTACGGAAGACTTAAGACAGGAACCAGCCACTTAACTGAGTTCAAGGTGTTTACATTCAATGAACTGTGTTAACAATTAAATTTTAGAATCTTTATTAAATCCTCATAAATCTCTATTCACAATAAATACGATTCAGACTTCCTTAACCATCATCAGTCATCACGTCGTTAGTCTCCAGCTTCTTACTTCCGTTGATGTGATCAGCCAACAACAATCCACTCCTTGAAGTCGGTGGGTGCTAGGGACAGAGAAGGGAGCCTGAAGTGCTTCCAACACCCGATGATAGGGAAAGCGTAAAAAAATTATTCAAATAAAAGCTATGCGACAAGCGGTGAAAGCGTTTGGCTCGTTCTTGTCGTTCGTCTTTGTTTTCATTTTTTTCTCGTCGTTTGTGGGTGCAGCTCCAGTCGTAGCCGTGAAACCGGTTCTGGCACACGGCGTCGTAGTCGCGTACTGCGCCACGAACTCCACATCGTCAAGTCGATTGCAGTCTGCGTTGTTGGTTTTTTTATTGTGCACACGTTGTCGGTGTAGCGCAAGGTTATCGGACTCTCCCTGAAAGTTAGGCTGACTTCGTAGCCAACACTCATCCCCTTTTCCGTTCAGAACTCTTCTTCTGCACCGTTGCTTCAACTGTTGGCAAAAATACTCTCACTCCGTCTCTCGGAAGAGAACTTCGTTTCGCGCTGCATACACAATCGGCCTTTGCACATAAATACATATTTCCGTCGAAGCACATTTAGTCATACACATCCATGTACTCCATTTACTTGGCTGCGAGACTGCGAACTCGCCACTTGCTGTCGGTTGTCACAGCAACGCGTCGGCCGGCGTAAATGTCTGGTTCAAGTTCGCTGGTTGTGGGCAATTGGACACCCCAAATGTACAAGTATTTCGAATACAACGCAGTTTGCACCGGACCGTGGGCCAGGGACCATGAACAGACTCAAAGTCATCCTAGATGCTCTCCAAACAAAAGCTTTTAACTCAGACGAGGGTTTTTTGCTTCAACTGAAATCAAAAAATTTTCAGAGTTTCACTCGAACTTTTTAGTCAGTCCGGAACATCCCTGTTTTTCCCATTTCACTGAATTCTCAGCAGTGCTGCCAACTTCAGCTACTCGTAGCAAAGCAAGGAAGGGTTTTCTCATTCCTCGCTGTTCTTGCAACACAGCGCATGCTTCGAAGTTGGCTCTAAGAGCTCTTCTTCTGCTGCATTCCCTTCGACTGTTCTAACGACGATGCAATCTCGCAGGCGAATGCCCTAAAAATGCCATTAAAATGTCTCCGCTGCTGAAGCCTCACCTAATTCTCCTCACCTATTTCGAACCCCTTCCTGCCCTCCTTCAGTGCAGTGGGAAAACTATTCAACCGCACTGCAGCATTCATGGCCACTTGAGCTCTTTTGTTAACATGACTGTTTATCCACATTCATTTCCTCCAATCCGCCGATGCTGGCTTTATTTATTTTGCCATTTTAATCTCAAGTGAAATCGCTCCCATTCCAACACCGAGTTGTCAAAACTCGGCTCCGTTTGCGAAGTCAGTGACTGGAGCGATCGGACCCTGACTTTCGTGTTTCGTCGAGCATGAATTCGCGCCGTCGTGCCTCATGTCCCGGAAATTTTCGTGTCCATTGCAATGGGTTAATGCTGAAAGGGAAACTAAATATAAGCGTTCCACATTGCCAAATTTATCAGATCTTATGAGTTATTTTCTTATTAAATATTGACTTTTTACTCCTCAAAATTGGACACAATAAATGAGAACTTCGCTTTAGATTTTCAAGTGTTCTATAGGATTCAGCAATTGCCATTAAATCCCAGCTTGAACAATGAATTCAAAGCGAGGTAACAGGAAAAGAGGTAACGCTTGGATTTAGCGTCGAACAAGAAATTTTAGTTTACGAAATGAGGAATGTCATTTCTCCATCTACTCATCTTAAAATCTGATCCACACGAGTCGAGGTTCCATTTGGACGATTTTGTTTTTCATTACATGGTTACATTTTTTACTTAATCGCGGTTTTGTTCTGTAAGCGAAACTGAAACTAATAGAAATTCCGAGCGAACAAAGCATCACGATGATGGATAGTAGCAGTCGACATTCGCGTTTTGACGGGGATGGGAGGGTACACCTATTTACAAAACACGCTTCAGAGTAAACGAGACATGATGAAAGCAAAAATCATAACGAGTTGCAAGGTCGACGAACGCAACCATGAACATGTTTGCTTTGAAAAGTCAGACAGACAGATGAAAAGAGGAAGCAAGATGCACACACACAGATAAGCAGAAGTGGTAGTTGGATGGAGAGAGAGTGAAGTTAAATGAGCAAAGAGGAGTGTGTGGGAATGCCGTGAAGTTGGACCACGATGACACAATATCGCGTGTCTTCAGGGGATGCACTTGAAGTCGAACAGCGCAGTGAGTCGAGCAGGCGTTGGCCGCTCTGTCAGTCAGTCGCAACGTCGAACGAAATCGAGGCTGCTCTGAGTGAAGATTCGTTGCGTTGTTGCCGTTGCCAAACGAGTAGATGCTGAGTCATGTGTGTGTCCCTCACACTCGTCGACTTCTTTGCAGCGGCTGTGCGCTTTCAGAGAAGTTCCCACACGCCTTATTCAGTGGAGAGCCTTAACATTGGGACGGGTCGCGACTGTCGTGTGCTGGCTGCAGTCGCCTGCCGCGGTCGTTAGCTTTTGCCGTCTCTTTTTGCGGATTGCTTCTTCGTCGTCGCTTTCCGTGGCGCATTCTTTTTCTGCTTAGTGCGTTGTTGATGGCGTCTTCCCGCCCCGACCCACCGTCTGCACGGTTGCAACGATTCATTGTTGGTTTTTTTTCGCCGTCGTCTTTCGTTATTCATCCAGTGGCCAAGTGGGCGGTGGTTCGTTGGGGTGATTTCAGCGCCTTTTTCGAGGCACTCGGGGTACGTTTTTGTTTGCACATATAAAAAATGTAAAGTTCAATGTTACTTTTCTTTGGCTTTCCGACAATGCAACGTGTACAGGGTGATGCGTAATTATAAGCCATTTTTGTTTTTTCGCGATTTAATTTTAAACATTAAAAATAAAAGAATCTAAATTAAAATTAATTACTTATACTTTCAATTTTTAAGTTTGTACTTATTTTGAGAGAATATTTAGAGACAAAAAATTATTAATTTGTCCTTCTATCGACTCCTAACAAGCCAATATATAGTAAATACTTGAAGAGAATGTATACCATTGGGACTTTTCTATGTACTAAAACCCTTAGTAACCTTCATTTTCTGGGAGTTCAAAGTTTCTGGTCAATCTTTACCAAATTTAAACTTATTTTAATTTTAGCTTGGCACTCGTTTGACTAGTAGCCTTTGCACTCAGTTCCTTGGTTTATTTCTTACCGAAAAACGGTCGACAAACTTTCCTTGCAGAAATATAAATTTGCAAAATCGACACAACACGACGCTGGTCGCAAGAAGCAAATTACCCAGGCGTGTTCTCGGGGGTGTCGTCTGCGAGCCCCCAACGACTAAATCGGAACCACCGACGACTGCCCTTGTACTTCTTTCGAACGTGAAGTTGTTCTATCAGGAATGGCAGGATTCGGCACAAAATGCGGATAGAAACTAGAGGGTCGTGAACCCGAGGGCAGCCGAAGGCAATTCATGCGGGTTTGTAGACAACGTTAAAGCCCACACCCGTCCCTCCTCTGATACAATTTTCGTCAATCGTCATTCTGCGTCGTTCGCGTATCTGTGTCGAGAATTTCATCTACTGTAGCCGCGAATGAATCTTGTTAATGATGTGTTTAAACCCAAACGATTAAAATCTAAATAAATAGGACCCCCTTAGGGGCTCTGCATGACTTTAAAACTGGTACCAAATAGAAAACTTAAAGACAAAAAAATACCAGACAAGGAAGTTATTTGAAGCTGGCGAGGAAATGAAGTTTTGTATATTGCATTGACTGAAATGACTGTCAATTGGTTCCTGGAAATTAAAGCCACAACACACAGTGAAATGGACGCGATAATTTCTGAAAGTTTCTAGACGAATTGCAAAGAACATGAAGCAAGACGAGAATTTCCGTGACTTTATTTCTTCGACCGTCAAGGAAATCTCCTCTGTAGCTCTGTTGGCCTCTGGGAATTTATTCTCTGCATCCATGCCTCTCTTACCACTCCTCTCCTGTTAACAGCCACTGTAAAATCAACTTCAATTTCATTCTCAACGAAATCAACTTCCTAAGAGCAGCGCAGCAACTGAACTCACTCCGGCCGAAAACCTTGGCCGCCATGTTGGCGCCCCTACTTTTGTTTACCGGTTTCCTCGCCTCCCCGCCCACTGCACACTCAACCAAACAACCACAATGCAGTCAGTTGCACTACTTCTCCGACCTTTGAAAGATATCGATTGAAAAGTGTCTCAGTAAAATGCAGGTCATTGATCTTCTCGTATCTGCTCGTATCTATTCGCTCGTGAACTCGTGCAATTCTGAAGCTTCGTGCACTGCGTCCAGTGTTGAGCAACGGTTGAAAATCATGCTGAGAGATGGAAGCGATTTCTAGGAATTTCGTTACGTGGCGACATTTTTGAAACAGCTCGAGTTTTGCACATTTGCCCAACACTTTTTGCTCGGCTTTTCTCACCAACACTGCTGGAAGAGTCCTTAAACTGCCCTCATGACTGCGGGGAATGCCAATGCTATGCAACGAAACTGCTTCAGCGCACACCAGAAAATCCCGAACAACGTCGAAAAGGGGGAAAAGTGTTTTCCTGGCATCAGTCTCGTTGTCGCTGTCGTTGTTGTTGCCGTTGTCGTGTGTTGCTGCTACTCGTTTGTCTGTGACTGTGGTACCGTGGTACTGGAACAGCGAGGTAACTCCGACGAAAGCGACTCTGGTTACGAATTTGCGCTGGCATTGGCAAACTGTACCAAACCGTCACATCTGGAGCAGCGAGCACAAGTCGCCAGTGTTGCCCCTGCGCTGCTTCCGTTGCGCCATGCAGTGGCTTTTGCGTCTGTATTCTTCCAGACGTTGGTAGAAAGGGAAATCGACAACGCTGCGGATTGGATTTATTTGTGCGGGAACGGAAGACTTGGCCGAGGCAAAAAGAGAATGAAGAAGAGAGAGATGGTCGTTGGGAATGAGGTGGTTATAGGCGAGGTAACAGATTGGTTTAGTTAAAATACCAAAAATACAATTTAAAATGGCGCTTCAAAAGTTTGTCGAAAACACACACTTCACTGAGCACGATGCAATTAGAAATGCGCAAAAGATTGCGAATCTGCGATTGAGTTCAGTCCTTGAAATGAGTGAAAACGGCCACAGAAAATTGCTGCTCATGTCCTGATGTTTTTCGGCGACTATTTATTAGTATATCGGGAAAAGAAAATGATTTTATAAAGAACTATTTCTAATATCAGTGATTATATAAGATACTGGATTATATCAGTGATTATAAGATAGTTAAAATATTTAAACTAATGAAGTCTACTTTTGTTATAAAGAACAATAAAGACGTATGTAAACATTATAACAAAGTTACGTGTTTGAAAATGGTTCTTAAGCCCCAATCTTTACATTTATTACTAGTCATTAATCAAGACTGTATATAATATTTGCTTTTAAGCGGATTAAACAATTTTTACTTCAAATAACTTTTCAAAATCGAACAAAATTCATGTTTTTATATCCTTTTATCCTACCTTTTTTATACATCCTTTTAAGGGATAATACTTAGTCCTGTAGTGTTTAACGCATAAAAGTAAGGGAAATAAATATAGAGAAGTATATATATATAAAAACCTAAGTCGATTTATCCATGTCCGTCCATCTGTCTGTGTGTTCGTTGACAGGAGAAACTTTGAAGATATCGGAATAAAATCTGGCAGAAATATTTTTCTTTGTTAAAGCTAGATGTTTCCTATTCAAAATGGGCAAAATCCGTCACCAAACACGCCTACTGTTGCTCGGAATATATCTGGAATCCAGTGAAAATCCCAATCAAACCAAGAAATCCATTCAGATTCTATTCAAGTTATCCCAGCTTGAGATAAAATGAGGAAATCCATTCAGATTCTATACGAACTGTACCAAATTGGGATGATTTCAGATTTTTTCTACTCGGGAAATTGCATATAGAGTAGGATAATAGAATGTAACATAAACAGAAATAACAAAGGAACATATGGAAAAATCTTTTTTGTCTTCTTCTTTCTATTTACTTTTAGTTTTTATTTTAATATCCTTTTTGTTGTTTTCTTCAAAGTTGTTAATCGCGCAGACGGCAGATATTCATATACTAATGCAATATATATATATATATATATATATATATATATATATATATACACACACACTTCATATATTACTTTGAAGTAACAGCCCAGAGATTCTCCCATTTTTCGCGAAATTCACCTTTGCCATAGAACTTTTGTATACCAATTTCAGAAACTCTTCATACAAGATGGTGTTCTTTTCTATTACAACTTTATTCGCAAAATTAAAAGAATGCCTTCAATGAGCAGAACTGAATTATAAGGGACGTTTTCTGAATTTAAAGTGACGCTTTCTAAATTAGAAGTGACGGTTTCGGATTTACAAACTAAAAAGTTGTCGACTGAGTATAGCAAGCAAGTTGGGTTGTTTAGTCAGACGTATAAATATGCAGCTGGTTGCCAATAGATCGCTGCTCTATACACACAAATGGAAATTTGTCGCCATAGCTCAAAAAATTACGTTAATATGCAATTTTAATAGTATGAAAACAGAGGTACCTGCATTCTCAGTATAAAAAGTAACGTGTTCCTTGACCGATTTGGCACATTGCCCAATTTAGACAGATCTCAATCCAATGTCTTCAACGGTTCTCCTGTGATCGTGATTTCAACGGACAGACAGACAGACGGAAGGACATGGCTAAATCGACTAAGGAGGTAACCGTAACCAATAATATATACACTTTTCTATATTCTTCTTTTTAGTTCTATGCGTTAGACATTTCGGGATTAAGTGTTAACCCTTAAAGGGATGTAGAGTATAAAACCAAATAAAACTGTTTGCTACGTATACGTAAACGGTATTCCTTTTTTTTGTTGTGGTTATAGTATTGTTATTGTAATTTATAAACAATATGAAAAGCAAGCACTTTTTACCTTTTGGTGTGTACAAATATCCTTGAAACCCCTCCAAATACAAAATAATTTCACGCCTCCCTAAAATAAAGGGTACCATTTACCGTTATGATGATAAAAAAACGGCTTAAAACAACAAAAAGATGTTACAGCGATACAGCTAAAGTGCACTTGGTCCAATACATTTCTACTGTTTATCCATCTCTTTCAACATTTTGTGATCTCTTTCTTATGGGAGAGATGATCGGAGAAAGATAGGTCACGTGATTGGTACACAGGCATATGTAGGTACCGCTCCCTGTTCTCCCACTTTACCACAATTGACACCTTTTGGATACTCTTAACCAATCCCAGGTTAACTTTTAACACAGATACTTTTAACCTGTCTTACAGATTCTATCCTATGATACCTAGAAGGAACCGGTGTTGGGACAAGTGGAAGGATACTGATATATATATATATATATATATATATATATATATATATACTGATATTTTATTTATTATATTTAACAAAATTCAAAATCCTTAGAAATATTTCACGTTTTAATAGATACTCGTATATTTCGTAATGAGAATTGGTAAATATTTTAATGTTTCTACACTTACTTAGGTTTATAATCTGTTATATATCTGGTGATATAACTGTTGGTTTCATCGGTGTTTAACCTATAAATTCTTCTGTCAGTATACATTGGATTGAAAGCAATTAGAATTATTAACATGAAACAAGTACAATGATGGAGCTGTGTTTCCAACGGATCTGTCCAAAAATATGTCCGAACAAACCTGTCCTAAAATATGCACCAAGGAATTGATCTAAGAATATATCGCCTGGTGTTAATTGAGCCTAAATATCCCGTAGGGCTGTGACATTATTATTAAAAGGTTTGTATACAGCTTTGAACAAACTTAACTTAACTTTAAAATATGACGACATAAAGAAAATAACACTTCCATTTCTTCTTCCAAACGAAATTTAAGGTTTTCCACACTTATCACATCTTATTGCGTACTGACACAAAATGCAATGAAGTTGCATGGAATTTCAAACTGACGGAATTATGTCGCCATGTAATAATTCATAAAAGAACAGAGTCCTTGGTAGAAAGTCCGTCCATTCACTCCGCTCTATTTCCGTATGTTCAGTCTTGTCTTTCATTTCTTAAAAGTTGATTACTTTCAGTCGAAATTGAGATAAGGTAGTTTTTATATAGACGGCATATAACAACGATCTTTCCTCACCTAAATGGTAAAAACCAATGCGAAATGAAACTGCGCAGAGGTAATATATTTTCGCTGACGATTGAGACGACTAAAAACTTCATAACTTTGAATGCCAAGGCGACTGCTTATACAGACAAAAATTACATATACATTTTTAGTCAACGGAGTAAAAATGATAGTGAATATCGCATTTTTAGCTTCGCTTCAAAAGAGAAATCAGAAGTCATTAACTTTTTAGTATAGGGAAATAAGCATATTTAATGGTTATTACTGCTAAGAATTCGTCACACCTCATAAAACAAGTAGTTCGACGGCCACTGCGTCATAGACGTGCGTCCGTGTCGATTGCCATCATTTAGAGCCAAGTTAGTGTAAAATACAGCCGTGAACCCCAAACGGAGCCATTCCCAGTGTCACTTGGCAATTCATGCTTCAAAATCCTTGCCAGACAGAAAAAAACCCTCACAAATACAATTCAAAAACCTAGGGCAAAATAGAAGAAGACAAACAACGCAAAAAGACAACCAAAAGCGAAGTCTGCTGCAGTAACGAGTACATCGGAATAATACAACAGAAACTGCACAGAAGCGGAGGATGGGAATGGACACAAAAAAAAATGGCAACTCCACTCTGGTTATTCGAACATCCGTCTATCCCTCTTCCTCCGCAGTCTGCTATTTCCATGCGGATTAAAATGAATGAAGCAGCGCTTTGAGTCCAGAGCTGAACGGTATGAGAGCCACCTTTTATGGAGTTTCGTATGTACTTAAAAGCAGTCGTTACCTATTTACTTGTCGGACGCGCGAACATGGACGCCATTTTGCGTCAGTTTTTGTGCAAAATCGGGAAGTGATTTTGTCGTTTTCATTTGGGAAAAGGGTGTGAATGGGTCAGTGTTCTTTTGCAAATTTCACTTCTGTTGGTATAATTTACAGAGCGAAATTCCAATTGCAGGACACAGACAACTAAGCGATAATCTGAACACCTTCATAACCAAACCTACATGTGTTGTGGAGGGAAAAGTGAAGGCAAACAAAAGAGGGAATAAATAAAAATGAATTTTAAAGTGTTTCTAAAGTTTCTAAAGACGTTGTAGCAGATTAATTCTACTCTGCTTAATTGTGCTCTGCTACTAAGTTACACAATCTAATCTTAGTTAAACAGAAATGCTTTACTACAGCCAATCACAATGTTCATTATTTCTATTCTTTAAAGTCACGATTGGTAGATTTCTCGATTTGAATATTTTACAATTTTCATGATTTTATTATTAAGGTATCAATTGGTTTTATTGCTCGAGTTATATGAGAAATGGTTGTAGACAATACTAATTCAGAAATCTCCACTAATTAGCTACCATAAAATTAAATTTTATCGAAATCGAATGAATAAGATAAAAAAGTATCTTCGATGTTTCTTTCTGTCTTACAATTCTTTCTAATTTGTCTCTTTATCTTCCTTAATAGTCGATGGCTTTAGTTCCTAGTAGTTAAAGCAACGAATATTAAATTCTAGTAATTCTTTTCTTAATATTTAAAATTTTCTTTACTAAAAATAATTTGTTAACATACATGGTACAATTATTGCTGTTATTTTTAGTGGAAAATGTTTCTTATTACTTACCATAACTTGTTGACTACTAGGAACCATGTTACTTCCAAATACGACGAATTATGCATTACAATCATTTGAATTTTAATACTTGTCATGGTAAACTAATTTAATTGATCACATTTGACTTTTTTTAGCAATTTAGTATATCTGTCAAATGGTGTAGGAACAACAAAGGAACTGCTAAGTACGATAACTGTATATTGCTCAATCTAAGTTTCAAAAAGAATAACATTTACTAAAACTGGTTACTTTTGAAGTGAATGCTTACTCTTTGTGACTTCAATCATGTACAGGAACCGTCATCAAATTCCCATTCTTTGATGATGCAGGCTTGATAATTTCGCATCATCAACACACTAGAGCCATTAATATCGGCAAGCAGATATTCTTATGCTGAGAAAATACTTGTGATCTTTTCTGACCAGTTCTTCAGTGCTCCAAGGTATTTTCCAAATATTTGCCTTCACATTTTCCTTCTTCGGCACGAGTATGTAATTGCCAAAATTTACGCAAACGTGCTTGGAAATATTTTTGGCGATCAATACCATAAATAGTATGACTCTTGATGACGACCAGCTCCGCTGGTGTGCTTTGAGATGCTCAAAGTCGTGGTTCTGCATATTCCAGCGAACACGTCTGCTTCTGTGCAGTTCAGGTAAATTTTGACTAGCTAAAGTACGAAGAAAAGAGTAAATACATTAAATTGTTTAACTTGTGTCTACTTATTTATTTCAATTAATCACATATTTTCGGTTTCACTCAGTGTCGATTTTGAGGACTTCAAAGTAATAGTAATACGGTAGTATTTCCAATGCTCCGGTTGGTTTCAAACTTATAGTATGCGTTTTTAATGCATAAAGACTTGCAAATAATTCTTTTGTAAACAGCAACTCAATATAACAATGACGGAATCATTTTTGAAATCCATCTATATCGAACAGGAACAATAACAAATTTCGCAATTGCTGTTGTTGCTGCCGGCGTTTCATAGCTGTTAATGTTTGTGTTTTCGGCTTGTTTACACTGGGTTTGCTTTACACAAATCCGGGTATAAAAAATTTTCTTGGATGAAGATATTAATACACCTTAAAACTTGATACTTAATACCATAGATTAGTAGATGAGACACTCGAAAATGTCCCTTATACACTAATGCATTTTTGCTGGAATTGCACTGATACAATGAAAGAAAACTTTGATTCGCTGCAAAAAAAGTGTAGCCTCGCCGTAAAAAAGTGTAGCCTCGCCGTAAAATAATGTAGCCTCGCCGCAAAAATTTTGTAGCAAGCACTGATCGAAAATTTATTTTAAGGGGGTTGTTTATGGAAACGTCAAAATAAATAATTATAAATATTATGTTTTTAATCCATGAAAAACATGTATAAAACATAGTTTTAATGTTAATAAATATATTCTATCACATTTTACACAGCATTTTCTAATGTGCTTCTTTATATTTCCTATAAATGCAGTCGGTAATCAAAACTTTTTTGTTATAAATACACAATTATGCGCCTAATTGCGAAAATATTTTAGAACGATGTTAGCAGAATTGTATAAATGAAACTGAATACAAATTGTTACAAAATAGTTGGAAATTATACGTTATTGGCCTAGTTGGGGCTCCAAAACCCTTTAGCACATACGGTTGCACTGGTAAGAAATCGTACACATTGTTTGATAAAGAAACAAGAACAACAATGGGGTATCTCTCACGTATTGTATACGTGAGTTCAACATACCAAACAATCAAATGTCAAACCGACTTTTTGAAACGGCGAATAGCGAGTGTCACATCTAGTAATCTATGCTTAATACATCTTCATTGTTTGACACATTATTTGACATTTGTTGTAGAATTGGCCGCTGTGGATTTGTGAGTAAAATGCCATGTTTACAGATTGGGTCAGAAGGTTCCAATCAAAACAGCATGTTCATATATTATTAGGCGTTTTTTTCCAACCACGGATTTGGATTTATATTTCCTGTCAATGAAATGTTGTAGTAGTCACGCAAACAACGCAAAAACCATCTCCGAAGTAAGATTATCGCAAAATGTGCTTCGCATCTTCACATGTAGATATATATATATACTTTACTATCAAAAACAGAAACTGATTTTAATTTCATCGTTGAAAAATATAAATGGCCGAAAGATCAAAGTAAATTTTATTTATATTTTTGCTTTATATATTTTTAAAGAAATCAAAAATATTTTTATATCCATTTACTGACGATTAATTTGATGTTTGCTAAACAAATAAAAACGTATATCTTGTACGTAAAGCGCCATCTACACGTTGAAACCGTAAATTTTACGAAGCCATCTACTCGTAGTGTGTGGAACTGTGAAAATCTAAATCTAAATCCGAAATGGATAAAAAAGGCCTACTATATTCTTATGAAATGGATATGTTTTATGGACAAATTTTTTGATCTTCATACAACTAACCAGAATGGGTTATACAACATCGCCACACACTAAACTACAATTGTACAATAAAGCAATGTTGGACAACAAAGGTGTATAGTGAATCAAATACATATATACAAATCTGAGCGAAAACCTTTGGCCATTATTTATTACGGCTATTTTCACGAGGAAACTTAAAAACAGTAATTGCATTTCCTGTGTAAGTGAACGAAACTATAAAAAGTTGAATTTGTGGAGATGAGGACCTTTCGGCAGATTTAAATAGAATTCAATAGATTAAAGATTTCTACCAGAAGATTTCTAAAGAAATAATAACAAAAATATACATAATACTGTAATGCAAACGTTGATATAAATTTCTAGAGAACTGTACTTGAAAAAATTCATATAGAACATATAAAATAGTAGTGAAAATTATAAACACGATTTACAGGAAAACTAGAAGTTTTAAAAAAACTAAAAATAGCTTATACTGTACTTTCTTAAAATAGATATATAGTACACTTTATTCGAAAAGCATAATAAATAACACACGAAATAGTAGTAAAAATTATAAATACGATTAGTGGGAAGTTTTTTAAAAAAATCTCTCAAAATATTAATTAGAGATTTTAGAATATCAGAACAACATGGTTGTATTTTGAATGAGTACCTAAATGCATAAAGTCCGTCGTGTATCACGAATCGTTGTGCTTCATCCTTTTGAAAATCCGCTAGATTTGGCATCACTCATTAAAAGCGAAATTGAACACATTCACGGCGCAGAACATGTATTTTTTAATTATTTCCTATTTTCCCTTTTTCATAACAATCCTCTCTGGCGGAAAATGTACGATTTTAGATTTACAACAGATATTGTATATAACAGTGCTTTAACTAATTTAAATGAATTTTATTATATTTATATATGTATATAATTTCTTTATTATTGTATTAAAATATTGTTTTATATTGTAAGTAGTTCTTAACTAATAAGACACATAATTAGGCTTGTAGCCCGTGACCTAAGTTCAATATTACATATAATTTTGCACTAGCAACTATTTAAAGGCATTGTATTGATATCGCATTCATAATAAAAGGCTTACTTAATTTTATAACGATAATCAGAAATGTACAAATGCAATTTTCATATAATAAATAAAACAACTAGCTACATTATTCAAGAATTTTAACGAATTACTAAAATAAAAATACTTGAAAATGCAAGTAAACTGAGCTTAGTAACGATTTACTTATTTTTAAAAATCTTATTTACTATTATTACACTTTTACTATTATATTAAAATCGAATTGCATTTGGAAAACTATTTTAAATATTAAAATCCAGCGTTAAAGATAACAAAGAAACTGTTTGAGGAAAACGATTCAAAGTCGTTAAATTATTTCTGCTATTAATAAGAACTTAAGTAATTGGGTCTGTTTTGAACGTAGTTAAAATTGTTTGTTATTCTTAGTGAAATAATGCTCTTACTTTTGTCATTACTTTGGGATGCACGTTGCATTGAACGGACGGACTCGTTGCTACCAAAACGCAATGCAATGTCATTCAATAGAAATCATTCATTGATTTCGCCAGATTGAAATGCAAAGTGAAGCCATTTAAATTAATTGCATCTTTGTTAGAACTAATTTTTGTACAATTTGATTCGCAAACACAATTCATTTAGATCAATTGGAAGACAAGAGAAGTCGTCGTGGTTCTCCACACACACACACGCACGTCGCAGTAGGTTTTCCGTTCTACAACTGAAACAGTTAAGAAGCGTCTACACACTCGTTTCTAAGTTGGCGCCGGCAGCCGCTGGAAAAGTGGGTTGCGGCTTCTCAATGATTGACACGAAATCATCAATCAAACTTCGCTCTTGTACGATTTTATTATTTTACTTTTATGTTGTTGGTTTTGTTTTGTTTATACGCAGTCTTTATTTCCTTCCATTCGCAATGCTTCTTCCTTAATGTCGATTCCATCACCGCTGCAGTGCCTCCACTCCTCACACTTCTGTACTGTGGGTCTGAATGCGTACCTTTTTGACGCTCGGTTGTCTGTTCATCGGCGGCGAATGTCCCGATCCGGAGAAGCCGGGATTCTGTATGCCGAGCGTATTGTCGGGCCGCGGTCGCGGCTTCTTTAAGCTGGACCGCAGAGGAGATCGTGTGATCGATTCGACGGTGGAGCCGTTCGAGACGCTGGTCAGCGTGGTGCTCATCGAAGCCACGCTGCCGCCGTTGCGGATGCCGCTGTACGGTTTGCCCGAAGCATCTGTCACGGAAACTCCTGGCGAATAAAGACGAAACATGAGATCGCTGCTCGGGCGGTTTTGGAATTGAAAAGCGTTACCATTTCTCGGACGTCGCTCCTTGTAGCCTGGATTGTTGTAAGTGGTCGCGCTGCTCGGCGAGGCGTTGGCGACGGTCATCGTTGGGTCTCCGCCGGGTCGACGGGAATAAATCGTGTCGTATAGGGCGACAACAAACAGAGCGACGGACAAAACAATGGCCACGATCTGTGCTCGCGTGGGTAGAACACGCAAATGTAAGTCAACAAGAATCAAGCTGTGAAAATTGATTTCAACTCACCTCCAAATAAAAGGAGACGCCGCGTGAGATGCGGAAGCCTTCGCTCTCCCGATCATCAATCTGCAGCGCAAACACCACCGTCGCTATGATCGCCAAAACACCTGAAAGTTGGAAGTTCAACAAAATGTTGTAAGTCTTTCAGGTTTTGTTTGTTTGCCGTTGCACTCACTTCCAATCAGTGCCAGGATCATCTTGAGCAACACCAGCGTGGTGTAAGGCAGAACCACCTTCTCCATCGATGAGATCATCGCTATCTGGATCACCGACAAAAGGCTGAAGATGCCCAGCGCCGCTGAGCTCGCCACAGCCATCAACCCGCTGACGTAAACAGCCGCTATAAAAGGATCGCGGGTTAACAAACAACTTAAACATGTGTCTGCGGTATTCGGTACTCACACGAAAGCCGGAATTTCGACACCATAGAACCGCATTTCTCGCGGCTGTACGAGAGTTGCTTGCAGACTTTGAAGGGCCCAAAGTAGCCGCGGTCCAAATTGTAACCCTCTACAGCAGAAGAGACAATCGATTAGTAAGAGCATACACAATGCGATAGACTCACCTCTCGGGCTGTCGTAGTAGCCCCAGACAGGGATGCCGATTGCCGCCGAGGCCAGGCCGAAGCACACGAAGCCCAAGCAGGTTACCCCAGCAGCATAAAGAGCAGTTCTTGACTTGGCCATGTTCTGGTGATCAGCATAATTATTAGCCCCACAATGCTCAAGACGCACCCTTGGATGTGGTACTTCAGGTAGCGATGAGTAGGCCAACGGAGGAGATCTTGTTGAGGAGAAAACGTTACAAGCTGAAAAATCTTAAAATTCCGAGGAGATCAATTCTGGAAAAGGAAAGGGAAAACAAGACTTTAAATAAAAATTATAGAGTATATATTCAAAAAAGTTAACCATATAAATACTCGTTTTAATATTAATTAAGACTTTTAGTCGTCAGGCAACCCATTCTATTAAGACTGATTTTTCTGGCATGAATTCTTTGGCTATAATACAATTTCCCAATGATTATTAGGTTATTAAACACCAACTTTAATCATTATTTATATTTAGTATAATGTAAACAAACGCAGAATGAACCTGTAACTGTTCAGATCCTATTCTATAGAAGCTATATTACGTAGATATGTATGTACATGTTTTATGAAAATTCATTTTTTAGAATTGATCAATTGATCGCTCATTTTGCGTTTAGTTCTTCAAACTATTCAATTTCGAGCAGAGTTCCTCTGTGCTGCTGTCTGCGACCTTGTAACTGGAGAGAATCCGTCAGCTGAATGAAATTTGAGTCCACTTTCATTAACTAACAAACACATGACACAGGAGCCATTCGAGTCTGAAAATGAGAACGTGAATTGCATGAAATGTTGGTATGTATGAACGTACGAATTGGCGAACCTTCAGCTCAGACAATTTCATTGAGTCACATGAAAGACAAATCAACAAAAGAAGACGAGGAATTGCAGCAAATAAACATAAAAAGTTTAGATTCGACAAGGTTAATAAATTGGAATTTATTTTTTTACTTGATTATAGGAATTTGATTAGGAATTTAATACACAATAATTTATAAAATAATAAGAAATATTGGAGGATAACGACAAAACAATTATAAAACAAAAAGAAACGCATAAAAACCTTTCACATAATTGATGAACTTCATTATTGAAAAGGGCTTTCCTCATTAGTCCAATTTTATATTTGATATTCCTTTTTTCGTTCCATTTAAGAAACCCCACCCCTTAAAATTCTTCCGTCTACAAGTGAAATCTTTAAGGGCCACGTTGTCAAAGGTTAAGTTTAGCGTTCAAAGGGTCAGATTTGCGCGCGCGGTTTGAATTTATTTCACTTCAAATTTGCACTCACCGTTTTGTTGGCTCGACTCTACTAATCAAGCCTTCATTTATGAATGGGGATGCTCGGAATGACGAAGAGAGTGAAAGCGGAGGTGCCAATTGAATAAAAATTCAATGAGAGGGAAATCATTAAAGTCTGTGTGTCGGAAGAAGCAAAAAGAACGCTACATTTACTGCTGCAGTTTTATTTAATAATTAATTTTTTAAAAAAATTTCACCATTAAATTTAGTTTATTTTACTCTAATTTTAATATTTATTTAATTTTATAATTGTGTAAATTTTAATTTAACAGTTATTCTTTAATTTATAAATAACCTCACGGAAATAATATAGCTTCCAGGTACTGTTACATTAATTAAAGATGTATAACATTGGCAATTGCGCTGAAATCATAAAATAAAACAACTATCTATGGATTTGTGAAACTGACCTAAAAATTTGATAATTCTCCTACAAAATAAAACAAGCCACAGAATTAATTTTAATTCGTTAACAAAGAACTTAAATTAGAAGCGGATTTTCTAGAAACTGATTTATTTGTTATTTATTTTTTTAGTAAATGAATTTCAATACCAGCTGCACTAACCGAATCTTTATATAACTTTTTTTAAATTAAAATCAGGAATAATTTCACAACTAATCGTTATATTAATTAAATGCTTTTCTTGACGCTTAATTAGAAAATGGCGTCACCTGTCAGTATTTCGAAGATTCTTCCAACTTTATGATATGAGAAAACTTCTGAAGATTGGCAACTCTATGTGACATTGTAAACGAACGAATCCTCTCACAAATCTCTCTCGAAGACAAGAACTATTTTTGCAAATGACCGCTTCCAACGAGTTGCTTTCTTAAGTCTCTCTGACGGTTGTTGGGAAATTTATTGTCGCACTCGTTCGTGGGTCTGATTGTGCTTAAGGAGCGATTGCCGGGACGGAGCGGAGTCAACACACAAGTTCATTTGTTGACTGGGTCAATTACACAATTAATGGAATCGTGAATCGAAAGGAGCATGGAATTAACATGCATTCAACGATGAATTATGTTGAATATGCTTTTTAAAGAAACAACTGCAAAATTCGAGGCAACAGATGCATGAATTTCTTGCTAGGTAATCAAAAACATTTTCAAATTTCAATTATGGCGACGAATTTTTGCTTTATTATTCGAAATTTTGTTTCAATTTTCATTGATTCAATGCTATAAAAAGGAAGGAAGGTAAAAAGAAAAGGAGGACGATCGAATTCGAAGTCGAACTTTTAGCAACTGCGGAAGATTCAACGAAGCGTGGAGATTCTTCTATTCTAATTCGTCTGACGTCTTGAAAAGTCTATCGAAATAGACACAAGTTCATCGTTCTTTGTTCTATTTCGCTGGGCGCGTTGCTGTTGTTTGGCGTTGGCCTCATTTCTGCTGTCTGTCGGCGAGGGCCAAGCGCCGCCATGGAAACAACGCCTCCGGAACAACAACAGAACTGCGAAAGTGCAGCGCCGACAAAATCGATCCGAAGCCAGTTCATCGTCTGTGAAGCACGTGGAACGAATCAAAGGCAAGCGACCTCATCGAGTGGCAGTCGTTGCTGCTGTTCACAGTGCTGCTTAGTCTACATTTGGCCTAGTTTCAATTCATATCAGATTTCAACCAGTTTTGCGAGCTGCAATGCGAACTCGTCGTTGCTGTGCTTGGCGCTAGGATTCATAACGTCAGGAGTATGAAACAATTGCCACTCTTTGCACTGGATCAAGGCTAAGTTATTCAGATGTACGTTGCAACAGTCGAATTGAAGCTAATCTCATCAGCAGCCTTCAACTGCGATCATTCATCCAAACTTCATTCAAAACCAACCACTGAAAAGTCGGACAAACCGAAGCCAGTCAGTCACCTCGATCGGAGGTTCTCTCTGTGTGTGTGTGTGTGTGTTGCGAGGTCTTACATCATTGGATTTGAAGAGCTTAGAGATTCAATTTCCATTTCCAGAGTAGAAAAGACGCTTCAGGAGTCAGTAACCTTATTTCATCGCCCCTTTTCCCCTCTCTAAAATGCCATCGGATGTTGCTGCCGCGTCTCTTCTGCTTCAACGTAATTTTTCTTTACGCTTTTAATTATCGGGCAAGAATTCAGGTTCTGATGACTTAACAAAGCAACGTATTTCACAGTTGCAGCGTTTTGCCTCCCACCCGACGAATGCGAGGCGATGGAAGGAGATCCAAAAGGTGCTTCCATTCGCGTTGATGCATATTGATTTGCAGCTTATGCTCGGTTGGGCATCGTGCTGCCACGGACAGCGCGAAGCAACGTGAAAAACGTTGATGTTGTTCGAACTTCTAAAGCTTCATCTTCAGCTTCTTCCGTGTCTCATCTTCCTTCACTCTTCGATTTGCTTCGTTGGGTATTTTGCTTATTTTCCTCTTTTCTTCGTACGATTGATCACTTCGTGGAGAAACACAATCAACAGCAGCGCTCAAAGACTCGAGCTCCGTGTAAATCGATGCACTTTCTATTTGTTATAAAGCGAAATACGATGCGGCAAAATATTTAAATAGATGCAACGGATCAAAGTTCAGTTGGAGGTGTTCGAAGTTGGGCCTTCAACAGATCACAAATTTCCTTCAATAGAAACATAAACTCGAGAGTTTTACCTTTGAACTCGATTCTCGATGATGAAAAATCATTTCGTCCACGACATTTCGATCTCGATAAAAATATTTACCGTTCCTCCTCGTCGATGCATAAATTTGCTTGTTGGAAAAACTGATGCAGCAAAAGTCGCGGCCCAATTTTCCCTTCACAACAACAACAAAGCGTCTGACGTCTTCTTTCAACTTTTCACCGGGTGAATTCGAATTTATGTCGTTGCAACGAAAGGTTTATCGCTGACTTCTCCATCTCCTCCCGCTCGCCAAAAAGCGATTTGGTTGATTTTCTGAAGGCTGCACGAGTGGCAATCGTTGTTAGGGCCGCGCCACTCTTCTTCCAGTGCAGCTTTTATTTCCACGCTGCATCAAACACTCTTAAAATGAGCTCAGAAAAACCTGTTCCGAAAAATATAAAGCATGCGAAAAGCAACACGAAATGCTTGAAGTGTCGCCTGAAGTCAATAAAACTGCGCTTCATGCGAGTGGGACGATCGAAGAAGAGCTCCGTGAGCCTCGCTTGGAGAAACTGAATTAGGCGTTGACGTCGACGGCGCTGCGTCTAGCAGAGTGCACATGTTGGCGTTCAATCGTGGGATCGGGTTACTTCGTGCTCTGCGGTTACCTGCGTCGGTGTGACCTCGGCTCGTGAATTGACAACTCTGTGAATTCATCTTGAATTTCGCTTGAGTTGAGGTGAAATCCTGTTTGAAAATCCATTGCGGTTTTTATTTTGAGTGATATTTTCAATTGAAATCTCTTCAAAGTGGACATGATCCATGAATCATTGGCGAAGGAATAGCAACAACTTTATGCTTATTGATCTTGTGTAATTAATTACGCTGCAGTTAATGTCTAAAATTGGCTAATCATTCATCAATTAGCAACTCATCAACGCTTCTTCTCACATTCAGAGAATTGCTCTTTCCTCCTCTCTTCTCTTCCTCAGATCGAGGTACCGTAAGTGAAGGCATTTCGAACTGTAACGTGAACCAACGATGATAATTTAATTATAGAAATGATCTTTAGAAACGCGGCTCGAGACGAGGTGGAAATTGAACTAGCAACCGACGACCGCACGACAAACGATCGTCTTTCCATGATCTTGGCATTTCCACGTCGTCTCTTTCTGTAGAAACACGAAAGCAACGAATGACAAATCAATGAATCGTTGCGATTGTGCTGTCGAGCCAATCATCGAATCTCTGTTCATTAAAGAGTTGAGTATAGAAGTAATTTTTGGAATATAATTGCACAAAATTCAAGTGCTTTTCTAGCACAGCAAACTTTTCAATAGACGTTTCTAAAAGTGTTCTAAGGCGAGGGTTAGAACCTTGAAAAGAAGTCAAGAAGCAATTTAATAAGAGTCAATTAAATTTGAATGTACAAAAACTCTTTATGGTACCTTGAAGAGTAGCTGCTGCTCAAATAATCAAATTATTGCCATGAAGTGGGCACAAAAAGTGTTTCTAGTCATAGTTTAACGAAAATTAGTCTTAATTAAGCATGAATGTCAAATAAATTCTTTGTATTTTTATAGAATAAATATAAAAGTTCACGATTTATTCCTTCGATCTCTTTTCGAATTCACATAACTTTGATTTTTCATATTTTCCTGTTATTATTCATTTAAAATAAATTAATTGTGTGTTTGTTAATTATTTTATTCAATTTCCGCATAAGAAATTAAAATCAGCGCCGCTAAAAACAACTAATCGCTTTTCAATGTCTGTTTTTATCACAGAATTGAATAAAACTAATTTAATGTGTGTTTCCTCGTTGAGGAGGAGCTGAAGGGGACACATTTTTAATTAGTTTTGTGATAAATTGTATTTATTTGTTCTTCACAGACTTCTGATTAGAACATTTTTTACAGAGCCGTAAAATTCACTACAAAACAGAAGTGACTCGCTTTGTAACTCGTTGCTCGTTCCTCGCAGAGATCGGCTACATTCTCATTGCGATTGCGATCTTTCTCACGAGCGAATGTGAACGAACGGTGACGATAGAGAGAATGCTTAGCTACACCTCCTTGAGCAGAGATGTCGAGTGTGAGTTGTGTGTGTGTGTGTGTGTGGACCTATTTAACAAGCAACCATGCAGCGCTTCGTGTGGAGCAGGTGAATTCAGTCGGACTGACGTAAAAGAAAAATCCCAGCTCAAATAAAACCGTTTGATGAAGTTAATAACCGGAAAGCTAATTAACAACTTGATGCACGGAACATGGAACTTTCACCAAGAAACTTCCGTTCGTTCTTCAGTTTAATTATCAAATTGAATGTGAAGTTCAACCTAAGAGAAGTCGGCACAGGAGTTTTCTAACATCTACTGAAAATGGCTCAAAATCAATCCACTGCTAAAAAGTTTTCCTTTCGTCAACGGATAAAAGTCCTAGAAGAAGGTAAACGTGGGTCGTTAACAAGCGTCTCCACTCTACAGCTGAACAATACTCAATTAGCTTAGGAAATTAGATCGCGAATTGAATTTTCATGCATTTGCATTGTTCATCAAACTCATTATTCATTCAACAAAGCAAACGTTGACATCATTTGCAATTTAAATGCTAGTTTATGACGACGCGACGTTAGCGATCGATTATCTGGGTCACAACAATTACAAATGGGAGAATCTATCATCAAAATAGCCACTTCTAGCCATTAAATAGAGATAAACATCGTGTGCCAAAGAAGTATTGAAATTGATGCAAACAAAGAATCACTACTAAGTTTTCATCTTTCAATATCCTCAAAAAGAAATGTCAATTGTCCAAATTGGCTAAAAATCTGGCTGCAGAAACAGCAACTCAACAGGTTCCCAGGAGTTGATTCCCGGGATTTAATGGTTTTATGCTTTTTTGCTTGTGTAAACAGTGAAGTTTATTCGATAAATAATCACCTCAAAACTGCTGCTTAGTAACCGGTTTCCGTGACACGCGGAGAGAGGACGCAGTTCGTAAAAAGTGCATCAGAAAAACACCAAAAAACCCCGGCTGCCGACTCATTTAACACTGTTTACGCATTCGGCGTCGATAACAACTACCAACCAACAACGATTCGGGCGTGGATATTGTCAACAAACAAGCTTAACCAAATAAAACCGACTCCACACCCAAACGAACCGAGCGACAGTCCGCGCTGCGTTACTAATTTCTGTCCCAATGACGTTTCGTGGTCGCTCCATGCAGTGGCTGCCCGTCCCCGTCTCCTTCTCCACTTGGCAACAGAATTCTTGACCAGATTTGTGCATTTATGGCTGAATTTCTGTGCCGTTGTGCTTCTCCTCGTGTCCATTGCAGCCCACGCGTCTGCGCGTTGCAGACCGTTGACCTTACAACGGCTGAGTGACGCTGGCCCCTTCTTTCCAACCGCTTCTCAAACATGTTTTTCCATTGCTTAAATGTAGAAACGTTGCTTTCCGCAGCCGCGCTACAGAAGAGTGAAACCTCCGCGATTTTGTGAACCTTTTTTCGGTGGATAAATTAAAAAAATCTGACGTAACAAAATTCAATGGTTTCACTTTTCATTAGGCATTTAATTACAAACGGGGGAATTACCGAAAATCTGCACAACTAAAAGAAGTTTAAAGTTTAAATCTGCTTGGCCACTAATTGGCTCTCTCGAAGGTCGACTTTTGTAACGAATTAAATCAGTTTTATCGCCGAAGTTGACCTTTATGACTTCGCTAAAAGGTCATCATTAGGAGCAACCAGAAACCATTAAAGGAAGCGTTTACGTAGATGTTTTTTTATTGGAGTCGAGTTGCTTGCAATTCATACAAATCATTTGGAATTATTTCTTTGTTTTATGCGTCATTTGAAGAGTAGTTTAATGGAAAAATGCACAGGGGAAAAATTAACTAAATGGCAAAAGTTACGCACGCAATGCTTTAAAATAAACTCCATGACCTAGTTTATTGCGAAGTTTAGACAAAGTATCTGCAAAAAACTTCTGAAATTATATTAAAAATAAGCGTGGAACAGATTCCTAGCAGCGATGGAATAGTTTAAAACTGATTGCAGTGGGGTTTTAAGGCTGATCTTTGATAAATGTGAAGTTTTCTGCTATTTAAGTAAATTTATAACTTTGCTATTTGCAATAAAAGCAACAACATCCAACTGTTGAAGCACTTCAATCGCTTCCATCATTAAAACTCATCAAAATCACACGAATAACTTCGCGCTGTTTACATTTCGTGACTCAGACTCTTGCCAAATTTCACCTGTTCCGAAAATAGTTCCGTTGGGCGGTGTTGCCTTGTGTCAGGTGCTGGGAGACATCGACTCAGCTTGGGTTGGGCTCTTGTTGAAACACCTTCGTGACGAAAGTAATTTCTGGTTACTTTCCAACAACGCAACTAAATTTACGACTGAATGAAGGGAATTCGGGCGACGCTTGGCGCAGTGAAAGGCCGATTAATGTCCCATCGCAAGGAATAACTAAAAAACCCTGCAGAAGTTTGAATGCACTGCTGTGTGTCCATTGAAATTAACAAAGAACGACAGTCAAATTGATAAATCAGTCCTGTTTGAATTGTGACTAAACTATTTCTTCCGGCGAAAGAATTATAAAGCAAAATGTGATCATTTCGCTGCAAAAAAATATTCTTTCTTTAGTTATTAAACAAACTGTGGACTACGAAGTTTCTACACTTTTTCAACTTGTAATAATCTCGAATATTTAAATAGAAAAACTATATTTTCTGGTTTTTGTTTTTGTTTTTAATTTCTTTAATTCTAATATTGTTTCTATAATAAAAATTAATTATAATAAAAGTGAAAATAATAAAATATACAAGAAGAATCCTGAATGACGATTTTTGATTTTCAAATGAAGCGTTTCCTTAATTTCTTTATTTCTAATATTGTTTCTATAATAAAAATTAATTATAATAAATTTTAAAGCAATAAAATTAAAATTAAATTAATTAATTACAAAAAAGTATTTTTTGAATGAGGATTTCTAAATTAGAAATTATTTCAAATGACGCTTTCTGACTTCTGAAGTTACAAATGTGTAGTGAATGTTTCAAAATATCGGTTGTGCTGGCTACAATGAAAACACATATAAAAATATAGATGGATTATGGAATCTTGAGTGGATTAATTGCCACTATGAATTCACTTCAACAGAGATTAAAGAAAGGTGAAAAACGAGTTCGATCATAATTGAACGAATCGCATGAAGACGTAATAGGATTTCATGCATCCGTTGATAGATTCTTATTTTGATGCACTCTAGAAGACTGTAAATCTTTACTTGGGCTGAGCTAAGAATCACAAAAGAATCTTGCATCCCTGGCAACGTTGGAAACAAAATTCGGAACCACGTCACACGTCCTGAAGACCGCGATACAAACCGAAATACAAACGTCGATTCCACCCACGAACGAACACAACACACACGAAGTCACCGCGGAGTAGCCAACATTTGATGACCTATTTACCGTTAGACGAAGCGTGATTCTAACCATTTGGTAGTCTGATAAGAACTTCATCAAATGTGGGTGAAATTATTTTTTTCTGCGCATTCCCAAATGACATTTACCATTGTTTTTGTAGAGTGAACTTTCACATGTATTGGATATGTAATTTGAATTCCTATTGGAATTATTTTGTTTTTTTGTTTTTCCTTTCGCAGTTAATCGTTTTTGAAAAAAACCTTTACTTTTATTTATTTACAGCCAACTTTAGCTACAAATCAATTCCTTGAAAATATTTATTAGCAATGAAAATATTTCGTTTGTATTGGGGCGTGGCAACATATGGCTACAAAGACAAACTTTTCCAATCATAATTAAAGCGTAAAAGTTGCATTTGATATCGTCGTGTTTTTTTAAGGTAAAATTTCAATTTAACATGCATTTGAAATGGAACGACGCAAGAGGAATTTCGTTGAATGTGCGTAACGCGGCTCAAATGCATGCAATTCAAGCCGACTTCTGATAAATTGTTATTTTTTGTTTGCCTGCGACTTCTCACTGTTCAGCAATTCATTAAGTTACTACAAAAATAAATGAATATTATGCGAGTATGCAAGAGTTTTTTGATGTGTGCGTTAATATCTGTCGCTGGCTAAAAGTAGACAAACCTGGTCTGTTAAATGCGGCTTTGCGCTCCAACTCACACGGCGTGAAGCGATGTATGTTTTGCATTCGAGCTGTAGTCGACCCGCGCGCGCGGCTTTCCGTAGCTTTTGT
Source organism: Thecophora atra (assembly GCA_937620795.1). NCBI lineage: Eukaryota > Metazoa > Arthropoda > Insecta > Diptera > Conopidae > Thecophora > Thecophora atra. Next base: position 71,914,246 of record OW569397.1, read on the forward strand.
GGGTTAAAACCTGTTGCTAGTCGTGCTTGTTGCTTCAGCTGGTTTGTACCCGAAGCTGCCGTCGTTCGGTCGTCGCTCAGTTCGGCTTTTGCGTATTCGGATTCCGCGCCGCGTTCTACGATTTTAACTTTGTGTTTGAAAGGTATGAATGTGGCGCTTCACCTGAGCCGCTCTCTCGAAAGCTCTCAGCTACAAGCGCAGTTGATGGATGCGGCTTTCGACGGTTTCTGGTTCGCTGTGTCTGTGCCGGTGAGAGGGGCCTAGACGGCACACAGGTAACTGATCGAGTTCAGCCACAAACACTTCACCAACTTATTCATTTAGTTCACGTTAAATTTGCATATGTGTTTGTACAGAGGTATTTTTATTTCATTTATGTGGCGGCTGCGAAGAACCAGCAACTGCAACACACCCGAAAACTCCAACTAAAACGTCACTCTGTATAAATTATTCACTTTTTATAGAAGATTGCGAACGAATTTAACATCATTTAAATTTGAAAATATGTTCGCTAAACAGTGCTTAATTTCGCATTAAACGCCCAACGCCGATTTCCGTTTGACAATGCATTTTCCTACACTAAGTAATAAAATAATTCTGTCGCCAGCAGATAGCTTTGTGTGCATGTAAAGAAATACAATTAAAGAAGCTTGGCTTTTTTCTGGCAAATAAACCGTCCGATGAAGACGTTGGCACTCGCGAGCCACTCAGCCTCGTTGTAAGCACGCCGATTGCACACAACACGACGAGAGAACCGCTGAATCGTAACTGAAACTTGACTTGTAAAAGTTGGACTTGTAGCCGCGACGTGCTTACGGTAGAAGCGAACAGCAGAACGTACATAAACTTTTTTCTCCACCTCCATAAGAGCCCATGTTAGGTTGACAGCTGGAAATCGCTGTTGCCTCCTGCTTCTTTCAATGTGTTTAATTATGCAGATGACAATTTGAAAGCATAAATAGTCAGGAATATAAGAAAAAAAGAAATAATAACTGCTTTCCTAATCTTATAGTTAAGAGTAGATTATGTATGTAGAAATTTGTACGCCAAATACTTTAATCTGACTGCTTGGAACGTATACATTAACAAAAATGTTTGGTTAGCTATTAAGACTCGCTCTCAATTTCACGAAGTCTTCAGGAAGTACTAAACCCTATCTCGTATTCAAAAAACACCACAAAATCACTACTTTCCCGTTTCGGTGAATCACTAGGGAAAAACACCAAAGGACGAAGGAATATGTGCGGTTTTGCGTCTTTTTTTGAGGAAGTGAATATTAGCTTTACTATAGCTGCAACCCTGATGGCAAATAAAAATTCTTGTATTTCCTCAGCTGTTATTTCCTTATTTTGGTTTCATAATCTGCATTTTTGCGTAAGGAGTCCAACGTGTTTGAAAATTGTAGTTTCCTTGATTTCCTGAATATAAGACTCTCAAAGGCTTTCAAAACAGAATGCTTTCCTCCGCTAGCAGTGCTGCAACACTTCTAACAAACGCGGGCAGGAAATGTGGCCAATCGGCTCTTGGCCTAGAGTTCATTCGTTGGCGTCGGAAACCTCTCTCGCTACCGATGGCTAAGAGCAAGATGAATCGTGTGCGTGAACGGAAGATACAAGATCCAGAAGAACGTGCAGAACTGATGCGGTTGCATAACAACTACCACCTCCAAATGCGTTCCTTGATGCAGTATTTCCGCGAAGAAGCAAAACGCGTTGAAAAGATTTCAACCGCTGACCATTTCTTTCTGACGCCAGAGCAGGAAGAAGCAGAATTTCAGCAATGTCTGAAAGAAAACGAAGCTTGGAATGCAAAGGTCGCAGCCGAACGTGACGTTCGACTGCAAAAGGAGCGTCAAGAACGAGCAGCTCTGATTATGGATCGCATAGAAAAGGCAAAAGAACGTGAGGAAGAGCGAATGGAAAAGATTGAGGCGATTGTGAGACGTGAAAAGGTAAGTGTACTCCAGCTCGAGTCCTTCTTTTCTGAAGGATGGTATTTGATTTTCTTTTCTTGAAGGAATTGTCAAAAACCTTTATAACACGCGAAAATCTCGATGAAGCCATCAAAACTGCCATGGCCAATCCAGTCGATTACAACTTCTCAATTGATTTAAAGGGAAACATTTATCGTGGACGAACTACTTTGCCAGGTGACACACCGAAAGCCGAGGAAAGCAAGGCAGCTGTTGCTCAAAATTAATAAAATTCTTTGTTGCATTTATACTTTTAGCTGATTTTATATTAATTTAACCTTTCCTTACAAAAAGTACTTTACAATACGTACAAAAATTTTATATATATAATCTAATAGCGTTAATTAATGCAATAAATAAAAATCTATCATAAAATAACAGTTCGTTTAACATATAATAAATATTCAAGATGTGCATTTTAAATCCTCGGCGAATGGCTTTTTAGATTTCATAGTTTGATATATACAGTAGTAGCAATATACAATAGACATTAAATAAAGTTTAGCTTTAAGCTGTTAAATGAATTCATATTAAACAACACAACATTGAATGGAGTGTCGTTCCCGGCTGCTATGGCTGTTGCCTCAACATGAACTCCCAGTCGGGAGTAGCTGTCAACTTAGCTTGTATACTTCCAAGATTAATCATATTTCCGCTGCGTTCTTCATGATTCGTATTGATAGACATTAATTCCTGCAAAAAACATTTGCTTAGTTGTCGTACATACTATGAAATAAAGTTCATTCCAATGCAGACAGTAATATAAATAAAAGAACAATTTGTCGCAACTGAATTTGGCTTCTTTCGCAGAACTGCAGAACAAAATAATATGTTACTTACCTGAAGGAACCCTGTTTCCATACCCATATTCACATCGAAATATGATTCTCCCAAAACCAATTTTATTTTGCCCGATTTATAGCGTAATAACTTTCCGACCTGTCCCTCCTCCATATTTTTTAAGGAGTTACAGCTCGTTTTAGTGGCAGGCGTAGTAAGCGTAGAATCAGAAAGCTGCTAGAGTAAACATTACCATAATAATAAAAATACAATAAGTCCATAAATCACAACGCACCTCTTTAGCTTCAAGCGAGCTTGATGACTTCTCTCGAGAATCCGATACACCTTCCACGCAGGGCAATGTATCGGGCAGCTATAAAAGAAAGAGATGAACGTGAAGTAACAATAATGAGCTCAGCAAAATACCTGCATCACAAATATTTGTGATTGCTTCGAATCCAGAAGCTCGTCGATGCTGACTGGATAACGTGAAATGCCACTTAAGCGCTGCTTTGTTTGCATTTGTTGAATTTGCTGCACCAGCTCAATAGTATTATCTACTAATGTTAGAAGAAAAATATATATTAGAAGCTGCCAATTAACAATGCTGATCATGAATATGAATATCGATTGCAAATGAAGCAAGTTGGGATAAAGCGAAAAAGATAGTTTGCATTGATGAACTTTGATGCTTTGGGTTTGCAGCGACTGCAATTGCGGGACTCACCAGCCGACTTAGTAGTAGAATCTGTATTCTCATCAGGTTTTTCCAACTTAATTTCAGGGTTTTCTAATTTCACATACTTCCACTTAGCTGTTTGTACGGATAAAGGAATGTAAGTGTACAGCAGATACTTCAAGATTAACGAACATATATACCAAAAAGTTAAGAAGAGTTTTGCTATGTTCTGTTTAGCCACAAATAAACTTTAACCCAACAGTGAAGGGAAAATTTATATTTGAATACAGATCGTTTTTACTGTCCACCGAATATCAGAAGATTGACCTCTGTTAGTGTAAAAAAGCTTGGTGTCCTACCTTCATTAAGTTTTATAGGAATTTTTTCCAGATCAGTCTTCTCGTCAATAAAGTCGTCCTCATCTGACGCACCCAGCAACTCCAGCACCCGAGCTGCTTCTGCTTTTACGTCCACTTTCTGATGGTCGCTCTTCGCAACCATTGGCTTGCGCATTGCTGAAGGAGCATCATCCGCAGACCGGCTAAAAGAGCTATGGCCACCTGTAGACTTCCTCGTGTTGACTGCACCGGCGCCCTCCGAAAAGACGCCGGTAGTCTGTATGAGCGCATTGTTTCCGTCACTGATGGCTCGGCTGCCACGTCCCGAGATGCTACCACGCCCTCGTTCGAGATAGCCACGACTACGTCCAAAAGGCGTGGTGTCCTTAGAAGTTTTAACATTGCTGAGGGATATATAAAACTTAACTAGTAACCTGTATTCGTAGGAAATGTCACTTACGTATTTTTGTTCCGCACAACATTCAAGTTAGGGGTAAAAACCTTTTTTCCTGCTGCACTTAGTGGACCGCGACCGCCCAGCGTCAGATCGCGTGCCGGAGTGAGTGAGGATAATTTGGCAAACGCTCCATTTCCGTTGGTCAGCAACATGCTGGCTGTTTCACGTTTGATCTTTGTCGTAGGCAGCATCTTTGGCAACGGCTTTGTGGAGGCGAGTAGTTTTCCATTTTCCGCTGACATATGTAGTTGAAAAACGTTTGAGGAGATAAAATGCGTTGCTGGTCAACCACTATTCATTAAATAGTTTATTTATGCAATTTGTCTGGACAAAAGACTCCAGTAAAAACGAGCAGGTTATGTTGTTTAGAGAATGGACGTAACGTAACGTGCGCCTTTAAAGTCAATTGCAATGCGAGGCACACACGTCTATTCGCCCATTGCTATATTTTTTATGTCATTTTTCTTTTGTAGTAGCAGAGTTGCAAAATGAACACGTAAATGTCCCTTTTCCGTCGTTTCTATAGTATTCACATATTAATAATATTCAATTCTAAAAAATTTTTCAAATTTTTAAATATTAAAAATTGTTACAACTTATCTAATAATACTGCCGAAAACTTGCAATATAGGTGTTTCATAGTGGTCTTGTTATCCAGATCACTATAAAAACGATGAGGGAAATTTCAACTTATGTTAACGCTTTGAGCGAAATTATGAATTACAAAAACTGCTAAACTTGTGTTAGCAAATAATCAAATTAGGAAATTATATAAATAAATTGTTGCATACATGTTGTTGTGAATAGAAAACACACAAAAAATGGGAATTTTGAAAAATTTTATCAAGTTCCGCGATCTGTCAGTTGTATTGCGAAGATTCAGATAGATCACTAAAAAAACACAGCTAGTATAATCAGAAATCATTTAGCTCGTAAGTGTAAAAAACGCATCTGTAGAGCCAGCAAAGACACGGAACACAAATATAGAAAAACAGCAGTTATCCCTGTAAAGCAAATTACGTACAAATCTCTGCAGCTTTGCGAAAGTAACTATAACTGCAGTCCGTCATTAACATGTATCAATATATAATTTGGTGAAAATCACTAATTATTATTAAAATAATTAGTAATACTAGTCCTGAAGAACAAATTAGTATGATTTCTATAATTTTTTTGTAAATATTGATTTATTCATAAATTTATGATTTCAATATTTCGATTTTTAGATAGATATTAAACAGCGCCATCTCCCCGCTGTTTTAGCGTTTAACACAAGTTATGACATTCACAATAACAAAAGTCCTCAAAATCAGCATTATCGAAAAGACAGCAACATTTTGTATGTGGTGGTTTGTGCTGGCAGAATGCAATACCAACGGTACATCCAACGGTTCGTGGTGGTTCAACCAGCGCCGTTTTATCGTTTTAGCGGTATTTTTTAGACTTTCAGGCGCGTTTCGCGTTGCGCCATCTACCTGTCACAAGTTTTGTGTTATGCCAATTCGTTAGTCACAATGGAATTCCACACATCGAAAAATCACGCAAATCACGCGTGATAACTAACGATGATCACGCGTCATGGAATAACTAATAAAAATATTATGATTTGTTCAATACCATCATCGTAAAAATGTCTTCCATTAATTGTAAATCCTGTTTTGTCCATTTACCGCAGAATTCATTGTGTTGCGTTGCGCCTTCTACAATTTGATGTAACGCATTTTGAAGAGAAGTTTTCCAAAGTTGATTGTAATAAGGCAAATGACTTATGAGGTAAAATTTCGGCTTTTAAAAAGTTTCTGCTTGTGGACACGCAGATCTTTGATAGCCTCGTGGTTCTCAGTAGTAGTGTTTTGCAATATTTCATTTTGAGAACCTAAAATTTATGTAGTAATTTTTTAGCAAATGCTTTGCTTATCAGCCATCAAATCAGCAGATTTATGTTTATATCCTTGATAAACTGCAAGATATTTGTCTCCATATCTTCTCTACTTATATTCCAAAGTGTGCACTTATATATATCTCCACACAGTTTGGCCGTTAATATTAAATATTTCACAGCACAGGGAAAATGCTGATTTTGCTGACTTTTTCTTCTTCTGATCGGTAATCCATCAAGGACTCTATTAAAAAGTGCCATCTATGAACGAGTAGGAGAGTTGCATGCAGAAAATTAGGCCGTTTCTCCATTTCGAATTTAGATTGAGATATTCATAGTTGCACACACTGCCTGTAGATGGTTTCGTAAACTTTACGGTTTCCACATGTAGATGGCGCTTTCCGTATAAAACCTGTCATTATTTGTTTAGCAGACATCACTTAATCGGCAGTAAATGGATATAAAAACTATTTTTGATTGCTTTAAAAATATATAAAGCAAAAAATATAAATAAAATTTACTTTGGTCTTTCAGCCATTTATATTTTTCAATGATAAAAATTAAATCAGCTGTTTTTGACAGCAAAGTAGATGTCTTCCGTAAAAAATATGTGCTTATTGGCGACACTAGTGTCATCTACATGTGAAGATGCGAAGCACATTTTTACAGAAGAAGCTGAAGAAGAAGAAAAAAATGCCTATTAATGCGATAAGATAGTTTTAAAAAAGATAAGTTAAACGTGCACTGTGAAACTGCTTCGTGGTTTAAAAGGAGAAAACTTTTTTCCGATGTTTAGCTAATCTCCGTTTAATGTAAGTCTAAGGGACCATTGGCAACTGACCCTAAATAGTGACAAATGCGCCAAGAAGGGCTGGCGAGTTCGTCCTGTAAATTATTTTTATATACGTCATAAATACCTTAGAAAAATATTCATGGGAATTATTTCGATATGCAATCCGAAAAAATCTGCCGTCATTAAGACGATAATCAAAATCGGTCTAAACGGTTTATAAGTCAATTCTATGACAAAAAAAAACCTATACAGTTCAATTAAAAATACACCTACTACTATCGTTTATTACTGGCATTGTTTACTGTTGAAATTTTAGATTGCTTATAGCGAACGAAGTGTGTACTGTAAACGCTCCTATTTTAGTTCTGTTAGCTTTCAAATTCTGTGATTGTCGATCCGCGCGAATACTTATGTATGTGAATAATCTCGATTCTGTGTTAATGAACAACTGTGAAATATGATTTGCTCAGAATGATTGGACAAGATGTCCTGTCTGCGTGGAATCCAACCAAGATTTCCAAAAATTTGAATTGACAGGTAGTTAGTGTATAAAAGGTAAGTTATTCCGGTAATATTTTCATCAACAACATATTTTTTTGATGTTCTTGTATTAGAAATACGAACCTTTGTTTATAAACGGTGAAAATTAAAAAATGTTATAGGGAAGCAAATAAACAGGAAATATTATGACTGGGAGACGGCGGCTGCCAGGAAGCACACAAAATGAAGGAAGTATGGTATGACGAGTCGGAAGTGTTTTACATACGACTCGACATTCGAATATACAGTCAGCGTCAAAAGAAAGTATACAGCTGAAAAGAACACATTTGATTCATTATATCTTTGTTCATAATGAAAATAAACAAAAAGTATTTTTGTTTCTGAAAACTATATTTTATTACTAAATTTGGTTAACAATATAAACAAAATATAATTATTTAATAATTATTACATGGCAGAGTTCCTCGAAAGAAGCCGCTAATTTCAAAAACAAACCAAAAGCGCCGCTTTGAGTTCGCTAAAAAATATGAAAAAATGGATTTAGATTTTTGGAAAAATGTACTCTTCAGTGACGAAAGCAAATTTGAGGTATTCCGGCCAAAACCACCAACTAAAATCTGGCGATCGAAGAACCAGGCTTTTTCGGAACAAAATATCGTTCCAACAGTGAAACACGGCGGTGGGTCTGTGATGGTGTGGGGGTGTATCGCGGCCAGTGGAACAGGAAATCTGGTGTTTATAGATTCCATCATGAAAAAGGAGGATTATTTGAACATCCTTAGGGAAAATTTGCAGCCTAGTGTGGAAAAATTGGGTTTAAATTCAACATGGATCTTCCAACAGGATAATGATCCGAAGCACACTGCAAAAATTGTCAAGGAATGGTTGCTCTACAGAACGCCAAAGCAGCTTGACCACCCTCCACAGTCGCCAGACTTGAATCCCATAGAGCATTTATGGGAGCATTTGGATAGAAAAATAAGAAAACGCGTCATAACGAGTGTGGAATCGTTGAAGGCAGCTCTTCTTGAAGAATGGCAGAATATTTCCGCAGATGTAACCGAAAACTTGGTAAAATCCATGCCAAGTCGACTAAAAGCAGTTATCCAGGTTAAAGGAAAACAAACAAAATATTAGATCATAATTAAGCATAGTATTAACTAAAATTAATATAGTATGTAAGTAAAGTGTATACTTATTTTTGATGCGTGGAAATATGAGTTTTTTGTTATTTTTGAAAAATTCACCAAGTCTAAATAATTATATTTTGTTTATATTGTTAACCAAATTTAGTAATAAAATATAGTTTTCAGAAACAAAAATACTTTTTGTTTATTTTCATTATGAACAAAAATATTTTGAATCAAATGTGTTCTTTTCAGCTGTATACTTTCTTTTGACGCTGACTGTAATTGCGCTTGGCGTTAGGAAATTGCATTCGGTATAAATAAACATACCGTATAACAGAATTAAACGGTAGAAATATGTGAAAACATAAAAATGTTTTTTTACTGTCGATAATTTTCGATATTTCATTATTATTTAGAACAATATTAAATATATAGCATTTAGTTGTAAAGTGTAACTAAAACTCATGTTACGCTTCCGCGCTGCGGTGTCTTTTAGTAACAATAATTGTTTTTGTAAAGAGTAACGATCAAATGGAGGTCGGAGCTTTAGTTCTTGGGGTGCATTTGTGCTGCACGAACTGAAAGAAGTCGATGTTGGACACGTGATTGTCGAAATCGTGCGTAAACTGGTGATATTTGGGATATGTTTGGTGTCTCAACATTGCCTGATAGAGACCCGTACGCTGCGTACGGATCACCATTAATCGATAATGCTCACGGTGGCGATGTCTCCAACTCATTTTGCTGGACAATTGCTGCAAACAGAGTATTTGTCTCGGGTAACGGTGGTAATGGAGAGCCCTAAAATCGATTCGCACGTCAATTTAATACAACCACAACCACAACAGCTCGAACTTACTCTCGTAATCGAATACGCATTCGCTTGAACGTGATCCTGTCAAAGGGGTCCAAGAATTTTTTTATCTCTTCGGTATGCGATAGACGACGTGGTATTTTGCAGTAAAAGCTTGTCGTGGGAATAAACAGTGGATCGAAAGTTATTTAGGGTATGCTTATGCGGATGTAGAGGAAGATATAACTTTTTTCTTCGTATACTTCTTGTAGTGCCATTAAATTTACTTACTCCGCGTCCATCACACTTGGAAGTTCGCCTAAATCATTTCTTTTCGGTTGGCGGCTCTGCAGTCGAGGAAACTTTTTCATGTCTTTTTCGTACCATTCGTAGTTATTGTCCATGAGATTTTGGGCGCTGGAAAAGGCTTTCATATCAATAGTAGTGTTGCCTGCACAGTAACTATATTTTCCCAGTTCTGGAAGTTTTCTATAGAACTCAAATCCTAAAAGTTTTTCGACTGTAAGAAGACCTTATGCGTTATCCTGAAATCAAACAGCTTGCCTTGAAAATCTGAACAATTTTGATAGATGTCCTTCTGCAGAAAGTAGAGATGTTCCGCAGTTGGTTTCCGGTAATTCTTGAATTGCGATATAAGTTGAACAAACTTATGGAATAACGATACAATATTCTCATCGAAGTCCAGGTCGAGTTTCAGGATGTCTCTACGGGAAGGAAAGGAAAGAAATAATGTACTCAATGCTTATAGGATGCGTCACAACAGCCTAACATCGCACTAACCGAATTTGTCCACATTTCTTGTCATATCGTTCAACCAGTGCATTTATCTGAACCGCTTCGTCGGTTACTTTGACTTCGACATCTGTATCGATGTTCACTTTAATTGTTTTCCTCTGCTGATATTTTTCAGAAGATTCATACACGCGCGTCGCATCCATGACGGTTTCCTTCGATTTGCATCTAAGAAAAAACTGGCTATCCATTTCACTGCCCTCCCCACCATCTGTATAAAAGTCTCTACTCTCTGTATACAAATCTCTACTAAGGGATGCGTTCAGCTCCACATCCAGGTTGTCGTCTTGGGTAAACTGCACCTCGATATTGTCAGCCGCAAAAATGTTCATAAAAACTTTGATATAATTGGTAAGAAAGTGTTCATGGATGATGAAACGAACAGCCGCGTAGCTTTTGTGCAGAATCAAAAATCTGTCGCTCTGGTAGCAAACGTAGCGATTGTCTTCAGCTTCTTCTTCCTCTACCGTACCATGGATGAGGTACTGCTCAAAAACTCCGTCTTTACTTACAGATTTAGCGGACGGTAAGTTGTCGGTCTGCGTACCTAAGCGTTTAACATCCTTTGTGGGCGGCAACTCGGGAGCAACGGACTGCGTACCGACACGTTTAATATTTGTACCGGTCGAATCGGGAGGAAGGACGCTCTGAAGCAGTAGATAATAGAATTTATGGTCTATATTCGAAGCTTTTTCTGGCTTATCCACTGCTCACTTACCACAGATTTGTTTTCTTCTAGCCTTGGAACTCCTTCCTCTTTATAATGCGAAGAACTAACACTGACTTGGGAATCTAGAGAAATGTTGCCAATGGTATTTTAGAAGCTACAGAACGTTTGCCTTTCATCTGACTCACCGAACTCGTAATCGGCAACTATTTCTTCCATTACTTCTTCGAGAGCCGTAGATATAATGGTTCCGTCTTTATGGAAGCACTTAAGTGTATCTTTGGTCCAGATACGTTTGACACCATCGCTGCGCATTGCATAGCTCTCATTAGCAAAATAATCATGCCACTCCGTGTTTTTAAGTGGTCGTCTCCTAAAAATCTGAAGAAAGAAATGTATTTAAATGGAAATGTGGCAATCTATTGAAATCTCTTTTGGAATACTTGCCTCTCCCTTGTACGTCAAGTCAAGCCTACGTCCAACGGATGTCGTCACTTTCAGACGTAAATAACTCAGTCCGTACTTTGCTGAAATCATTTCGAGGAATCTCATCTCATTTTGAATGCTGTCATACAGCATTTTGTGGGGTTGTTTTTTAGGAATCGGTTTATCCAATACACTCTTAGAATAACTATCGCTACTGATTCTAGTGATTAACTGTTGCTTGTTCTCTTGGATGTCATCCGTAATATCGTCGGAATCTTGGACAGTATCGTCGTCCTCTTCTATTTCGTCTTCCTCAGTAACTATTTCAATTTGATACAATTCGTAGACCTCGCCGTTGTGTCGCAGGACGCGTACCACGTCTTCTGGATTGTAATAGACGATGACTGCACCTTCGGGTATCATCAAGCGACGTGCTTCGTCATTCACGGTCTCCTGGAGGCTCCACTTCTGCTCGCAATAGTCACTATGGAAATAGACACTCAAACTATTGGGATAGTTAATAACTATCTGGGCACATTCGGCTTCCTTCGCCATTACTCGACAGGACACATCATTCTTCGTCCTGAATTGTATGTTTCGGGAGATTCCCTTTGCTGTTTTCCGTGGCGGGCAGAAGTTAAAGCTGCATTTATTAATCTTCAGGTGTACGTTTTTGTTCAAGTCGTGTCTACAGAAGCTGTCCTCATAAAGCTTTATGTAGCCCTCCTCGAAGTAATACAATGACGACTTAACGAGGATCTCCTGGCGGACGTCGTCCATGTTGTAGCCTTGTAGCAAATGATGACCTGGCGGCAGACCTACAAAGGTCTCACGTTTGGGTTTATTCTTGTCTTGAACACTCGTCAGTCTGGTTTTACGCTTTGGTAGCTCGTGTGGACCGGCATCTCGAGTAGGTTTTACACCACTCAGGGCATCTGATTGTGTTGGACGATATCGTGACTTGGCTTGCAATGAACGCTTTCGGATGAAGATATTTGGATCTAGGTCAGAAGTCATATTAATTGGTAATGCCAAGCTATCCAGCATTTGAGCTTCGGTAACTGATTTGCGCTGTTCTGGCGTAACCAAGTCCCTGAGAAACTCTTCCATTTGAAAGAGCGTGAAATCGCGAAAGCAAAGACGCGTTGGCATAACTACTATTCGTTGCTGTTGGATTATTTCATTGTAGCGGCGCCTGAAATGATAGAGAGTATAGCCAGGATGTAGATTGTCCACTTCGTAGTCATCGTATTCCGTGAGCAGATGCGTCAAGCGCTGCATTACGCCGTCATGCGTCAGGAAGAGTTTGCAAAATTGTGGCAGATAGAATGGTTCGAGTTCTAAGTCCACCGGATTGGGCTGCACGCATTCCGTGACGTACGGTGAGAGAATGTAACGGCGCAAAATATCATACTCCAAGCAACTCTGGTGGATGTGCGTAAAATTGTCTATATTCATGTAGCTAATCAACGAGGAAATTAGCAGATTGTTTCTCTCGACCACAAGGCGATTGAATCGTTTGATATTCGTGATACTCTTAAAAGCGCTCTGATAAATTTTTGAAAGTGAACCATATGATGAGAATATTGAGGTCATCCAGATGCCGCTGTACAGGAGGGCTTTATACTCGGGTTCAGCCTCCTCAGGCAATTCAACCACGCTGATCAATCCCTCGAGAAACATAACAATGGAGGCAAGATCCGTGGCGGCGGCTGGAATGGGCGTCTTTAAAAAGTGTCCCTGCAGATTAAGTGATGAAGCTATGTAATATAAGTCACGCATTTTGACGCTTGAATCCATCGTAACGTTCAGCTCAACGAATTTGGCTACGTAGTAGACTTGGTAGTAGAGATATAGCAGCTCCACGTCGTAGAAATACCAGCTCAGCTCGTCGTATATATCTCCGGCGTGCTTCTGTGCCAGGCACCGCGAAATGACGGGCAGGGGCTGATGGAGCAGTCCAATGGGCTTTGTTGTATTCGGAATGCGCAACGATTCGAAGGATTTGTTCACATCCTGCGCAATGTGGAACAGGTAATTCTCATAGCTTGGCCTGGGAACGAGTCGGTCATATGCGGTTCTCTTCGGGATGAAGTGAACTATGGCTTGTAGCGGCTGATTTTCCCTAGTGTGTTAAAACGAGGAAAACCCAAGAAGATGAAGGAGAAAATAAATTCATATGCAAATTTAGTTGTTATTTTGTTGGATGAAATCAATAAATTTTCTTGAGCTGGCTTACGTAAGCCTGACACATGGATGCATTTCTAGTCGTAACAGGAGGAGGACGTAACTATGTCTGCGAAGGTGTAAGACGACCCAGTAGAGCCTGTGTTAAGCGAGCGACTAGTTCCGAGTAGAAAATGTTGGAACAATTTTTTAGGAAAGGCATCTGTGTCAATGATGCTTCATGTCGAGCTCAAACATAAATTTGTTTGTAAAGGAATGCTCCTCAACGAGGCCTCAAGTGTTCAAGTGTAATTATGAAAATAGTGCCTCGAATTCGGCGCTCGCAGCTTCATGAGATGCTTTTCAACTGGGATACAGTAAACTTCGAGTGGCAGTAAAAGTTTTCAAGAGGATGTAAAACTTGAATAAGGCAAGACTCTGTAGCAGTTGTCGTGCAAGCAACACATTGACAGGAATTCTGTATTTAAACTGCAATTTATTGCAGAGCTCTTGTGATTCAAAAGCTCCACCCTTCCGACTAGCAGTCAGCAGTCGGTTGATTTACGAAGCGGGGTTCTTCTTTATATTCCAGCAACACTTCTACCCTAAAGTTACTTACCTTATTAAATCAAAGCAAAGTTTGTTGGTGTCTCCGCCTAACACTACGATGAAGAGTTTGGACTTCTGCGGCTCGTCCTCGATAAACTGAAATATTGAAATCATAAGTAGAAATATTCAGATGCTGTGAAATACCGATGAGCTTCAAATTACCTTTCGCTTTGAGAGTGACACACCCCGGCCCACCTTGCTGTGCAGCCGCGCGATAATTTGTGGACACACCAATTCGGGCAAATCCTGCTTTGAGCTCAGTCCTCGGGAGGATTTCTGTTTTCGTCTCTCGGATTGATCGAGCTTTTTTGCGAGTGTGGATCTCCTTAACTCAGTTTTTGACTTGGCTCTGCCAATTTCTTCCATCCAGTAATTAACGATGTCGAATTCCTTCTCTGATTTGATTTGTTGTGTGATCTTGTCGAACTGCTCACGACGTTGGTCAATGGCAGCCAAAGTCACCGTCAATTCATCCGGTGGTTGCGGCAAAGACTCTAACCAGAGAATCAATCTGCTTTGAAGCGGCATTCATTGGTCAGCCAAAGTGTTATTACCTGTATCAAGCGAACTGCCCCGTTCTATCGTACGTTCCAGTAGAAACCTGCTGTACTCCCTCATCTCCTCGTCCACGTCGATAACAAACATCCTTCGTCTGAGGCCGTCCTTAACGAGTTCCACGAACTTTTCGCGGATAGGCTCCAAGCCACTTCCATGGAAACGCCCTAGAAAAAGCTTGTAGTCTCCACTTTGCTGGACGCGTTCCTAAATTCGAATGGCGACTGATTACTGCGTCATGTAAATGCCAGTGGGCTGCTTACCGTTAGCGACGGCTTACTTCGGCCGCCGAGTCTGCTCATCGAAATAGCTTTTACCGAATAAAATTGATAGCATACAAGATGCACAATAAAATAGAATTGTGTAAATATTATGAAAGCAATAGAAACGATTGTCAGTTCAGATAGAATATCTGAATATCTGATATCGTTTGGGATCTGTAGAGTGTTTTAGTGTTGTCGTTTGTTGGAACACAAATCATTTACACTTCTTCTCTTTCCATTGCGCCCGACCCGCTTGACTTGCGTTCCGTGAATTAGCATCCAGCTACGAAGCCATCTTTGATGGCGGTTCTTTGATGTGATCCGGGTCAGTTTTGCCGAAGTGCAACAATTAAATGCAATGCAAACAAACGGATGAACAAAATGCAATAGGAAGCCGCAGAACGTAAACTTCATCCGACTTCCGTTGCAATTGCAATCAAAACCTGCTCGGTTCGTGATGATTCGCATCCAAAGACATCATGACGACGCCATGGAGATCCCCAAGTCCACTCGGAAGCCACGCCAAATGCTTTGCAGGCATTAATTGCATTTGCATCAAGTTGCACTTTCAATTTGATGGCGAGTGAGTTGAGTGAAGCTCTCAGATTGCATACTGGACGTAAAGAATTGATTCCTGCCTTTGACTCGAAAGCCGAGAGGCATACAATTAAAATTCCGAACCCTAGACTCGAACCCGACTTTGTTAATGGTGCGTTTTGATTGACTCTCACCAACGACCACTCGTTTTCATCCTTCAGCCTTTGTACTGGGTGTGTTAAAGAAATGAAATCGCCTTCTACAGGAGTTTCTTCACTGATACTGAACAAATTTCGACCGCCGAGTTGACGATGTCGGCATAATTTTAAAATTAAAAACCATTTTTAACTTTTTCTTTGCGGAGTTCCGGAAAAGTCTCTCCGTAACGCACCCCAAACCCATTGATTGTTATGAGACCCTTTGACGGCCGGACCGTGACGGAGGAAGAAGCTGCGTTTAATATTGCTTGGCAAATATTGGACTGTATTTGAGACTCTTTATATTATTTGCACAACCACAACGCAAATGCAAATATACACCAGTGCATCACACACAAGAACACTAACACCACGTCTGGTGGACGGTGCTTCAGCTACGAAATCGGAAACGTCTGCGGCACACGGCTAATGACGAGGCACATGGAGGCGTATCAGGTGTGGGGACCTCTTTTCGCTTCGTTTTGCTGTTGCGGGATGTTAAAGAGTCGTGGAAGCAAGTGAGTCGCTTGTAGTAAGTAGCTTGTGGCAATTAACGTGGTCAGTAATGGAGAGGCACCAACCAACCAACACCAAGAACAACAACTCAACGACATACTCGTCGCTGTCCCTCCTCTGCCCTGACATTTCCTCCTCTTTACAACTAAGCGAAGCGAACAATCGTTCGTATTACGTGCAATTGTTGCCGAGTTACGATGGCCTGAGGAAAGCAACAAATACTCTTCAAGTGGAGACTGCAGATGAAAAAATGGGTGCTTGTATTTCGCAAAAAACATGAGTAAATAAAGGATAATTGGGATCAACGGCGAAGTCGTAGGGCGACAGAATAAAATTCTTAAATTTAAACTGAGATTAATGAGTAAAGGCGTGTACAGTACTCTTTAGTTTTCAAAATAAAAGAAGATATTCAAAGGCATCTCTGAATGGTGGGATTTCTTATTAAAGCTTGCCTAAGGTTTACTTGATTAAAGAATATCAGAAAAACAGAGACTTGAACTGAAAATTGCTCAAAAGGGAAATCGAAAAATGCTTCAATAATTGAATGTCCTTAAACCGATTAAATGGAATGGAATTAAAGGTCCACTGCCAGGTTTCGCATTGAAAAATGATTTAATGTATTTGCATCGAATTATAATGTACAATTATCTTTGATAGATTTCTTTGATCCCTTTAAAAGGGACTAATATTTCGGCAGAATTTAACTGGAACCCATCTGCAGTGGCCAAATGTCGTCTATGCTTAAAGGGTCGCTATGGACCATGATTTTATTCCTCACTCAGAAAGGACATGCATTTTTCTTGTTCCGGTGACTTGACAATAAAAGCCATAAATAAAATAAACAACAATTAATCACTGCGTAGTCCAGATACTAATCAATGTTCCTGAATAAACTGAGAAAGCAAAGAATTTTCGTTTCCGGCAGAGAACTATCGGCATGAAAGTCACACCCACCGCTGTAATCTCCTCTCCGCCAACAACCACACTCCACATACACACATTAATTGCTCACTCAGAGGACTTGTCGCCGGTCTGAAACCGAATCCAAGTAATCATAATTAATGAACGTCGACTTTGTACGCTTTTGAAGGCCTGAAAGCCTCTCTCGCTGCAGGACAACAAACAATTCGCACTCCATAAATTTCGCTTGTAACAGAGAAATAATAAACAGAATATAGTTTTCCCCATTGCAGAAGTTTCAATTAATTAAAAGGATTAAAATCTGCCCAAAATAGCGAGCATTCAACAACTGCCAACCGTAACAAGATTTATTTATCTGACCCATATTTCGGGGAAAACGGAAGAGCAGAGGACAGAACTGACAGCCACCCCTGGCAACAACACTCTGCTCGATAAGTGAATAAATGCGCATAAATCTTTGTTCAGCCGATGATGAATATTATTAGCTGAATAGAAAAACTATTTACACAGAAAGATGAAAAATGATTATCAGCCAGAAAGCGAATTCTTATTGAATGTCGTGGTGCAGGGGCTTATAAATAAGTTGTACGATTTGCTAAGGGAGAGGAATCTGTGACCATTAGGTACTTGCTGAATGTATCTACGCAGTATATTGTCGCTCTGTGCGGATACTTCCGGCGGAAACTTTACTTCTTGACACAGTTTGACAGATCGGAGGTCGAGGTTAAGTTGTCGACAATAGACCTTATCACGAAGCTACGAATTTCAGACCTTTCTGCGTCTGAAAATACCAGGAAAGACGGTGACTACACAACTTTTGAATATGATTCCTTGTAACTTAATTTAAAAGGTATTCATTATTATAAAAATCAATGTATCAGCCGAAGATTACCTGAGGTTAATCGGACTTTTAAATGCTTGATCGACGCTACTTTTCCATCGATCACAATATATTTAGCAGACGAGGGTTCGCCTGCTCACTTGTTGTTCGAGCTGCTTGTTGAACAGCACTTCACCCTCCTTTGCTATCCGGTGGCTGTTAATTGGGCGTAGTGAGTATTATCAGTTCCCCGATGACACTGAAGAGATAATGGAATGTCATTTATGGCCGCTTAAGGACTAGGGTTGCCAACACCAGCTCCTGACAATCTAAACCTTTTAACCCTTTAGCATTTTTCATATGGTCTATGGATGTGTTTAACATTAAAAGGCTTTAAGTCGAATTAAAGTAGTTAAAGCAAAGCGTCTGTTCACATCGATTCATGAACACATGTCGTCGATGTCGGGGTGTCGGTGCGGCTGACATTCAAACTGATGAGTGGACCTTATCTCTTCAACTCTTGTCTCGAAGGCAATTATAATTCTCTGCCGGAGAATTTCTTGCATGTCATTAATGTCATCCATCTTTATCTGTTGTGTGTCTGTCTGCGCTTCGTTTGCTGATGAATGCAGCGCGAAGGGGGTTAAGTCAACCTCCTGCGAAAAAGGCAAGAAGAGAAGAAATTAAATCCAATCAAGAAAATCCATTAATCAATGTAAAGATTAGAAACGTTTGGGTTTTAATTGCCAAATTTACGTTGCTCTTCCATGTGCTGGATGTGTCCGGGGAAATGACTGCGCAGCTGAAATTCAGGACACTCAGAAGCACTCAGAACCGGAGGCAGCGAAGGATACTCGAAAATAATTAGCAATCCGTGGTATGTGTGGCTTTTAAGCAAAGTTCTGACTTGTATTTGGTTGAAGTTCCTTCGTGCAATATGTTTAAATTCTGCTATTGCTAAGGTTCTTTAGTTAAAAGTGGAAAAAATAGAAAATTTAGAACCTTGGAAATAAGTAACTTCTCTGGCTGTAATGGTGCTTTGAAGTAACTGTACATACTTCATGATAATAACTTTGAAAATTAATGAATTCTGAGGTGTAGATGGAAACTTTGGCTAACGAAGAATCAAATTTTGTTCTTTAAGTCCGGACGATTAGTCAAAAAGACGGGAGCCTGTCATGTGCTGAAGGGTGGCTTCGGTGGGCGTATGCTTGGGTGGGCGTTTGGGCAACTTTTTGCTTGGAAATTTATGTTTAATTGCCTTCAACGAGTGTATAAACCCTACACATGCCTAATGCACGCATGACACTCATCGAAATTGCGTTAATTTTTCACTTCTCCAATCATTTATCACGCTCCGAAACAGAATTCAGATACAGAAAAGATGCATTAAATTTAATTGAAATCCTCAGCTTCAGCTGAACTGTGGAACCTGCTCGGAGATAAATACGATGCATTTGACTCGCACACAGCAGAAGATCCTGTGAATAATTAACAAATGCTGCCGCACTTAGGCATACATGTATGATGCATGCGCGTCTTTCATGTATGCTCGAAAATTTCAGTGGGATTCTCGGGGATCGGCAAAATACAAATGCGAAATGGGAATCGCTTATTTAAAGTGCTGTTAAAAGATTAAAACTGTAACCAACAAAGGAACTACTGATAAATTACACAATCATTAGTTAAAGCCTCACATATGCGGTTCCGGGACGACGGCGCTTTGTTGTTGTTGCCATTGTCATGGCTGAAATTGCATGCCAATTTTTCAAACACACAAAGGATTCGCTCCTTCTTCACTCACACAACCCAACGAAACGCATTCATATGCAAATTTTCCTCTTTTCGTTTTCCGTTTTACTTAAAAATCATTCGTGATTCTTTGCATCCCTCTGCTTTCGTTCGAAGCGCAGTCGTTTGTCTCTTAAGGATGTGTGCAAACACAAGTCCTGCTCATGATACGTTCTAAGAGATGTTCTGACGTTGTGAAACTAATGTGCGTGGATTTTTGTCCCATTCGACTCTTCAATTGTTCGTCACTGAAGTTGGCATGTGACCCTTTCCGCTCTCCTCCTTCCGTAGTTCCTCCGGCGCTTATCTCGGCCCTCGTTTCTATGTGCGGCTTATTGATGTGTTTATATTAAAATGATACATTGCGTGGTATTTGCATAAAAGCACATCCATTATGATCCATCCCCTTCCCCGTACCTCTCGACAGCGCTCGGCGGCCCGTTAATAGGTTGATGTCTGTGGCATTGCATGAAGCTGAGTGATCGCTGCTCATTTGATGTGGTCTGTCAATCAGTCCTCTTTTGTCCCCCGAAACCCTAACTTTGATAACTATGGATATGGAAATGGATAATTCAAGCGAAAATTGGCTAACCTTGAACTGAAGTGATAATCGTTCATCTATTTTAATAAACAGCAATTTTTTTTTGGGGGGGGGGGGGGGGGGAAATTTGAGCGTTTTTCGCAATTCCTTAAAATTCTTAATAAAATGTAATAAAGAACTCCTTATTTTTTTATAATTAAATCTATGGGTTGCAAATATGACAGAATCACAAGGAAAGTTTGGAGCAATTTGTTCATTAATTAACATTTTATTCATATTTGCTATCTTTGAATTCAATACAATTAATAATAAATCCAGTTTCAAGCATTTTCTGTAAATTAATTATAAAATTAACATTAAATATTACAAATTCCTTAAAAATCACTAAAAATTCACTGAAAAATGCCTAAAGTACACTTTGAAAATCACTGAAAATTCCCAAAAAAAATCCACTAAAAGTTAGATTAAAACCCACAGATAATTCAATAAAAATTTACTGAAAATTCTCTGAACAAACGCAGGAAATTCTCCAAATATTCACTGGAAATGCGCCGATAATTCACTGAAAATTCTCTGCAAGTTCGCAAAAAATTCACTGAAAACCTATGAAAAAAAAATATCTAGAAAGTAAATTTTTCTGTTTCTCCTTTTACGGAAGTCTGTTCTTCTTGTTAATAATTTACGTGTAGGCAGAAGTTTCTTCAAAACCGATGTTTATTTGCGTTTTGTCCTTGATGACTTTAGCTAATTTTTTAATCCCAAAGGGGTGTTAATTTATGGCTGTAGTGAAATGGTGAATGAATACAAATATAGACATTTAATGTTCCATGGAGAAAATAATAAATCCCAGCGACGATGATTGCTTTGCCCACTCCTCTCCCAACCGCAATTTATACTTGAACCGAAGCTCACACATGAGTTAAACAAATTGCGGCAAGAACAACAACAACAACAAAAACAATGCGGAGATCCTTTATAGCGCAGAGAAAGGATTTGTATTCGCTGCCAACATATGAAAAAAATTTCTAGAAACCGGAATTTGTTTCAATTTAAAATATTGCATCCGCGCAGAACGCTTCCAGTTAAAGTCATGAATCAGTTCAATGTGCGGACAAGGATAATGGCAGGATATCACATGTAAACACACTCACACGGGCGCTCAGACGCATTTTGGACAACAATAATGACGCCACCGAAGACACAGAAGCATCGAAAGCAGACGACGACGGAGAAGAAGAACAAATGAAGTGTAGGGAGTGAGTGAGAAGGAACGAAGTGGGTAGCATCGCTTCATACTCACACAGGAAGCGGTCAATTTTTCATTCTTCCCCGAGAAATGCTATAAAAAATATAATAAAATAAAATCCAGCGAAATTGAGGATGCGATGGTGAATTTTGTGTTCTTCTTCTTCTTGTTCGGCATGTTTTTTAATATTGGCTGCATGAAAAATTGATTTTAAACCGAAGCAATCAGGCGCAGAAGGAAATCATTAATCAAAGCGTCGAAAGCATTAAGGATATTAACTGCTGATCGGACATGCAGCGATCGAAAGTCTTTTTTTACACATACATATCACATAATAATTGATTAAAGTGGTCATAAATTCGAATAGCTGTTTATTTACATTGCAATCTGTGACTGCGAACAGGTCCATTTGAGACGCAGTTCTCCAGGCGTCAGAAGGACTCTCGAACGGTGCTAACTGCGGAGTTTAGTTGAAGTCGTGGTATTGTCAACTGCTCGACTTCAAACACGGCAAAGTGTCATAAGAACCGCTTGACATTATGTTCCTTTTATGTCCGCAGCACTCCAACAGCAACGACGTCCATACGTCAACTTTTAATCATTTCATTCGTCTATTCATTGGTTCTTCCCTGTTTTTAATGTAAAATCTGCGAAATCCCTTCTCATTTTGTCCCTTTCCTTTTTCCCTTTTAAGTTTTAAGTGTCTTAACACGAAACAATTGAGTTTTTAATTTCAAAACTTGTTCTCGATATCCTTTTGTCAAACATCCATCGCTGCGTCGCCTGGCGTTCTTCTGTTTTCTGACGGCTTCTAGAGCTTTGATTAATTGCTCTTTGGCGAGGAGTTCTTTGTCTGCTCGCCGCGGACAAATCTTGGAGGTAGCTTAGATAAATACTCGCACCCGAACTCGTCTAAATTCGGCTTCACGACAAAGGAAAAGCGGCTGTCCGTCAGATCTGTTCTCTTGTAATCTGTTTGCACTTCGCACTCGATGCGTGAGCTCTCAGATGTGCGTCGAGTCGCGTCAAGTTGCGTCAAACAGCAAGTCGAGTGCTTTTCCAGAAGCAGCGACAACCGATTGAGTCACCGATTAATCCTCGGCGACGTTCATAAATCATTTGATGACGTACGAGTGACGCCTTTCTCGTCTTCGCTTTTCGCTACAGCGAAAAACCTGCTTCAAGGAATTAATTTTTGCCATGCTATTCGCTGTGATTATCTGATGAATATACAAATTTTGGAAATATGTTTTCACAGAGGCTCAGAAAGTGATGAATGATGATGGGTTGAAAATGAATAATTAAAATTATTAAAGCAGAACAAGAAGAAAGAAGCTGGGGCTGTTGAGGCCCTTTTATTGCAATTTCGATGGCGAATAAAATTTCCTAGAACTCAGAAATTTACCATTTGCAGCAAATTAAAAATTTAATAGGAATCAAATGTGATTTTTATATTTCTCCTCCTTTTTTTTTAACGTCCCCCAGAATCCAATGGAAATTCATCAAAACTCCGGTAAAAAGAATCAAAATAAACAGAATCAATTTAATGCAAATTGGAAAAAAGGGTTCCCTGGAGTCTTTGTAACGTGGCTGCAGAAATACGATGCTCCGGAACTTCTGTGGGGCTTCAGAAAAATGGCCGCCGTTTCATCGTTCTTACAGTTTGACTTTCAAACGTTGCGCTGTCAACTGTCATCGCAGTTTTCGCCGCTGTTGCGTTGCCAACTCCATCGCCGGCAGTCTGAACATTGACTAACTCGTCGCTTCGGGTGTGAGTGCGACCGACGAAGCCTGTCAAGCGGTTAACCACGGCAACCGCGACCGCAACTCGCACACGCACTTCACCGCGTTTCAATGCTAAAACAATATTTCACAAACAATGCAAAAATGCCAATCCATAAATTTAATCGAAAAATCATGAACGTGTCCCCCTCCCCACTTCCCACGGCTTCCCCCAAAGCACACATGTCAACGAGTGGGCGAAACAAGGCACATATGCGTCCGTTTGCCTGTCGATTGTCTGCTCCTGCAACCATCCTTCAGCGATACGTCATCGAACTGTCAGATTCGCGGCTGCATTTCCGCCGTTGGACGACGATTCCCTTTGTTACCCGTTTTACTGTAATTTGTACCGATTTCCAGTTCGCGGCAGAGTTCAAGAAACTGCTGTTGGGTGATTTGTTGGGGGTTGTTGCTGTCGAGGAAGGGTTACGTAACGTTTTCATAACTTGTTTTAATGTTCTACAGCAGTGATGAGTCAACGCAGAGTTGCAGAGACAGTGGAACGAAAAAAGGAAACATCAAATGGCAATAGAAACTCTTCCACGAAATTCAAATGAAATAAATCAAAATTTTTGCTAAGCATTTTTCAGTCAAATCGATTTTAATCACTTCAAACCCAGATTATGAACATATTATAGGCCCTGGGAAAACCTGAAAACATAAACTTTTGCCGTTCTTCTGTCCCATTGTCCTCCTCCCAACCCATGGCGCTACGTTGTCGCCTGCTCGGTACATATGAAAGTATTTCGCTGAAGTCGTATCTGTTCTTGTATCTGTATCACTCAAAATATTATTCCAACATATGTTCACACATGGATGCGCTCCCATGCAGATAACATGTAGCTGCGTACCGCGAACATTTGTCAGCCTCAGCCTGTTACCTTTTACTCCTCTCCTGGCCGATCCGCCTCCCAGCATGCAAAATAGTCCGCTGCTGAAAGTTCCACTTCATGGTGCCGAGGACAGCCTCGTTTTCGTCGTCGTCGTTGTGGTCTGAGGTCACACAAGGTGCGGTTGTTTTGTGTAGCCGCAATTTGGGGTTTGTAGTCAAATGCTTCCTTGGTCCTGCTTTGAACGGCGTTGGAGCGGGACAGAGGGGGCCTTGGGTTGAATTTCGTCGGACGGCACGTCTGCTTGAAAGTCAGCTCAAGCGAAAACCAGCAGCAGAAGCGGATGCAACGACTTAGTGATTTCTGTGCGTTAAAAATGGAAGCGGAAATGTTGACAACATTTCGGCGAATATCACATATAATTACATATTTCTAAAGTTAATTTGAAAGTTTTGCGAAATCTCGAATTTCTGTTGATTTGCCGAATTGCGGAAACCGTTTGTGTGCTTGGTTTTTAAAGTTTCGCCTGACGAGGCACGTATTTTATTAAATTCTCCCTCTGATTGAGATTAGTTTCGAGACCTCTGTGAATTTTCGACTGGGAAGTCTTTTGGAGCCACTGAAGAGGCAAACGACTGATCGAAGACTAACCAAGCAAAAACAAAACGATATTGGAATGAGTTTGAAAACTGAAACGATGCCGAGAGAAGTTGTTGCGGTTGTTGTCCTGTTTTTAGTGTTGAAATATGTCTATACAAACGCTCTGAGTGTCCTCGTTGCTCTTTCTTACGAATTTATATTCATTACGAGCTTCAAGAACTCGCATTGAAGATGTACTCGACATTCACGTCTCCGATTTTCTTCCGACGGCTTTCAAACTTTACCCAAGTCAAGTGTAAATGTGGTTAATGTGCTCTTGACTGGAATCCCAACTCCAGGACACACCTCGACGATGCCTTGGCCATTTCTGCCCCTCATAAATTGCTCATGAATGACAAAAACTCCGACTGAGTCGATGTTCAAATAAAAACCCAACAACGACATGGATTCGAATCGTTTTGTTACGGTTCACCAACAAATAGACAGGTTGTACCAAACCCGCCCCAAAACCCTCCTCCCCATCACTTAAATCCCCATCTGCTCGGTCGAAAAAACGGCAAATGTTTTAATTAATTTGTTGCAGCTTCTACAAGATTCTTTCCAGCAGATTTCTTGCGCATCGTTGAAAAAAAATCTGAAAACTTTACGAATCTCTTGGTTTTTTCTGTGGAATAATTTCAGTAGAGGGCGGAGGCGGAGACAGAGGGTCGCTTCTTGAGGCCAACGTGATGCTTTCAGCTCCGAATGTCGTCATCCGAGCGGAAGTGGAGCGATTTTGACGCTGCCTCATTCAGCTTGATGAGTTTTCGACTTCATTGCTTTCAAAGGTTGTATGTTTGAATGGGTGAAAGGACGAAGGAAGAAGTGAGCGAATGACAGAGTGAATGAGTGACTGAGTGACGCTTCTGAACTGTCATTTGACTGCGAGCACGAGACTTTTTTTAATTGTTGATGGCATCCGAGGATTGCGCATTGTTTCGAGAGCTGCGAACACCGAAGCGCTGCGGAAATGGCCACAAATACGAAAATCCCCGTTAGCAGATTCTGATCTCTCATCAAATGAATCTCCGAAGCTGTGTCCACTATTTGCGTATCTGGCGAGTCCCTTGATGGACGCCGCCGCCCACCCCGCAACTACGTCATTTCCGGAATTATTGGTAAATTAGAATTTTTCATTAAAATAAGTGTTGCCTGTGCATTTGACTTGTGCCCTGTCCCGTTCGCAACGTCCTCCGTCGCTCGTCTTTCGCTCACTTGGCTTTGACAGCTCGTCGCTCGGAAGGTGCTCGGCCATGTTGCTGTCTGGCCGCCCGCCCGACCGTCTTCTGGCCACTTGATTGCGGATTTTTGCAGTCATTAGTTTCGCTTCTTTCACAAGGCTTCTTCTTTCCAGAAATCCATAAATTGTACAGAGGGAAAAATTTCGCCGAAAATAAAAATACCTAAGAACACAACAAAAATAATGGCACATAATAAAAGCAACAACACGAAGTCAAGAAGAAAATAAGAAAGAATTAATTCCTTTCATTTCCTTTGCATTTCCATTCTTGTTGACGGCTTTGTTTATCAGTTGTTGTTGTAGTTGTTATTGTTCTCATTGTTGTTGCTGACGGTAAGTGGAAATCTTGAAGATTTGCTGCTTAATGAGGAAATGAACTCTGATACTTTGTGCAACGCTGCAGAGGAGTGTGGGAGGGGGCGTGTCTGTGGCAAGTCGGCTTCAAGTGGGATTATTTTTATTTTAGGTGATAATTCCTTATTGCTATCATGTTCGTCGTTCTGCTCCGGCTTCCGCTGCTCCTCCCCCGCAACCATTGTTTGATTTTCACGTTAAAATTGAGTGACAAGCGTAGCGGCAATAAAAGTATCTATAAAAAGGAATTTGCAATAATTAGAAAGTGAGCTCGAGCATCCAAGTATCCATATCCAAGCAGAATGACTTCGCCAAGGGGGAGGGAAAAGCAATGAAAGAGTCGAAAAACGAATAACTTTATCGATGGAAGGAACGAAAAGCATCTCATGGAATGACTTGGAGATGTGTTTTGACATCTTTTAAAATCACAATAGACTAACCAAGAATGGTAAATAGAAGAATAACAGGAGATGAAAAATCTAGTAAAGTAGAATATTAAAAAATTTAAATTTTAGTTTTAATAAATTCACCATTGAATTTCGACTCTCGATTAAATTACCACAAATTGTTATTCCACTTCCCATTTTAATATAAATAATCACACACAACGGTAACACATGGACATGTAACGGTTAAAATGCTCCATGTTTTTACTGTTATTGCGTTTTGACACTCTTGCGAATAGACTTTGAATGCAATTACAACGAATGACGAAGTACGAATGCATAAAAATTTCAAACAGCAACACTAAAATTATAATACCTTTCTACAACAACAACAACATCCACTATAACAATAGTAACAAGAATGAGGAAGAAACCTTTTCACACATTTTGCTCACTTTTACGACTGTAAACCACCCCGTAGACGAACGCAAACAACGTCGGGCTTTGACGACGACAGACAAGATCCAACTGTCAACCGAGCTGCTGTTCGTTACTCGCTGCTTTCCCGTTATGAGTGAATATTTGAATTTTGCAAAATTTTATAGTTTCCAGTGCGTTTTTATTGCATTCGTTCGCTCGTTGGCGGCGTCGTAAACATTTATCAGAACGCAAACGGATCCGCCGGATGTTGGCAGAACCCTTGCACTGTCTTCCTCGAACAGCGCTCAGCTCCCCATCTTCCCATACCCTTTCACACCCAAAAGCAAGTGATTCGAAGCTCACGAAATGTATTAACATTTAGATTTAAATTGGTTTCTGTTAACGAATGAAAGGGCGAATAAAGAGAGACAAGAGACAGGTAGGCGTGGAAAGACGTAGTAGAAAAATGCACACGGATGACATCAGAACAAGTGGGAAAGCAGAGAGAAGAAGGACTTCTACAGTGGTTAAGAGTCAATAAGTTAGAAGATAGAAACACAATTATTCACGTCTTCTTTGAGGGACTACGGACACATCCGTATTGACATTTGATCTCAATAGAAGAAATTTCCTTAATTTCCTCGTAGGTTATCAGGGAAGCATGTGGAAACAGGGAACATCAAGGAACGGGTAGCTCGTGAATCGGCCACAAGTGTCACTTTTTAGTTATACTTTTTTATTGACATTTGTTTTCATATATTTTTAACCTTTGATAGACTAGTTTTATTGATGTTTTTCACCCACTGTATTCAAATCCATTACTGTTCCAAGTAGATGCCAGTTGCCATTGTTAAATGCTTGCAATGACTGCGACAGCAACAGATTCGGAAAAAATACTCCATGGTAATTATTTTTACAAATGGCATTTCGTGTCTTCTTCTTCCGCTTGTTTTCCTCCTTCGTATCAGCTAGTTTTCGTGTCTCTTCTTTTCCAATCACGCAGAACGTGAAAGCATAAAAATTTGAATGTTCGCTCCTGCGGCGGGTGTCTGGCTCCAATCAACGCCCCCTACTCTCCCTTCACTCCTCCTCGCTGCTCGTTGTAAGTCATAAAATTTAAATAAAAGCATTTAGTCGGATTTAACCACGTTGCGCAGTGTGTGTGTTTCTATTAAATCGAGTTGAGTTTAGTTTTTATTGCAGGCCGTCATAAAAGACGTCACTGATTCAAATGGATTCGATTGATTTCGCGCATTTAGAGAGCTTTTAGCGAAATTAGACGAATAAAACACTTGCTGCTTTTGAAAATTTAATTCTCATGAAAAACGGGATTGAGTAAACAAACAGCGAGATATGAAGGATGCTTGTTCTAGCGCTAAGCCGCATTTAACGCTTTTTATTCTTAGCAATAATAAAGGCTTCAATCCATAAACAGAAAAACGTCGTGACGTTTGGTCGCTCTTCGCGAAAAGCGATGTTTACTTTTCATCGCCCTTTGTTTTTGTTTCGGTGAAGTTGATGAAGTGCTGCCATCGTTGAACGAAGGGTTGCTGATGGCGCTGAATGAGCCAAGGTAGGCGCTTTGTTCCATTTGAAGGTTATTCAAGAACACAAAACATTTGCAGCAGCGGAAAACCGCCGACTTCTTCAGCGAGTCGCCGGTTCAGTTTGTATTTTTAACATTTTTGCAGCAATTAGCTACAAAAACACACAGACTGAATGATCTATAAACGCGACTCTGTTTCATGTGAGCTCCTTAGGGTGGCCAAATGCGGCTAATTACACCGCAGAAGGAAGGGGAAAGGTTCACCCTTGCTAATGACGCACTCTTCCGCTTGACAAATCAAAGCAATGTGTCACTTTTGCAGAGTGACAGATCCTGAAATGTGAAAAGTGCACAACGGAAAAATGAAGCTTATTAATTTCATGAAAGCCCAACTTTTAGACTCTTTTTGTAAATGGCTTAAGTGACGCACTCCATTCCAGTGTCAGAGCCATTTCCCCTTTGACACGAGAAAGTATCACATTTTGTACACTTTTCAAGTATGCAAAGCCAATTATTGACAGCATTGGCAGCATTGGCTCAAAGAAGAAGTTGGGCCAACCGCAAATCCACAACCCACACAACATTCAATCCAATGGAAACGAGAAGCACACACAGGAAATACTGCAAATTGCTACGAAGTACTTCAGAAAGTTTTAACGCCCGAGTTGAACGCTCCACAATGTTGCCATTTTGTTGCAGTGTTGCTCTTAACAAGAACAATGTTGTTCGCAGGCGGAGAGGCAGCTCGTCATGTAATCTTCTCTATGAGATGTGTTCCAAGGCCCTTGGGTGCGATCTGCTTTATTGGACCCGAAATTCAGCGAAAATCATTCGAAGATTGCAATTTTTTAAAGCTGTATATGCCTTTTCCATAGTAACTATTCAATAGAGGTTTAGAATAGAAAGAAACTTCCGAAATGAAGGATATCTAACTTCAATGGGCTAAAGGCAGGTCTCAGGTTTATGAAATCAATGCTTTAGGTCCTGATGTACACAGTAACGCTCCCATAGTCCTTAATAATTCCATTATTCCTAACTCCGTTTTCAAGAAATGATTGCAGATTATTTCTTTATTCTTTTTTTTTATTTATTTAATAATTTTACATATAAATCCTTTTTTTTCGTATTTTTTTATCACAATAATAAATTTCGGAATCCAGTAAAAAGATGATTTCGCTTCTGAGAAGTTTTACAGCTTCTCATTCAACTGAATTATCGACAGCTCCGTTTTCTTGTTTTCCTATCCTTTCCCTCCGCTTTGTCGTCTTGGTTTCCTTCCTCGTTTTCATCTTTTATTTGTGGGACGTCATGTTGAGGTAATAAAATGATGCCGAGTGTATCTTTCAATTAAAGCAACTCGCTTTGAGAATTCGCTTCTTCCAACAACTGCCAATCATTTGTGACATTCATACGAATGCGTGAATGTGAATGAATCAGAAACACACACACGTTTTCACGCTCATTCCTTGAATTCCACAAAAATAATAAATTCTCTTATTGCAAAATACGAATCTTCTTCTGACATCTTCATCAGCTGCAGGTTTTTCCACTTCCTTCCACATCCCGATTGTTCTGTTACCATCACCGCCTTCTCCCCACGACCTTTTCCCTCCTTCACTATAGTTTTCTTCCCTGGGAACCTCCTTCCAATCATTTCGATAATACTTTGGGATGTTGGACCATTTTACTTAAGTAATTTCGACTATCTTCACGATTGGCTAAGATGTGGCATGTCATTTATTTATATTTACGACATGTCCTGCTGATGTTTTCAAGCTACGGCAACAACAACAACATCCGAAACATTTGTTATTATTTCGTTTATCATTCCTAAGGAGATTTCTTCGGCTGCGATCTTCCTTCATCCCGTTGAATGGTCGTCGATTGGTTTGTTTATTTGTTTGTTCAGGCTTGAGACTTCATCCCTTGTCCCTTTCCCCTCTCCCTTCGCCCCGGAGCATCCGGCTGTCCTTCCGTACTTACAAAGTGTCAATTATTTCCGACAATGTTGCTGTTGCCACTGTTGATTTTCCATTTTACGACTATCTTCATGCAAATAGCTTCATATCTGCATTTATGCTGCACTTTATTATTTACTTTTCACACAGCATCTGAAAGGTTTTTATGCGCTTCTGTATTTATTTTTGTACTTTTATTAAAATTGTTGTTCGACTTTGTTGCTCGTTTACAAATGCCTTCTCCCTTCCTTTCGCCATGAACTGCAAGCCATTAGTTGCCATTCGGACACTCGTTTTGTGAGGTTGTGTTAGGTCGTTTATTTTGGTTTTATTGACATGAAAGGTGTTCGTTTTGATGGCTGTCGGTTGTCGGACTGCCCGGCCGGGCACAATTGCTAATAAACGAGCGATGATGCAGCCGATGATGTCTCATTTCGTCGGAGTTTCTGGCGTAAAGTTGGCCTTTTAATGACTTCGCCATCGTGAAGTCAGGACACGTTTGATGTCTACCTTTTTATGAGAAAGTGAATGCATGTAGATATTTCATTAAAACGCTGTAATTAAAATATAAGTTATCGCCAGCAGACAGCGACGGGAATTACATGTTGGATGCAAGACAGAAGCAGACCAAACTGCAGAATTATTCGACATTTTGTCGAGGTTGAAATATGCTTTAATGCATTATTAGAAAAATAGAATCTAATAAATGAATATCAGAGGGGGGAAAAGAGTCTTAAAGAATGGCTTTTAACGAAGCTCCAAACTGTTATTTGGACCCTAATTCAATTCCAACCCAAATTAAATCGGAAAGAAACAGCAACTAGTCTTTGGAAACATTTTATAGCACAAAAGCAAGTTGGCAATAATTACAGACGGAGTTGCCAACTAATTGAACGATTAAATTGGGACAATTGTTGGTAGCGACCGACAAAAAGCACCAAAACAGGTGAATTGCAACACTGATTATACACGGAGATATTTTGCAGTGTGTCGCTCGGTTGTCGCTGCCAACGACTTTTATAATTACAGCATAAAATAACATTTTCTTGCTTTTCGTGCTGCAACAAACAAAAATTTGCTTTTAATTAAAAATCTTTTTCCTTTGCCAAAGTCGTTGCTGCTGCTGCTGCTGCTGATCGCCGACTTCATTCAGAGCGACAACAGACAAAAGGGCGAACGAGGTGAGTGAGCAACACTGAAACTGTTGCTGTTTATAGTAATAAAACTGTTTAATTCGTCTGTCGCCGCAGCGAACGTGGCTTTTTGCTGCTTCTTCTTTGAGACTTTCGGCTGTCATCATCGTGTTTCTGTTGCTTCTGTTTCTGCTTCGGTCCTTCGTAGCTGTGGCGCATTTTTTGCATGCACTGAGCTCTCTGTAATTAGCCAACAAAACACGGCGCACCAACTCCGACGACAGCTGCTAAATGTCAACGCAGCGCAGGACATGGAACAAGGACGTCTTCTTTGTCCATTCTGCTGCTTCTTCTCCGCGCAACAGTTACTCTGCTGCGTTGCTGGAAGTCTTTTGCTGCTACGATTGAAGGAATTTTTTAATTTTAAGCAAGGAAGTCACTCGCTTAATATGCAAATCAGATTCCTTTCATTATAAAAGGGACGAATAACGACGCTCGGCGAATCTCCGAGAATGGTTTGCTTTGGAAATGCTTCTTGGAGTTGCTTTTCAAATTTTAAATGATAATTTTTATTGCAACAGCAGCTCGCAACAGGATAAATCGAGATCCTATTTCGACAGCTTCCATGCATCGATTCGCCTTTGTTCGAAGTCTCTTTCCCGACTTTTTGTTGAATTAAATTGCAGCTGAGGTGGCTGAGGATTATAGTGGGCGTAACCCTTTGCTTCCGTCGCCTCCTTTTTGCGTTTGAATAAATTGCACTGGCCGCTTAGTAATTAAATTGAAACACGAACGACGAACGGACGACGATAAAAGTTGTAAAACTTTTCTACCAGAACAGATCTCGGAATGAACTACGAACCTCACGCTCTATAGCCTCCCCCCACCCTCTCCACTCACCCCTTTGTTACGTCAGCCATCGCCAAGTAATGTAACGTAACGTAATAATATTTCGAGCATTTTATGCGAAGAAACGAGCAGCAGCAGCGAACGGACGGCGGACCTGAAGCAGAATTACGGCGTTGATGTTTTGCTCCGTCGGTCGTTGGACATGACAGCGCGCTGCGGTCCAGCTGCGGGATCTGGACGTGGATGTGGCTGTCTTCGGTGCTGACTGTAAAAAGGAGTTAAAAACCATAAAACTTTGATGAGTTCTACTTGAAAAATGAAATTGGCCAAATGTGGCCGAGCCACGAGCTGCCACGAGTCTTGCCGACAAACTTTGGATGTGGTTGGCATCCGATTCAATTTAATGAATGGATCCAGGACCACATAAAGCGCTGTTGTTTGATAAGATAAGAATTTCCCCGCCATGAACAAAACTTTGACATAAAAACGTTTCTCCATGAATAAAGGGTTCCGTGTTTGAACGTTTTTCTTCCATTTCGAACTGTTTTATTCCAGTTTTCGTTCCGTTTTGTGTGGATTTTTTTTACTTGGAAAATTTTAAATTTAAAAAGTTTTTCTAATGTTATTTTTAAGAGGTTTTCTCGGGGGTTTTCCCAGAATAGTTTTCCTCGGTTTTCATTGCGTATTCATACTTATTCATTCATTTCTTGGTGGTGACTTCGGCCCCAACCACAGGCAAATTTTTGTTTGTACAGCGAAATAATCGCCGTTGGAGTGCGTTTAATAATAAGCAAACAAAGGACTACAGGACGTGGCTTTTACAGCATTTTAATGAGCAGCTTTTTATTGCAAGGAGGTGGGGCGGATCAGCCTCGGATTTCGACCAATAAAAACCGGCTCCCGAACGATAATCGGAACGGCACCAAAAACTTAACTCGAATTTTATTTGTTCGAAATTTATGACCAGAAAATATTAACCATTTTCATAATTTATATAAAGACGTAAAAGTAGGTGAGGAAAAACGGCTGAAGGAGGTGAATCGGGGTGTAATTTAAGGCGCGACTTTAATTAGATTCGGTGAGGAGAGAGCGGTGTTCGGGGCGTGTATGTCGAGGGTTAATTGCGCCGGAGATAACATAAAATGTATCCTCGTTGAATGGCGTCTTTTATGGCTGACGTGTTAATAAAATGTTTAAGGAAATTCCAAAATTTCATTGAAGGAAGACGATAAAGAATCGTAAAATGTCTATTTGAAAGGCGTGTTTTCTTTAATAACCATAAATTACATTAAAACTTATCGAGCACTTTAAAAAAATTGCCTAAATTTTATTGAGCAAATTTTATGTTTGTTATTTAATTGCATTTGCGATTTTCTATATTCGTTTAATGGGGATTTTTTAACGCTCTTTGCTCAGTGAAAGTTTATGTTGAGTCAACGGTATTATTTGATTTCTTTTTTAAAAGTACTTCATTTATTTCCTAATCTTTTTCTGATGGCTTCTTTTGATCCATCGCAACCAAAGCATAGAAACTTCGACATAAATTCTTCCACTTTCCAGAAATCGAATCGATTTAAAACCCTTCATCGAGATATGATAATCGACAATCGTTTCAAGGTAACTTCACGCCCAATTATATCAAAATGCAAATAATGTTTATCTTCATCTTTGTGTTAGTGAGTCTGTCTCCGTGTGTGTCTCATTTGCAGCTTGTCCTTTGGCTTGTAATCCATCTCGATGTACATTGGATCTGTTGCTTTCTCCGTTGTCAGTCTTCTTGGTCGTTTCTGAGTGGGTGGAAGGCGAATTCGCTTAATTACAATACATATTTGCGTAAGCTGAGTGTGTGTGTGGGCTGTGCATTTTCATGTGTGCGTGTTTTGTCATTAAGAGACATTAAAGCAGCAACAATGTTACTCTGCGTTGCGGTAAATTAAAAGACAGCCTTAAGCCTTATTTGTGGTCGTTGCAGTTCGGTGCTCATTGATGTCAATATTTGAGAAACACAATAATTTGCGTAGAAACTTTGTTGGCAAGAGGAGAGAGGGCACAGGATTTTATTGGGGCAGCGGTTGACCACCCAAGGACCACGCTCGAAAAGTACGTGCAGTGAAATTAATGTACAGTCTGAGCCGATTCAATCGGCATTTATTCAAGCCATTTGAGGAAATGTTTAACTTTTCCAGGATGAAGTTGTTATAAATCAGGATCAATTATTAGAGATTCGATATGGCCAATTCCATTCACATTTAAAATCTGCCCGAATTCTGGTTCCAATCGCAATTGCAGTTCCAATAGGATTCTGTTTGCATTCTGTATCCAATATCATTTAGTTTCCAATTGGATTCCTTTCGAATTTTTCTTCCAATCGTACTCAAATTCCAATCGTATTCTGCTTCCAATTCCAATCGCATTCTAATTCCAATCGCATTGATTTTGATGCTGATTGAAGTCAAATTGAATATCGTAACTCCTTTGCGTTACGTCGTTAATCACGTGACGCCATTCGATTGAATTGCTTTAATTGATTGACTGCTGCAACGCAATGCTGCGTAACGAACGTGTTGCCAATTTCACGAGAGTTCAATTTGGGATTTTATTCGCTTTTAACGTGGAAACAAATAAAAAAATTCCGCATCTGTGACGTGTGCCGAGTGCCGAGTGACAGCCAAGCTTCCGAAGCGCTAAAACGAAACTTTTTATGGGTTCGAAGGATCTGTCAAAAGGAGAAATGAAAAAAGGAGTTAAAATCAAAATAAATAAAGGCAAATATAAAATAGAATCTTTTATTGCATCGAGTTGGAGTTGAGCTGAAGTTGATTAGCGGAGGGGGACGCAGGAGAAGCAAATCGAAAGAGGTCACGGCAAAAGTTATCTGTGGATCTGTTGGAAATTCCGATTGAGTTGTGTGTCAGATGGAAAACGTGAAAGTTACATAAGAAAGCGAGACCGTTGAGTGTGTGAATGAAATTGGACTTTGCTTTTACTGCTTCTAATTCAATTAACTGATTATCGCTTAGCCAAGTTAAAGTCAACATTCAGCAAGGTTCTCCTTTCGGGTAGATAAAAGATCTTTATAACCTCAATAAATTCCAAGATTTCCTCAGGAATCATAGCGACTATCGCTCAATTGATCAGCGCTTTCAACAACGGCAATTCCTGCGCCTGGCTCGGTGCAGCCGAAGGATCTGCTGTCGGTCTGCATAGACACATGTCATCGTCCAATTTATCAATTCGTTCCGCCGCTTTTTACGGCTCCTGTTTTTCCATTCTTCGCCGAATTCTTTATTCTTAGATTCGTCGTTAATTTTAATTTTTATTTCGCTGTTCAAATAAAGCAAACAGTTTCCGGTTCCGGATTTAATGGCGACCATATAAACTTGCATGTGTCGACTTGCCAGCCAGATAAGGTTCCCCTCCCCCTGGCCCCACCCCATCCTTAGCTTTAGCCGTAAAATAAACCTGAAAATCTGATTCTATTCGTGCGGCTCGTTTGGCGCGTAAAAATTTGTCTCAAAGCCAACGGATGACGGCGCGCGGTCGACGGTGAACCTTCTATAACAAAGCGTCGAAAAGAATTTTTATAAAAAAAGCCTTTATAAAAAACGAAGCAGCAGAATAAAAATTCGAGCTTTTCATATCCGAGCTCGTGCAAATTATTGCTTCCTTATTATTGCATGTATTCGTTCGTTCGTTGCTGCTTCGATTATATTTTGATATTCTTTTATTACGCCGTCGCGCGTGGAATGCAATTTATTTAAATAGAGGAATAAAAATCATGAAAAGCTTGCGACTCGTAAATTTTGCATTTCTTTTCATCGTCTTCGCTTGTATTGAATTTCACGCTTTTGTTGCACTCGCTGCCTGGCGATAAAATATGAGGCGATACGTAAGCGCCTCAGTCGCAGTCGCAGTCGGCGTCGGCGTCAGCATCAGCGTCGCCCTCGTCCGTCCATGAAGCAAACAGATACGCAGCTTCAGCGAGGAAAAAAATGGGGAGAAAATAACCGAGTTGCGGGTAATAAAAGGAGTTCAATTAAAATACTTCTCCGTTTACATGGAGCGCCTTCCTCCGCTGCAGCAGAAATGCTTTTAAGGGCTGCTCGAATATCAGGGTTGCTGAAGCGTTCGGAAAAGGAGCTCCCAATCAGGCACGTTTTTTGAATTAGTTTAGACGTGGCTGGATAATGAATGAGTGAATGAACAGCGTCATTAATTGCAAATTCTTATAGAATGATTGAATTCAATTTTTAACTATTAAAAAAGCGTTTATTTATTTATAAATTGATTGTTATAATAGCTAACGAAGTGTTCAATAATCGTTAAATTTTAATTAGAAAATATCTCAAATATTTCAGAATAATTTTTCTTTATAATAATCAATTAAATTCATTTTTTCCCGCCGAATGTGTGAAGTTTAGCGTTAATTTTAAGCGAACGACATTCCTCTTTCGCGTTTTCTCCTCCATCTTCCTCTTCCCTTACTGTATTGCCCTCCTTTCGTCTTCTTCCTATTGTACTAAAAGTAGATATTTTTACATACTTGTTCGTAGTGAACTTCCGTTTCCGTGGCATGTTGAACACGTTGATGAATGCGAAGACGGCGACGCTGCAGCGCTAAAGTCGCAGTCGCCTCTGCCACCCACGCCAACTCTCCTCCTTCCCTCCGTCACACGCACCATCATTGAACGAAGCAACCTCAAGAGTTGCCATGCATTTTGAGTTTTAATTTAATTTTTACAAGTTTCCGTTTTCCACGCCGCAGACGCGTCGATTTTTGCTTTTTTCTACTCCGGAAAGTATGCAACTGTATCGGATTTCTTTGAAAATGTCTTCGTGCTGCAGTCTTCGCGAACCTCTTCAGCCCTACACCAACGAACGGCGGTTGTTATTTGCGTCGAAGTAATCCGGGTAATTATGGGGATTTTTCGGGTATTTTTTAGCGCGCTCTTCGCTTATTAATTAGTTGCCGCTTGCGTTAATTTAAAGTCGTTTTTGTTTAGCTTGTTTCCCTAAAAGCATGCAAAGCTTTTTGCATTTAATGCGGCGCCAGAGAAAGAAACGGTTAATGAGCAGCTGTGCTTACGTTAATTTAAAGTAATTAACTTCTTTTGGAGCAGCGCAGCGCAGAGCAGAGCGTCGCTGCGTTGTTATTCAATCTGGCAACATGATGGAAGAAGCGGCGGTGGGGGATGTGGCTTCATAATGGCAGTGGAGCCAGTGGCTTTGTTTTCAGGTGGCAAATGTATGGATAAAAGAGGCGCTTTAAAGAGGTTCTACGTGATGAGATTGAAGCACACATTAAACGAACTCGTTTAAGATTGATAAATTTATGGAGGCATTAAATCGATTTACATGAATGGCATTGGCGCTTCCGGCGGTGCTTCAACTCCACTTGGAGGCGGTGCACGACTCGCGGCAATAAAATCCGAGCCAACGAATGCATGAGTTTCCGTTCGACGTCCATAAAAATCATCATCGTTGAAATTGAAGTTCATCTAGAGCAATAAATTCATTGCGAATTCCATCCAACAACTGGATTTTAACAGCTTTTATTGTCGTCTCCTCTGCTCCCTGCTCGCCCAAAGTTAACTCGTTAGGTTTGTGTTTAGGTTGTGTTAGACACACGTCATTGGTTTGTTATTCAGCGCGAACGCGAGCTCCTTCAGCGGCTTAAGTAATTGTGGACAGGCAAGGAGCAAGGAACTTCTGCAATATAAAAATCCTTGCAACGATTTTAAGCAGCGTCAACGAGTTTTATGGCAGCATTGCTCAAGTGGCGTGGCGGCAAACACAATATGGCCAAGTCGTAAAAATATTTGCCAAAAACAAGTGAATTTGCATTGAGTGAAGAGATGAATAGTTGAGGAGCCAAGAAAAGTAATGTGCTCTGGGAGGAGGGTGACAGTTAGAGGGGGATGAGTGGGAGGTGTAACGGGGTGTAACAAAGCCTGGAAAACAAACAATTTTATGCATTCTTTGGCAATTTAATTTTGTCCCAATTTTTATTGTTTTTCGTGCGCTTTCTCTGTGAAATCCATGATAGAGTTGTCGTCTGGAGGGAGGGGAGGGGATGAAGAGATTCATCCTTGTTTTTAATGTTGTTATTGCTGCAGCTACACTTGTTATCTGTCGCGCTTTGTTAAGAAGCAATTGATTTATTTCAAAGCCAAATTTTGCACGAATGTGGTTGTTGTTGTTGTTGTTTTTGTATATACCTTCATCAGGAAACTGGTGTGAAACAACGAAGTGTAGAGTTGCCAACACATGGACTGAATTTTTCGCTCATTTAAATTGTAATAAATGTTTTAAAGCCACGATTATAAAAAAAAACTAGTAAGGGTACCTTCGGTCAGACCGAAGCTTATATACCCTACATCCCGCCGATTTTCCCCATTTTCAATACAGAGTTATCTATGATGGCAGAGAATATTCGTACCGAATTTCAAGTCAATTCTTCCAACCGTTATTCTGGAATTGCGGTTTATATCAATGTCATATGTTCGTGGGCGGACACGCCCATTTTTTTTAAAAATTTAATCTACCTGTACCGATGTATTCGGAAACAAAATTGAAGCTCAAAACTAAGTCTACAAGTTGAAATATTGTTAAAAGAATTAGTATTTGTTAAAAAAGTAGGCGTGGCGCTGCACCGATTTATCCCATTTTCAATCCCACAGAGTTTCGGATGACAAAGAATATACGTGCAAAATTTCATCGCGATAGCTTCATTCGTTCTCCTGTAATCGTGATTTCCACAGACAGACAGACAGACAGACAGACAGACAGACAGACAGACAGACAGACTACGGACATGGCTAAATCGACTCAGGAGGTGACACTGATCAAGAATATATATACTTTTCCATACCTGCCACGCCTCCTTTAATGCGTTACACACGGAAGCACAAAGTGAATATACCCTCATTCCTTCGGATGTAGGGTATAAAAACAATTAAAAGTAATGATTCTGTTTCGTGAGTAATTAAATAATAATTAAATTAAAAACAAACAAATAAAATTCAATTAAAGTTTATTAAAGGCACCGAGATGGAAAAGAAGTTGACAATATTTAAAGAGTTTGAGTTGCTTAGAAGCGATATCCTTTTGGGATTGGGAATAAATTCATAGAAATTGGGTATCTGGCAGCTTGACTTTTTCCTCTCCGTTCTCCTTTTCCCCTTCTTCCCTTTCTTCTTGTTCTGTTTGCTTCTTGCGCTTCACAAGAGGTCAACAAATCCGCAATTCTTTTTAGCAATAAATTGTGCAAAACTTCTTCGAAAAGTTGCTTGTTTGCTGTTGTTATTGTTGTTGTCGCCGGATGTCCCAGCAGTGCAACTTGTATAAATTCAGCGCCAGATTAAAGTGAAAAAACTGTACAATGGCATGGATTAAGCCATGTGTTGTTCTCGTCGACGTTTAAACGCAAAGACGAAGGACGAAATTTTAATTTATTATTTTTAGTTTTGCCGTTTTGCTTTATTGCCAGGATTTGCTTTAAGTTTTACGGTGCAGAAGTTATTTATAGTGGCCATAAAAGGGAGAAAACAGGAGAGATTTGTGTGTTTGTGGCGTGGTTTACACAAACAAACTCCGCTTTGAACGCCGTTAAATGCAATCAATTCGGCTTCTTATCGATTGTCGATAATTAACGAGCTTTTCAACGGCTTGCAAATTGTTGCAATTAACAGATTTTCTCCTGTCGTTGTTGTTGTTGTTGTTGTTGTTGTTGGTGTGGTCAAATTAAAGAGCAATAAATTGCCCTGGAAAAAGCGATGAATGAAAGAGAAAAGAAGAAAACAACGCGCATTGATTTATATTTAATTAGTAAAAACGGAAATGAATTTTTAATAATCAACTCGTTAAGAGTGAAAAATTACGTAAAAAAATCAAACAAAAAAAAGAACACGAATTAATAAACTCCGTAAAAGTCGTCCTTCGCATCGTTTCCATCATCCTTTGAGCTGCGTTACAACAGCAACAGGATTATTTTCACGCGTTACACACTCACACGCGCTGCATTTATTATGCAATTCATTTAAATTCATGTGATCTGCATTAAGAGTTGCCATCATTATTTTAATAACTCGCTGGGATTTTAACTCAATCCACCGACGACTCGCCACGAAAATAACGACTCTTATTTCGCAGTCGTAGTCAGCGGCGCAGCTGGCAGAGAAGTGATCTTTCTCTCTCTCTGCCTTCGCTCTCAGTCCACTTTAAGTCATGCCAGTTTCCACCTTCTACTTTAACGTAACTTTATTATGACAACTTTGTAAATTTTACTTCCGTTGAAATGCATTCATGCATTAAACAAGAATCACACATACACACTCCATACACAC
This sequence comes from Thecophora atra, assembly GCA_937620795.1. Classification (NCBI taxonomy): domain Eukaryota; kingdom Metazoa; phylum Arthropoda; class Insecta; order Diptera; family Conopidae; genus Thecophora; species Thecophora atra. Next base: position 71,955,118 of record OW569397.1, read on the forward strand.
CTCACACACACACTCTTCTCCTTCCCTCATTCATCGCTGCAAAACTTAAAGTTTAAAGCGTTGCCACGCTGCAGTGGAAAAGCTTTTTGTGAAATTAAAACCGCATCAACATAACTTCAAATTAAAATTGAACAGAGGTTTCGGAGAGGGTATGGGCATGGGCGTGGGCGTGGCACTGGAGCTGTGAAAACTGTTTGCTGTTTGTCCAGTGCGAATTCACTCCGCTTCTGCCTCAATAAACTATCGTCGATATTCGTGTGCAGCTCCACTTCAGCAACATTTGGCAACACCTGCACGAGCCATTTTGCGAAATGGCGAATTAGACGACAGGCGCGTGTGTCGACTGCTGTCCGTGTCGATGGTGGAAAGCATTTGCAAAATGAAAATAATGAAAGCATGGAGCAAAACCCAAAAGAGGAGGGAAGTCGACGAACGATACAGTCACTTATTAAACACTAAAAATCCTGCAATCAATTGCAACTTCAAAATAACACGGAGTCATTTAAATATTAAAGTCCTTAAATACAAATTTAAAGCGTATAATTTCAGTTCTTGCTGATGAAATTCATGTAAAAAGGAAAAGGACGAGATGAGGATTTGTTGCGCGTTGAAGCGTGAACGCATCAGTTTATCGGGAGTTGAATCGGTGTTGGGGAAACGAGGAAGTAAATTCTGCCCCTTTTTATGGACATTTTAAAGAGATATGCGAGGCAGTATCTTCCTCATAAAGACTTAAAGCGCTTTAAAGGTTATTCAACTACAGCTCTAAGGATGTCTCCTTTATCTTCGCTGCGTGCCGGTCAGTTTTGGGCCGGTAATTGACAGCAGGAGGACGCAACAACCGAATTTCCGCAAGCAACTCGAGACGTTTGCCGTTTAAATTTCCTCGCTGTCATGCAGCAATTATTGGCCAAGTATTTCGACAGGTCGACAAAGAGTGACGCTCCGGACGTCTTCGGCAGTGGAAGAGGGTACAGCGTTGCCACTTGACCATGAAATAAGCCACTAAATACTTGAACATGCTACAGTAGCTTGGAGATCTTCGTGGGTTGCAAATAGAGAAACTCTCATCTGATTTGTACAAAAACAAAATTTCATATTATTTTCCTCGAGAGATGAGTTAATTGTATTATTAATAATATGTTATATCTTTTGCTTAATGCTTAATATTAAATTGATATTGAAACTCTCATTAAATAGATAAATAAATATAATTAGGCGTTTAATCTTTCTCCTGTAAACGTGATTTTCGCATAGAGACAGGCTAAAGGAAAGGATATAAAGATCCTGCACCTGCCTAAAGCAACTGTGGAGGTGACGATGATCAAGCATCGGTCTACTTTTCCAGATCTTGTCCTTTAATGCGCTACAAAACGAAAGCAACACGTAAATATTACCTCATAAATCTATAGAAATTAAAGGATATTTTTTCGACATTCCTCTGCTGCAGGTGGCAACACTGGGAATCGTTTTCGTTCCTTCAAGATGTTGTTCGGTTTTTGATGTTCTTTAATTACGTGAGCTTAATTATGGCTTGCGAAGGAAGTGTGTGAAGGTGTGTGTGAATATTCTAATAATTATATGTTTTCTTGTCTGCTTGTATGCATGTTCGTATCATTTTAACCTATTTACATACTATCGAAAGCAGAAAACTGAACATGACAGGCATTATAATGACAACAACAACAACAACAACCACTTACAACAAATGCAAATTTATAATAATGATAATTATTGCTGTTTAAAGTCGATTGTCATGTGAGTTGGAAATATTTGCAAGTGACATGACAACAACAACAGAAATAAGCAAATTCCTGTTGTCAGTATGTGTGTGTGTGTGTGTGTGTGTCTGCTCATCGAAGAGGAAGAACAATATGACGAAGAAGAAGAAGAAGATACGGCCATCAGTGTCACGTTTAGCGTCTCAGAGGAAATTAAAAGTGATACCAACGCAGCCAGTTTTCAGTGCAAGTGGTTGCATCTGTGTGTGTTTCTACGGCTGTGTGTGCGTGTCTGTCAACCCGATTAACCTCCATCCCCGATAACGGAGCCTAATTGGAATTTATGCGCGGTTTAAATGATTTTCCTTGTATGCGTGGTTTTCTTGGCTGAATTCGTGTGTGTGTTTGTGTGTTTCGCTGTATTATAATTAAACTAAACAATGCAATCTTTGAAGCTGTCCATCGCCGCTACACGGACACACCCCTTCATTAGCTTCATCCGCCTCTGAACGCCCGTCGTCATTAACGCCGCTGCTGATGGCCACAAACGGCTGTCCGTTGGGTGAATTTAGTTTAATATGTGGATCCGTTTAAATATCTGTGGCACCGCAGGACAGTGACAACTACAACAACAAGAAAAACATCAACACAACACCGACAACAAGGGGGAACAACAACAACAGTGGCTAATATAGGCAACAGTTTCCTTGGCTGTCGATGTTGAGGGTGAGATGTGACTATCAAAGGACCCAGTTTCGCAGTTGTTCCTTGGAAACAAAAAGCCTCAATATATAGCCTTAAATATATAGCTGTGCGACGTGGTTTAAGTGGCACTTAAATGAATAAATTAATAATAATAAAGATTATTTACCACATATAACAAATCTAACAGAGCTCATTTTTGAAAAAGTCTTGATTTATTATTTCAAGTAATTTTTAAGTATTTTCCTATTTCAACCGTTTTATTAAACGCAGTCTCGCAATGAAAATTATCATATTTTCAGTGGGTTTTCTCCGTTAACTCGAATGAAATTATTTACTTTGTATTAAATGACATTAATAAATACAACTTTATTAAAAACAGCTGCTCTCTGAGAAAGAAGAAACCTTTAACAACTTCTCTTCGTATTTTATTTGTTGCTTTGGTCGCTGGAGCTCTCACGCTCACCGATCGCCAGCTTCAACTTCAGCCAACGGTCGCTCTGTTGGCGAACCGTTTCTCTATTGCGGCTTACTGTAAATCCACTTCGCCGGCTACTCGAGTCACGTACACAGCGCCGCTTCATACTGTGTTTCTTTGAAGTGTTACGGCGAAGCAGCAGCCGTAGCTAAGTGCACAATGGGAGAAGTCTTCAGTCAAAAGACGAATTAAATCTGTGAAACGTCTCTTTACTCACTCAAGCAGCAGTTTTGATACGAATTTAATCGCTATGTCCCACTGTGCTCCGTGACCAACGCCGTCTAGACCACAAGATGTGCAACAATTCCGCGTACAACGCAATGGAAACGGACTGAAATAAGCTCAGCGGGCTGACGTAATAAACACGAATTCATGCCACTGACCAGAGGCTCGCAACCGACGGCGGCCGAGCGGCGACGAACCGTTCGATGCCTGTTACTCGTTCAGCTGCACTCCACGGTGTTGTTCGCTGCTTTCGTTGGATCAGCAACAGAGCAGCTTTTAATGTGTCTCCCAATCTGCTGCTCTCTCTCTCCCCTCTCACGCTCATTCGCTCACTCGCTCTCTGTCACATGCTGGAGTTTCGTTCGTACGATGGCGCTCAACGCGAACTTTCAGAGCAGCGGCTTCTTGGCCAAGTCGATGTCGGAGCGTGGCTCAGTTGGAAGTTTCGAAGCACGCACTCTGCACGTAGCTACGACGATCGCTCGCTCGAGAACAAGTCGCGCCGAGTGGAGTTCGTTTGAACGGTTCAACGGGTTTCACTGAGTCAACCCAGTCTCAAGTTTCGCTGCAGCGTTTCTTTGTCGAAATTCGTGCTGAATTCGTTGCCGATTAATTGCGATTTTGCGGTGAATGCCGGCTGTTGTGGGCTGCTAAAGCATCAGATTGCACATCGGGCATCGGTTGCCGTTCTGTCCGTCTGTCATTGCCAACAATTTCGCTTTCATCTGCTGTTAAAAGTTGCTTGAGAAGTGATTTTAAAAGTTGCTGCATCTAGTCTCGAGGTGGTTTCGTTCACCGGTCAAAGTCAAGCAAAGGATCATGGACAACGCTTGGCGTTTTCGCTTTGTTCTCTTCACTGCTTTGGCACTGATGCTCTTCGGCGACTTTTTCGGCTACGGCGTCAAGTCCGACACGAACCAAGCAGCGGCCAAGTTCCAGCGATCGAACGCCGACATCGAAATAAGCGAAGGTGAGTGAAAGGGTGACGATCGAACAGTGGGTCATATTCACGTTGCTGTGGATGATAGAAACCCTTATATAGTCATTAATAATGGGCTTTACTTCGTTCATCGCGTTTCTGTTGCCCATTAATTTGTGTTTTTTTAAGTGTATTTCATAAAATAACAGTAATTTTCATTTAATTCACTTGGCTACTTTTTCGCATTTGGAAATAGCTTTTGCGAAGGTCTCAATTAACTATTCGCAGTTGAATGGCTTACAAATTAAATCAAGTTTTTACGAATTCTGCTGCTCAGTCGGTTACTTGAGCGCTCGAAGGCGATGATGCGCGCTTAGCAGAAGCCGCTTCAAGCAACACGATCGATTAACTGCAGCGGGCAACGACGGACGACGGATTCATCGAACCGCATCCGTGGTTTCCCAAACGACGCGAAGCCCCACGAAACGCATGGCAATGGGTTAAATCGATGAACACGGGTCACATTAAAAGTGAAAGCCGCGTTTTTCTTCGTTCCTAAGTACAGAAAAACATCGCTTCATTCACTCGCTGCCAGGCGCAAGTCACGTCAATAAGAGCAGCGACTTTCTTTTAGGTTTTTCGCAATCTGAAATCCCATTTGAAGTCTGAAGAGGCTTTTAATAGTTTTCAATTAATTTCGGAGCTGAATTACGATTCGTAAATCCATTGGCTGTGGAAATGTGAGTTGCTTAAATGAAAAATGTTAATGAAATGTTCACCAATTAAAAGATTATTTACTGCAATCGTTGAGAAGAGTGAAAAGTTGTTAAAATTCATAAATCCAAACAAGTTTTCACCTTTCCCCAGCATCGAATTGAACTGAAAATGCAATCAATTTTTAGTCCAAAGATTCGAGGGAGTTTCTCAACGTTGCAGTCATTAAATTCCTCATTCAATGAACGATTTTTATTGATCAATCGAAATGCAGCGCCGTGTCGAATTATCATTTAATTGCCTTGAATATTTGGGGCTAAAAAGTGAATTAGCAATGAGCATTCACCTCGTTTCCACCCGAGTTTAAGCTAATCACTTCCTCATCTCGACGCACAGCTGACGTCAAGGTTCGTGATTTTAACTCGGCTTTAAATTACATGTTGTCGCTGCTTTAAACACAGCACTACGATTTCCGCTCGAACAATGAAACATGTCATGAGTTTTTTCTGCCGAATTAATTTGCGTGCGTCGTTTAAAAGTCGAGTGAATGGTTTAAGCCACCGGACGTTGAATGGAGTTGCTGCGATCAGCACTCGAAGCGACCAACCAATTGACAAAGATCAACAATATCACGTTTTTTGCCAACTTTGTTAATTGATAAATTTTTAATTTCAACTCATTTCTTTTTTCCGTTTATTTCAAGTTGATTCTTTTTCTTTTTGGGCCACGAATTTTGCAATGTAGCAATTATTTTAAATAGCTTTAAATATGATTTCTGTTGACGGTTAGCGTTCCCTTTCGATTCGAAACTAGTTCCAAAAAACACTCATTGCTTTAATGCCAACTTCTCCAGTTAATTAACGGCGTCGTTTTTGATATTACGTCAACGTTACGTTCCAAGTTCGGCTTGGAATAATAACAAAAGCTAAAAATAAACATAATTTTCGATAGCAGCTTTTATTTCCTTTTGCTCAAATAAACAGCGAATCTGAAAAAAGAACACACAAATGTTAATTTTATATTCAGAAACAACAAATTAATAGAATCACAATAAATTGAAGAATGAGAAACTGGTTTGTACTTAACTACAGTACACACTCGATAACGCGAGGTTAAGTCAAGGCTGTTCAAGCCAAAACAAAATCTATTCAGTCTCTTTTAATTAAAGTTCACCAACAGAGAGAGAGAAACCACTATATATTAAATGTTAGAAAGAATTCTCATTGAATTACTTTACAAGATATACTTATTGATACTCTGATTTTTATTGATATTCAAACAATAATTAAAAAAAAAATTATAAATAAATACAATAATTAATAATTACAATAAATACAGAAACCTTAACTCGACATTATTTACTTCTAGTTAAATATAACAACGTAATTAAATAGGAAAAATATTTAAATTAATTTCTTTGTTTTAATATTACCTATAGTTTACTTAACTGCAGACTTAACTTTTTCTTAAACTCCAGAACTAATAGACTTTCTCATAATATCGATTTAATTAACAAACTGCAGTTAAGCCGAAGTAAAAGTACAGATTAGTATTTAACTGTGCATTGTTAAAGCGCTTCACAGTTGATGACTTTAACAGGCTTTTCTGGTAGTTAAATTTTCCTTTACAGCGCTTTCCTTTACGGGAATCAAATGTTAGTTTAGTCAACTGTTAACGCAGTTATTTAAATTTAATTACAACTTAATGACAGTTGCGTTAGCTTTTTATTGATATTAATTCGCCTTATTAAATTTCGTAGTTCAATTTTATTATTTTATTATTAAGAAAGGGGAAATATTCGAACGGTTTTTGAATTTTAACATTGCTTAAAGCTAAGTTGAATCCTAGCTTAACTGACTGACTTGACTTAAACTCATCAACTTTGTGATATGTACGATGAAAGTGTGATGATATTCTATTCTAAAATATTTTTACTATTATCCGAAGCTAATAAATGAATAAATCAACTGAGATTCAACGGCTTTAGATGAGAATGTCATTGGGTTTTACTCGCTTTTACACATAATGAAACAGAATATTGCGGTTTTTTTAAAGCAACACGGTAAAAATAATAATAGGAAACTTTATGAGCAGCTGTTTTAAACCACAGTCACTTGGAAATACCTAGAAAATTTAAGGATACGTTGAAATTAAATACGAATTTGGTTTTTAAACATATTGTGCAATGAAACAGAAAAGCAGAATACGATTTTATTACAAAAATAAAGTAAAAAAATATTTTCTTCTAAGAATAAAATGAATATTTTATAGAATATTCGGATTTAATAACGAATTTTATTGAAGATTTCCTTATTAAAACAAATAGATTACTGATTTTTAACAAATATTGATATGAATTTGTTGATGCAATGATCGTTGATCTAGAATAAAGAAATGCCATTATTAGGTCCATTGAAACAGGGAAAAACGTGAACACTTAATTTGATGTTTTTGGAGGTGGCCGAGTCGACAGAGCCATTGCCAGTACCGTTCTATACAAGACATTTGTTATTTGAGGTTGTTCTTCTTATCGCCATTGCACTGTACCTAACGTCACTTCAAAGCCAGACAAATATCATAGTCTAAATTTGCTCAAGGCCGTCAGTAGTCGTCTGTTGATGTATAGTATTTACCTTCGTTTATCTCGAAAAAGCAAAAGCTAATGCATTATAAAATTTATTTCATTATTATTCATTCAATAACATTTATTTGCCTTTAGTTTTTGCTTGGGTGGGAAAAACACTTAAAAAAATTTCGGAACCTGTCGTGAAAAGACGAAATTTAATTCGGTCAAACATCGAGTCGTTAAAAAGAACAGATCGCATCAGGAAAGGCGATCGAATGAACTTGGCTTCCATAACTTTGCTTCAGTGTTTTTAACCTTCCTTCCATCGTCCGAAATAATAATTGATTTTTCTAAAAATTAAAACCTTAAATTAATTAACTTTTGGATTCGTCACGAGCAATTAAATCATAGATTCGAAGATACGCTACATTCAATTATCTTTTCACTCTGTTTCGGTCGATGTTCACCTGTTGTGCACAAGTTTCTTGGTCATTATCGCTATCATCAGCTCCATCAAAAAAGTATTTAGAACAGACCACGATTGTCTGATTTTTCGTTTTGTTTTGGTTACTCGACAAATGGAAGGAAAAATCATTAAATTAATTATTGTTTCAACTTAGAAACGGTGATTCAACGGGCTGAATACATTCCAAAGGCCGCCGTAGTTCAATTTACATTCTCATTAACCTCAAATCAATTATTAACTGATTTAATTTCAAGCCAAGATCGTCAAGTTGAAGGTGGCTATGAAATTATTCCTTCCTTTTTCAAATTGCCCCATTTAAATTCTCGTTGAAATTAATTCAATTCGTGCTTCAACAGAAATTTCTTTATTAATAAAGCAATTGTTTATAGCGAGTGTATGTAAAAAGCTTTAATTATTTTTGTTTGTATATTTAGATGCGGAAATTGATGAGTTCTCGGCGGTTGCTTCCTTGAAGGAGAAACGCGACCTGGCGAAAACACAGCTCACCGATGCCATAAAAGAGTCCTGCCTGCCGAAGATGCTCTGCGAAATGGCATCCAAGGCGGATTATCTGCTCACAGAGAAGGAACGCGATCTGCTGCACCTGATAAGGTAAAACTCGAAAGTGATGAAAAGCAAATATTTATTGTATTCACAAAAGCCAAATTAATTGCAAATGAAGCACAAACAACAATTCTAAAAGCAAACACAATTAATACCAGACTTTAATGAATTTATTACATTTTTATGGTTTCCGAAGAGGAGAAACAAACGCATTAATGCTTAAATTGACAATAATTGACAATAAAATTAATAGCAACATTAAAACAAATGTATTTGAGAATATGAGTTTTTGTAGACGTTTATTTCAAAGTTTTTCTATTAGAATTCCTCATATTTCGATGCGTTGTTTCTCTGTCAACCTTCACGGTTTCTTCTTTTAACATTTAAAACACACAGCGATTTATGTTTGTAGAAAAAACTACGGTTTAATTATAGGCTAATGTTTATGAGCTTTTGGTTTTGTAATAATTGCAATGTTTTTTTTTGTAAAAGTCATTGACAATCAACTCGCAATGTAATAGAATAAAAAACTCTTCTGTCCAACTGCGGCATCGAGGAACCGCTGCGAATCGTAATTTGAAATAAATTTTTACTATTTTTTCCCCTTCTATGGTAATGAGTTTACATATTGTACACTGCAACAACAAATAGTAATGTAGCAACAATTAATAATGGCAAAAAATTAAAGACAATTCGAAAGATTCTTGAAAAATAATCTTCAAATTGGATATTAATTGCATTTTGGGATATTTTTTCTTGTTGTATACGTTCATTAGCTTCTATTTGCTTTTGTTGTTAGCTATTTTAAAAGATCGATACGTGTTTTGGATCTGCACTAACCTTGGAATCTGAAATTTTCTGCTTTTTTGGCTCTGACAGATCGTCGACGATGTCGCTCGCCATGAATGGGGCGCCCAGCAAATGGCACTTCGCAGCGCACATGGGCGAGTTGCTGCGTTTCACTGGCGACAATCTGAGCGGTCCCATCGGCTGCGCCCATCTCTGGCCCAGCTGCCCCATCAGCTCCAAGCAGCTGCTGAAGTTGTCCTATAAAGTAAAATTCTGAAAGGCAGGACCTCGGCCGAGAATGGAAAAGCCGCCCATGGAACCAATAACAACAATAACAACAACAACACAGCGCACAAAAGCAACAGCAACAACAACAGCAGCACGACGTTGATCACACTTTCAATTAACGGTTACTTTTCTGTATTCAATTGTAGTTGAACTTCGCAGATTCTCCATCGCTTGAAGTTTCGAGACTTCGCTCTGTCACTTTTGTAAATAAATCAAGATTTTTTCCACTTAATGTAGTTGCTAAGCCAATTGAATATTGAATACATTTGAGAATATTTCTCCTTTAAAACAGCGACAACAACAAAAACCCGATTTAGCATTGATTGTGAAAAACTTGAAGCAGCTTCGTGATAATGAAAATTGTTGCTAGTGTCGCTGTCGTTGCTGTTGCTTTGCCTTGAATTAAGTTTGTGTAAATAAACGTTTTGCTTAGCTTTTAGTGACTGAAATCAACTTGAAAATAATGGAAAAACTGAAACTGAACTCGGGAAAACGCGTAACTCGTAACAGTTTTTTGTAAATGTAATTTAAGAAATCCTTGAAGGAATATCTGACCGCTTTTAGTATATCGAATAGTTTTACAGAAAGATTGATTGAAGGAGAGAAAAAAGAAGCACGAAATAAAAACCAGAAACATTTATATAGCTTTTTACATTTGATTCCTTTCTTGGTAGTTTTAAGGAAACAAGAAAGGAGAAATACAAAGCAATGAAGTGTAATCAGTGAACATAGGAGCGAAAGTAAGAGGAGAGGAGCTGAACGCTGTAAGGGAAAGGATAGACGACGCTGTAAAGGTCACGAGGTGCAGCACAGAAGTTGGATTTTTTCAAGGCGCTTTTATAAAGGTCACTTGAATGGCAGTCAAAAATTCTGAGCCATGTTTGGTGATTGTCCCAAAAATCACTGCTGCTGAACGCCGATTTTTTACAAATTAGTTTACAATTAAAATATAAATTAAAGTAGTAGATTTTATTATTTGTGAGTTTTATTTATATAAATAAATACAAAAATAATCACTTTTTGGAGGATAGCATAAAAAATATCCCCAAAAAAGGCAATTTTTCAAAGGCCTGTTTTATTTTACTTTTAATATTTTTTTAATGTCCTTTTTAGTTATATGTTAACGTCTTGTACTCAGATTAGCGATGGGTTCCTCGCGTATTCAGAAAAGACCACGAGTTTTCGGATTACTTCCAAGTCATGCGGCTGCAGATGCAAAAACAAGCGGCTGGCGACTCTTTCTCAGTGACTAGTTTTAACTTTCATAATCTTAATTCGTGTAATGCTTATTTTTATTTATTTTTCGTGTGGAATTTCAAAAGAAATGCATGCAATACATTTTCAATCGACGCTCAGCTTTCTTTGGGTGTTTGAATTCTTACGTCAGCAGGAAGTCTTCGGTGTGGTGCTTCGTGCACGCCAACACGACGCCACTCTTCGACGCGCAACGAGCTCGTATTTCTGTCGTGTTATGATGTAACTGCCAACTGCGATACAGCCGCAGTGAACTACTTCACCTGTTGGTAAATCCACGGCCGCTGCGACGCTTCACTCGCTACCGATCAACGCGGAAGAATGACAGAAACGGACCTGCAGTGGGTTGTACACTATGCGGCTGTCCCCAGCAGACGCTCCCTCAATCACAGTGACCAACTGCTTGTAATTGGAGCTGAGGTTGCTGTGGTTTTGAAGGGAAGAATCAGGAAAATACGAGGTGTTTTTCTTACGTGATCAGAGGCACTTTTCGAACATATTTAAAACCTTTGCAATCATTTGGAACACACAAAAGTACAAAGAAAAATAAATTTTCTATTTTCCATCAGCGAAATGATCCACAGCCACACCTAATTCAAACATTTTCATTACACAAAAACACGGTTTTCCACTCCAAACATTCTTTAATATGATAGTCTCTTTTAGTCGCTTCCGTGTGAGTTGACCGACTGTAGGGTGCCGCTAAATATACGAAATTTACAAGCTTAGAAAGGCCAAAGTCTGGTTTTCGTTGCTCTTTTTTTTCTTGTGTCTTTTTCGAATCAAATCCACGTCATGTCTGTCTGCTGTTTGTACATCTCTCGTTGTTGTTGTCGATTTGCACTTCATGTTTCTGTGGCGCGTGATTGAAAACAGAAGTGATTCAAGTCGTGTGCGTGCCACTTTTTTCTATTGTATTTAGGCCAAAACCCAAAGCGTTACATAAACGCCGCTTATTCAGTTCAATATAACAACAAACATGGCCAACATTCGTGTTTCTTGGCCTGGAATTTACGTTGCTTCTTCTGTTTTGGCTGCTTCCACTGAATTTTTGAGTTCGGTCTGGTTTATAAATGGTTTTTGTTGCCGTTTCTTCGGCGTCGTGTCGTTGCCAAAGCCGACGGTATTTACCAAAGCCGTTAACTCACTTTCACTAGCAGAGGCCTGTCTTTTGCTTCCTCTTCTCCTCCCCTCGACTGGTTTCGATGTTGTCATTATTGAAAGAGCAACAACAACAGCGTAAAAGTCAACACAGCCAACAAATTATTCAATCGCTTAACTTGGCCCATACAAAAGTTTGTCTTTTGCTGCTCTTGTAGTCTGCGGAGTTGGCTTTAATTGCTTGGCTTTCGGTTTTCGGCATCTTTTTCGTGTTCTGTCGTCCTCGACTGCGTTCGGATTGAGTCTGCCGTCAGTCGAACGCGGTGCGCGGTCGGAGTTGGATACGTCGACTTCTTTTCCGTCCTATAAAAGTGAAAGAAAATTAGAAAAATTGTAATTTCAACCTTTGAAGTAGTCTTTTTTACTCTCGCCACGTTTTTTTGATGACAAATATTAATTGGAAGTGACCACTTGACCCATTTGCATTTTTTGATTAAATCCCCGACCTCCGAGCGAAAAAAGGCGCAAAAAATGAATCTGCATCAAGTTATTTCAGTGTTGCTCATTCCAACTCTTTACGTTTTGTTCCTGTGGCTGGAGGAGGCCCTGGCGCAGAACCCTGACCCGCTGTTCGAGCTCCCCGTACAGTTGGTGGGATTTCCGGTGATTGTCTTGTCGGTGCGTTTGTCGCAGTTCGCCAAGAAGTTGGCCTACTCGTTGAGTCCAAGTGAGTGTGTTAATTGATTGTGAATGTACCTCTTTTAGGGGAAATAGAAGAGATGAAATATTCACATGTGTTACCAAAGTTAAAGTGTACATTTGTACCTCGCATAAATATTGAAATGAGGTCCACGACGTTGCTAGCTGAAGTCTTTAGTCTTAAATGATTTTAAAATTATTCAAAGTTGCTAAATGAAGCAATCGATTGTTATTTCACCGCCGGAATTAAATTTAGTATATCCTATAATTTTCCAAACATTTAGCAACTCTTTAGGGACTCATGACACGTCCGGATCATGAATCACCATTGCGTATACGTAACTTCAATTCCCTGGCCACTGTCGCCAATCGGAGCGCTTAGAAAGCCAATTGGAGAGTTTAATTAGAAGCGAGTTCTCTACGAATACAAAATATATTTGAATAAACAATGCTGTCATCTTCTTCTTCTCCAATTTTAGGTACCTACAGAGGGCGCTCGAAACGTGACGCTGCTCGGCTGGTCCATGACGCGGACATCGCGCACAAAACGATTTTGAGCGAATTCGGAGCAATGGCGTGTATTCTGGAGGAACCTTGTCGAGTCCATGCAACACGTCCACGCAGACACGCAGCAGGAGCGACGCCGCACGCCGCTTGGACGGATATTTTGAGGTGGGTCAACAGACGAGCCAAATTGCTACTTAAACTTAGTCTTCTTGAGCTTCCTTAAGTAGTCGCTGCTGCTCCTGCTTCTGTTGCTTCATGGCTCATTTGGTATGCGACTGCAGCAGTCATTCCTGCTCGTTGTCGTCCTGCTGCATCGGCAACCCACTCGAACGAGGCACAAAGCGTATCGAATGCTTTCCAATCAATTTTTATGCGAAAAATGCGAACTCATCTGTGCATAATTTAATGGCTCCTTCGCCGACGTCTTTGTCATGTCTGTCCTCCTCCGCCCGTCGTCCGCTTTCCGTCCAATGCTGAATTGTTTTCGCTTCATTATCTGCAGCGGTATCTGAACGATTCCGGCTCCAAACACGAAAAATCCAATAATTTAACAAAAGATTTCCAGAAACTTGTCTTTGTAAATGAAGAAGCAAATTTCGGCATCCTCCTCCTGACTTTCCCTTCCGCCCTCCCTCCTGCGTATTTCTTATTGAGCAATTTTAGTGCTCGGGAGATTTTTTCACAGCATTCGCACAGAGACTTTTGAACTCTGAGCAAATTATCAACGTGAAACGTTAAAATTATCAAAAGCTGTTCTTTTCTGGAAGGGGGAAAAGTGAGCGGAAGGGCGGCTACGGACAAAAGGTTCGGATCCTTGTAAGCATTTGACGCCAGTCGTAAAATACTCGAACAAAGCACAATAATAACAAGTTTTTACAGCGCTCAGTCGCTCACTTAGTCATTCATTAGACGAAAGACTCGAAGCCATAAACTCCACAGCAGCACTGACCTGTCGCAATGTGGTGCTGGGTTCGGCGGACGGCGACGGCGCCCTGTATCAAAAAACTTGCTTAAAACTTTGTGCGTTCGTTCGCGCTACATCGAACCCAGTCGCAATTCCATGAATTTTTCAAGCCACAACTCAGACTTTATTGCGTTGGTTGTGGCCAAAGTTTCGATTGCTGCGAAATCAGGGACTCATTTTTGCAACTTGTTTAACACCGTCGTTGGCGTTGTCGTCAGCATTAAAGCGACACAAATTAAAATCTTGTAGTCACAGCGTTGCCAGCAGTTCTTAAAATCTTCAAGGATTTCGGAGGGACACAAAGTCTTTAATGACAGGGAAGGAGATTCGAAGTAAGACGAGGAGTCGCCAGTTTTTGACAATTTCCATGGAAATGCGTGTATTTTAAGCTGCTGAATATCTGTTGCAGCTGAGATAAACTTTAATGTGTTGTGTTGCCTTCGAGTCTTTGTTTCTTCAGCACCCAACTAATGACAAAATTATATGCAATTCCTGTCAACTCAGGCTCGATTTTCGGCATGATCTTCCTGCTTCGTCCTTCCCAGCGTCCCCAAAGAATCCAATTTTCTTTAATTTCTAAAACAACTCTGAAACTTCTCCCGTTCGTGTCACCCACAGCGACCCATTGTGAGCGTCGTCTACTTCGAAAAGTGTTGCTACAAGCTTCATTCCGATTGTGGCCGCACTCTTCGCCCTCCTCCTCGTCCCATTCTGCTCCTTGATCCTCCGGAAAACCTTCGTAGCAGCTCGGTCGGCGTTCACGTTGTCAGAAGTGGTTTACTTCCCGAATGTTCGTGTCGTTGCTGGTCCAAGTGCTTGAAGTCGTTCGTCGATTGGCAGCTGGAGTGCTTTTGAATGTTTTGCTGCCTCCTTCTGCTGCCTGATGGTTTCCAATGCTTCTTCACGTCGCAAACCTTGATTAGAACTATTTTCGTGGCTGTCATGCTGCAGCAGTCAGCGTCTGGGCTGCTTTAAGAGCTGCTACGTTGGAATAGTCCTCGACAACAACATTGACACTCATAACTACAACAACAACAACCACGTTTCAGGTCATTCGGTCTCTTGTTATGGGCAACTAATGCAACAGTTCACGTGACTGTTGCAGAAACGTGTTGAAATTTGCACGTTCGGCTTCCAGTTTTACTCCATAAATTTACAACTTTATGCAAACGTGTGGCACCAACAACAACCACAACAATAACGAAAGTTAGCCCGCTAGAGATCTGTGTTGGTGCTGGGTTTTTTGTGTAATTCCTGGATATGGATATTGACAGTGGTTGAAGTTGTTCTTCGCCAACGACAGCAACTTTGCGAAACTTGTTGTGTCGGCTGAATGGCTTTTCCGGAACTTTTCTGGCTGTTGTGGAGTTTTGCGTCCATTGCAAATATAGCTACTGACGTCTGTTTGAGTTGGCGAAGTTGCAGTTAATGAATATAAATCAAATTTGCTAATCCGAACTGAGTTCTATGCTGAAGTTTATGCAAGGAATCCGCGAACCTAATCGGGTGATACGCGCACGACGATCCATTGAACACCCTCTGCTGGTATTTCCACGTGTAATTTACTTGCAATTAAGTTCGTTTTCAAGCTTCCGTTGGGTGCATCCATTGACGGGTTTTATTGCATGTACCGTGAACCAGTTCCGAACAATTTTATGGACAAATTGTGATTCCTTTTGTTCGAGTTCCTTGGAGAGCTCTAAATGAACAAATTATTTGCTGTTGTTAATTCCCTTCGCTCTCAGGAGTACATTCCCCTTCCCTGCATCCCTCCTTCCTTCCCCTTTCACCACTTCACTCATTTGACTGCTTAAATGCTACTTTATTATTATTTTTTTAATCTCTGCCGGGGAAAATGCACACTTTCTGTTGCTCGCGACGCTTCTCCTCCTGTGTTGCTACTTATTACTTTTAATCCTCTTTCACATTTTTAATCCTTTTTCCTCCCTATATTTTAATATTCCTTTATTATTTCCGTTTTTTCTTTTCCTGCTTTTCAGCAACTTCAAGGTTCAATCAACCGGCAACAAACAATGGTACCTGCTCTCGGTCTTCATCGGCGATGCTGTGCGCGACGTGCAGCTCTGCAGGCACCTGGCAAAGCGACTGCCATGTCCAGGCGTGGGCCGACTGCCCGCACCTCTGCCGCGTTAACGACGAGCAGCGACGGCGGCGGCAGCAGCGGGAAATGAATGCTGACTGCAAATATTCAAGAAATTCGAACGTGGATCCTCACAACGAACAACTTTTTTTTTATTATTTTCCTTCTCACATGGAGATTTTCTTCCTGTGCATTTATCTTTATTCATTTTCTCTCCCTTTGACCATTTACTTGACGGAGTTGTAATTTCCAATTGAAGTATTTTTTATCTCAGTTTTTATTTATCTGTAGTTTTTTGAATGTTGGCAAAAACAGCAACAGCAGCTCAGCAGTCATCGTGATGTAGAGCTTTGTTAGCGTGAAGGGGAGGGGAAGGAGAAGGAAGAAGTTTGCGTGTGTCATTGTGAAGGATCTTAAGAGGAGAATGTAAATAATTATGGCGAATAAATTAAAAGCTGTGACTTGTGAATGGAAGGAGAGTCTCCAGCATTGAATTAAAGGCAGCAGATCAACAAGTTGCATTGGAAAAGGGGGTGAAAATAAGGGAAAATAACGTCGAAGAGGAGGAAAATCGCCACTTTAAGAGGAAATATTAAATGGAAGAAGTTTCAGCGCTTCCTCAGACTTTAAATTCAACTACTTACAACGCTTTGTTTGCCTTCCACGTCAGACTTTTTTATTTATTCGCCTCGCTAGAATCGACTTGTCAGCGTTTGAGCCGCATCTTCGTCCTTCGCTCGTCATTTTTGCTGTCCTTTCAGCACCACGACGTTCAGATGCTTTTGGACATTCGTTGAATTGAATTCAAAAATTCATTTTGCTTTTTCTGTCCGTTCGTTCGGCGCTTGTCCGAGGTAGCAGCAGCAGCATGAAGCATTACAACAACAGTTGAAACGCAAACAGCAATTTGTTGACTCAATGTATTTGCAGCAACATTTTCCGAACGCTGCGACTGCTGCGTCGGGCGTCAACAATATTAACTCTGGGAATATTTGAGCAGCAAGCAGCGAGCTCCCAGCGGGCGCAATGCAAAAACAAAGGACCACCGACGAAGCTTTGCTTGGAAAATGAAGCAAAAACAGTGTTGCCAACGTGCACAACAGCAAACTGTTGGCAGCAATGACAGCAACGCAAACTGTTTGCATGGGCGGCTCTGCTGATGGTGCGTTTCGTCTGCATGTGATGCGGTTCGGTTCCATCGTCCCTCTGCTGCCTCACCGTCCTCCGCACCACTTCATTTTGTGCGAAATCCTTGTTTCAAAATTAAATTGTTGAGGATTTGGTTGAGCTCGAGCTTCCTTCCTTTTCTCATATTTAAATTGTGCAGCTTAACTTGTTGATTTTTCGTGCAATTCATTCATTGTTCCATGTTGTTGCACCCTAGAGGTTGTTGTTGTTGCTGTTGTTACTTTATTCACAGATTTTCCCCTCACCGCATGTTAATCCATGCTTTGTGTTACTCTCTATTATTAAATAAGCGTTCGTAGAAGTATGAAACCTTTTTTACCTTAGTTATTAGTTTTAAGAAACTTTATTTAGTCAATATTTTTGTATATATTTAAACAAACGGAATTAAAGTCATATGCAAGATGAAAATATGTATATTTTCATTAAATTAAAAATGTTCAAATTATAAGTTGTTTCCGTATAGAAGCAATATATTCTTTTTATTAGTCTATGAAACATTGATTATACGGAAAAAAAGCATTTTAAATAAAATACAAAAAATCAATAAGGAATTTTTATTAAAAAACTTCATAGTTTTAATTTAAATTAAATTTAAATTTAAATTTGAAACTTTTAAAACAAAAATATATTCGTTCATGTTGGAATGCTCGATAAGATCAGTAAATAGAATAACGGTTCTAATGTAACTATGGTTCGTTCTCAGCACTTCTCAACTTTTTAAGTCTTGTGGAAGATCTCGACAGCAAACTTTTAGTAAAAGTGTCTAAAAGCATGCTGAGCTTTTGTTTTTTGTGTTGATAATAATACGTGCAGCTGAAAAATATGCAAAACTAAGACGCAATAAGTCTAACACGCAATAAGCAAAAAGTTTGTAAAATTGTTTGAATAATTGAAGTGAATATGATTAAATGCTGAAAGTGAGTTCAATATTAATTCAATTCAACGTTTGATACGCACTGGAGAATATGTAATAATACTTAAATGCGTTCCTCGGTATTCATCAGGTTAGATATTTTTTTGATAAATATGCATCATACTAAATACTATTTTATTATCTTATGTTAATAATTTTACATGCAATATATAATTAAAGCAATTAATTACGAATAACTAAAATTAACCTGTTCTTTATATACACAGTTTTTCCATATTCGCGCTTATTTATTCAGAAATAAACCCTTTTGCCCTCCGGTGTAACGTAGTACTCATTGACACCCTCCGAATTGGTAACATAGACATTTTTGTCGTCCTCTCGAGGCCTCGGAGTTGTCCGCTGCCTTTGATTACCGGTGGACATGTACCGATTTTTCTCCCCACAGTTGCGGTCTTTTGTATTTTGATAGTTTTGCGCAGAGTAATTATTAAGAGAATTACTGTTGTAACAGTTGTAGTTCAGTGGCTGCGGGCGTGAGGACTGAAGCGTGTTGCTAGCAGTGCTATCGGTGGCATGCTGCTGCTCTCCACCCCCGAAGAAATCTCCAATCGTGGGCGGGTATGAAGGTCGATTTAGGATTCTTCCGCTGCGTGCAAAGTTTTCAATGCTGCCAGTGTAAATCATTCGCACGCCACGTCGGCGATCGGTTACAACGATTGAACCCACGTCTGTAGAAGGATCGCGTTTATCGTCGGGGATTTGATTGAAGTGTTCTTTATTAGCGTTTCCTTGGCTAAAGTTATGCGGATGATGCTGCGGTTGACCAACAGATTTTTGATTCCCATCGGCGATATTAAACTTCACTCGCTCAGTTGCTGGATGTGGATATCTGAGTCCGTCTGCTATTTTCGGGTTGCGTTCGAGGCGAATGCTTTGAGGGAAGAATGTCGGCTTCCGATTACGGTCCATTGCCGAAAGTTCCTTGTGCATTATTCTGCTCTCAGCAACAGGATTGTGCGTCTTCCTCCTGCTAATTTCTCTGTCGTGGATTTCATCACCGCGAAAGTCTATCGTATAGTGGATCGCCTTTTCTAAGCTAACAGCACCAAGAGATTTGATTTCTCGTCTTCCCCTGCGTTGGTGCTCTACGTTACTCACGTAGCCGGACAGAACACTGCTGAGGAAGTTACCAATGCTGCTGGTGTTATCCGTGGTTGCTTTTGTTGGTCTCGGTTTCGGGCGCGGTGGAGGAGGCGTTGTTGGTGAATTTCCCGTCAGAAGAGACAAAATGTTTAGGAATGAAAAACTGCTGGATGACGAAGTGTCTGTTGGTTTCTGTTGCTCCAGCGAAACTTCACCCGGTTCACTGAAAAACTTGAAGAATCCACCGCGATGATTGTTCAGGTAGAAGAGGATTTCGTCCTGAAAGTGTGGTGGATAGCGGAAGTAAACGAGGTGTTCTTCAAAGTGCTTTGTAGCTTAAAGTGCTTATATTCGTACCTCTCTCTTGGGACATCGCGCGTATGTTTGTACACAGCTCGGTCTTCCTCCGCTCATGCCGAGAAGAGCCGCTCGACCGTAGATCAGAACCGGTGAAGATGCAGGAAAGGACGCAAGGAAACTAGGAAGAAAGGAAATGCAGAAACTATTAAAACTTCCAATTGAAATTATGTCGTTGGTGCTGCCTGCGGAAGTCGTCATAAACCGAACAAATTGCCTAGTTATCAATGGCAGCAATAAACTCGATAATTAACAGCTGTGCATATCATTTAATTGCAACTCGCAATGCACTTACCTTGTTATCGCCGGAGATGTTAGGAAGGTTGGCAGCTGCCCGCGCTGCGTTTGCCCGGCAATAAGTTGGCAAAGCACATTCGGCACACACTGCAAATCGTCGTTGCGAGCGATATTCTCCAGAGCCTTAATGAGCTGGGTGTTTACAGGGGGAGGAGTGGCCCCAGCACCGCTTGTTCCGGAGAAGACGCCAAGCATGCTACCCAGTTGGGCGATTTGCGGTGCGTACTGCTGCGTGGAACTCAGCAGCGAGAACAACGAAGCCACTCCGGCCGCCTGTGGCTGCTGCTCTGTTCCTGGACGGTTTAGGTGTAGAGTTTGATGCTGAGCATTTCCCGGAGAAGGGGCTACTTCGCCTTGCAGTTGGTAATTGTGTAAATTTGTGTTTGGATTGTAAGTGAGCGACGGTCGAGTTGAGCCAACGTCTGGTGGAGGGGGCCGAGCTCCGAATTGTGGGCGGTACGTTGGTTGGGCGTAAACTCCATGGGCGTTCTGAGGTGGATAAATTTCGTGTCGTTCGCCTTGCAAATAATAATTATAGTTGTTTGCATAATTAGGAGACGCCGGCTTTGGGATCTCATGTCTGTGAGGTGGTGGCGGCTGATTGGGCCGCAGGAAGAATGATTGCGGTGGATAATACTGAGAAGCGTAGGATATCCGCGGCGGTATTACGGACGAGGCGCTCGGATGAATCAATTGGTTATCGGGTCCGGGAAGGGCGTTCGGATGGGCGTCGTGTGAATGGCCGAAGTTGTCGTATTTGTAAGCGAATTGAGATGCAGCTGCTTGCGGTGGTGGTACTGTTGGTATGCGGCGGTACGGAGGGGCTTTCGGACTCTGCACTTGTATCGTCGAATGCACCGTGTATTCCTGCATATTTGCCCCTGATGACGGGAAGTTTTCATTGGTGTATGGGTCGCGGTACGTCCGAATAGGCGTGGATGGCAGCTGGGTAGTGACTTCGTTCGGTTTATGGAATGGCAACTTGTAGTTCTTGTCGCCTATGTAACTGTTGAATGCGGCTGCAACTGATTGATGTTGGGAGGGAAAAGAAAACTTTGCGTCCGCGGGGTATCGCTCATCGAATGGAGATCCTTTTGATTCCGGTTCAGGATGCGGAGGAATGTGAGAAGTGCTGGGGTTGCCCGAGGAGGAAAACCCGACGTCCGAAGCTGTGAAGTCGAGAAACTCCGATGGTTGAAAATGTATCCGCGAATGCTCAGTGCTCGGCGTGCCTTTCGACCTTAAAGGAAAGAGACAGAAAGCGGATTATTGGCAAATTTAGATAAGATGTCAGTTTATTTTAGCCTTTGCTTACGCGCTTGGAATTGCCTCCTTGGCCGCTGTGTTTCGTATTCCCCCCACGTAAGCCGCACTCGTCATAATTAGAAACGCGATTCGTTGCAACATTTTCACTTGCATCATATTGCATTGAGATGTCACGTCAGCTCAGTTCTTAATGTTAAACGTTAGCAACACTTGCGCGTCGGAATCCCTCTTCGCAGTCGGTCCTGAAATGTTTCGCAAACACGCGCCAAAGCAATCAACTACAAGAATTTGTCACTTTTAGCCTCGTCAGCGATTCGTGAACGGATGCTGTACAGCGGGGTCCGCGTACACCAGCTCCAGCTTGGATCCACCGAAGTCTATCACGGAATTATCTACCACGGAATCCTGCAGAACGCCGCGAAGTCTTCACTCCTTCAGCTAAAAGTGTAAAAAAGAAAAAACTTGTTTCGTGTTCTACGATATCCGGGTTCCTTTGAGACAATTGCTGCAAATAAATATTAAGATTTGCAGCGACTCTTCTCACATCATCAAAACTCGGATGCTGCGAAAGCGTCGCTCGATTCGCAGAGTAAATGCAGAAATTTCCCTGATTATGCAACGGCAGACAGCCAGCTAACGGCACTCGGTAAGCATATCAAGGATAATAAGATAAATAATTGGATGAAGTGGGAAATTACGGCGAAGGAGCAGGAAGGAGATTTTAATAAGCTAGCGTCTGCAGCGAGCGGAACCTCAGCTGAATTTTAAAGTTGCCATTATGACTGTTTGCTGTGTGGTTTATAGTGCGACAGATACGAAGGCGGTCATCGAGTCTACGTTGGATTCCTGATGCAGACGTCGTGTGACCTCGGCGCCGACGGGTTGAGGTTTTGCGATTTCAACTCCGCGTTGACAAAGTAACGGACGCGTTTTGCCGTAGGACCTGCAGACGAAGCGAATTCCTTGGTAACGGAATCGCAATGGCTCTCATTTAACGACGCGTTTTGACGAGCGTAACAGGTGCAGCAGCTACAAAAACCAAGACAAAAAGAACGTCTCCCAAGACGATTTAGTGTCCCTAAGAATGCCACACATGACATGTCTTCAGGAGCAAACTCGCGGACGTGCGGAGAATCGTTGATTGTACAAAACAATTGGAATTTTATGATTGAACGACGTGATTTGGTAAACGTGCTGCCGATGCTGACTTCCGAGAATGACGTGGACATGGGGCCGCGTGGAGCGGAGGCCACTTTGACTGCTCAACTTCAACCAAGTCAAGTTCACGTTAATGAAGAGGAGAAAATCAAAATGTAGAAAGCTAGTGATAAATAGCAGCGTGTGGCAACATTCGGAACCCATTAATTTCCGAAAACAAGAAAAATTCCGCTGTAGTCGCCAACAACAAAAAGCAGAAGAATTCCGCGGCGCTCTGCTTGCCTACGATACAGAAAAAGACCGCGTCTGGCAACATCTGTGCCACAAGCGAGCTCATTGCCATGATTAACTTATTACTGCACAACACTCGAGGGTTTCCCCCATCACTTTCGCGCGACACTCACTTTTTCCGCTTTCAGTCCGATTCGACGACTCGAAGACGTTTTTCGACTTGTTGCGGCGACGTTTGGCCTACGATTGGCGCGAGTCAGACCACAGAAAGTGGCCGACCCTCGCCGCAGCAGCAGCAAACAAACCGGAGGTTGTTGGCTCGTTCGGTAACAATTTCGTAACGCGACGAGCACCAACCGGCGCCGAGGAATACGTAAACAAACCACGAGCTCCGTGCTGCATGCAGACGATTTGAACCGTAACGCTTCGGAGAGCATTCAGCGGCGATCAACATCACTTTAATCAATTTTATGCATTATTAATAATTCGCTCAATTTGTCTACATAAACATTTGAATGATTTCTTCTCTCACTTTCACTGTCGTTATTCTGGAAGTGGAAGTGGGTGGAGGAATGTGAAGCAGGGAAGAAGATGATTACTCTTAATATGCATCACTCCCTGCCGAATTCCAAAGAGTTGACGTCTTATTTGTTTATATGAATAACTCAAATATTGATAATTATGAAATCATGAACGATTTTTTCTGTGTTTTCCCCCGTTTTCGCTAAAGTTGTTCGTGGGCCCCGGCGCAATCCGCTTTCGATCATTAAACTTGAAACTGAAAAATACTCCAGATCCACGTTTTGCTAAACGTTCGTTATTTCGTTGTTGGTATCTCTACTCTTTCTGCTTTTGACTTGGCTTTTCAACTCGCTGAACCGCAAAGCAGCACAACGCAAGAGGAGAAAGTTTCGACCCACAACAGATTTCGATTTCTACTCAAAGAGTAAATCGCCGCCGACTGAATACATTCGTACACATATTTATATGATACATTATAATCACTGTCACTCCCTCAGACAATACAATCTGTTCGTTCTCTCTGTCGTCTGAGACGGTTACTCTCAAGAAAGTCAATGGAGATATTGAAGAGAAAAAAAGAGAAAAGTGCTGTAGACCAGTCTCTTACAAAGGCTTGAGCTTTCATTGGAGACAAGAGATTTGCCTCTTGAACTATAGTTTCAAAGGTCTATAAACCCGTAGTCCTCAGTCGCATCCATCGTGTTAGCCTGCAAAATGGTGATAAAATAAGGAAGTTTAACATACCACACTCTGCTCCATTTACCAAAGAATTGTAAAGGTCTTAGAGATCCTATAAGTTCGACCGATGTTATACACGAGGCGCCTATCCTGAGTACACATCGTGCAATCAATCGGATACTAGCAAAAAAAAGAGTGGAACCTACGCCAGGATGGGCCTCCCATATTATTACAGATTAAAGGAAATGTACGACCAGCTAATGAGGCGGAGACCAAAAAGCGGTCTACTTCTACTTGCAGGGTCTCAAAGAGACCTACTGGATATTATGTTGCGCAAAATTTCTGCTGCAAAATGGTCACTTAGCTTAACCTTCGCATCATTTGTCGATGCATCAATCATAATCCACGATTTCATGTATTTCAAATTTTTCTGAATTGCACATAAATACTTCTGAACTATAATTGAAACATCTGAATTAAACTAGAAGCTCTAAAAATTACTATTTCTAAAATTAAAATTATAATTTTTCTGACCTACAATTAAATAAGGTAGACATAATTACGAAACCGAGAAACGCAAAGGCATTGAAAGGCCCATATGAGTCCTACGGTGGTCCGGCCAGTTACAACATAGAATACACTAATATAGTATATACACTTTTCAATATAATATTTACAGTAGTTTCTAGTGCCAAAAGTAGATGCTTTAACCGTTTGTGGAGCTGATTACTGCAAGGTTTTGTTATCACTTTTGTCTAGTTAGAAAAGTCATCATCAGCCGAGTATGAAATCTCTTCTCTCTGAAGAGTGAGCGAGAGGTAACAATCCACAATCGGGGTGCGGTCAACAGTAGATGATGGCTCCGGTTCCGATGTCGTCTTGAACTCGGAAGCATTAGTTAATTCTTTGGTCGCCAGAAGTAGCAGAAAGTGACTTAGAGCAGCTTACAGTCAATTAACTTTTACTACTTCAGTGCGTCATTTTTGGCATTTGGCATAATTACGAATTCGTGGTCGTTAGCATATTAATTTATAAATCGCGCTGACGACTTTCATTAAAAGGATGAGTCATTTACGCGAAGCCGAAAATAGTGAGAGTAGAATAAAAACCGGTCAAAATCGGCGATCACATGAATCACACGTCTGTTGATGGGTCTAAAAACGAGAGAATTTCCAACATTTTCTTCGTCTGCCGTTGAATCGAAGACTTCGCGTTGTGGTTTCTTTTTTTTGGTCAATATTTTGGCTGCACGTCTGCGACCACTGCGTCCCCCGCTTGATTCCTTTGTGCTGCCTTGTCACACTTTAGTGCTACATCATTCAACATAGCAATTTATCACGAGCTGCCCATCACTGACTCCCTTCGGACGTCGTCCATCCGCGCGGACCACCGACATCTTCCTTTCCCTGTACGACAGCTTTTCCATTTATTATGGCAACACAAAAGCGTCGACTTTTTCGTATTGACTTTATAATAAAACCGTAATAAAAACGTCCTGTTGAATGTCCTGCTGATTGTGTGGACGGTTGCGCTTGGGAGCGATTTGTTAAGACCGAGAATGACGATGAAAGCGACAAGCAACGTGCAAGAAGGATGCAAGGATGCCTTCCTCTTCTTGTAGTCGCCAGGATATGCTGAGGATATTAAAGGAAGACGCCGAGGAGGAATTCCCGGTAAGTAATTTGCTTCTCGGATTAATGTTGAGCGTTACTAACGACTAGCGAAACGGTGAAGTCGAGGAGAAGCTGCAGCCTTTCATCGTCGGCGAATGTGTGACCAACGCAAGGATGTAACGAGGACACTCAACTATGTAACGAGGGTAGAGCATCTAATAATAATTTATGCTCGTCTCCGCAAGAAGGACAACAACTCATAACTCATGCTGCATGCATCATAAAAAGGCTGCCAACTGACCGACGATCTTGTATGCCAATGAATAGTTATTTATGTGGTGCAGTGACTGTATAGCCGCCGCCGCCGCTGTACGGACCGGCATTTAATAATAATTTCAGCTTTGGCCATTAAATTATTAGAATGCTGCCTGAGGACACATGATGGCCTGTTGTCTGATATTAAACGCTGGAGATGCTGATGGCTGCTCCGGGTCGGTATCGTCGGAAGGGAGAAGGGAGAAAAGAGCGGAGCGACAAGTAGTGGTAATGGACCGAGTATGACTCCAACACCGCTCAAGTGACGACATGAAATCGACAAAGGAACTGGGAATGTTTCCCAACAATAAGCCACGACTTTAACTAGAAAAGTTTTAATGATTAAGCGACAGCATCTCGAAAACCTCAAAAATTACTGCTTGTCATTTGTTATAACACGATAACTAAAGGACTTCGAGCAGCTAATGACGAAATTAATTCTACTCCCCACGACCAAGAAGTTCCAATTATCTACCACGCCTCCCCGTCCCTCTTTTCTATCCCTAACATCCTTCAAACTTCGTGTTGTAGCCGCGCAAGTGTTTTCGTTCTTAGATTTCGTATCTGGTGATTAAATCGTCGTGTTGTTGGGCGATCCACGTGCCTGTCACGTCACGCCAGTCGCCCATCAACTGCGACTTCGCGGGAGGCTTCATCAATTTCTGTCATTAGAATTAAAAATCATTTAAAGCAGTGCAAAGCGACAGCAATTGACGTTCGCTCGGTCATGAGATAACGTGTAATTTTCGCTTACGACGCCACGTGACGTGATGCGGCTGTCAAAACGGTGCTAAAAATGGCCGCAAGTCGCACGGAGGCGAAGGTGTGAAGCACGAAGACGAGGCACGGCGAAAGGAGCGGGATGAGGGCCTGGGAATCACTCGCATTCAACGCTTTTTCGTTCACTTTTCCACACAATCACGTTGACATTTTTTAAGGATTTGCTTTTGTTGTCGAAAGTGGCAATTATTCGACCACCAAATGACGGAGTGCTGCCAACGCAACAGGACATTCTGCGAAATGCGGCAATCATTTGTGAGTCCTGCGATGCGTTCACGTGTCGGCAGATTGTATGAAGTCCTGCGCTGCAGTCGATGGGCATTCAATTTGAGCGAAAAACTGAGCAAGCGACTTTGCAGTCAGCGATTCGATTAAATTTCTAAATGCACGGATGACGGGCGTCGATGCCGCCCGCCTTCCATCCGCCACAGAAAGGATAATTAAACGTTCAGTATTACAACTGCACAACAACAAGCGGAGAAATTAAATTAGAAATTAATTACAACATGGAATATTTGCACACACGAACATTTTGCAAAATCCGAGCGTTGCATTTAATTTAATCAACCATCGTTGGGGCATGGAGCGGGGCAAGAAGCGGCCTGGCTACATTTTTGAGCTCATCCTTGTGAGTCATGGCAAATGCATTAAAAATTCATTACCAGTGAATGTTGAGGCGAAGCTGCAACATGTCGAAGTTGTTTTCCATGTGTTGCTTCGCTCCTCCCGCCGTCGTAGCTCTTCTTTCTCCAAGGATGTCATAAGGAGTGGGATTCAAGTAGGTACAAGGATATTTTTGCGACATGGAAGTGCGTTCGAGTCCTTGTAATAAACTGATATTGTAAACATGTCTTCAGAGGATGTGCAGCTGCCTTAAAAACCACTTACTGATGCACAAAGAAGGAAGGGGCGGGGCAAAAGAGAGGATGCTGTAGGTTCAACCACCTGCGCGAGGAGGGAGAGAATGAGGAGGCTGTCAGGAGAGGATGCGGCATACCTTCAGGTAAATTAAAACTGAGAAGATTTTCTCTACTGTCAGAGGAAATTCGAGAAATGCATTCAAATTAAGTTTTATTAAGCGAAAGGAGAAACAAACAAAGCATGAATTAAATTGAATCCAGGAGCAACACAAATCAACTTTTCTTCTGCTATTTGCTTTGTGTTGACGAATATCAAGTGTATCTTTACTATAATGCCTAAAAACGTGTTCAAAAGGAAGCCACAACCCCTTGACTTCCGCTTCTTCCTGAGGTACTCTGAAGAGAGCCTCACTCCGAGCTGAGCAGCCCCCCAACCTTCTGCTAAACCTTAATTAGCTCAATAATCCGTCTATAGAACAATAAATTTTGCGTCAATATAATTAATATGGGGCTGCAAAACCACGTAAAAGGCAACAACCCACGACGCTGCCTACTACTAGAAAAGCACGAACTCATCACATTAAACTTCAAATAATTATACAAAATAATGGAGTTTATTAGTTGTAATCAGGTGGAAACTCTATCATGTTCCCTCCCCTGCCTCTTCATCGTTACGTTATCCGACAAACACTCGTTTGGGCTTCGTGTTCTGCTCGCTCGCTCTCCACGCTCTTAATTCAACAACGCATCGCGCTGTCGTTTGGATATGTTTGCGGTTGAACAGAAGCGGAAATCCGTGAAACGCACGGCGGTAAAATGAATCAGTGTTGTTTTTGTTGTTGTTGTTGGGCGGCTGTCAGAGGTGCCAAGTGCGTCTTTTTCGCATGGCTCGTGATTAAATGTTTGTAGTTGTTGAAAGGAAGGACGACAAATGAACGAACATATTTTGAACTTGCAAATGCTGCTGTTAGTAATTGCCATTGATCTCTCATCGGTTTTTGTTGTGATTTGAAGCTTTGTCAGTTTTGTGAAAATAAACAGGAGATAAGAGAAACACTTTGTAATGAAAATAAACACATTAAATGCTGTGTTTTGTTCTTTTCGCCTTCCTTGACATCCTGCGACCGATTGAGAGCTGCGCCCCTCGACCGCAGCTGAATATTGAGACGTGGAATATCCTTTGTCCTTTATCCTTGTTTCCCTTCATCCTCACACACAGCTTCGTAATCCTTCGAGTCTCGTGTGAAGCTGAAGCGGAAGCAAAGCCAACAACGTCTCTAAATCTGAATATCGATTCTTTCTGGGATCACATTTCCGCTTCAGGCGTCTCTCCTTTCTTCCGCCGTCGACTGGGAACCGCACAACGGATAACTGAAGGGTTATTAAAGCGAAACTAAGTAGCAATTAAATGGCAAGGATCATGACGAGGCCAGGAAACGCTTCGGTGTCCGCTGCGAGATGAGAATGAAACTCGCATGCAGCCGAAATCGGTTATTAAAGCGAATTACGTGTGGAAAAATGCTCTAATTCCTTCTTCCTTTCAATTACTTCGCGGTTGTGAATTAAGTGGCGATTTGTGTGAACGCGACACACGTTCGACACACGAATTTAGCACAACTGCAACGGGTTTAAGCGGCTGCTGGCGACCGCAGCTCGATCGACTGTCGCCCATCCTGCAATCAGAATGCTGCGACTAGGCGGCCGTGATTGACACGCCTGCGTCGCGGCGCATTATTAAAGAAACGCGAGCGTGTCGCTGGTGCGGAGGCGGCTGAAGCTGTCAATCAGAGCCCAAGGAGCCGCACAAAGGATCGCCTAACAAGCATTTGACACCCATTCGCAAAGTATGCAGATTGCGTAATCCGCGCAATACGCAGGACATCGAAGAGGCATTCAAATGACGCGTCGCGCCCGACGTTGGACTGTCAAAGGGTGGAAATCGGCTTCGATTACAGTTATGATTATGAGCTGCTTAGACGGCGCTCATTTCTGCTGCAAATAAAACTACGACTTCGTTTCATTCCTGTTTCATTTCATTTATATTTCATACGTTTTTAAGAACATTTATGAGATCGTAATTGATGGTTTCTGTGTGTGTATATTTCTGCTGCTTCTCGCAATCGTTCGAATACATGTAATTATTTGTAATCTTTGATCGTACGCAAATCAAAGTGTGATTATTTAATAGTAATTTCAATGCAGTGAAGGCGATGCGCTTCCTTGGTACAACTAAAATCTAATACTTTACAATCGAAACTAAGCCTAAGAAAATATGTATAAAAAACAATAAAAATACGTACAAAAAGAAGAAGAGTTCAAGTGACCCTTGACCGCTGTTCGACATCGAACTCGGAGGCTTACAAAAATATTACATTACATTAATTAAATTCGCTATTTTACATACAATAAATGAATTTTTAATGTTGTTTGTTGTTTGGTAGAGGACATGTTCAAAAGCACAGCATGTTTCTAGGCGCGAATTGGCAACGAGTCTTCGTTCTTCGTTGCCATCGCACGACGTCGCTATGTACAATAAATTTTTTAATTATCTCAAACTTAAGTCTATGCAATTCATATTTTCGTAAATGTTTCGGGTGAAAAGAGCGGAGAGGCGACATTCATCGACATTTCGTCTAATTTCCCCCTCCGCTGACTTTTTTCTATTTCGTATTTCGTCGTATTAAAAATATGTTTCTTCCTTTACAAATACTTTTATCAAAAATGCAGTTTCGTTTTGTATAAAAAGTTTATCAAAATCTTAGTTCTTTTAATTTTTCTTTTCATTTAAATTTTTATTTGCTATGCGTATTTTTGTTTTTCTTTTCGTATTCGTGTTTAACATTAATTCGTCTGCTAAGCATCAGCTGCTCGCTGCCGCTGCCATCGCGTCAACTCCCGGCGTCGTGAAGAAGCAAACAGCATCCAATGAAGAAGACGCCGATGTCACAGTCGCCGGCAGCAGTCGGAGCGAGCGAGTTCTGTGCGAGCGCAAAGTTTTAACCGAGATCATAGTGAAAACTACAAAAAAATGAGCAAACCTTCTGCACTCCAACAACAAGCAAACAAACAGAGAAACGTGTGTCTTCTGTCGCTTTTGTTGCTCGTACAAAAAATTTACTCATTCTAAAAAATTTACAAATTTGTCTTATTTTGGTTTTGTTTGTTTTTTTTTTTGTTTTTGTTAATTATCATGTCTTTTGCATGATTGCGTTTTTCTTTTGTTGTTGTGTAAAAATTGTACTATTTTTGTTGTTGTTGTTGTTGTATTAGTATTGAAAATTTAATAAATGAAATTTTAAGATGCGTTTTTCCATTCCATTATTAAGCAACACTCCATTAAAGTTGTATTTAATATTATTCATAAATCAAACAGAAGAGAATTTCTTTTAATTTGCATTTAAATTTCAGTTTGATTTCATTTCAATTCAGTTTCGATTTCATTTCGATTTTATTTATAAACCTAAAAATATTTGTATTTACAAACAAAAAGTTCTTAGGGAATATTTTATACATAGAATAGACTAAGAAATGCATCGCAAAATGCTTCATTGTACAACTGACAAAAATCCATTGGGAAAATAAATCAAGCGACACAAAAAAAAAAAAACAGAAAAAATTCAATTCTTAACAAATACGAAAAACGTTACGCTTTGCGTTTTACCTTTAAACTAAGTAATTAAATCAATACGTAAATCATTAATTAAATCATTATTTAAATCATTGTTTAATTCATTATTTAACTCCTTATTTTATTTATGTTTAATTTTTTAATTCATTTTTAACTCATTTTTTTGCTTCTTTTTTATTTGTAGAAAAATAATTCTAATTAATAATTCTTCCTTGCGGTATTTATTATTTATGCATAAGTTTTCTATTATTAATCGCTTTTTGTTAAGAATTTGAGATCATCATTTTTTGGGAACTGTTCTTATTTTTATTATTTATTATTTGTTACTTTAACAAATCGATTGAAATTTAACTTCTCATCATCAAGAAAATCGGCTCAAAATTCAAATTCTCCAAATAGAATCTTTGAAATGAGATCAAAAAAGTTTTTCTTTTCGTTTAGAATTTTGATTAGTTTTCGTTTCCATTTCAAAAAAAAAAGGATTTCCATGTTAAAACTAATTGAGACCAATTTGAAAGTTTTTTCGCTTAAATTTCTCGAAAATTGTTAAACTTTGTTAAACATTTCTATTTAAACTTCAATGAAATGTGTGTTTTTTTTGGTTTTCTTTTTTTTCTTGTTCATTGCGCTAAAAGAAAATACATATTTTTTTTGTTTGTTTTTTAGTTTAGTTTCTGTTTTAATTACGAATATTATTAAAGTTAAACTCACGCACGAAATTTAAACAAAAATCACAAAAATGGCAGAAGATTCAAAACTAATCTAAGCTTTTGCAGTTATTCCCCATCGCCAGACATCGACGCTAAATAACAACGACTAAATCTAGTCTAAAACTAAGCAAATTCCATTCACAATCGAATGAATCGCAGCAAAATTAAACTTATGCGAAAATGTAAACGCTTAAATTACGATCGAGTGTATCGAAAACAATATTAGAATAAATGTAATTGAAATTACGCAGAAGACGTCCATGTTCTAAACTCTAAACTAAGTTCATTATCAATTAAATACTTCACTAAGGTCAATCGTTGTGTGAGATACTTTTCATCGAGTTTCTTTTAGCACCACGAGCTGCGATTTGTGTTTATTTACTCACCACGGCTTCGCATCATCAAATTTCATCATTATCAACGTCATTATGGTTGTTGCGATTATGTCTTTCATTATCAGCATTATTATTACGATTATTTTTGCTTTCCTTTCGCTGTTTTCTTAGTTTTATTGTTATCATTTATTGCTTGGCAGCTTTCGTTCGTTGGCAAATTTATTCACTACTTTTTTATTAATTCATTCTTCACAACTCTTCCTCACTTAATTCTGCCTCTTCAACCGTTAATTAATTACAATTTAATTCATTTATTTATAGAAAATCTTTAATAAAAAAATTAGAAAATCAACTGGAATTAAATTTAAATAAAAATTTAACAATTTAGAAATTTCGTAAATTCAACTGTGTCTAAATAATTAATTCTCGTAATAATAAGTAATGGTTTCTGGATTATAACAACAAAAAAATACAATTAAAGCTCCTCAAAATATCCTTAAGGATCTGTCGAATCCTTCAACGATTTAAATTCATTTTTCTTTGTGTAATTTATTGCTTAGGATTAGGATTTCCTTTGGAAATACGTTTGCGCTTTCCAAATGCTTTTAATAATGGCTGTTTAATGATTTATCGAGTATTTTTAAAGTACTTTAAGTAGTTTCGCAGCAACCTTCCCAAACTATTCTCCGTTTTTGCTTAATTGCTTTAGTTTCTAATAATAATTGGCGATTAATGAAAAGTGAAGTTGTTGCTTTTCACTCAAACCCAGCTGCTGATGGATCCAGCATTCAAACACCGCTTGCAACACGCTCTGGACTCCGCTGGACGCCGCTGCCTTTCATCGTGCGGCGGCTGCGTTGAGGCACTCGAAAGGTGTTTGGATCGAGCAACGCTTCGTTGGTGGCGTTGTCGAAGCTGCGTTCGGCTGAGCGAAATCATCGCGCCACGAGGAAGCCGCAGCCCATCGCGACGACGAAGACAGTCACGACGGTGGGCCAAGTGAAGCTCTGCTCCTGCGGAAGAGAAGAGAAAAGGACACAAAACGATGAGTTATGATCAGTAATAAAGTCAAAGGTGGGGTCGACCGAACAAATGTCACCGAATTAGAGCAAATCTTTGAGAAGAAATTCGAATTTATGACCGCTGACCCCATCCATAAAAACTGAATTCAATCAAAGGTGAGCATTTTTATTGCCTTTTATGAGCATCGAGGGATTCAAATTCATACAGATGACCACAAGTGTTGCTCATGCAAGTGAAAAATCGCCATTCCGCGCTTCGTTTCCCCCTGGACGGAACCTTCGAAGAAGCATGAACTACTTTCGCAATTAATTGCCAGTTTATGGACTGCGAACTGTCGAAGTTGCAGCGAAGGCGATGAGTTATGGCCAAGGCAGGGCGGGGGGACTTCAGTAAACAAAACCTAAATTAGTAGTGATAAAATGTGATAGTTTTGCTGTAGAGATGCGGGAAAACAGACACAAATGACATTCAATGCTGCGCCCTAGGGACCCGTTGACGTGCTGAAACTTGACATGAATTCGCCGTGAAGTATAGCGGTGTCGGTGCTTGTTGGACGTGCGTGAATCACGGTTGAAAGTGAGTGCCAAGGAAGTCATTTAATTATAAGAAAATTCAATTATTTAGTGAGTTGTTGGAAGTTGCATTTAAATTTTAAATTCAGATTTTCTTGTAGTGCCACTAAATGTCACTAAAAATAAATAAATGCGAAAGGCTGACAATAAACTGCCAACTATTTCCAACTTGTTTAATCACTTGTGCTTTGCCTAGCATGCAAATTAGTTCATTTTTTTGAATAGTTGCGGTCGAGCGCCACGCCAACCCACAAACACACTCAGAGAGAGAGAGAGAGTGAGAAAGAGAAAGAGAGAGGTCATTAACACAGCGAAATCCAACATCTGCTCTGAGCAGAGAACAACAATTGCCTTTGTTGTTGTTGTTACTGTCGTGCACATGCTTTTCAATGGATTGTTTATTAAATACAAAACGAAGTGGGACTGATTACGGTGGAACCTCGTAGATGCGGACAGCGGACAAGCGAAAAATCAACTCATCAATTATTAAGCGATTATCTAAAAACGTTTCCA
Organism: Thecophora atra; assembly: GCA_937620795.1. Taxonomy (NCBI): domain Eukaryota; kingdom Metazoa; phylum Arthropoda; class Insecta; order Diptera; family Conopidae; genus Thecophora; species Thecophora atra. The sequence continues at coordinate 71,989,239 of OW569397.1, forward strand.
GTCTATTATCAGTTTTTGCTCCAAAAATATATTAATTTAACATATTTTTCCGCGGATCAATTTCCCTTCGTTTCGCGGTTCGCATAATCGAGGTTCGTCTGTATAATTTTTTCGCTTGAGTTTCGCGCCAAACGACAGCCACTACAAATAAAAACTCGCTAAAATGTTGCATGTCGCACGCGTCTGTCGTCGACTGGTCATTTATAGCTCACTAAACAGAATCTTCTTCTTCTTCTCCTTCTTCTGCGGCTGATTTTCATTTTGCACGTTTTGTAATTTAATTAGGAAAAATGGGGAAAAAGAAAGAACGAAGAAGACGACTGCATGCAAATGCGATAAAATTAATTGCGCAGTTCGCCGAGTCGCCGAGCGTTTCGATGGGCTTCGTTGGATGTGTCACTGTTTAGAATTTGACACCGGCCTCGCTCGCACAACTGCACCGCTTTCGTTATCGCCGCTCTCACAAAGGATTCGGCGAGCGAAGGTTACACGAGCGACGCAATTAAAAGCGATCGCTTTTATGGGGGCCATCGCGAAAAATAGATCGAAATAAACGAAGCAGTCGCAAATCGTTTCATTATCAAGTTTCAAGTCTTTCTTCTGCGTCGCCGCGAAGCTCCTCTGCGGATTTCGTCGGACGACGCAAAGACTCACGAAGTCTGATCGTGATGCTTACCTTCTTCTCTGGCTTCGGTTTCGGCACTTCCTTCTTCTTCTTGCGCGGCGGTATTCGGCCATTAAACTCCTGCAGCCGCTCGCGTCCCGCCGTGAAGTTGCCGAAGCGCTCGTCGAACTCGTCCCAGCTCGTCTCGTGCTCGCTCTGGCACTCGCGTTCGTCCTCGCCCGTCGACGTCAAGCGCGAGCTGCAAGAGAACAACAGACGAAAGCTTTCAATTCAAGTCTTATCAGAATGTGTATGTTTTTTGTACAGTGAATAAAATATTTTGCTTAGTCGCTTATCTTAATGCGAAATTATTACAACGTCTGGAAAGTTATCATAATTAATAGATGTTGTTTGAATGCTGCTCGGCAGCCGGTCATGGGAATAATTTCGATGATAGCGCGGCTCCGAGCTTCAAATAGAGCACAGAAATGAGCGCAACGCATGGGAAAAAGTCGCTTGCTGCGCAGATTTCGCAATAAAAGCGATCGCGGGTTGCTTAAGCCGTAAATGGGGCAGTTCGAATGCTTTGGGAAAGCTACTCACCGTCGGGCGGCATCCGAGTGGCTGCGATGCAACCTTGTCGATGCGTTGGCGCCGCTCGTCGATGCTGCTGCGTCTGCCGCCGCGTTGGCAGCGGCTGCAGCCAGCGAAACGGGGGCCGGCGCCGGGGCGGTGTGCGGCAGCGGCATCGTCGGGGTAGGCGGCGGCGTGAATTGGTAATGCGTCGGATAGTTCGGGTGGTAGTGGAAGTGCTGCGGCTGCGGCGGCGCGTGGTGGCTGGACATCGGCGGCGCTGACTGCGGTGGCGGCGGGTGATGACGCCCGAAGCTGACTTCGTCGCCGAAGCTGACGCTGGTGCGTGGTGTGCGCGGCGTGCTGCGGCCACGGGGAAAGAAGATTTCGCCGCCGGCGTACGAGGGGCTGTGGATGGAGCACGATGGGCTCGGCGGCGGTGGGTACTGGAAAACCGGCGAAGCTGCAAATAGAAAAAAGAAGTCGACGTCATAATACATAAAATTATTATTATTTTTATTATTGTTAGAAATGTCAACGTCTGTCAACTTCTCACCTACTCAAAACTTCCAAAAGTCTTTGTTATTCTTATTTCTCTAAAGCGTCTGCATCCGTCCGTCGCCCGAAAGGAGCTTCGACTCCTCATGTCGCCAATAACGAATTTTAATAACTTTCGGCGTCGACGTCGACAATAAAAACGCATCTTTTATGATGCCTTAAATTGAATTTGTTCCTCCCGCGACCTTTTTACATAAACTCGTGTCATTGTTGTTGCTCGGGCTCGGGTTGAGTGCAGCGAAATTAAAATTAATTTATGTGCAGCAACGTCGACGATGACACTTAATCAGACAAGACAAAAGCGCACGGCTACACAAACAATTCTTGCGCTACGAAGAAGTTTTATTGTTTCATTCAGACTCGACATGCCTCCACGGCGCCCCTCCACCGCTCGGCCCCCCGCGACAACGATGAAACAAATTTAAAAGGTAGTTAATAACAATCATCGAAAAAGATGCGCTGCTTAATAAATGCTGCTGCGCATTTAGCGAAGTTCGCATCGAGCTCCGCTGTGGAGACTCGTGTCGTGCGAATGCATCGCAGCGGTCGATCGCGACAAAGACAAATGAGCGAAGAGTGACGATTTGTGCAGCGCGGAGAGGAACGCTGAGCGTGGAGTAGAGAGTGGAGCGTGGATATAAGAGCGGAGCTTGGAGAGGAGAGAAGCTTTCAAGGCAGCATTGCTTAATTAAATTAGATTTTCTTGCTGTTTTTCTCAATTCAAATCGCAATCTTCGGCAAAGCGGCTTCGGTTATTCTGTTTTGTGAGTGTGTGTGTACTTTACGCTTTGTAATTGCTGGCTGAACGTAATGAAGCGTGTAAATCGTCGGTCCCGTCGCGCCGCCGCGTCTGCCGATGACAGACAGACACAGCAGCTGCAGTCAGGTGTTTGTCGTTTCGTGCCGTTGTTTGTTTAAACACTGCTGCAGGCAGCAAACTTCATTAATACTTTACAGTGTTTTGTTTAGTGCATTATTTATGAATGTGAATACAATAAATAAAACTACAAGAAACTGAAAAAGAAGCAAGAATTTAAATGTCTTTGGAAGCAAGCCTCGTGGCTGCCTTTTGTCTTTCAATCGTTAACACAATTCCGAGTTCTGTGCGCTCCGTTCAATTGCCATTTGCTGAGCTTGTGACGCTTCTGTCGCTGACAGACAAACAGTCGACGTGTCAGCGTTGGTTGAGGAGCGCGACTGACAACCAACAACGAAATGTGCAGCTCCAGATTGACATCGTCATCAGCTGTTCAAGTACTCAACGCGAACCCGTGGCAGCCTCCAACAACGCGCCACTCCTTCGAGGTAAGCACATCATCGAACAGCGCAATAATCAACCAATTGAAATAACAACAAAATGGCTTCTTTAAGAAGGCGCAACATTTGCAACTCGCTGGCTGCCAGGGCAACACAAAGCATCGCCAATGACAGAATCGTTCACGTGTTCGACGTTGAGCAGCGGCATCGAACATCGAGCAAACGCAACCTTGAGAAATGCATCATCATTAATAATTGTAATTGTTATTTGAATTCTTATTCTTTAGTTTGCGATGCTAACATGTGTTAAATGCAGCAGAACAGAAGCGGCGAGGCGAAGTTATGAGCTTGTGTCCTCAACGAGCGGAATCCGTTTATGCCGCTAAAATATTGTTAATTAATAACAAGACGAACTGAACCGAAGCCGCGAAGAGCCGAGCAACAAAACAATTGCTCGCTCGACGCATACAAATGAAGCTGGAGTCGCTACGATGAAGCTGAAGAAACGAAGTCGCTTCTAAGGTGAGAGAGAAGTGTTTGCGTGTGAACATGTGTGTGTGGCTTTGCCAAGTACGAGACTGTGTCATGTGTATTTAACACGTCAGAGAGCCGATGGACAGAGCTGCGCGTAATTAGATTTCATTTAAGTGATGTTGTTAACACATGACGACGCTCGGAGCCGCTGCTAATTGCGCTGCATAAAAGTCTGCTCAAGCACGACGTCCGAAAGCGTTAACAGCGCAAAGTGGCAATAAAAGTTTATACTAATTTTTAATGAGCGTTTTTAACATAAGAAATGTTGTAGAACCGTAAAAGGGCACTAAAAATGTGCGGATCCTCAGCCGAGCCAAGAAATCGCCGTGATGCTGTCCCCGCCTTCCGCCCACAGTCACACGGATCACATGAAGTCACAGCAGTTAAATCAGCGGACCATTCAATACCTTCGAAGCAGTTTAACGCCCATTTAAATGCTTAGAAATGGACTTGAAATGAACTTCATCCAGTAAAGAAAATACTTCGCTAAAGAGAAGCATTTTCTTCAAGGATTCCCATCCACGATCGTCTGTTTAGAAGCAGCTGCTGCTTGGAAAATCAATCAGCAAATAATTTGCTTCAATCTTTATTTTTTGGCGCAATTTTTGGCCAAATGTCAGACTTGTGCGCGTTGCATAACTCAGCTTTATCCGACAGCCACACGACGCTCTCTGCTCTTAACTCTCTGCTCTCTCTTCGCTGGCGAAGCTGCTGCTGCTGGCCAAACCCACGCGACGTCATTCGCCTCACTTCTCCGATCTTCGTGGCCGTCGTGCTCCGTCGTTTCTGACTCGAGATACGCGCGCCGAAACGAGTCGCTGTTCTTGCTATACGAGGGTTTTTTATAAATACTACTTAGTTGAAGTTGTTGTTGCTTTTTAACATACGTACGCCGATATGAGCGCGCCTGCCGAGCTCCCAAGGCCAAGCATTGAACGTCGAGCGCAACCAGCATGCAGTCGGTCATTCGATCAGAGTTACAAGCGACTTGTAAAATTAACGGCGCGTAGCAGATAAACTCGGTGCTGCGATTGAAACAGAAAACTCCCGAGACCTGCATTCTGATTGGAGTTGAAGTGTGGCTCGACTCGAGTCGCTCTGCCGTCATTAACTTAGTGCAGCGTGATTAATGTTTGCATTCTGCAGTAAAAACGCAAAGTGGCAGCTAAGGTCGCCCTCCTCCTTTCCTCTCGAACTCGTGATTCACATTCGTCTTCGGAGGCCTCAAATGAGTCCTACAATCGAAGTTCCTTGCAATAAAAAGAACTAAAGTACCATCTATTGGGTCAAAGTCTATTTGAACTGAGTCCAAACTCGGGAATTTGTTGCTTTTCGACCTCAGAACTTCGTTGGTGGCCGCAATAAAATCTCAAGCTTTCATAATCGCTTAAATTCAGCGCCAATTAAACGAGCCAAATTCTCGGAAGACTTCCAATTCCACGGAAAAATTTGTTTCATTGTCTCATTAATCAGAGAAGCGATGAATGATTCCGTTCCTCGCTTTTATTCTACCTTCCGTCGCCTTCCTGGCTGCGCACCCATCCAGCTGCACTCGTTATTAACTAAACTGCAACCTTAACGGGACTTTAATGAGCCCGAAACTGCTTCTCCCCAACGCGATTCGCTCATATTTGGAAATGTTTTCAATTTTTCCTGTGAAAAACGTTACCAATTAAAGAATAACTCCCAAAAAGGCTGCTTTCGTTTAATTGCGAGGAAGTCAATGGCCATTTAGACCTCGTAGAGTCTTGGAATCGACCCGTAATCGGTTTGATTCACATCTCGACGACACGCAAAGTAATATTCAATTAAAGTGACAAAAGTGACAGCTCCATATGAGGACTGTAACGGTTGTGAGAATCGATAATCAATGGAAACACCGACAACTATTGGCAACGTCGATTTCACAGTCAACAAATCAAATCATATTTCGTCACGTAGTGTCAAGAAAACCTGTACAGTGACCTGTCCAGAAATCTCCATATGACTCCTCATTGACCTCTTTTCCCAGCCGAAAAAAGCTGAAACATTTCCTGGGCTGTATATCGGAAGAAATTCCATGGAAGCATGTTAAAATTCGGAATAAATCAGCGACTGTCATCAGTTATGACTAGAATCGGCTGCAATGCCTCGGACCACGTCTTTCCATGTTTGGCAGAAATACGCGGACATTCGGTGTGACATTCGATTTGGCGAATTCGGAATCCGACCCGCAAAACCAGCGGCCGTTTTACAGTTTCGCTGCATGCTACGGTTTTCATTAGCGCCGATTTCAGTCGGAATGTCGAACGATTTCCGCTCTGTTTCGAGTTCTAAAAAAGGCAGGACTTTTAATTAAATGCGATGTTCTTCCATCGGGGGACTTCGGTGATTCTCGTGCGTGTCTCAATGAAACTCGGAGCACGATTTTGGCGACCGAGTGACTCACATGAGCGATCAACACAATTGGAAGCAGTCAGAGGTCAACCGAGTTCACGAATGGGGCATCATCTATTGAAGAGTTAAAAGCTTCTACAACTCAGCTAATATTTGACTGATTCCTTCGATCATGACCGACAACCGATTCGCTGCGGTAATCAGTGCAGCTCCATGAAGCACCCGTGGCAATTGCTTTTTAATCTGTGTGCTGCTGCTGTTTAACGATGAATCGTGATTCGAAACAATGCATATTTCGCAATTTCAGGGACAGTCGATGCTTTGAAAAACTACAAACAGCCTACGGCGGAGCTCAACGCACCCAAGGTGAAGTCCGTCCAAAGAATTCGTAGTGTTCAGCAAAGCTCAAGAGTCGCAAATGTTGTCGTTTATAGAAAAGCGAACAGCGAACAGCTGTGTGCTTGACTTCGTAGGACTTCTCAGAACATCAACAGCTTCTATGCAGCTCTTTGACGCTGCCACGGACAACAGCTGAGAGCAATCATAAATTTGCAAGTTGAAGATGCAGAGGACAGAATAACAAAGTAACGGGAAAACAGACAAATGCACTTATGTACAACTTGGACAGAAAAACCTGTCAAATCACGGAACGAATGCGGTCGAGGAGGAGGTGAAACGAGGAGCGGATGGACGAAAAATTCAGCGAAAGGTTCCTGAATCTCTATCTCTGTTTTGTTTCCATTAAAAGCGCCAAGAGCTCGGGACGGGAATCGCATAAATTTACGTTGCTTGGCAGTTGTTTTGAGAACTCGGATCGTCGCTCCACGAGCGGAGAGGAAGCAGGAGGACGCCTCAGGCGCGCAAAGAGCGACTTTATTTTAGTGAAATGTTTGCCGTGTTTTAATATGATTGAAGTTGCAGACGAAGTGTGTATCGAAAAGGGTTTTCAACGAACTCAGATGAAGTTTTGATGAAGTCTTTTGTTGAGTGGAAAGAGCAAAAGAAAAAAAAAAAGACAAAATATTTTTAGAAATGACTTCAGAATCACTAAAACCAACCCATGAAATAAATCCGTGGCTCGCTGCTTATTAAATTGAAAATTCGACTGAAAATTAACGTTATTAAGTGCAGCATTGCATCACAGTTGCGTTGGCAACTGCATACGTCGTTTAATGATGGCGGTGGTTGCTTTGTTGACGTTGGAAACGCCGATAGCCTTGGTGCTCGCCTCAGTCACGCAGTCAGTAAGTCACTCGGTCAGTCAATCGCTTGGCGAGTCGCTTTGCTCAACAAATGCCATTTTCCAACGAATGCCATTTTCATGGGTTAAGCTGTTATAATACTTCAAATGGATTGCAAAAACTCTATGCAAAAGCATCTGCCTGCATTTTTGCGCTGAAGCACAATGGAGATCGTTAATGAAGCTAATTATGGAGGCAATTAAGAAAATGAATTTCTGCGCTCGTGGACAGCAGCGGGGTGCGAGGGCGTTCACACTCGCTTTGAATGGGAAACGTGCAATGCAGTCGCCTGAGAATCGTGAATTCCGCTGATAAGAACCGAAACCGAAGCCGAAGAACTCGGAAATTACGCAAGATTCGCGCCCGATTGCACTTGAACACTGCGACGCGCTCGCCGCAGCGAGAGACTTCCAATCATTGACCGTGATTCTAATCGGAAAACGTCGATTCCAACGCTCATTTCTCTCATTGGGACGTGTAATGAGCAGCGATTAAATTACGTGGTAAGTTTAGTGAACAGAGGAAATGTTGAAACGTAATAAAGTAAATAAACTAAAGTAAATATAAATCAGCAGCTATTTTTGCGTTAATTACTAAAGTATAATAATAAATCGCAGCAAAACACTTAAAAAAAATAACATGATGACGAGCGTCGTGATGAAGGCAGAGAAATCATTTTCAATGGGAAATTTTTTGCGGAGTAGTTAAGTTTTTGTGTTGCTATTCTACTAACGTTTCCTTCTTATTAGCTGCGGCTTGCCTTGCCCCTTTCTCCCCTCTCCAAAGAGTAAAGCAAGAATTTTTAGCATTTTCCTATTCCACTTTCTCACACTTTTTTCTAGCACTTGTGACTAACATGGAATCCTTGGCGTGCTTCAAGCATTCGTCACTCGCAGCTAACCAGAAAGTTGGCTAAAAGCGAAGTAAAAGAAGAAGGAAAGAAAAAGTTCAATGCGCTGCCAGATGTTGCGGTTGCTGTTGCTGTTGTCTTCTCTTCACAGTGAGTTTTTTTCCGCGCATCTCTTCTATGCAGCTAACAGGGAAATCTATGCGAAAGCAGAGAGCGGATAATTCAAGCTGAAGCCGCTTTATTACTCATCATCGAGCTGCGTTTGTTGTTGGGCTTTTAAATTTCCAGCCTCGTGAATCTGCATCGGGTTTAGGATTTATTATTTGAAAAATTATCCGCATAAAGACGTGGAAGTGAGTGAATTTCTAAAGTCCTTATTTCCTCTTCGTGATTCTGCTGCAGGAGGTCCTCGACACCTTTCAGATGCAGGCGAAGCTTGACGATTAGTCATCAACATCATCCAGCAGCAACTCGACGTCACTTCAGAGCCTGCAACGACTTCTGCTCCATTCCCAGCAACAACAACAACAACAACAACAACTACAACTGCTGACACAGAAGTGTTTCATCTCTTTAGCAGCTTTTTTCTTTGTTGGCAGTTTTTGCTCAGTTTCCTGGTTCACATCCTCTTCCGAACTCCTGCTGCTGCTGCTGCATCCGGCGAACAATGGGCGACGTTGCTCTGCCTACTTTCGCACACTTCAGCGTCTCTACAGCGCCGCCGACGCATCTGCCGCGCCCAGCGACGTGCTCCACATCAGCTGATGCGGTGCTGCGCCCGCAGGCCTTCCATCGCACCTCTTTTGTAATGCCTACACACACGCCGCACTTGCAGAGGTCAAAGGGCGCCACAGCTGCGAGAGAGTTTGCGCGAAGGAGTGTGAGAAAGAGAGTGGAGGAGGCTTCGTTTTTGTTGTGCTCTGCTGTTTCCGTCGGAGACGCGAAAAATGGCCGCCTAGAAACAGCTGCCAACATTGACATTGGAACGAGGAGTTGGCAAGCATCAGCCTCTGCTGCTGCTTCTCCTTCTCATGGTGGTTTACCTCTCTGCAGTTTGTTTACTTGCGGCATCACGTCACACGTGCTCAGCCATGAATCTGCTCGAAAATAAATGCAAACTAAAAAAGCGAAGCAGGGCAGCGAACGAGGACGGCGAAGAAGCATCGAGCGCCAAGCAATGTTGCCATTTTCCGACGTCCCTTCGCCGATTTGGCGTCGTTTCCCAATCATTGCAAAGCTGTTGCCAAGCTGCAGTGTTTTCTGCAGTTTTCCCCCGAGCCGAACGACGGATGAGTGCGAAAAGAAGATGAAAAAGCGTCTGGAAGAGTGGGCATTAAAATGGATGCTTTCGTGTTACTGGGAAATTCACAAGCAGCTGCAAAGAAACCCTAAAAGAGGTTGGAATCGACTTCAGCATGATTTAAACAGGGTTTAAAAAAATCTGATTCCTTTTGTTGTACTGATTCTTTAAGCAATTTCGCTCCATGTTTTTATTTGTGTCGCCATTTCGCATTAATTGCCCGATGTACAGCCCCTTGCATTGCTTAACATTGGCTGCTTGATTAATACCCAAGAACAACGTCAATAAAAGCCGTCAAAGCTGCGAACGATCGATGTTTGAAAAGACTGCACGAGAACCGGACAAAACTACTGACCAACTGACCACTGCGGACGTTGTGAGCATTACAACATCGCCGTGGCTCCGAATGGCAACGATACCGCGCGCTCCGGTGCATGAGTTCGGCGCCCGGTTGCAGCGATCCTTAAGGTTAAGCAAACGCAGCCGAGCAAACACGTTTTTCCAGCTCGGCCACAAAACGAGCACGAAGAAATCCACCAGAAGAAACCGAACGCCATCGGCTGTTGCCTGCTGCGGCTGCGCAACTGGCTTCGGACTGTACGTGCACCGAAATGCGGCAGAGCGGACGCGAAATGCTGAGTTGTTGGACTAAGTAGTGGGCGTGTGCTCAACCAGCTCCAAGCGACTTTTATTGACGTATCTACGAGGTTTGCTTGGGTTTATCAACGGCAGCAGCAACGAGCACAGCGCCAACAAGCGGCACGCGACGCAAGTGGAGCCTTCGGAGCTGCCAACGGATCGCTACAAGCAGATAAAAACCGATCTCTGCTTTCTGCCAAGTTGTGTCATTTGGCTGTTGTGATAACTAGGCGTTATTGTAGTTCTTTTGGGACATTACTGTCCAATTGACTTGCTCTGAATTATGGCTTAAAGCCTGCTTGACCTCAGGCATGTTGCGGCTGCACTTTCGCGCTTCAACTGCTGCTGCTGCAGCTTGATTTGTGGACGGGTTGTGCTGCCAAGGAATGGGAGAGGCTTTGTTCATTATGTCTTCTACACGCTCACAAAATATGGACTTTATAGACGACTGTATAAGGGAATATATAGGCAAATATAAGGGATAACACAGAGCATGTATGAAAATGTATAGATGACTGTATAGACGCCTGTATAGGCGACTGTACAGTTGACTATAAAAAATCCACTCACTTACTATGAGGTCTATGAGGACACAAACTGCGGATTCTCAAATTATAGACTATAATTTGAGAAAGCAAACCTAGGATTATCAAGTATATTTTCCTTCAATTATTGTATTTGCCTCTTTCAGCTTCGCCTTTACTTTTCTCCACGTTTCTTTTAACGACTCAACAAAACTACCTCGCAACATTTGTGATTTCTGAGGGACATTCAATTTGTTGGGAATTAACCACAATACAATTGTTCCCAGTAATAAAAATAACAGCTACTGCGCACTTTGCTTCAAATAAAATAAAAAGTGTTGAATATTTAAGTGCAACTCAAGCAAAAATAAGTGATGAGTAACTCTGTAACGGACCCACACGATCTGTAGCAGGTGCGAAGCTCTCACTTACGGTTTTTAGTGGCTCAGAAATTGTCTTATGCTGAGCGCAGCGATATTAAAAAGCAGCGAACGTTCTGCGTTAAGTTCGCTTCTTGATTCTTTTGTTGTATAAAAAAGTCTGCGTTTACAGACTGTAACATGTCCAATTCTGTTCGTCTCTTTTCTACTCAGCATTTTCCTATTGAAGCCCGTTTCGCATTCAGTGGGCGGCGTGAGTCATTTCAACACCTTGCAGCCCTTTGAACATGTTTAAACTTGAAAAAATACACATAAATGCAAATCCCAGTAAACGTTATTTATTAGTTCTTAATAATAAAAATAGGAAAATAATTTGTATTCACATGGATTATTCAAGTCTTCAGTCGGTCTTAGAAGCTGTTTTATTTTGCTTATTTATGATTGCAATTAATATATTAATTAAATGTTATATTAATATTTTTTTGAATTATTGTTTGATTTATAAGTTATTTAATTTTTAATTTATCTACTCATTTTAATCATCGAATTAAAAGTCGTATTATTTTCTACAATGATAAATGTTAACAATTAAACATTTTACCTCATTTATTATTTATTAAAAATAAATTATAGGAAATGTATGTATGTATGTAAAAAAGGTAATATTTAGGCATTATCTACAATAATAATTAAATAGTGAAATAGTATTAGAGTAATAACAAATTATTAACTTTTAAATATTATGAATAAAGTTTAAATTCTCATAATATATTTCAACTATTATTATACTTTTATTTTTATTATAAATTTTATGATAGTAAATAATAGATACTATTATTATGTAATATTTGTACTAGTAAAAATTATAAAATTATTTAAGGTTATTATTTTTACGAGTTTTCGATTAAGAAAGGTAGACAAAGTAAATTGGTTATAAAGGGTATATCATACTTTCCATTTGATCGTACAGTACTGCTTTAAATTCAACGTCTCTGAAAGACGATTCTCAAAACGATTTGAAACGTTCGACAAGTTTTCTCATGGAGAATATCTGACCCTTGAGCCAAGTTTCCCAAATCAACCTGTTGATACACTTCTATTTCTGTCTTCTCTAACCTCAACCCCCATAATTTTCAAGGTTAATCGCTACTCTGTACCATTTAATAGGGAAATTTCGCAAAATATGACCGTGTTTATGAAAATCAGACCAACATTCAACGCAACACGAGTTTTTGTCCCACAGCAAAGTGTCAGAAGTCGTCGAACTTCTAAAGCCAAGCAAAAAAATCAATAAATGAACGTAGGACCGCGCCAAAAATCTCAGCTGAGACTGGAGCATGGAGCTGGCGCATGGAACGGAATGCGAAGTGGAAAATGTAAAATGGAGAATGGAAAACTCACCGCTGTGGATGGAGCATCGGTAGAGGGCCTCGCAGAAGGCCATCACGAGGTGCTCGCCGTTGACGGGGCTCTGCAGCGGGGTCTGCGTAGCGGAGGTGGTGGTGTTGGGCGACTGGCTCGACGAGCTGCTCGAGCCGTCCGAGGAGGAGCCGCTGGCGGCCGAGTCCGGACCCCCCTCGGGCACGTAGAAGGGCACAGCCATTGTTCGAACGTCGTCGTTGCTGCTGCTGGTGCGGAGATGGCGCTGCAGTGGCAGTGGGTGGTTGGTGTGCCGCGTGGGTGGGTAGCAAGGAAGATCTAGGGCGGGGCAGAGTCACTGCCAGCCGAAAAGGAGAGAAAACAATCACTCAGTCACACGCGCGGCGCTGCAATGTTTCAGTTCGGCTTCACTAACGGTTAAGCGGTTCGAAATCGAAATATTCACGCTGCTTCTTCTTACTGCTGCTTGGCTACCTGTCTGCAGTTGCACAAAGACGTTGCGTGTTTGAAGTAATTTCTTATTTCGAGATTTTGACGGTTTTGACAGAGTTCATTAAACACAACTGTACCAAAAAAAAAAAATTTAATTAAGCTATCGACACGAAGTTATCAAGGATTTCTTTTCGTTTTTTACGTGTTTTTGGAGATTTTCACTTGATTCCGAGATTTTATTTATCTGCAGATTCTTAGATAAACGCGAACTGATTCGCATCCGTTGATTTCTTGAACTTGGCTTGGATTTTTGTCTGTTTTAATCCTGATTTCGCAAGTTCAAGCAACTGAAGACGTGTTCGGTCTTGTAACGATTTATTGTCGATTTGATATAACACGAATTGTTGACAATTTTTGCGCGTTTTTCGTCGGTTTTAATATTTTTCACAAAAAGATCAACACTCGAATTCTTACTCGGAACAACAGACACACGAAAAGCGAAGTTGTATTGTCACTAATGTTTTGTTGCTGCTAAGTTCGCTGGGTGCCTGTTGCGAACAAATTAAAGTGTCACAGGAAGAACTTTCCAAACTAACTAGAGAGCACTTAAAACGTCGGCGTCGTCGACAGATCCACGTCTTACTCGCTTCGTAGCTCGCATTCAACTGCTGCGCACATGCATCGGCCCTGTCTAGGAGCCTCACACCGCCACCGACACCTCGCAGGCAGCGCTGCGCCGTCCACAGAACAAAAAAGCGAAAACACCAGCAGCAGCAGCAGCAGCACACACGAGTCGAACGACGAAAAGAAACGACAAAACGATTGCGCTCCTTCTCCCAGGCGTCGTTCGTTCTGAGAGCAGTGAATCGACGAGCAGAACGACGTCGAAAGAGCGCCCCTACCAACACCAACAAACACATGCACTGTGGAGCCTATTGCACTCGGTGCTCCACTGCGAAGAGAGCGCGAACTAAGAAGAACGTAAGAAATGTAGAGAACGGCCAGCGGCGCGAATGCAAGGCGAAAGCAAGACGCAGCAAAACAAAACAAAACACGCAGGCACAAAGCTAAACACGCGAACGACAAAGCAAAACAAAAATGATTGGTGCTGCTGTGTTGGCTGGATGAGGTGATGCTGGTGATTTCGAGTCGACCAGCACCAACGACGCTCGACAAAAAAACGCCAACGAAACCAGCGAAGACAAAAGAGGGCAGACAAACGATTTTTGATGATAAATATGAGTGAGGAAGGCTGAAGGAAGCAGCAGCGAAGGGGAAGAAACAAGTTGCATAAGAGAGCGACTGAGTGAGCGGCCAAGAAAGAGCGTAGAAGAAGGAGATGGAGGAGCAGAAAATACAGTGCGTGCAAAAGGTACTCGCTTTCGAATTGGACATGTAAATTATTTAAAAATTATGCCGACTTTGGACATAATGACGCTTATTTTGCTCTGAATTCTCATTGGATTCTTATCTTATTTCGTGTTTGTAGAACTTGTGAAGGTCCAATTGCGGAATTTTATTTATGAGTGAGTTTTGCAGATAGCGACAGATTCAAATCTAACCTTGCAGTGTATCGTTGCCCTTCGGCTGCGACACCCTGTAAAGTATTCAAGCCAAAGACGATTCTACTGTACCGAACAAGTGCCACGCGAATCAAATGACAATAATAAACACGAAGTCGACGATCAAAACAGAAATGAAAACCAAACGAGGCACTGAAAAACTGAAAAATGAAAAACGACGGAACAAAGAAAATTCAGGGAAGGTTTTTGAAAGTGGAGAAGGAAGAAAATAATGAAAAAAAAGGCCTGCTATCAACATCGAACTCTCTGCTGCTGTACTTTTTAAAGGTGTGGCACTCGGATGCAGCGGAAAACGAAAATCGTTGCATACAGCGAGGAGTGCGACGACCAATCAATACAACGTTGCTGAAATGCATCAGGAATCGGGCATTAAACGCGAAACGGAGCGCAAAGACACAAATACAAAACAAGGAAGAGGAGGAAAAAGCAAAGCGGAGTGAGAGAGAGTGCGTGAAAGAGAGAGAAAGAAGTGTTTCATTGTATTTTATTTTGTAATTTTATTGGACATACTTCTAATATGAATACAGGTTAAAACAAACGTTGAACATGTTCATTTCGATCCCTCAGCTCCTATAAAAAATCGTGTTGCAACACGTTTCTGTGGCAGCGCAGCGATTAATTGCACTCGGCACTCAGCATCCTTCAACAGAACCTTAAAACAAAAGGTTTTCGAAGCGCTCACGTTGCGCACCGAGCAATGAACGGCGGCTCGAAAACAAGTTTCGACATGTTTGCATCTTCGTGGATTTCACAACATCTCGCAACGAAGAAGGCGGCGATTGAAGTGAGCGGAAGGAGGAGGAAGTTTATTAATTGTAAATAACATTTGGAGCGTTGGATATCTGTTGTGTTTGTTTAAATTAAACAACTGAAGGCAATTCGATGCCTCGAAAACAACGCATCCTTCCCTGCTTTAATATTCTTTACTTCCCTGTTGACATTTCTGGGTCAGCGACCTAAACACTTGATTATTGAACGGAGCAGCAGCAGCAGCAAATTGTTCTAAATTGTTTATTACACAACAACAGCCGCCAATAAGGAAGAAGAAGAAGGAGCAGCAGCAGCAGCATGGACTGAAAAACGCATGTTGCAGCATGAAAGCAACAACAGCAACCGTTTTACGAACATTCAACTGCAGCGTATCGCGCGTTCATAAATTATTTGTTGCTAAAAATAAAGCCGCAGCCGAGGAGAAAGATAAAAACATTCGATCACAACTGCAACACAAAAAAAAAAAAAAAGAAAAAACTGCGTCGACTTCTTAAACTGCAAATAGTCAAAGTTGCCGGTTAAAATTTAAACTCGCGTGCCTCCAGCACGAGGCGCATTTATTTGCGTTTGGGGCGCAGCGAGTGGAAGCGAGACGGCTGCAGAGCTGCGTGCGATGCGCGCGAAGAAGGAGAAGCAGCAGAATTGCAGTCGCAATTGAACCAGATACTTCAATTGAAGATATTAATAAGAGCAACAACAACAAAGCAAGTTTTGTTTGTCATTAATTAAGCGAACTCCACGAGCGCTGATGGAGCCGCAATTCAGTGGATGAGGAAGAAGGGGCGGAGGTGGAGGGGAAGCGAGTACCTCTTCTGCAGCCTTCACTGAGTAACTGAATAAATGAGCCTCCAAATTAACTCATACTAAAGTCAGCGAGTTTACAATTGCGACTCAGTTAACGGTACAAATGGCAACATATTCGAAGACACTTCCTCAGCGCTTCCTTTCGAGCGACATTCGAACACCTTCGCGCCAACTGAGAGAGTTTTGAGCAGCCACTTCAACAGCTCGAAGACACGAACGCTTCAGCTTCGTGTCGCTGTTGAAGCAGGGGCCGCAGCAGCGCAGTCGACTGCAGCAGCGACTGCATTTTTCCAACTTTTGAAAACGAAATGCTGAGAGAGTTGCTTGTGGCTTTCGAGGAGCTCTCGGTGCAAAAAACGAAGCCGTGAAGAGGGGGCAAATCTTCGGTAGCGAATCTTTTGCGTTGCATCAGCGAACGCTTCCTTGTGGCGGCTGGCAACGGAGATAAGCCCGGATTACGAAACTGGAAGAAAGTGCAGGGAAGAGGAAGACCGAGAACAAGAAGCAGAGAACAAAACAGCCACCGAACAACAAACAGTCGAAGTCAGAAGTCATCGCGGACGCGAGAAGCGCATGCAGCCTCGATGCGAACATCTGGCCGCAACTGCACGAGCTGCAGGGCCAACGACTGCGTTGCGAGTTGTTGTTGTTGCTGCCGCTTGACTCTGAGGTTGCTGCATCAACACAGGGTTGCATTTGGGCGGCCTTTGCAACGGTTACACATGATCGCAAGGAGAGAATCAACCGCCCAAAAGATTGCGTTGATCTCCGCTGAAAATCGCGCTGGAAAAATCACTTCGCTGCTGCTGCGGACGGACGGAGGGAAAACGACGCAATATCAGGTTTATTTGATGCATGCATGTTTTAAATACTTCATTTTTTCCACTCGTTACGCAATCACGGCGATGGGCGTTGATCCGTTCACAGTTTTGCCAACGCCGAATCTGAACCTGTTCGCAGTTCTCAGTTATTGCGGCTGTTGTCGGCCCTGTCAGTGTGTGTGTGTGTGTGTGTGTGTAAAAGTCTCCTCCTTCCTCCTTCGCAAGTCCTCGGGAGGCGTAATGCGCAGTTTTATGGCGCAAAATCTGCACATACGAAGCACGGTAGCGATTGCGAAGGGGCGCACAGCCACACAAACACACACATCGAACAATTATGCTCTCAAGTAGGTCGCTGACCTATCAAGTGATTGCAGCAGCAGCAGCAGAGGCTCGGCAGCGGCCCGAGCACAAGAAAACCCCAACGAACGATGCTCACGAACGCCGACGAACAGGCGAAGAGATTCAATTGTGCTCGTGCTTTTGTTGCTGGTGCTGTTGAAGCAGAGGCGGCGACTGCGGCAGACGCTGACAACTGCAACATACGCACGAGGCGTAGGTGAATCGAAGGCTTCAGTGATGTTGAAGGGACCTCAACGCTTTATAAACAATATTATAAGTGAGTCAAAGCTCAGTTGATGTGTTCTTTGATTGTTCAAATATCCTTAGACCCCTCCTTTTATATGATACCCGCCTCTGCTTCGTCTTCAATCCTTCTAAATTGCAGCTGCTGCTGGTGGCGTCAAGAGTGACACTCCGGAGCGGATAAATAGACCAGAGATGCTTCGATAAACCACGAAAAGGTGACCCCAAGCACCCAAAACGGACCACATTCGAGAAAATACAGTGAAGTTGGGATATATTTAGTTATTTGCGTGTGATAAGGAGCAAAGGATCACCTCAGGACATCCTAAAGGGATCTTTAAAATGCTCTAAGTTTAAGTTGTTTGCTGATTTTGCTGCTTTTCCTGCAACTCCTTGAATATATGTGATTATCTACACATGAACTCTTCTTTTTCTTCTTATTCGGAGGCCCTGCCACGCCCCGGTTTTACTCGGAACATCGCCTGCTCGCAGATGCCGTCGTTATCTGGCAATCAACAATTTCCACTGATTAATTACGAAGTTTTTATGCAACGCGACTCTAAATGGCAACCCCAACTAACGGTGCTTCTATCGACGTCTTTTATTCCGTGCGGCTGTTCAAGGAGAGCCCCCCTCTCGTACAGCATTTCGTTCAGATCCAGAACAAGAAGATTTCCACATTTTGTATTAATTTCCCGCTGCTCAGAATCATGCTACGGCTGCTGCTGCTTTTCGTGGCCCCTTCGTGGAGTTTTTAATGGAGCAGCAAGCATCACCTTACTTCAGAGCCCCCCCACCTCCGGCCCCCTTCTGCTGGAGTCGCTTCCAATTGTTGCGCCCAGATTCATCATCGTCGGTGCTCGTTGCTGGCGTGCAATTTGCTTGGCAGCACTTTTCAGTCGTAGGCCGCGCGTATTAACATATTCCGCAGCATCTCCTGCCTCGTCGCAGCACAGGAATTATTTATACGCGTGGCAATCATATATTTAGTCCACGGAGAGCGTCGCAGTGGCGATGGAGCCCGGTCGAGAGCTGAGCGTGGCGGCGCAGAGGCACACGCGCCACGAATTAGAATCGAACTCGTGTTGGACTCGACGATAGTTGCACCGAGATGAAGGATAATAACAGAGCCATGATGGGTATTAATTACACCTGAAGTCGTTGGCAATTGGAGTCGGATTAGACGAGGTCGGTTCGGTCGCTCTGCTAAGCAGCGAAATAGTTATGGAGTTTTAATGACGCTTTCCAACACGACAGCTTCAAGGAAAATTACTTCTTCGCTTTCAAAACGTACTTCGGCAAAGACTTCCTCCTTTATTTCGACTTGAAACCGTTAGTCCAACGATTCGCTAAAATTAAACATCGCGAAGCCGAAGCATGTAATTTCGCTTGACGCGTCCGAAATGATAAATGCAATCGCAATCTGCGCACTCTCTTATTCCACCCGTCGCACGCCCCTTTCCAGTCCTAAACGAATGCATATCAATCTTGCTGATCGTGCGATTCGCCGAATGTTTATGCGCTCCTTCGGCTCTACGATGCCTGGAAGTGTTCCAGTAGCTGCTGCACCTTTTTTCAGATGTGCATCGTTCTCGAGAACTGCTTGAGGAGCAAGGGAAGAGCAAGCAGCCAGGAGAGGATCAACAGAAAAGGGGGCGCGCTCTCTTTACGACACAAAACATCGTTTTTATGTGTGTGTGTGTATTTCTGTGGACTTTTTTCCGTTTTCTTGCGAGAGCCTTGTTTTAATCCGTAACACTTGCGTTTTACGAGGTTCTTCGCGTTTGTGGCTCTGAGATTCGTGGAGCTGTCGAAAGGACCGCTTGAGTTTTTGTTCTTTCGGATCTGAGAACATTTCGTTTTTGTGCGCTCCGTCGTGGAGCTGCGCAGCGCGTTGGACGAGCTTCAAGTTGGATGGACCAACTGACAGAAGGACCGATGGACGGACGCTCCGCTTTGCTGCTTATGAGAGCAGCACAGCCGATGTGCGACGTGCGTGCGCATGACGTCCGTGGATGTGCTGCTGCCTGCCGTCGCTCATCAGCAGCAGCACACACAACAACAACAACGAAGCAATAACTTGCATTGCTACCTGTCTTACACGAAATCGTTTTTAGGTCTTTCTGCCTTTTTGTGTGTCTTTTGTGAGCTCTTCTTTTCTTTATTATTCCATGGTGTCGTATTTATTTTAAGGTTGTCCTGAGTTTTCCTTGTCTTTTTTTTGTAAAAGAATGGTTTAAAAAAACCCTTCAGGCTACACTTAGCATGACATGTTGTTGTTGTTGTTGTTGTTCTTGTTCAATATATGTTAGCAGAACGTAGCTGGGGAAGTGTCTATGTGTGTGTCGATCGGGACGAAGACGTGCTCTTCATGTATATACAAGGCATTATCTTCATCATTGTTATTGTTGTTGCTGTTGCTGTTTTATATTTTATCGTCTTTTCGCAGCCCAAAGTAATAATCAGTAGATTTTCCACCTCGTCCCTTCTCAATTCTCAGTCCAAGACCTTTTTTCGTTCAGTGATTTACAAACTTCAACTTGATTCTTTTGTGTCATCTTCTTCACTGTCGACGGCTGGAGAAAAGATTGATTGTGGCCACTTTACAGGACTTAACGGACGGCAGCATTACTTGAAGCTACGTTCAATATCGCAACCGACGCAATTCACGCCGAAAACGAAGAAAATTGATTAAATTGAATTCCAGTAGCCAAAAATCCTGTCTTTTCTGTTTATTCTTCAACTGTAAATAAAGAAAATCGTTCATACATGAAGGACGCACAGATATCATATCTGCATGACAGACACGAACCAACAAACAAATGTTCTTCACTGCGCTTATTTCCTAAAAAGGATTTTTCACTTATCTTTGAAAACAACTTGAATTGTGCAAATATTTGAAAGAGATTCATAAAAACGCAGCAACAACAACAACAACAACTCAATTTTATGCATTTTAATGTTAAGCGAATGCACGATTATCGCAAACGCGCAATAAACAAGAAAAACAAACAAAAGTTGAATGATAAACATTATAAAGTGAATTGTCACTGCTGTGGCTGTTTTTCCGGCAAGCGATGGGCTGAAGGGGGACGCAGGGTTGCGGGGATCCTCTTGGAGTAAATTAAAAGTCACCGAAACCGAAGCCGATCGAATATTTGCGAAGATGTTTTGACACGGCGTCGATATTTACGCGAATATCCGATAAACGGGTGCTTGTGGAACACCTCGACGCCCCTCCGCCTCCTCCTCAGCCCCTCCTTCTCCGAAAGAACACCAAACGAAGCTTCATACGAAATTTTCCCCGCGAATCGCGTCGCTGAGTTCAACGTGGTTGACAGCAGTTGACAGCCAGCAAGCGGCCGAAAGAAATAAATAAACATCCATTAAATGAGACGAAGCGGCTACTGATAAGCGTTGAATGGGGAGAGGGCGGGAGGCGGGGAGGATCCATCAATTCCTCAATTCAATCTTCAATTCAGTCTTCGCCTTTATTCGCCTCTATAGTCCTCAATCGCGGCTTGTTTATTCTATACAGTGACACAGATCGACCAAATCTACACGTCGAAACATGAATCCCGAAGAAGCACCGACGGACAGCCGCTCGGTGACTCTATTTACGCCAGCAGCTTCTGTTGAATGTCCGCTTTTATCGTCCCTATCGATGGCTTGATGGATGCTGAAGGCTGGACGCCCGAAAAGGAAGCACATCGTCCACTTTCGACGACTTCATTTCAGTCAAGAAGTGAAGCGAGTTGCACGTGGAGCATTTTGAATATCAACGCGCGAGTTTCTGCAGATTTTGTTGTTTTTATTACCATTTATGCCAGTGACGAACCGAGATGAACCGTCGTAGATCTAAAAATAGAAGAAAAAGTCGAGGAAAGACAGGAAAAACACTCAGAGTCGCGCGTCAAATGTCATCACTGACGTCTTCCGTTGGTTAACCCCGACTGTCAATCCTCTTCAGAGTTCTTCATGCAACGAGATGTATTCTTAGCGCCCCTTCGCTGTTCTTTCGAGCGAATTGCACTTGCGACTCTCCCGGTTAATGGCAAATGAACTGCATTGCGGATGTCTTAATGCGATTTTAATTTCACGCGTTTTATTTAAACGCGGTTCCGAGCACGCGTCTTTAAGTGAGGCGATCCGAGGTCTTCCCGAAGCGAACCTGAATCGTTTGGAGCTTTTTTAACAGCCGACTGTACATCACTTTTTCCCAGATGACAATCGATTGTCTCCGTTTTTTTAGTAAAATGTAATGAAGCATGACGAATGAAAAAGTTTTACAGTTACTATTGGTGGATGGATGAAGGAGGAAAGAGGGGCGAAAGGAGGAAGGAGAAGATGTGGAGTTAAGGGGCAAGCACCGAATAGCTAATGAGGAATGACGGAATTCGTGGGCTACGATGATTGGAACCTTAACAAGATCTTGATACGAACCGATTTACAACACGGACAACAACAAGAACAACACAGAAATTTATTTAATATCGGGTGACACGAAATGTCGTGGATGATGACGAGTCGAAATTTCATTTGAATGAAAAAAGAACAATGACAGATGAATCGCTTTTGACAGCTACAAATTAAAGCAACGCTGTCCCGATGCAACAGCGAACGAACCGTGATACCCATTACAAAGGGGCGTGTCATCGAAGTGGCAATTAATCAAGAAGACTTCCAAGCAGTTTGCTGAAGATGGACGCCTTCAAACCTTGTTTATTTCTCTCGGTATCCATTTCAGGCGTTGACTACACTGTAACCATGAAGGACGTCCATCGACAACTTCTGCTGATGACCTCTCGAAACGGGTTCACCTCCTAAATGACTCTTTATTCTGCCTTTTCTGTCTTTATTTGCTTCTGTTTATTACTGCACAAAAGCACAATTAATTTCCGTTGTTGTTTAAAGTTCAGATTGGAGCCATGATATTTCCGATTTCACGCCTGGTTTAATCGGGTTCTATTCCAGTGCCTTTGCCGGCTCCTCGTCGCTCAACTACCTGTCATAATACCGCGAATTACCGACTCCAGTTGCACTTAACGCGAACCCATCGAAAGCCTCTTACTTGGAAATTGAAATTAGCTGCTATCTGCGTACAAATTAATCCGTTACGCATCAGATACCTCTGCATTAATACCCAATTTCGCTCCGTAGACACTCTAAATGATGACTAATAAAACGTAGACGTGACGGTTGCGACTGAGACGAAAACCGAGCACGGAATTCGTCATTTTAGACGTCGCTTTTATCCGTAGATGCTAATAATTTAATGACCCGTCAAAGTTTGCAAAGCCGCCGCACAGAAACCGAAGTAATGCCACAGTAAAAGTAATCCTCTGGTGCTGCGAATGCCGAAAGCCTTAATTGAAGTCGGTGGCGATGACGAATCTGATGGACGCAGATGAATGCGCGGCGTCCATCGCCAGGATGTAAAACTGCAGCTTACAACGTCGCTACAGTTAGGAGCAGATGAGTCAGTTGATTGCTGTCGGGTGTTTAAAGAGCGTTTACAGAAATCGCAGCGGGCGGTCGCGGCCAGGAAGTGGGTCAAAAGCAGCGATTAAGCACACGGAATGAGTTATGAATGCTTTATTCCATCAATCAATGGGAAGTATGGAGAATTTTTACTCCTTCTGTCAATTAAAAGCGGCGAGGATCGAAAAATGGACGAATCGCTGCTTCAACGGGGGAAATAATGAAGTTCGGACAGCGTCATCGACCGAAGATCAGCCGCAAGAAGGTCACATCAGCGGAGTTTAGTTCAATTTATGGATATTCAATTTGAATAGCAATGAATTCTCCTTCATTGGGCCTTTGCAGTCCTGTCTTCCACTGAATAAATCGTCAGCTCGCCTCTTTTATGCTCGTAACTTAATACAAAGTCAAACAGAACTGAATAAACACTTTTTAAGCACACACATTACCCTTAACCGGCCTGGCTCACTTCTTGGCCTTTTATCTCCGGCTGCGAGTCCCATTTGTACCCGAAATTAAAGTGAATAAATCACGAGGAGCAGCGAGGAGAACTTATCACCCAAAACAAAGAACGAAATGCACTCAATTAAGTTTGGCGAAACGCTGGAGCCCCGCAGCCCCGAAAGCCCTCAGCAAAGGCGAATTAAGAATGCAGGTTGACCCAATTCAACGATTCCCACAGTTCTCGCGGTGGAGCTACGCGTGTTTACTGTGGAGATTACGTTCGACGTCGTGTTGATGACGAAACGCACCCTTTTGGAGTGGATTTTCTTAAAGGCTTCGACGTCGTGGGGCTCGTAACTCATATCAGGTTCTGCCGATTCCGTGGCTGTTATTGACAAATGCCTTGCACAAGTCACACAACGATGACTTCTATTTTCGAGCTGTTTTATTAGTTGTCGGTTTGAGTATCTGCTGCAGTTTGTAGTTGTTGTTTAATTTTTAAAAATACGTCTTCAAAAGATTGGCTCTGTTCTGATCGATTGTTTTTGTTGTTGTTTATGCAGCTCGAATTTCAATGTTTATTTTTTAGTACTTCATTGCATTGATGATGATGATAATGATGACAATTATGATGATGATAATGGTTATTGATTTTGCTATAAATAATGGAGTGGATAACGATAAACGCAGCGATAATGAAAATTTAAATCGATATTAAAGTTTAAGTGTAAAAAATATTGAAATTAAAATTTTTATTATTAATAATAATAAGCCAAACGACATATTAATAGTGTAGAAACGTAAAAATAATAATAATCTAATAATAATAATAGTTGAGTGTTATTAAAAACTTCATAATTTATGCAGATCCTTTTCTAACAGTTTTCTTAAAAAACCTTTGTGTGATTAATGTTCTTTTAATGACTTTAGAATTAATTTCCTTCTTGTGCTGCGATAAACAGTCGCTAGCCTCGTGTTGTTTTTCATCGCCCGTGACACGATGCCAAAGTATCGAAATGCGTTGCTTCACTTGCGACTTGAACCCTGCCAAGAGGCTGAAAAGCATCCGAGAAGAGGCAGAAAAACCTTGGTCACGATAATGCGATTAAGATGCAATTCATGAGCCGTAATATCGCAGCGAGATCAGCAGTAAAGCTGTCAGCGCGCCCCTTTTGCTTGCTCCTTGCTGCACCGATCACCACTAAAAAAAAAGAACGCACTGCAGTTGGGAAAGAAAAGCCCAACGAGACAAAGGAATTCGCGCGAACACACTTCATCCTCATCGGGAAACTCTTTGCATTAAGACGCTTTTTGCAATCATCGTGCGATCATTTATTTCGCTTGTTGTCGCCTAATTTATTCATGCGCCCTTCATTTTGGGTTTCCTTTGTCCGATTGGAAAAGACGCAGTAGATGAATACACGAAAAATAATGTCATCCTTCGAGCAAAAAATAAATACTTTGTCACTTCTGTTGGGAGTTTAAAGGGTCTCATAAATGAAGGAACTTCCTTTGAGCTACCCTTAAAAGCCTTCCCGATCAAAGCCCTTAATTTATGCATTGTTGATGAGTACCAAGGTATTTCAAAACGAGTCCGAACGGATTCCTATTCAAGGTACGTCATTATTTACAAGGCGTTCACACTGAAGGTCCTGAATTTTGCTCAAACTGATCCTAGTCGCTTCTTGGGTCGCAATTAGATCCGAGATCCCGCCAAGAGATCGCGCCAATCATCGTTTCTCCTTTACGTAGAGGTTGAGCAGACGTCAGCCATTGGGCGACTGATAATTGTCGACCTGGAGCCCAATTTTCATGTCTCAAATTGTGGGATGAAGGAGAGAATGATCAACATTTCTATACGAAGGTAATTCGTACATTTGGGCAGTTTTACTCTGATATTCGGCTTTATTTGAAGTTCAATTGTGATCCATCGCTCCGAGGTTAAAAATGGGTTTAGAAAAGTGAAGTAAGACCAGAAAAAATCACATTAAGGACTCAATCAGTTGAAGAAGATTTCCGTCACGGGTTCTCTAATAGATTTCGACTAATTGCTGTTCCGCTCGCCCATAATTTCACTGATTCTTTTCCCTACCGATTTCTGGCTGTAATTTCCACATGCTGATGCACAATGCACAATGGGACATGTGTGAAGCAGGCATCAGCGAAGAAAATCTCTTGGATCAATTTCTGTCTCCGTCTCTGATCGTAAATTAACCCATGAATTGGCACAGCGTCTTCCATAGTAATTTTCTGTGGATGTCGATCCCTGAATCGCCCTTTGAATCGTCTGTGGGACTCGTTACTCCTACCCATTGATGACCTGGCCATTTTCAGCGTCGCCATGCAGCCAGACGCCGTTTTGTTTGTGTGACAGGGTCTGGAGCCGGGTTGCTGTCTGTCTACCTGCCTAAATTTTCGACGAAAAGTTTTAAATTTCTTAGAAATAAAAGCCTGGCTTTCGGACGGAGCAACAACAAAGACGAAACGCACTCGAGGCGTCGCTGCTTCTTGCTTTTAGGTATTGTTGTCGATAGAGTGGTGATGGTGCAGGTTCTGGAAACACTTAAAACCCTAAAAAAACATCGGCGCAACATGAGGAAATTTTCCCTTTTTTCCGTCGTTCACTTAAACGAGTTGCTGCTCTAATCTTTGAAGAAATTGATTTGGATTTGGTTTCCATTATCGTCGCTTTCGAGACTCTCATTTTCTGTGTTTGCTGAGTTTTGAATTTTATCAGTGAGGCTGCTTTCAACGAGCTCTCCTTCGCTTCCTTCTGCTCTTTGTTTTGGCTCCAGTTCTGTGCTTGTAGGTGCTTCAGTCTGCAGACGAACTTCTGCTGCACTTCAGTGTGTTCAGTCGTTGCTGCAGTGCGAGGTTTTGTTGTGATTCAAAACCGTGCAGGTGTCCAATTATGTCCGTCCGCGCCTCTGCCGCTGCGGATCGCAAGAAAAAAACTAGTTCTAGACACATCGCCAGCAAGCGACCGACTACGACGACGATGTTTCTTCATTGGGTTTCGATAACAAGTTATTTTTTGTTTAGCTGTGACTCCATGTGTGTGCACATCTGAGTGTGTGTGTGCCTATTTTAAATATCCACACACACACTCAATTGAACAAGTGATTATGTCTTTATTTCGTAGATAAAATACGCTTAATATTTTGAGCTCGGCTTCGAGCTGCCAAGCAAAAAGCAGCCATCAAATCAGGCTTCAATTTTCCTGAATTTGTACCCAATAAAAAAGCAGACAGTGAATAATTTAAGCCGAATATTTTACAACAAGACGCTTTGGGTTATGTACGAATTAAAAGTAAATTTAATTAAACAGTATTTAATTACATTTTCATAAAAAGACGGACCTCTATTTTGATCCTTTCTTGTGCCTCTTTTCCTGACCACTTAATTTCTTTATTCTTTTTTGCTTAATTAATAAATCGCTTCTTTTCGACATTTAAAATATCTGCGGCCGATACCAATCTTAATGAAGTTTCCAGAAAGCCTTTTTGTGTAGAGTGCGGCCTCCACCAGCGACGTCTTGGCACCCTTTCCCCTCGTAAAACCATCCCCAGCAACCACTCGAAATGCTGACAGAGATCTTCGGAACTGATAGAGCGTTCAGAGTGCAGAAGCGCTCGAGAAATGCGTTTAAATATCAGTTAAGTGAATAATTCTGCTGTTGTTCATTCGGCGAATCGAGATTCTGCTTTATTCTGCTACTCTTTTATATTTATACACAGAAATATAAGAAAACACGAATGCTTTTCGACGTGTTGGGCTTTCGAGCGCTTATGTTTCGAACGTTGGCTGTTCGTGAGGCAGTCGTGACTCTGGAGGGGGCGAAAAATCTGGGTCAACCTCTGCTTAGCCCCCAAAGAGTGCGAAAAAGCGCGGACCTGAGTCAGCAAGAAAAACTGAAAAGGCACAATGACTGAGCTACTGACGCGTGTCTTAGTTGATTTGATTGTCACATATCACCGCAGATTAGACAAAAAAATTAACAACAGGAGACCCGAATTTATGAATAATTAAATTATTACTTCTCCAAGAGACGAGAGACGCTTTCACAAGTTTAAGAAAAGATTTGAAGCTGCTCAAGCACATGCTTTATTTCTCCAACTTTCCGTATAGTTTTTGGTTTCGATTTCGTCGATTGAAAACAACCGAGTTGCTGCTTTCGATCGGGCAAGCGACCAGCCCAAGAAGTTGACATCCTTGGCACGATGCGATGTGTTGCTGAAGCGTTTGTTGCAGCTGCGCTGTGCGATTTTAATTTGCAATGAATTAGCAATTTTATGCAGCGAGTCGTTTAAGTGTTGCGTGGATTTCGTGTTCTAGTTACTCCATGTTGTAATAGCGACACTCGAATTGCGCAACAGCGATGCTTCGGTAGTCCTATCCGCTTGAAGAAAACAGGAAAGGCATGGAGGAAGATTGCGATGACGATGACGAGGGCAGAAAAACAAACCGTGAGTACTTATGAAGAGATATTGCATAGGACAACTGTATAGCACAACTTTATAGCTCAACTATATAGAGTCTTAAAATGAATACTAGGAATCTTGAGAAATCATCAGAGTTTCAGATTTCATATACTGGGGAATATATAAACATTAACCATACCATATACTATCTATACCGCACTGGAAAAACCCTCCAATGCCACACGAAGCCTCATGAAGTCGGCCCTAAATTCATTCTTCTGGCATCATGGGCCTTCGTGTGACAGTCCATTGACATTAGATGGCTTTCGAATTGAGTATCTGGAGAACTATAAATATGATAACACATTTGAAATTCTAACAGCGAATTCTGCAGAAACGGAACATCTTTTATCGCATCATTCATCGGACGCTCGGCTCAGTTTCCCCGAATAGCGAAATGTTTGCTAAAAGTGAAAAATAATCATTTAAATGCAGTCACCATAAGACGAACGTCCGTCCGCGCGAAGTGCTAAAGTTGGCAGCACTGGCTGCTTGCACTTGAAACTAATTCGATGCTGCAAGCAGCCGATCCACAATGAATCCGTCAACGAAATCGCTGTAATGGCAAACAAAATGCATAAATTTCCCCCCGTTTTATGCGCTGGAAAAGAAAAATGTGGCACAAAGCATTCCGAGCGCGGCCAAAAGCCCCGAAGCGTCCCTGGCATTCAGTCACGATTCAGGGCACGAGTGCACCGCAGCGCCGAGGAGTTGCGAAGCGGCCAGAAATACAACGCGAATCACTCCAAAAACAGCGAACTGCAACCGAATATTAGAAGATGTTGTGGAAGATGGGGAACGACGGCATCCAGCGACTTCACTGGTGACAGAACGCGCAGAGTTGAGCGCGTGGGGAGTCCCCGCTAATTCGTTATTTGGCCGAAAGCCAATGGCCCCCAGGGTGATGAAGATGGTTATTAGATGGGCCTGTTTTCGCCGCTGCTGGTGCGTTCAGTTGGAGTAAAGATGGCGGCGACGCAAACACATGTGCTGCACGCATCGCATTGGCATTGAATGAATTTCTATTTTTCCCCGTTCTGCGGCTTAATTGTTCTGTGAATTGAATAATTTGGTGTAGAAATTGTACACATTTGCGGCTATTTTCGTTGTAGTAATAATAAAGAAAAAGGGGAAAAACATATTGTATATTAGCTAAAAATGGGAGCAGAAAATCGCATGCGATATTTTGTGCAGGAGACTGAAAGTTTCAAGCGAGTAATAAAATATTTCCAATTCAAGTTTATTGAATATTTTTCTAGGTAAACTGTGAATAATGAACTGGTTTGAAGTTAAAAACTATCATGCGATAGACGCTCGCATGCGATAAATAATAAAAGCTGCTTAAAAGAGATTTTTGTTCATTTATTATTTGAACCATGTTTGAAGTCGAGTCCTTCAAAAGCCTAGTGAGTCACTGTCCCGCCCTGAAGTCGTAAATTTACCATTTCTGATTTCGTTTCGCTGTTTTTTTTTGCTATTTTTCGGTTCTTTTTTACATATCAATATGAATTTATAGCTCTTCAAACAAATCTACTCCGCGGAACAACAACGTACCGCATCCATCGGAGTTTGTCTAAGAGTAAGCAACTCTACCTGTCGGCCAATTTCAGGGATGAGTCATCGCTCGCCATCGAACCACCCGAATTGGCGACTTTCCTTTGGTTTTTTCAGCCAAGTGCGCCCAGAAGCGCGGCCCAAGCCGAGTTTCGACAGAGGCCGAGCGGTTGCTTGTCGCTGGCGGCTGCCGGCCGAAGCCCTGAGCAGGTACTCGATTAACCGTGGCCCCAACATTGCCTTTGATGGCGCAGCGATTTGCAACTTGTAAAAATATCAACAAAAAAGGGTACGCAGAAACATTCGCTGTGTATCGAAAGCAAACAGAAGAGACGAGATAAAGTAATGGGAAGTGGAGAAAATTTTAAAGCACAAACACAACACATTCGATGCTCGAAGCCGGTGCTTGTTGCCGATGACTCACGGCGTGTTGACTGCTTTAACATTGGCATCTCTTTGCCTACCTCCTACTTCCCGCACTTGTGCAGATTTTGCTGTTTTAATTGAGTCTAAGGTTTCAGTTCATCAACAACGAAAACAACGCACATCTAAACAGCAACTTCAGCGGCAGAAACAGCAACTTTTGCTTAGTTGGCGAATGTGATGCGCAGGAGAAGATCCACTCCGCGACTCCGCCAGCCAACGCCGTCGTAAAACGTAAAATTAACATCGGCCACGATTAAGTAGACCGACCGAATGTCAAAAACGTCGTCGAATATTTCCTCGTATCATAATTTAACGAGTTGGCGGCTCCATCGTTGCACCTTCTAAAAGTTTAACAAATGGACTTCCAATCAGAATTTACGACCGTCTATCCTCCGCACTTTCTCTGCTTCTGCAATGTAACAATTTGTATTTTAACGCATTAATTTCAAATGGAGAATTGCACAACTTTCCGAAGCACTTAAGATTAGAAGCTCGTTTCTCCGGAATGTGGCATGCAGTGACATGTGAGAAGTGACGACTGACAAGTGAGAAGAACAAAGACAACAATAGACGAAATGTTCGTGTTTGGAACGAACTCATTAATAAACGAGTGACGAAAAAATGCATTAAGTTGGATTTTTATGAGCGTCGTTTTCGGACAAGTTACTGATTAAGTCGAATCTCGGCCGCGGCTTCTGGATGATGAATTGATAAGCTGCGTGGAGCCATTAGCACATTGCGAAGCATTAATTGAGATCTCAGCGGGCTGCGGGTGCTTTCGGATATTGTCACATCTCGAGAGCGATTCTCGGCGACGAGTGAATAATAAAAACTAAAAAGAAATCATATCAACACGAAACACTCGAAGCAACAACAACAGCGAGTGGTTTGTGACCTACTTTCGCCGAGAGAAGTAGAGCCGCGACGCTGCAATTAACCGCGCTCCGGGGGTGCGTTTTTGCTTTTCATTTGTCTAAAGGAAAATGTGAAAAATCTTCGTTTAAATTAGAAAAACCCATGCATTGAATGGACAGAGAAATAAGCACACCAAAACACATTTTATACGGAAAGTGGAACAATAACGCAGCGGTCCATGCCAGACGCATTCGCATTAGGTCTGCCGCAATCATATAAACTACTTTTCATGTAATTTCTCTGTCAGTTCCATTCCTCAGTCCAATGAGGTCTGCCTCAATCACGACGATTGGCCGATTGCAACCATCATGCGGCTGCGTGTGTCACCGACCAACGTAGAACCTTGAATATTCCTTCTTTTGTCAGGCGATTTGAATGTGTTTTCCTTTGCTTTTGAATGTCCCATGCGAAGTGTCGTCGTTGCTCGGCTTGTTATGATCGATGTTTTGATGGGATCGAGTCCCATTGATGCCACGCAGCGCAGAAGTCGCAGCTTTGATTCAATAAACAAGTGGTTTTATTTAGTAATCAATCACATCGGCCTTCGTTTGCATTTTTGCTGTTGGCGAAATTTTATTTATTTCAATAATTTACAATCTAAAACGAAAGACAAAAAATAAAAAATTTCCATGTTTACTGTTTAAATTCAATTTATTTACTCGCAATTAAAATGCGTAGTTTTCTGCAAAATTTAAGACGCAGTTAAAGACAACTGTGCAAATATAATCCTCAATTAAATATCGAATTCATTCACTTTCCATTACAAAACTATTTTTGAATTTTTTTCCTTGTTATGAAAGTCTCATTGGAAATTTTCTATTCATATTTAAAAATTATTTTATTATTTATTATTATTTAATTATTCGGATTTTATAAGTTTTTAATTTTAAAGGATTTCAAGTTTAAATTGCATTTTAAGGTTTTGTTTACATTGCCTTCAACTGTCATTGTAGAAACTACATGCGGAAGGCTAACGTGGAAATAGGTAACTCCCAATTAACATTGAATAAGAGAACACATTCAGTAATTGAGTTTCGATAATTTTCCTTGATAATTACGTGATTAAATTGAGTGTATTTCCATTTTACTACAGCGTAGTTCCCAAAGGACCCACAATACACATAAAAATTGACATTTATCGTTTAAATAATTTCTTTTTGTCGAAATTTCAAAGTTAAATTCGAATAAGGAACCTTTTAAAATTAAGAAAATAAAGAGAAAAGTCACAATGAATGCAATATTTCATAGCCACATTCTTATGAATTCATTCTCAACAAAGTAAAAGTCATCGTTGATTCGTTAGAAGTACAAATGTCTGCTTGTTAACAATTAACAAGAAGCCTCCGTAGCTTTCAAAGTTGTATCATGTCGCATCAAGTGGATCGCCTGTCGTCATCATAACCGTCGTCAGTCACCAGGAGTGAGATGCTTCTGCTGAACGTGGCTTCAGAAAAATGCTGAAGCTGAGCGCGTGTCGAGTGTTGGCCAAGTTAAACAAATCTCCAGTCAATAACCCAACATGATTTCCAAAACCCATCTACTTCGTTACTCCGCGTCGCTGAAGCACCTGGCAGCTTCTCCGTTAGACAAATCGTTGTTATTTTTTGTACACTCTGTTTACGTTTGAGTTCTTGGAGAAACTTTGTTTGTCGTCCATGTTTTTATTACTTAAATCGTCGTAGGGAAGAACTCGGCTTAAATTTTCCAGTTGTTACCATGACTCAAGCGGAGGTCAGCGACGCAGCGCAGCGCACTTCAACGCATCTCCCATTTTTATGGCTTTCAAGTGCGCTGAGTTGGGCCCGTGGCAACAGCTTCCAAGCGACCGGCGAAGACTGGAGTGAGGCGGGAGACGAAGGTGCTTCTATGGACCTTTCCTTGAGCTCGTGCCGTCGACTCAAAGTCGCTGCGGTGATTTTTTGTTTATGGATGGCGGATAAGTTAATCCATCATGTCAGCTGAAGTTGGCACCAGTTGGCCACTCGCAATGAGATCTGGATGCACCGTAGACAGTCGCCAGCTGAGATGCACTGAAAGAAAAACACGAAAAAGGAAGATTCATTCAAGACTTGTTGGCTTATCGGCGTTGCTTTGGGGTTCCTCTGCGTGTCGTTGGTATCAAGACTCATCCGCAACCGTTAGTCGAAATCAGTTGCTCCTCGCGGGGGGAAGTTGAAGCACCTTGTAATTACGAACTTGCAGCGTCACTTGGAGCAACAAACACACAACATTGAAGGGTCTCCAGTGGGCAGCTGTTGCTTTTTGCCTTCTCATCATCATCAACAACAACGCAATCGAGTTGAGATGCTGACTGCGAGATTTGATTTTAATGGATGCTCGATGGAAGCGGCTTCTGTGTTACTTCGCATCAGAAACAGCAACGCCATGGACCCAGAAGCAGCAAGAAACTTTTCCAAACTTAATGAAGAGCAACACTCGAAGAAATCGCTGCTGCTGCTGTTGTTACTCCATTTGAAAGGTCCCAAGTCGAGTTGAAAGACGCACGCGCGGCTGCATCGAGAGTTTGATAGAAAGTTTTCCATAGAACTGAAGTTAGTTCTATAAAAAAAACTTAAAAAAATTAAATATAAAATAAATTTATTTCCACTTGCAATTCATTAAATTTAATTTGAATATTTACATGATTTAAATTAATAGTTTCTTTAAAGTACGATCGTTTGAGTTTTTAATAACTGTTGGCAGATCGTAGGCTGAGTTTTGCAGCGGAAGAAGTGGGCGTTGGAAGGCGGTACTTCAACATAAACGCTTTTTTGGAACGCGTGCTACATATTGGCCCCTTCCCCGCTGTAAACCACAGCCGTCACTCCTTCCACAACATCACCAACATCAACTTTATTCTTGATTTTTCAGTTTCTTTTCGTTTGAACTGAATTTTTTTATGATCAGCAGATTTTCCAAGAGTTTTTGTTGTTGTTGTTGTTATGCTGTTGATACTCAGTGTTGGCTTTTGAATTGAAATTTTTTGTGCTTTTTTGAACATTTTCGATTAGAATTTGGCGTGTTGTTGGCCAAGTGTTTTGGCCACGCGCCGCTTCAGTCTCAGTTTCGCTCAGTTTTTTCATTTTTGCTTTTCTGCACTTTTTTCCTTTGGCTTCTTGTGTTTTTATAGTTTGCAGGTGTTACTCGTTGTCCGGTTCTTATTGCGATTTCGTCAAATTGGGAGCAATCATTGTTGTACTTGCTGTTGTTGTTGTGGTGGCGGTGGCGATGGCGGTGGTGGTGCCTAGCCCAGGTTAATAAACACGACCGCGAGTTGATTTCCAATTGACTTCATTTTTGATTTGTCTTGAGTAAAAAAAGGAAACAAAAGACACAGAAATGATTTGTCATTGTCATTTCTTAGAACAACTGTTGCTGGATGGAGTTGGTGTGGTTACGAGCGATGATTGAGGGAATGAAGGGGCAGTAATTGGAGTTGATGCCAACTGCAGCAACCTCAGTGAATACATGAAGCATTAAAGTAACCGTTGAGCATCTCTAGAGCTATAAAAGCGTCTTTTTAGTATTTATTTATTTATTGAATTATATTTCCAAATCGCTTTGAGTTATTGTGTCTCCTTGACCATTTCCTACTTTGTCAATTCGTCAATACCTCACTCAGCACGACCACAAATCATTCGCTCCATTTGCAGTCGCTTTCCTTGCAGTCTGGTAAAAATCCTCGCAGCAGCAAAAACTCCGTAACAAGCAGCAAGTCTTCTGTACCCGGGAGCGAAACCGAAGCTAAACAGTGTCCATAATTCGAAGGCTGCGCGTGGAACCCACGACTTGGTAACGATTCATTTCCATTTCATTTCACGCTGCTTAGAAGCGAACAGAGCGAAGTCCAAAGGCGTCCAAATTAAGGCGCAATTGTAACGAAAGCAGCAGTGAAACTGGTTTCCCGACACTTTGTACAGTTCGAAAGACGAAAATGTGTTGTTTCCACCACGGAGCACTTGATGCACACCTGCGCAATGGCTTCGAGCTGCTGCTGTGGCTCGGAAAGGCGTATAAATTATACGCTGCGGGTAGAAGAGAGGACGGCAAGAGCCGAGCGAGGAAGCGGGTGGAAACAGTAGCAGTTTTGGGCACCGACAACCGTGAAATAGAAACGAGTCTGCGACGGCGACCAGCAACTCGCTCCAGCAGCCACCAAAAAGGATTCCGCGTCGTGATTGTGTTCGATTTGATGACAAACTTCTTACGGTGATGGGAATTCACAGCGGGGAGGTTGGGGCACTAATTAATGGGCCAGCGACCGAGGCTGGTCTCAGAATGGAAAACTCCGCGCTTTCTGTGGACCTTCTGGATGACTCGCTTAAAGCCCAGCGATTGATTTATTGGTTGACCTAAAAACTGCCGAGACTCCTGCGCTGCGCTGCTGGTAGAGTTGTCACAAGTCGCCGTCGATAAAATCGCCGAACATTCAACGAAACGAAGCGAGATAAAGCGAAACCATTTGCGGAAATGTGAAAGGGACCAAGCAATAAGTCAAACGAAATAAATCAATTAAAACGGCGACAAGCCAACAACAGTTCAGCCTCGATAAAAGCCGTAATCCGGCGAAAAATGCCATGGCACACATTTCGGCCCATGGGCCGGGGAGGACGATAAAAAATGGCCTGTCAAAAAATGACTAAAGCTCCTTAATTCGCCAAACACAAGGCGAACGACAAGAACAACTGCCAAAGTGACCGCAGGCACAAATGGACAAAAGCAAGTCAACCGAGAAGTGAAAAAAAGAGCGATTCGTACATCAGTTACTAAGTAATTTAATATTTAAGGTCCGTCTAAAAGCATGAATCAAGCAGACGCATAAACAGAAGCCAAACACGTCGTCGGGCAGAGGAAGGGAAGGGAGCAACTTATACTAAAAATGGCAATTTAGGTAGAAGTTCGCAGGCGAAATTGATTTAGAGTGGGCCCCGTTTATGGGGACCAATTGAAAGCCCGGAGCACATCACAAATCGTCGTCTGTAAATCGTTTTATTCCCTCCTGTTCATCGCACTTTCATCAAAACTTCTCTTGATTGAAGAAAGTGTAGAGAAAAGCCAGAAAAGTAGTAGTTCGCCGGGTTCAAGGACTCGGAAACTGATAGATTCCCAAGATCGGGGAGCGTCAATTAACAGCGTAAATGCAGAGGAAGGCAGGAACAGTCAATTAAGGGCTCTTACGAAGGACTTAACGTAACATATTCAACAGCGATCGTGCAATGATCTATCACACCCTTTAATTAATGGAGCATGGCGCAATATCCAACCCTTTGCCGTAACCATTACAAGTCTAGGAAAATCCACTTTAAGGAGGACTCGCCGAGACTCGAGATCGTCGAGAGTAGAGAGCCAATTCCTTCGTCATTTCTCTGCTTACTTTTGGTAAATGATTTAATATTTTTCCCTGATGGGAATCTGCTGTACAAAGCGACGAATACAGTTTCCTTGGAGAGCAACCTGTTGCTATAACTTGCCAACGTGTTTTGTTTTGGCGAAAAAGGCCGAATGCATTAGGATTATTATTTGATGCAGTTGTTGGTACCGTGGAACAATGAACAGTCCCCTTTGTTGGTTCTGCTCACAGCAAACAAGTCCCTTATTTTTAATCCTTCGCGTCTTCGAGTCGAAGGGACCGCGGTATCAGATATCAACAAATCGCAATGCATCACTGATTCCATTCGATCGGCGTGGGTCCTTTTCACGTTTGCTGAAGAAGTGATTCAGAGCTCCTTGCAGACAATGCATCCATCATCATCATCCCTCGGAGCTCGGAAAGGGAACAGGTGCAAGGCGAGGCAGTGGCTAATTGGATTACTCGTTGTTCAATGATGCCAACGCAAATGGGAAGCACCGAAAGTGATGGGCTTCTATTCACGTCTCGATGACCAGAAAAACGAAGCGAAAACAGCAAGAAACGTAGTAGAATCGGCAAATCAAGGGACCGGAGACCTTTCATGGAAGATCCTTGACCTGGGAACCTCCCATAGGAGGAAGAAACGCCTCAGTGCCAAAACTAAGGGACTTTCAAATGGTAATTTATGGTAATTTATTCCAAGTTCTTCAAAAGTAATCACTGAGATCTATAATTCAATCGTTAATGCATTTATTTATTACTTTGGTTATTGGAGAAGGTGCGATTGCAGATAAATAAATAAATAGAAGGTTTTTCTGCTGTTCGAGCGTCAATAATCGAGAATCGTTCGAAGGCGGTTTCGCGGATCGATCGTTCTGTGTTAAGGTTTTACACGGAAAACCATTAAAAAGCACTAAAGTTCGATCTGCTATTTTTCATGTATTGTATTAAATTTAATCTGCCATAAACATCGCTTTATCGATGTCATTGAAAGACGGCGTATAAATTCACAGTTTATTTGTTCTCCCTTCTGCTAAAATTTAATTTACTTTAAAAGCAAATTAAATGAAATTCAATACTTTTCCAACTTCTAGATACATAAAATTTGCCTTAAATCTCGGCTCCAAGGCATAAAAAGTGTTCTTGTTCGAAAAAGGTTAAATTTATACGCCACGCATAGACTAGGAATCGTGGGAGAGAAGAGCGAGTAGAAGAGAGGAGCGACAACACAACGTCCAGCGCAGCATCCTTGGCTGTTGCTTTTGTTGTTGCTGCTTGCATTACAACTGCTTTCGAGTCCTAAGATCGGCTCGTTCGATGGATCGAACGAATGGTTAGCCGAGCCAGACACTCCGGCGACGCTTGGGAATCGTTGCTTCGTTGTTTTTGTAAATATGTATAAGTAATTCGCTCTCACTCACGCGCAAGTCTCATGCTCACAAGCCATAAACGATTGTTTTACTTGAAAGGCAGACTCGATCGGCTCGTCGTTCGTTGCTTCGTGTTCCACAGCTATCCACACTCGCAAAAGGCAATGAACTAAAACTACAAACACATGCATGCATGTCGTTTAAGTGTTTATATATGTAAAAGGAGAGGGAGCGAAGGCACCGAAACTAATAACAATAAACGAAGGAGCGAAAGCACATGATGCTCCATACTGCGATCTGCAGGCCGAGCACTTCATCGACATCCATGGACCTGGCCTGCAGCATGCGCTGGAAGCATGCCCCGTCTGATCTGCGTCACGTGGGACAGACACGAGCATCAGTTATGGAGGCAAGTCTCGCTTCGGTGTCTGTTTTCATGGTGTTTAATATTTATTGGAACTTTTGGATGCTGTTTCGAGTTTATTACATGCACTGAGCTGCTTTTTGATAGGGTTTTTAAAGGTTTTCAAGCACGCATAAAATTGATTAATGGGACTCGCTCTTCGAAATAGTCAACATTCGGATTTTACAGCTTCTCCGTCCAATTTATTGCTTTATTGTTTAGACTCGTAATCGATAATTTTGCTCCATGTGTTGAGTTATTCCAAGAAGCTCAGTTCAAAAGCCCCCTCATTAAAGATTCTCCAAAAATTTCTTTAAAAATGCCGATAATTTATTTTTAAATTAGAAGAAATTGAAATCCATTTTCAGTTTGTTTGTTTTCCTTTCGTTTAAGTTTCCCCTCCGACAGTAAAAATGAATCGTCGGCTCTTTGCTCCTAACCAAGCCTTGTATTTTCCCTAAATTCATGAAGGAAACCGAAGAAATCACCACGATCGAAGGTTTGTCAATATAAATTAGAGAATCTCGGCGTGAGAACCACAAAAGGTTGCCTAAGAGGTTCTTCAGTCCGCAGACACGCCTTTATTGCAGGTCACTCTGTTTTGGACGCTTCCCTTCGCTAAATTTCGGACTCAACTGTGATGTCGTTTCTACCCTCACAAATTTACCCACAAGAAGAAATTTAATTAAAAATCTTCCTGTTTGGATCGCGTGATCAGCCAAGCGTCTGATCGTGCAATTGAAGAAATGCCCTTTCCATGCTCATCAAGTGGCAACAAGGTGCCGCAGTCGCCGTAACACATGTTCCTCAACTTGTTAAATTATG
Source organism: Thecophora atra (assembly GCA_937620795.1). Taxonomy (NCBI): domain Eukaryota; kingdom Metazoa; phylum Arthropoda; class Insecta; order Diptera; family Conopidae; genus Thecophora; species Thecophora atra. The sequence continues at coordinate 72,027,697 of OW569397.1, forward strand.
TTGTTTTATAGCCAACATCTCGAAGGGCGAGGGGGGATGGGCCTGAAAGGGAAGCGGGAAACTCCGAAGAAGTTTGTCAGATTTCAGCCAGACAATTAATAATAATCTTCGTCTTAATATCGTTTTGAGGGTACGTTTTTCCGCAGCTATGAACACCAGCACGATTTCAGGTCTTTTCCACGCCTCAGCGACAGTGAAATCTCTCACAAAGTTTCTATTCTATCCGCTTTCTGGTCTGTGGAAATGAAAGTGAGCATAATAATAGCACAACTCTTTGTTGTTATCTCTTCCAACTGTTAAAGGCACCCACTTTGCGTGTTGGAATATCAGATTTCGGACAGCATCGGTTCTTGGTACACACGTGTGTGTGAAATGTGAGTGCGACAGTTCGTCAGTTGGGTCGTTCTTCGCTTTCATCCTTAGTGCCACATTAGACACATGTTGGTGTCCTACATTCAGCTAGAAACCTCGTCTAAGTGGTCATTCTACGCTCTAAATTTACAGTCCAACACATGTTAAACAGTTAAAAAAGTGACTTCATATCACGTCCCGATTTACACTGATTTATGTCCATTCCTTGGACTATAACTGCCTCATGTGAAGTGGCTACTCATGGGGCCCCCGTAGCGATGTGGATAAATAATAAAGTAGCTACAACACATTCTCGAAAAAGCGTAAAAAGATTTGTTTAAAGTCGCCATGGATAAAATTGACTTCTGCTCTCTCACAGACTCTCCCTGGAAGTCGCTTAATATGGGCCTAATGCTCATTGAACTAATATTAATATGTGACTTCTGCTCTTTACAGAACAATAATAAAATTCGTCTCCACGCATAGTAATTAAAAACTCCACACGCCGCACTCTACACGGAGTTTCAAAGTCCCCAATTCAGCTGTAGAAATTCTTGAAAAGTCTCTGGTAGCAGTGCAATGATACGCTCGATCGAGCGATGGTCGTAACAGGCGTGGATGGCAGGGGATCAACGAGCTGCGAGTCTCATGTCATGCTCGTTACGTTTCTGCTTCGGTTCGGTTTAGTTTTGGGTTAACTTGTCATTAAATTTGTGCGATCACGCTTCGCGATCAAGCGAAGGCAATCGTATCACATGCTCGCCAGCGAGGCTTTGTTTACGCCATAAAATGTGGGAAATTTTATCAGTTGAACAACTGCATGGAGCAGCAGAAACAACGTTACTAAAAAATAGAACAAACAACGACGTTGGATGTCGATTTTGGGGCGGCTTCAGAGTGGCATCCGTCGGTATTAAGCGTCGCCACGTCCCGTTTGTTTACAAGCAGCCAACGTAAACAGAAATATTTTCTAAACTTGGACATGTTTCGATCCAATGCTGCTGGAATTAGAGCAAAATCTTTCGTGTCGGCTGAAACAAGTGATGGGGCCTTTCGACGGATGTGAAATCAATTGAAGACTCCAGATAAGGCGACGATTTGCCCTTATCTAAGCTTTCAGTCCAACAGAACTGAAGATAATTAAAATAATACATTAATTCGTTTTAGGTGTTGGACAGTTATTCATAGCCGTAATATAATCCAAGTATATTCTGTGAGAGTAAGAGAAAAAAATTCAGAAAATAACGGCTCATTTTTTGAATTTAACTTGAAGAAGAGAACCTTTAAAAGCGCAGAATTGGAGCGGCTGCCAAGAACCGAGTTCGACTGACTGATCACCTGACACAATCGAGCGAGATAAATGACGAGTCTCTTAACTCATTGCAGTCGTGCGTGCAGAGTTTAGTTAATCCGTTCGGCCGTCCATCATCCGCAGATTGGGCCGTCAGCTCTTCTCTTGCTTCTTCAAATGGCCCAACAGGTTTCACGTTTTCATTGTTTCCAATTATGGACTGAAAGTCCAGCAAACCTCCGCGTCAGGCACACAATTTGTAAATTCACTTTATTTAAACTTAAGCAGGACTGCCTGCTCCGTTGAAGCCTGATCCCGATGATCCACTTGCAAACTCCGATCCATGCAGTGATTCGTTGCGTTTTGAATGCGTCGAGCCTTTGATTAAAAGTTTTTTATACTTTAATACGCGGTGTGTGCAGGTAACGAGGGGCGTTCGTTGCGATCCTTTGCAAATTTAAAACCAGTTTTAAATTAAAATGTTTGTAAATCTGTTCGAATATTCACGAGAATCTCTTAACCGGAAATCGTATGGTAACAATGCTTTAGAGTATGACCTTTTGATGCTTTGATATGCTTCTTATATTAACTTTGTAACCCTCAGAAATCAAAACTGATGTCTTTAGTGCCTCAAGTAATTGCAATAATAATAAACATCTCCCGATCTCAGTCCAATCTTCCAGTCCAATTTGTTGTATTACATCAGTTCCGATCTCTGCAAAATGGGTAATAATCCGCTGCATGCTGCTCTCACTCCTGGCGCAGGCTGCCACCATGATTTGTCTGTGATCGATCGCAAATACAAATCGGACATCAGATAAACAAAGGCAAAACCAACGACGAACCGATACCTCGTCTCGGAATGATTATTATTATCCTTTTGCATTATTCGAGGCAAGACAATAGCCAAAGAAAATTGCACGTGGTAAGCACAATCAGGTACCAGTTATTCTTATACGGTCACTACGGCTCCATGTGCCAAACTCAGTTGTCATAAATTTGCAACTCGGTTTCATTGAATTGGCTGTTGGATTGTAACCGTTGGCCTTTGTCACACTAAGGTTCATGATGGTATCAATTCTTTTTAACCTTTCATCCCAGGCTGTAGGGCATAGTATAGTATATGAGCATGAGAAACAACAATTAACAATGCTAGACCAAGAAAATTAATTAAAATCGAAGCAAAACCTCTTCTTTACGCAATATTGACAAAGAAGTCAAGGTTGAACATCGCCTTCGTTTATTTTGGGCAGCCGACCTACAGAAAAAGAAACGATTGAAGCAAGCATGTTCAGTATATGTAGGTACTGTAGCGTACATCTCCGTGTAGAGTCCAAAAGTGCCCTGAAATAATACACCGCAATCCAATCTGGTTCAGGTAGAAACGAGGTTCACTTTCTGCTTGTGCCCTGCACACGTTGAGAGTGTGCGACGCTGCGAGTGTGTGCCGTGGAGTAAGTATCGCCATTCGTGTGCCTGATGTGTGTGCCCAGATCGGGTGCTGTTCCCCTGCCGGCAGATCTGTCTGTCACATCATCTTCAGATAAGGATCTTTATACAGACTTCTGGAGCCCATCTCTTCTCATGCTCCTGGAAGCAATGACAGAGACATCAGTGGGACCTATTTTATTGTTGTGTTTGAATATAGGAACGTAAGGTTTCACCTGTCTATAGGTCATTTTTGGTAATCAATCAGCAGAAAACTCTTTTTGTATTATATTCTATGTAATGTTGAAGAGAAGACATCGTTGACGTTCTTAAGAATGCTTCCTCTTGCTTAGGATGGTGACCTCTGTATGTCAGGGTTTGATATAATTTTCAATTCACCGTTTTATTCATCCAAATCTTTATGGTGCAACAACCAAGGCAACAGGACAGCCCCGCATCATGGACACGCTGATACCAACGTATCCAAAGGTTTTTCAACTTTACTTTTAGCAGCAAGCAATAAATGTTAGCTCTTAAAAGCCACTCATTGCAGCTACGAGCCTGAAACGTGGACTTTATTACCACGACAACCACGCTACGGAGGCAAAGTGGCACGATCACTGCTGATAGTTGTTCAGCAGCTACACTGAAGAGGGTTCCACTGAGCGAAGCTACGATAACGAAGACGACGCCGACGAACATCGCGCTCCTCATCCTTGTGGTTGCCGCAGCCCCAGGCACTGAAGACCAAGAACAGAACTGAACAGCGAACGCTAGGCGCAGATCGGGACCGGAGCGACACGGTGAGGAGGAGCTGCTGATGGTGTTGATCGTGAAGGATAAGTTCGTTGACTTCACGAGTTCATTGCTGTCTATGGAGCTCTTTCTCCGTTTATTTCGTGTTGTGGATTTCTTAATGTCGCTTGCTTCTTCTGTGAGCAATCGTATATCTAGGATTTCAGATTTAGAGGGCAAAAGCAAGCAGCGGAAGGTTGGCACACGGAACAACAACATCTGTGTGTAGTAAAATCTAAATAGGGACCAAGCAGGGCTTCTCCTGCCAGGGAGTCACTGACTGACTGACAGAGGCAGAGAAGAATAAAGAACCTTCGCTAACGCGAGGCTTCCAAATGCGTGTATTTGCTCGAAATAAAACAAAGTGTACAGAAGGTAAGGTTAAAGGGGCCCGCAGGCGATTCGCATGCCGCACTCCTGTCGCGTCTCCGTGTGGAAAGAAGAACGGAGTCGATAAACAGGATTCAATGAAAGACAAGCAGCAGTTAGCAGCAGGGAAAGGCGACGGCGAAGTCTGCAGGCTCGATAAATGGAGTGGAAGTCATCGATCGTAGCGCTCCGAAGAAGGACTGTGAAGTTTGTGCAGCAAAGGGAACATGTCGCAGCTGTTGATTCTATTTTCGTGCACGCTGAAGCAGTGCAGCTCCAATAACTCAATAACTTTTACACGCCGGTCTAATGCCCGAGGGCCGCACCGACTCGAGCGGCGGATCCACAGGTTTCCGTTCCCTCAGCTTACCGTTCGGTGTTAAGCACCCAGTATTGCTGTTGGATGTTATCTTTAACGTAGCCACAAATCCTGTTTTCAGACTTCTTCGATCTACACAAACCATAAACTCTTCGTTTCATGATCGCGGTCCAGCGGCGGACTCTGGACGAGCGAGGTTCTCCTTCATGTGTAAATGTGTCTTTTGTGGTGTTTTGTCAGTCGTTTTATGCCTTGTACGAGTTAATGTTGCTCCGTCTTCCTCTCTTTTGACGTCTACAACTTAGAAACGCTCAAAACCGGTAGCAACTTGGCTACGCTCCGTTCTTAAGTTACGACCAGCGCCAGCTTCACTGTGAACTCGGAACCTTTGAGGTGCTTCAAGTTGCTTTATGCTTCGTGGGCCACTTTGTTCTAGGGTCTTTGTTCGACCTCTGGAGCCAATTGTTCAGTGGGTCGTTTTTACGATTCTGCTGCTAAATTAAATTTGCAACTCATCATCATTAGTTTCCAGAAAACATAAACACTGTGTTCAGTGAAGTTGTTTATTGATCAATTAAAACTAAGAGATTTATCATAATTAATAATAATTCAGAATTTCAATAAAATTCCAGAAAAATACCCATTTAAGTCTTAAGCCCCGGATATTACTTAATTAACCTAAGTTCCATCGCATGTCAAAGCTGTTGTATTCTTTTCTATATCTATAAGAGGAAAAACTTGATGAAAATTAATTGAAAATCAGAGAAACGTCAGCAATAATTACTTTTTTTAGTTCGAAATTGCCGAACGTGGTTTGAAAAGCTCGGTTGGTATTAAGACGTGTCCAACCGTTGATTTGGCCAACACGTAAACGCTTTGTATGCATACAAATTAGTCTTTCTTCCTCCCAGCATTTATTCTTGTCCCTGCCCATAAAAACTAAATAAAAAGAAAAGACAAAATAAATGCTTTAGAGCCAATAAATTGTGGACAATCCGCCAGCGAGTGTCTTTAAACGCTGTTGTTATTATTTGTGTCTTTGTTAATTATTAAGGAAGTCATAAAAATTTATATCAATTGAATTTTTTATGGTAATTTCGGTATCCAAACGATGGCCTTTTTAATGTATCCTTTATCGATGTGATTTGTGGTTTTCTTTTATTGACTGACTTGTGTACGGCTTTGAATTAATCGATAATAAATATTATTCCATAAAACTTATCTAAAAATCACCTTTTAAACGCTTGAAATTGTGGTGAATTTATTATAATTATAAATCTTAAAATACATAATAATTAATTACGAAATACGTTGTGCATTTAAACCACTTGCACCCTTTTATTCCACGATAGAAGATTAGATCACAATTTATTACAAGTAACACACTTTACAAATATTTTAATTTATTTATTTTAATATTTATTTCTTTTGTAAAAATCAATAACACAGAAATAAGTTTCACACTGATCGCGTATAAACGTAATTTTTTAATAACTACAGACTGTAAAACGAAGCATATTTATTAATGCTTTGGCAGCATAATTAATACCTTCCGATAGATGATACCTGCTTGGGTAAATTCAGTTGTCCTTTTCTTACCATAAATAAAAATTAATAAGAGACTTCCTTTAAAGTTGTAGAAACACAGTGAAAATAGTGGGAAATTAGCGTCACTCGATGGAGGAAATTTCCGGACTTTAAATGGGTTCGCAGCGGAAAGGGAAGTCAATAAATTAATTCCTAGTTAAGTGAATATAAAAGCCAAATACAGACCTGAGCTATTGCAGATCCAGACATTTTGTCACTCAATTTTCACCATTTTAAATGTGAAAAGTAAGAGGGTTAAGAAACAAAAGCTCTAATCTGAGTAAATTCTCAGGTTTTTAAAGAGAGAAGGTGATCGCTTTATTGATCCTCGGTGATATGATTGATTCTACAATCGGTGGCGGTTAAGTTTTCTATGAATTCATGGGTTTTGAAGGCAAGTTTGTTACCTTAAAGGTACTATAACTGCACTTAAACACTGAAATTGACTAAATCCATTGCACTGCCAAGTTTAAAATGACAACTTTTCCAAGTCAAGTCGAGTCCTTGATTTTGATATCGAAAACGTGCCTCGTCCATTGCAGTGCTCGAGACCCTGCGCGGCCGCCAGAGCAGCGATGTGTGTTGCGAGCTCCAGCCTAAAGATTGATCGTGTTGTTGAGTTCGGGTGAATGCAAAATTTTGCCGAACGACCCTCGTGTAGGCGACAATGTTGAGAAAATCTCCAAGCCGAGTGTGTAAGAGTGAAAGAGAAAGATTCTAGCTGGCGATGTAGGTGCGAATGCAAGGCGCAGTTCTATCTGCCGTCCGTCCGGATGCTGATCATTAGCAGCTGCAGTGAAACTCAGCACTGACCACTCATCGGCCAGCCAACAACTCGAAGCGAAGCCCTGCCAACCATAAACAACCGCGCTCCGTCGGCCGCTCGTTCATTTGCTGGCTCGTCACAGCGGCGAGCGCGCAATTCTGAATAATGCGCTGCACGACTAATGAATCACGCTAAGCGATTATGCGACCCCGGCACCCTGGCCCATGGCCCAGCACCAACACCAGCACCGGGCGGCAGTTGGTGCTCGTGCGGCCGCTCGTGGTTCATAAAAAAACAAGAGACGACATTGACAGTGAGCGGCCACATCGTGGAAGAAGCACAGCGACGTAACCAACGTCAGAACTAAGCCACAACGATCGTTAAAATGCACAGTAGCTGCACCGAGTAATCATAACAACAACTGCAACAGCAACAACAACGGCAACGGCAACAACAGCAGCAGCAGCAATAATAACAACGTCAACAAAAAACGAATGATGCTGCTTTTCAGCCAAATTAAACGTCGCAGCTGTGCCAAGAGAACTCAGCAAGAAGACTCGATCCAAGCCGATCCTTCGACGGCAGCCGAAACTGGTTTCTGCTTTGGAAGCGACTTTGGAGCACTTTAGAGCCACCACCGCCAACTGAATGATGCAATTGAAAAAAGTTAACGAGTTCTCGTCGTTGTTGTTGTTACTGTTGTGGTTGGTGCTGTGCTGAAGGTTCCAGGGTTCCAACGAGAGTTCTGAAAATTACAACGCCGCTCAAACTGCAAGCCCGTTCTGGCTTCGTTCTCGGCATTAAAGCGAGAAGTTTGTGCAGCTCTGGTCGCCATATGTAACCGCGGCTTGAGCCAAGTTAGGGCCACGTTTTGGTGATGTCGACGAAGAGCTGAGGGTCCGTAGAAGCGGCAGCTTCCGGGGCTCGATCGACTTTTTGATTGAAACAAGGTTTTTTGTATCGAATGGCTGCTGAATAATGCAGAAATCGAAACTAGTTAAATTCTAATTCCTCGGCTAGGACTGCCAAGGGTTCAGTGCTGGTGATCGACGAGCCGCTCATACAGACAATGACACAAGAGATTCTGTCCTTTGATAGATTTAAAGGCTTTGAAGTGACATGCAATAAAAAACCAATCATAAAGACTGCGAAGAAGTTGATGGAAGTGTTCTCATGTCCGAGATTCGTTCATACAATATTAATCAGGTTCAGGTAAATGGTCATAACTTCAATTAGGTATAGGAAGTTTGAGCGAGTTCAGTAAAACCTTCAATTGACGATTAAGACTTGTAGAACTACAGTAAAAGCTGCCCTCAATGGTCTATAAATATCCAAATCCAATTGACAACTTGGTACCACAAATAAACCAAAGAAATCATAAAAAATTATCACTGAGTATTTAGCATAAAAAATGAAATGGAAAAGAGAAAACAGAGATAAAAACGCCCTCGCGATCTCCACGGATATTTATCCCTATCATATTAATGCTGTTGAGCTTCGGACGCTCGAGCCGACCGAGCATAAAGCTGGACATGAACGAACATGCATGGGGACTCCAGCGCACCGCGCATTGATAAAATACGGTCTGCGAAGACATAAAACGGATAAGATTTCAAGAATAAAACTCGTATAAATACTGTGTAGAAGAAGTAGCCACAATTAAAAGAAGCGAATGGTCAGAAAAACCACAGAAAAATCGAAACGACATGCATCGATTTATCGTGCTTGAAAGTAGCTGAAAGAACTTCAAGGGTCCCTTTAGCCACGCATTTTAAAGTTACTCGTTTTCGTATTCTTCTTTTTTGTAGATAGGAAAAAACAAAATGCAATAAAAGCAGATTAAAAAAAATCTGACAAACAAAAACTACACAAAACACATCAATATGAATACAAAACAAAAAAAAAAAAAAAAAATTAACACAAAAAAAAAAACGAACACAGGTGTTCGTTCGCGATTGAGCTGCATAAGAAAAAAGATACAAATCAGAAAACAACTGAACATAAACCTAAAACCGAAACCTGTATCTATCCACTTAGTAGATACTCCAACAACAACAACACACTACTACGATTATGCGTCGTACATAACACAACGAAAAAGAAAAAAAAAAAAAAATTTAAAAAAAAAAATCCAAGTGGTTCCAAGATAATGAAATGAGGAAAAAAAGGAATCACAACCGATTGCCATACAAACGTTATTCTGTGTGATCGCGTACACGATCGTCAGTTGACGATGATGTTGAATGTGTGATGTGGAAGATCATCATCGACGATGAAACAACTCCGTTTGTTTAACTACTCAGGCTACAGAAAACACAACAACAGCCACTAAAGAGCTGCGAGAATCCCTCAGACAATTCTTACGGACGATGGACGTGGTCCATCCATTGTAATTGGTGCCCGCATTCGGCGAAGGGGCATCTAACACGATGGTGCAATACCACAGCACACAGCTTGACTTCGGTCGTCGAATTCCGTTCGTCTTAAACCGTACGTATGTGCCTCCATCAGGTAGCCCGATCGAGAAACCGAAAGCATCAAGGATCAACTACAGTTGGGACAAAATCTGTTTCGAGATCAATCTTTTGTTTGTTTAGTCGTTTTAAGAGTTTTTCATTGCTTAAGGTGCGATAAGCGATTATTACTCACATCTTCTATCTGCATCTAAATTTACTACAAAGATATACTTTCCAATACAGGTTGAAAAAGAACGGAAAATTAAGACTTTCAGCAAGGAAATCCAACTTGTAAGTTATCGTAGAGTTAGATCATTTTTTATCCCATATTTTTGGTGAATATAAGATAGGTTGTCACCAGAGAACCGCATTCGACCAAAGACCCATTCTGCATCTATTAATGGTCGTAGTTCATAGTTCCATGGCGGAGTAATTCAATTTGAACTTTGATGCAATGATCGATTTGTAGAAGTACAGCAACCTTAAGGTTCTATGGTATATTTTTCACCAACTGTGTGTCTATCTATTTCTGACTTTTCTAATCCTACTAACGACTTAAAGTCCCGTTACAGTTAGTTAATGGCGGTATAATTAAGTTCTATCGTGTCGTCGTCAACCGCTAAGTGTTATGGGCCTCAAAATGGCTTCTTATTGCCACTTCTCGTATCTTCCCTCTGATTACATCTCTGAATAATTCGTGCTGCTTGATTTGTGGTTGTTGATGTTCTGGTTAGTAGTGTTGCTCCTTTTGCTTAGTTTCGCATTTGATTTTACTACGCCTCGTACGTAGTATGTTTGTACTTCAGTGGCTCGGCCCGACTCGTTCCATCCCGTCCCTTCGGACTCGCTTCAATGCTTATTTATACATATTTGCTTAAATCTTTATCGCTGCATGCAGACGTCGTACATACGTACATATAAGTACACGATCGTCGATCGTATCCATCAAGGCAATGACCTGTTTTTTCTTTTCATATCAATTTAATGCCTCTTCTTCGGTTTCGTTACGATTTCGCTTCAATACGTTACTATTTGTTGTTGTTTTGTCTCTTTCTAGCCGCACGATGCACTTCTCTGTCGCTTCGGTTTGGCTTCGGTTCACTTGGTTCACTCGTTGGCTGGCAATCAGCTGCAGCTGTGCTTGTCGTGGCGTGGTTCGTCGTCTGCTTCGGCGCGAGTTGCTGCTGCAAGTTGATATCTCGTAGAATTATGATTCTGGCTCTTCTGGTCAAACCAGTTCTGCATGTTTTTCTCCAGATATTCTTTTGCTTTTGAATTGAGAAGAGGAAAACTGAGCGGAGAAATAGAAATCCGAAGCGAAAACGGATGAGGAGCAACGAGAAAATACAAACAAAAGTATTCATCAACTTGTTCCCGGACAAATTCACTCACTGGCGAGCGAAAGAGACAGTTGCAATGAGGGTCCGCTCCATTAGACGTACCACACAAACCATCCTCAGCGATCACTTGCGATTTCGCATGTTTCGAAACGATGGTTGCCGAAGCTGAAGCACCCTACAATCGACGGGTTTTCTAATGCCTGATTGAATATATATTTATTGTAATTTTGGTAATGGGAAAAGTATGGACCAGAACCATACAAAGCTTAGTTTTTAATACTTCTGACCACATTCGGTCCTCATTACCAGGCTTTATACTGTGTATTAATGACTAGAAACATGGTTCCATTAATTTTTTAGATGTCGGACATGGAACTATAAACTAACATGGAGTTTAATTAGGCTCATAGATCAATTGATTTTATATTCTATAACTGTTCCTACTCCTAGATCTTAGTTATTCACCTTCTTGTGTAGGGCGCAAAACCGAAGCAGAGAAGAGTCTCGATCTAAAAAAAAATTAAGTAGAATTGTATTTCAGTTCCTGGTCTCCATCCTGACGCCTTTGCTGCAGCCCAGACAGATGTGTGTTTTGACTTGGGCTGGAGCCGCGGTACGTACAGGGTGTTTGCTGCGTGTCCGCAACCTCCTTTAGTCTCCACCAAAAAAAATAAACACAAAAAAAAAAAACTTGCCCCAGAAGGTGGTTCTTTAGAGTTCAACTGTATGCTTGTATCTATTTCATGGTTGTTGTTGGTGGAGCATGGGACAGCTGCAGCTTGCAGTCAGATCGCGGCCCATCGACAGGCGGCAGGCGGCCTGCATGTAGTACAGTCAGTGCAGCAGCAAAAGTTTTAGCACTGGGTTCGATCGGTCGTTTTTCCGTGGTTTTTCCGGTTTTCCTGATTCATTGGCAATGGTGCAGAGTTTGGGGTTGTGCTTCGCTGTTGCATGGGTTGTTGTTGGGCGCTGGTGCCGGGGGTGTTCGCAATCAAGCCTTTGCATCGCAGAGTTGCTGGTGGCTACTTAATGGACGTGGTTGTTGGTGGCCGAGGACTGCTACTGCTGGTGTCGTCGAAATGCTTCTTATGCCGTAAAATATGAGTTGCATGCAGGATCTGTAAATGATAAATATCCACTACAGGAGCGGAACGGAGTTGCTACAACAAAAGATATTGATTTTTGACCATGGATTTCCCGGAGCAAAAAAGTTGAAGCCGAAGCAGAATTTTCGCTTAAATGGGGAAATGGAAGTTGGTATTTTTGTGCAGCTTTTTGCTTGTAGATCGAACCAATAGATCTGCAAAGATTCCCAATTTATATTTTCTTTTTTGGCCCCGTAGGACAGATCACTCGCTTCTTGTTTCCATTTACCAGGAAGCGACGAACGGGAGACCGACACCGCACAATGGCTTCATTTCATCTTTTGTCCGTCGGCGAGGAAATTGCGAGGCGAGAGGCGACATCTGATCGCGTGCGCTGTGGCACGGGTGCCATCTACTGGAGCAGGATTCGTTGAGGCGCGTCTTGTGGCTTCACTCCGCTCTCGCTACGCTATTCTTGTACACGAAATGTGCACAATTTCGCTAACAGAGCCTCGGAATTATCTAATTTACGGAGTTATTGATATTAATTGGCATAATTCGCTCTTTGCTTGCAGATCGTCATCTCGGCCTCGCTTCTCGTTGCTGGCTGATTGCTGATCGGTTGTGCGCTTTGCCGCCGGATCGGAGATGAGCGATCATCAGAATTAATGCCGCGTGTTCGTGCAAGTGTCTTACAGCGTCGTGAGTCCTTTGTGTCGGCCTCAGCATCGTGTGCCACTCGCTGTCGTCTTAAGTCGGCGGCTTTGGTGCGTGCTCGGCTCTCGTGTGATGCTGCTGCGGCATTTAATGTCAGCTCTAACATTTAATGTCGGATTCTTAATTTCGCAGACGCTGTCGCTGATTCTTTATTGTATTCTTCGGCGCAACTTCTGCACCTAGCCGTAAATTAAATATTAAGTGGGCTTAAATGACGAGCTGCGACGTTGGTCTTATTATAAAATCCACGGGAATCCAAGAAAATTGAATACTGCAAAGAAAAAAGTGCTTGATTATTGCGAAGCATTTTAGAAATGTAATCTGCTGGGCTATATCGAGGATGGTTGAGATTAAGAATAGCTTCGAATCATCTGATGAAACAGTAAATGTGAACACTACAGCCGAGGTTCGAACCTCTGATTGACTTTTCCAAGGAATCAACAAAGCTTTTCTTTAATTGGAAAATCCCCGTGTCTGAAAATGAGTTTTTGTTGGTCTTTCGATTGATTATAGTCAGTTCGGAAACCTGTTTACGCGTTATATTTGAACTTTGTATTCGATCAACTGCACTTGTTTATAAAAAGTAGACTATTAATTGCTTTTTTTAGTGTTATTTTGGCGATATTCGGAGATGTGATCGATACATCGATGTAAATCAACTGTGCTGCAAATGACCCCGTTCTAAAGCGATTAAATGGAGCCCCGTGAAGAGCGTCGTCGGCTTTTGTGCTAAGGCGCAATTAAGCCGGTTGTGCTGGACACACTTAAACCTGCACGCAAGTGGCCAGAACCTGTTCCAAGGCGTCAAATCCACTCTGATGGCTGCCTGCTGACGAAATTGCGTCGTTTTCGAGCGCGCGATTTTCAATAACCAGTTGAAGCTGCCGCGGAATTGGGCAATAACCGAGTGACATAAACAACAGCAAGAAAATGTAAACAATATCTAAAACAGTGCATGGAAAGACACAGCAAACCAGAAGCAGAAGCAGGCGATCGTGAGGTTCTACAGCAGTCCTCATGGAGATGACTCTGCCTCCGCTACTTGCAGCGTTATTCAGTGAAGCAGCCGCCCTCACGGAGCAGGCGCGGCACGTAAACCATAACCTCGAAATTGCCTCCAAGTCGGCTGTCTTTGGGCCAAGCCAGCAGCAGCACGCTTCCATAGACGCAGCTCGATTTGTATGCGAAAGTTGTTGTCCTTGTCGATTTCGCGTTCTGCGTTCTGCCGCTGCCAGTCGCTGCGACGCAAATCTGTTGCTTAACGATTCAGAACACGTTGTGCGTTTGTTTCAGAATCTTTCGTTTGCTTCTTTGTGTTTTTGGTCTGCTTATGTTTGGCCCATTTCGCATGCGGCGCAGCGAAGTTAGTTTCCCCTCCAGCCGCCCTCATGCCCAAAAGATCACTCTGATCCACGTAACCGACTACTCGAAGCACTCGAAGTCGTTCGATTGAGTTGGTGCTGTTCAATTGAGTTGTTAGCTGGGAATTAAAAGTCAAAGACTTGTGATTGTAATTTCTAGCGGTTTGTTGTGAGCTACGCGATTACTCGGTAACCTCTTTAGTCAGCGGCAATAATAATTGATTTACGATCTGCATCAATACTCACGTAACACGCTGCAGTGAGAAGCTCGGTCGTTTGCGTGGGTTCTAATTTATTCCCGGGTCTGCGGTTGCTTGCGTGTTGCCTTTTGAAGATAGCCTCCGCCGCTACTCCCTTCCAGCTCCATCCAAGCCAGTTGACCCACGTTGAGCTGCACCCTACTTCGCTCCGATCTCTTCGACGGTGCTGCCTGGTTTCGTAGTCAAATTTTGTATTCTGTGAGTCGCGTTCTGTGAGCAGCAACCGTTATATTCTGTTGCCTGTTGTTAGTGTAATTTACCGTAGTGTGTCGACTGTGGAAGCACCTGTGGACAGTGATCGAAGTCTTAGTGACCTAAGTAAGCATTTATTACGCGGTTTCTAGCTTCTCCTGCTTCAATGCGAAGACCACGAAGAAGCGGGATCGAAGCAAACCTGCGATTCACACGGAGACCGCGATCCCGGACCGATTTTAATAGACTTTTCTTGGCTCCTATCAAAAGTCATAAAAGATAAGATCTTTATTGACATTCAATAAAACTGTTTACAGAGTAACTGAAGGTGGGGAAGGTAAACGTGGGACATTTAAACGACGTGAGATTATCGAAATTTCAATATGAGTTTTGTTAATTAGTTAAATGAGTAGCAAATAGAGCACGTCTTCATCTGCGAGCAAAAGTCTTATTGGAATCTAGACACTTCCAACTGAAGTCATTCGCAGTCACGGTCGAGCTGACGGTGGAGGCAGATGTCATGACATCCCGCGCCCAAACTGACAACTAGATCGTGGCAACAGCAACAACAACAACAACAGTAGCCACCTCCCCACTGTAAATCGGAGATGCAAAAATAACTCCGAGTGTGGCAACGAAGGACCGCGTGGCGCATCGTTTCCGAACCCCTTTTTGAGTGAGCCTCGCGCGCGTCTCGGGCTTCACTCCCGCCTCCAACTCTTTTCCTTCAATAAAGCATTTGAAAAGTTATTTTGGGCCGTGGGGGAACGTCAGAAATTTACGCTAGAGTCGCATGGGGAAGTGTCACATCGCCACAAAGCAATGCGGGAAAATCTGCTGCTCTTTCCTTGCCTCAGTGGCAACCGCAGATCGTTCGTTGTGTTGCACTTGCCGCGAACTCGCGCGGACCAAAAATAGACAAATTGTCGAAATAAAGAGTGCGCCCCTTTTTTGGGGAATCTCGCAACAAGTCGACGCAAACAAACGATCAACACGCACATGAAGTGCATAGAAATCACGTCGTAAGAGGCAAACTGATAACGAACAATAAACAAACTAAAAAACTCACGTGTTCGGGGGAAAACCAACCGAGAAAATGTCCCCTGCTGCGTTTGGTGTAGAAAAAGGGAAAAACAATTAAAAAACACGTCAAATTTGTGTAAAAAATCCATTAAGCGTCGAGCATTAAGTAAATGCAATTGTCAAATCGATTGTCAGTGGGCCGTAGATGTGGCACGCCCACATGGGTTAAATGGGTTTAGAAACCTTCTTATCCACCGTCCGATATCTATTCTGGATCTAAGAAGTTCTTTGGTCACACACCTTTAAGGGTTTCCGCAACTGCTCGAACACTTCAGTCACTTGCGGAAATCCAATTAGAGACAAGTTCTTACAATTGTCAACAATGAAGTTGTAGCAACATGTTGCGCACGACCGGCAACATGAGAGCCGAGAACGGTTCGGCAAGCGAAAGCCGACCGATGTCTTGGAATAACAATTAGCGCTTCGGACGAATGGAAGAACGGAGGGGTTTGCATCGATTGTAATCAGTTGTTGTTGTTGCTACTTCGAAGCTCAATCGCTTCGCCTACACGTCCAGCTGCTGCGTAGATTTCGCGCTGCATTCAACTGTCGAGGGAGCAGAATCGCAGCATGTGGCGTTGCCACTACTCAGTAATGTTTAATAGTTCTTTGCAACTATTTGCTGTATGGTTTTTGACAAATGGCGAACAACGTCGCTGGCTACGTATTGGCAATTTTAAATTATGGTGTTTTACACGTTTTCCAGTGGTTGTTGTTGTCGTTGCTCACTCGGCAGATGCAGTTGTTGTCACTGCACTTGTCATTCTCCTGTCAATGCGACGTTGTTGTCTTAGAATTGATGGCCTAGAATTCTGTCGAGTCCATCACCCGGACGTGCCTCGCATGACGATGACAAGAGAATCGCACTGCAGTGATTTGTTTGGACTCGTCCTTCATCCTGACCCCGACGGACCACGAATCCACATGAAGTCTCGTTTAATGAAAGCAAGCAAATGACTGAAAGCGACGACTTTTCACAACTAAAATTCGAATACTTTCCAGTTCAGGGCATAAATTAACTAAATTCTGTCGAATCAATGGTTCTTTTTAGCAAACGACGGTCAAGTCACCGCACGAAGTGATTTAGTGACGTAGCAGGGAAAAGTAAATGGATTATTATCACTGCGACGAAGCGCAAGGTGTTCAAAATTACTGTTTTCCCCGTCGCAGGAAACTCACTTGTTTGGGCCGCCGTCACTTGACTTATTGCCGACTTAATTTGGTCTGTTAGCAGCTCCGCTGAGCGCCTCGTAAATAATTCAAGAGCGAGCCACAGGACAGCGTCGCATGACCACCACTCGAAGACAATCGGAGCGGCTTAGAATTAATGAGCCAACGTTTTATTTTGCATGATTCGGCAGAAAGCGAACCCATGAATATCCTCAACTGAAATTAGACAGAGATTTCTTCCTTATTGTGCAGAAAATTAGTTGTCTTTGACAGCCTGAGCACAAAGGACGACGGACGAAGGATCGGAACATGTTTATCATTGAAGCGCAGGCAACAAGGTTGAGGTCGAAGTTCGGGTAATCAATCATCTTTAAAGACAATCGCACTTCGAGACGGTTTCGGAGGCAGGAGAAACAAGTGGGCGAAATGATGAATCTTTCCATCATCTCTCGGGTCTAACAAAAGGCCATTAGAAGTAAATGCGGCTTAATTAAATCTCTCCTTTTGCCGAGCGAGGCACCTTCACACATTTCACGTCCAGCTCCTTGCCAGTCATTCGCTCGCTTGTTTAATTTATCCAGCTGTCAATGAGCCACACCCGAGGACCTCTAATAATGGGCAAAAACATGGGAATTATGTGAGAGTTTTCCGTCCATCAGACTGTCAGACTTCGTGCATTGTATTTTTTTAATCGAAAGCAAACACAAAGCAAAGTTCTGCACTGTCACTTTCGTCCTTTCGCCAAGTGTGCACGAATATCCTGCGCTGCCTGCGTGTCCTGCCGTCCATGACGCTTCATCATGAAGTGTTTTACATAAACACGAAAAGTAGTGTGAAAAAAACGACTTTTCATAAATATTTGTGTTGATGATAGGTGAAAAATTGGCTTAAAACACGTCGCAGCGCAGCGCAGCGCTGGTGACATGAGGCTTGCGTAAATAAAAACCTTTTCTGTCATCGGCAATATGAAAAACATGGAAAGTCCATTAATTTCAGCTTTGGCTTTAAACTCGCCGTGTTTCCGCATGAAGCACACACATCTTAAAGCCTTTTTTCGTTTCGTAGATGACAAAGGAATCCACGAGCTGAAAATGCATCAATTTAAACAAAGTTCATTATCAGATAATAAACCAATCAACGTGTGATGAAGAAGCGATCACCATCAACCTTTTCACACTGCAATTAAGAGTTAACACTTGTTATGTAGATACATTAACAGCTTTAAAATTAGGTTAAAAGCAAATAAATTGTCCACTGAAGAAAGAAGAATTTTGGGTTAACCCTTTGCCATAATGCAGCATGATGTTTTGTTCTGAACCGCTAAAGAAATATTTTGGGACATATTGGATGTATGTATATTGATCTATACTTTACAGAAAACATACCTTGAAACTGATGTTGCATCTAAGCGTGGTGATTTTTTTCTGAACGAAAAGATGAGTAGTTTCTGTAAAAGCCTCTCGCTGGTACCGATAGTCGTCCCAGAACCACTCTTAGGTACTACTTCAGGAGACAGTAAAAGTATTTATGTTCACTCATGAGTTTTGAGGCCAGTCTTTGTTTGAATCATGCTCAAATCGGCGCTGCTGTTGTAGAATATCACTTATTGTTAATCACTTATCCAGTCCCTCTTTGCCCTATGATATGTTCGAGGGCAACTATCTCTAGGATATATCGCACAAGCAGGCTTCCTCCTGCAACCAATAATGATAAGAATAAAGCTTGAATCCGATTAGAAATCGGAAGTGTGATATGAAAACGTAGTGGGACGTTTCACAAGATCTTTTTCTAGCAAAAGCTGTTAATATTGGTCCTGAGGTCTTCAACAGGCGGGATCAAGCGTCGTCCTCTTTCTACGAGTTTTTCTATGCTTATTTTTTCGGTTTTCTTTTTTTTTTTGAATGCGGAGTAAAAGTATCGAAAGAAAGAAAGAAAACAGTATTTCTACGTTCATAGGTTGTTTTTAGAAGGCTTCCCGTCCTCATCCTTTCGCCGTCTGAATCCATCGTTTATCGTGGATCAATGCTTTTATCGGCAGCCCCATCAACCTCTCGAAAAACTGATCGATGATCGTGTTCGGGAACAGATGATGTGTGTGTAGTGTAACACCTCTAGAACGAAGCTTCACGTCCGCCCCGAAGTGCAATTTCTGTGCTGTTGGATCATGTTTTTAACGAAATTTAACGAAATTTTAATAGTGTTCATTAACTGCATTCACAAGATACAAAATGGAGGGAGTGAATACATAAATTTGGTTGCCACAAAGAGGCAACAAACACAGCTCGGCAGCAATCGGATTTCAGATTCGGTGTTCGGTGTTTGTTGCTAATCATTCCCGACGTTTTTTCGTGTACTCTCACGCGGGGTTTCTTCGGCGGTGGGGTGTTGTTTGCGTTACTAATTGATTTTTATAGCAAACGTTATTCGAAAGCGATACACGTGTAAATGACGGCGTGGATCGTCGAGATTCGTGGATAACGTGTTGCGTCCGTCTCTCAGAGGCGTGTGAATCTAATCGCCATCATTTAACGTCGACACTTCGAATGCTGCTTGGAGAAATTTTGTAATCCAGTCACGATTGGTTATCCACATACGGAGTCCGACGTGGTCAAGTCCATCGTTGGGCTGCCCTAAAAGCGTAGGTGTCGAGGGTCGTTTAATTGGTTGGAAGGAGAGCCCCTTACCCGTCGCATCTAATTTAATCTAGGAAATGACGTTTGTATGTTTTTCCAATTGGAAACAAAAGCGTTTCGTTTCTATTGTTCGACGGAATAAAAATTAACTCTTTTTAAACGGTTTTTGTGCGGTCTTAGGTATTTAGAGGGGAATGGGAGGCGTGGCATGATGAACGAGAGTGAAGCAAAAGTGTCAAGTGTATAAAACGCGGTTTGTTCACGCTCGAAGTGAATCTTGGGGCTTCGTTTTTTGCAGGGAGCTGAAGTGGAGCTGATGACCTTTTCGAAGCGCACTTTGCACTCTAAAGTTTCGTATTCGGTCATTCGAACGTTCCCTTTACACAGAGAAGGTCTTAAATACGTTGCCGGGGGTTTTAAAATAAATTAATTTTTTTGCAAAAAAAAAAACGCGAATTTGGAATTTCGAGTGGGAGAAGAAACCGAAATTAAATGTTTGCGTCCGCGTTGAATGATGTCTGCAGAAAAGCATAAAAACAAGTAACAAAAGCTAATTAAATACTAACAAAAAAGCAGACCCAAACAGTCGAGGCCAACGGACTTGCGTCCCTCCCCGCGTCCTCCCAATGAGTTTTTTTCCACACGCTACTTTTGCTGTGAAAAACATAAAAAGAGAGTCCTTAAAAAGCGACTCCTGAAGGCTTCATTACTCACGATTTTCCATCTGTGTCATTTATAAACAACAATGCGCAAAAGGATTTTAAAAACTCGACTCTACATGGAAAAATTATGAATTAATTATATTCTTTACTCGAAAAAAATCGTTTCATTTGAAAGAATTTTTGTTGCATGTGCGCGTCCCTTCTCCATCTCCACCTTTCGTCACAAAAACTCACCAAAACGCTGCTTAGTTTTGCTTAAATCAAAGCATCCACGTTCCGAATGTGACTTAATGATTTCCGTCCAACGCTGCTTGAGTTATACATCCAATTGGACACATTCGACGCTTTCATGCTGGAATACGACGGCTTTTCTCATTGAAACAACTTCGTCGCTTTCGTCGTATCAACGCTCGGGATCAGTAATAAACGAACTCTCTCAATCTCACAGTGCGAAGCAAGTTATCGATACGCCAACGGAAAACAATTCAGAGCATTTTCGTATCAAATGTTGCATACTTTTATGGGTATTGCGCTGGCTTTGCTTTTTTGTGTCATTTCGTTGCACGGTTTTTAATTTCCTTTCGGGACGAAATAAAGGTCATTATTTCATTCTGGGGTTTAATTGTGTTGAGTGGGACACATGGAGAACAATGTGTGTGTGTGCGTGTGTGTGTGTGTGTGTGTGTGTGTGTTGTCATTCATTTAAGTTGCGACAGGATTTTATGAAGCAGTGATAATCAATTGAAATTGAGTTTTGAAGAAAAGTGCTGACGAGTGAATACAAATTTTTGGGCATTCTTTTTGCCATAATTCTGAAACTCTTGGTCAATATTGACTATTTTTCATTGCGGTTCTTTTTAAGGCTCCTTCTTTACGCCAAAATAATTCAAACTCAGCGACTAAGTTTTGTCGTTCGTTTTGTTTTCATGATTCAATGAAACCCTGTCGAGTCCTGGAATTCAATTTGTTGCAGGATGTTTCGTGAAAAGGATTCCATTAGAAAAAAGCAGAGAAATAAAAGGTTCGTTGGTCTTCTTTTGGTTCTGTTTGTTCCACTTTTAATGACAATAATTAATGTTTGAACCGTGTTGGAGTTCTTAGGGTTGTCACACACACACACACGCACACACTCATGAAGCACTGCTCCTCTGCCTTTGACACTTTTCACTAAGCGATGTTTTGTTTCCTTGTTTTCGCCACAGTTGCTCCGTTTGTGGTTGCTGACGATGCAAAAATTCTTTACAATTTTAAAAAATCGCATAGAAGCCTCCGTTTCCTTCTTCTGCTTCACTTTGGCCTTCGTCTGCGTCTTCGTATTCCGATTTTTCTTCATCTTCTTCTTGCACAGTTGCCATTATGACGTATTTTGGTTTTATTGAATTTTCATTTCACTACATCTTTACTCGTTCTTCTTCTTCTTCTTTTCCGTAGACATGGTTGATGTTTTGATATTTTCCGTTGTTGTTGTTGCTATCGCTACTGACGGATTCTTTTTTTTTAACATTTTGATATTTGCACGAATGAATGATTTCGCGTTTTTATGATGATTAAAACTTATCACAGAAACGTTTTATGGCAGACTCCATCGCTTCGTTGATTCAAAGGGGGAGCGTGGGGGCGTGGCTAGTGATTTTCCTCCAAAGAATCACCCACACTTTCCGAAATGCTTCTGCGACGAAATTAATGCTCATTTTAATGGTTTTAATTACAGTTGAAAATGTTTTAATGACATTACGAGATTTGCACTCGTAGTTTTACGATATGATAAAAATTTATACACTCTTCAAAAAGATTTTATGGAATTATAAAGCAAAACCGAAGATTGTGACGAAGAGAGAAGGATAAAAGGGAATTTCTTCAAAAGTAACATAAAGGATCAGTTTACGATTGTAAAGAAATGAGTTGATTAAAGGCTGTAAATGGATGAGTCCGAGAAGGTTCACGGAGGTTAACATTATTGAAGCCCATATTTAAATAAATAAAGCGAAGAGAAATGAGCGATTTTGCATTACCAAATGCTTTAAATATAGTTCAAAAAGGCTTTTAAGGAGCTCAGTAGGCTTCATCATGTCTTTTTGCAAGGCACTGAAGGGAAATGAAGATGAAAATGAATTTGCAAGGAGTTTCTTCACTTCAAGGAATTCGATATTTATTGATTACACTCAACTGTGTGTAGAAGGTAATTAAAATGCCTGCCTCCACTCCAAACGGAGCTCTACATCGCCTCGTTCTTTGAAATCATATCTCGAGCAACCGGCAAGAACAAGAAATAATTAAGTTTATAGATGGATGCAGAAGTTATTTACTCTTGCGACAGAAATGACAGATTATGATATGGGCAAGGACAGGGACCAGCCACAAGTCGGCACAAACGGGACTCAGTGTGGGGGTTGGCAACGTATTTGAGAAATCTTTGTTTCAATACATGATTGTGCATATTATTTATCTATGTAGGTGCTGTGGCTGCAACTGCAGCATGTCCACGTTGTGCAACAAATTGATACCGAAGCCAATTACATTAATCATCACTTGTCACTGGAATCGAGCACATTGTTGAGTCCTGGCGACATCATAAATTAAACGAAGGGCTCCTTTATCAAGTTTAAGGCAGCCGCTGTTAGCCATGACCATATACCGAAAGAAGCTTAATATAGAGGCTCACGCTTCCTTTGCCACCTTCAATTATGCTTTATCAACCACGAAGATCCATTTTCAATGACGAAGTTGAATTATTTGAATTTATAACATTATGAAAAGCCCCAATAAAATTTCACAAAGTTGGTTGCTGCTTGAAAATTGGAGTAGATATCAAACCACAAAGCTTCGTCTTAATCCTTTAACAATAGACAGAAAACACCTCGCAATAACAAGATTTCTACGAAATACGGCTCAAGTTCCATCAATTAAAATTTTGCTTAATCCTTAAACTGATTACGTATGAATAATAAAAGAAGTTGAATGAATTTTTAAGTTTATTACCTCGAACTACAATAAAATCTTCTCTTTTATGGGCAATGACTTTCTTTTGTCCAGTTGATTGAACTTTACAACTCACAGAATTAACTTCAAACTTCTCGCAACCCTCTAATAAAACATTTTTGACGTAAGTGGCGCCAGAAATTGAATGACTGGTCAAGGAACGCGAGGAAGGAGGTCAGTGGGAGAGGATTTCATAGAGAAAATCAAATTTACCATTGAGTGGCAAACAATTAACAGCAACGAAACGCAGCAGAAGTTCAGATAATCGAATTTAAGCTGCATTAAGTAATATAATTTACGTTCGCTTCGAAATTGAGTGAAGTCGTAATAAGATGAATATCCGATTGCCTTGAAGACAGCTTCATTCCCCCTTTTCCCCCCAACTCACTATAATAAAATCTGGGAGAAGCATAAAGACACGTCGCTGTTAATTCATTAACTACTTGTTAGTTGCTTGTTAAGTTTAACTACTTCAACGTTTTAATGAATGTCTTTTATGTATTTTCAAAAATTGCAAGATTTTAGAGGAGATTTAAAAGACAATGAATATAAGATAATATTAAATGAAATTTTACCATTTCAAATTTATAGGAATTTAACTCTAAAAAGGTGGAAAATGGACAAATAATTTATTAATATGCCAATTTCAGTCGTCATTCAGATCTAAGAGACAAAATTACCTGTTTACAGTTGAAATCGCATCCGAGATGATCGCAACTTCACATCAGACAACATCTTTGATTAATTTTGTGGATTTCTATTTCAATAAATATTTATTTTTCATGTCAACTTCACAAGGAATCAAAGCAATGACAGTCGCTCTTTTTACTCACTTCAGTCACATCCTGAAACAAAGAAATCCCCTTGGCTATAGAGTGTTCAGTGCTTCGAAAACCCGGCAAATAAAAGAGACCAGAAAAGCATGGAAAAAATTAAATTATGCAAATCTTGGGTTTTTGATTTTTACGCCTGAAAGGATTTAAGGACTTTTAAAATGTTGTAACATATTCATGAAATCGACTGCGGCGAGGGTTTCTCTGTGTGTGTTTGTGGATGCCACAAACGGCAATCATCATGCAAAAGCATGGAAAGAAGAAAAAACGCAATTCGAATATTCATAGCAGACGTCTGCGCGTTATCCTGGTTATTATCCTTTGACAATTGTTTGCATACATGAAGCGTAACCTCAAACGTCAAACTAACTGCGAATTATAAACAAATTGAAAAAATAAATAACTGTTCAAAATCAGTTAAGGAAGCTCGGGCGCTGCGATGGGCGATGACGGGAGATATTCAAATTTTTTAATGATATCCGTGAAGCGAAGCGGAGAAAAAAACGTGGATTCTATAAAAATCACTGAACTGCAACGAGACTAACAAGCAGGTCCCGGGGCAGGAAAGGGTTCGGGCGGGTGACGAGGCTGCTGCTGGCGATTAGCATGCATACATATGTTAGCCACAAACACATAGCAAAGTCATTTGCATGTCGGGAAAGGGTCTGGGAAATGACAGGGATAAAAATTGTGAAAAACCAAAAATCAAAAAATCACTGATCTCAGAGAACGAAGAAGAGGGCGTCCACAAATCCTAAAAAGGAGATGATATTGACATGGTTTTAGACGAGCAAAGGGTTCGAGATTACTTTTAATGAACTCAGATCTCTTTATCAAATAGTACAATGATTTTAATACTTCTTCCTCTGTAATCATTAAAATTTGGGTTTTAGTAATTTATTTTTTAATTTTAAGTTTATTTACTAAAAGTGAAGATTTGCTGATTATAGTATTTTCAATTGTTTTCTTATTTCAAATGTTAATTGTGTTGTTTTGGTGTTGATTGAAACTTTGAATGGTTTCTATTAACTTTTATTCGGTTAAAGCGCCAAGCGTCAAGGCGATCGCTCTGTCTGCTTGTCGACTGTTTATTTAATGCACGTGTTTGCGGACAGCCACCATCATCATTATCATCATCATCATCATTTCCAACAGAAGCATCGCCATTAAAAGCGCCGCGGCATCCGCAGCATAATCGTCAGTAACGAAAAAAAAACGCTCCAAGCTTCGTATTGAACTCGATATCATATTTTCCAATCCACGTTTTCAAGCTTCTGTGCAACAACAACAACTGCTGCTATTATCATTGGCCAGGTTTACGATTTATTCGATTAACTCAGCTGCGTGGATGCAGTTGAAAGTCGCGTTGGCCGCAATCAACGCGCTGCTGTTGTTGCTGTTGAGCGGCATGAGCTTGCTGTTTGTGCCGAGATCCAATTCAACACACAAAGTTTGCGTACTTTGTGAACGATTAATAATAGATTTGACCTCTAAAACAAATTTTAAAAATCCCTTTCTTAAAAAAGTACCCAAACATGACTCTGTTCGAACATTATTACCAGAAAGTTATTATTAAATAATTACCTATTATAAAAAATACTAAAAACAAACTCTTGTGTTTCTCCCCGTTCTATGCCTTTAACCAGCCACCGAATGAAGAATTGCTGATGAAAGATTAGACGAATTCTTGGACACAAGGAATTTATAACAAATCTTTTCGAAACTCACCGTGATTAGTATTGTTATTTTTCAATAAGTTCTTGTGAAGATTATCTGAAGAAGCTTCTCCAAGAATTCAATCATTGAAAGTCACTTCTTTAATTATTTCTATCAAATGATCGCAATACGTTTTATGAATGTCTTCTAAACAACTTTCTCGAAGATGTATTTCAGGTCCACTCGGTTAATTCTTCAGTCCTCCAATCAAGTGATACTCTTAATAATATTACAGTCACAAATAGCATCACGTAGTCCCGTTTAATCGCTTTTTGGAGAACTTGTGGAAGCGAATACATTTGAAGGCAGATGGGACACGTTCACCGCTCACCTTTCACCTTATTTTGGGAGACAAGACCCAATAATTAACGCACGACGAACGATGCAAATGTGATTCATTCCTAGGCACCTCATAAATTCAGTTGTACAACGGGTCAAGTCTCGGAAATACGTCTTCATGACATCTATTTTTCACCTCTTTCTCTCTAAAAAGATGTCTCAGTTTCAAGATTAAAAACGCCATTAATTATGCTGTTGTTTTCTGGAAACTAGCGACAATTTCTATGAACTTTTTGCCGCTTTGAGGTACTTTTAAATGATTCCGTGATGATCCATCGCGATCATCTCCTCCGCTCTTCTGTGCTTTATTAAAACTGTAAATAAAATGTTTACGGCTCTTTTTGGCTTTAATGTTTGTTGGGGAACTTTTAATATTGTTTACAGGAAGAAGCACAACGCGTCTTTGAAGTCGATTCACTGCAACTACGACACTCGTCGTCGCTCCGTGTCTGTTCTCGTATCTTTGATCGCTTTATGATGGACAAGTTTTGATAAATTGATTGAAGTGTGACCCGTCCCCTCTTCTCCGGCGACTCATTAAAAGCGCTCCATTTACAGTCGTCTTTTTCGTTACCCTTCGTTCCATGAATGTCTCGTTAGCGGCCTAATTGTCCTCTACTTCACTTTGTATGCGTTTATTACCAATTATTCTCTATGAATATACAAAATAATTCAGCGCCAGACTTTCGACATTCGTGATAAATTCTTTTAACATTCATTTTTTACTCGTAATTGTGAAGCATTTTTTTCCTTTCTTTCTTGGAACTCTTCTGGAAAAGGAATTCTTCTGATTTGAAGATAAGTGAAATGATTGAATGAGGATTCGTAAACATATTCTTTGTGATTTGGTCATAAAGTACGATTAATTAATCTTGTTACGAGTTGTTCGGATTGTGGACGAAATTAATTACATTTCCCGAGCTGTTGCGAAGTCAACCACTTGATTGTGTTTAATAATGATAATTGAATCGAAATTAATTATTAACTCTAATTACTGGCTGAGGTTGAGGGTCCGACTTCCATAAAAAGCCAGGAATGAAAGGAGCAACCGCAACGAAAAAATATTCGTCTCATTTGAATTATTTCCTGGACTTCGTTTGAGTTGTTTTCGTGGCTGTTTGATGAGGTTTTCAGTGTACAATGATTGATTACAGACAATATTATGTCCAACGTTATTAAAGAGTTAATGGTACCGTAAAAGTTGAAAGTAATACAGAAATAAGCGATGTTTTATTGAAATACACATCGGAAGTGAATGGAAAAGGCGATTAAACTTACTGTGAAGTATAATTCTGGAAAATTCTATACAAGAAATTGGTCAAATTTCTATTGGATTGGCTCCTAGGAATAAAAATAAGCTCATTGGACAAAGTATAACCAATTTAAAACAATACAGTACACAATATTGTAGCTATTAACAGTTACGTGGAGCTCTTCCGAATAAAATGAGGCTTTCCTTAAGCGGGAAATATATGTTCAAAGGCATACATGGAGGACTGTACTCGCGTCTTCCTTTATCCGGACTTGATACTGATGGAACTCAATACATGGATGGGACTTTATTTGAAATATATCCCTGATGTTTCATTTCATTCAGAATGGAATCTGTATAGTGCCTTTTTGCCACTGCTTTTGTTCCAAACCGTGTAATTTTTACATGATTAATGATCGATTTGTGTCTATTGAGGGACCACGCTGCAATCTTCTGCTTTCATTTCGACAAAAACCATTCCTGCACGGAGTACTTTTTATGCAATATTTTGGACCAGAAACGGCACACGCGATCGTACATTTTTATGATTTCATTAAAAATGCATTGAACTAGAAAAACTTTATGAATTCGTCCGCTTTTTATAGGGAAGACTAGGAATATTTTGGCGAGTGCACATTTTCTGCAAATCACTGTACAAATTCGACAACAAATGCATAAAATGCTGCCAACCCTAAAAAACAAAGCAAACACACACTTGAATGCATGTCATGATTGACCACGGTGCGGCCCCGAACCCATGTATGCATTGAATCCCTCGTCGCCGGTAAAAAAACTGACCCGCGAATTTACGGTGTCACTGAACTGCCTCTCACCCCGACCGACAGCTTTGGTTCTTTTTGCTCAGTTTGACCGCAATCGCCGTCGTTTTTGTTGTAATTCGTGTTCGCTTCTGTTGCAACTTGCAATTTGAGGGAAAAATCATTAATATTCTTTGTTCTGGTGGACAAGAACAACAACAACAGTGATATTTGGCAATGTACAGTGAATTATATATGAAAAAATGATATCTTTTTTCACTTTTACTTTGTTTCCAAGCCCATTGAAGTGCAACTTGTTATGCACTTCAGTCGTTGTTGTTGTTGTATTAATAGAGTGCATTCAAGCAGAAAATATTAAACAACACAATAGTGATCCTTAACACAATAGACTGTGGAGCCGACCTCGGAAAAAGGCAGTTGTTGCATTGGATACAAGCCGAAAACACTGCTTCCTCCCCCTACCCACACTCCACCCCTTCCCTTATGGCCAATGCCTTTTTCGTACTTGTTTGCGCAATCAAATGGAAATGATTACTTCATCAAAGAGGTCCCACTTCAGCTCAACGAGCGACGGCTTTTAACGGGTGGACTGAATGGCTGATTGGACATGTTCCTCGATGACCATCGATTGTTGAAGTGCCGAAGTGACGAAGCATGAAGACATGTGAAAAGGAGTGGAATTTCCTGTTGCATTGCTGGCCACTTTCCCCTTCCAAGTGATTTGCCCTGATGCTGGGATTTCTTACCGATTTGTGGCTATATTGCAGTCTTAAGTTCCCTCTCGATCTACTCACCAGTTTCCAGCTACAACAAACAACCGCCGAGACGAGTGACATGCAAATACGATTACACGTGTTCCCCGTGCAACACAAACGCACTTGTTCCAGGATTCCTTCCCTCCCACACCGCAGTCCAACCACTTTTCCTTCCACTCGCCTTCCAAGCACTTCAGAGAGTATTTTCGGCTGTTGTTCGTTAGTCGGAGAGTATCCCATGCAGAGTCCATTCGTGCTTTCGTGCAATGCCCGGAACCGAACTTTTAACGACAGATGGTCAGTTGAAGCGGCCGCGACTCTACGTGTTTCCATCAATACCCTTGACTGTCGCCGCTGACAACGACAGCGAAAGTTGCTGTCATCATAGACCGAAGCATAGACAGATATGACAGTAGCAAGGACACTGTTTCGAATACGCCGATGACTGTACAATACCCGACAGCAGAGACTGTGAATAACGGCGAGAACCGGGGTTGTTCGCGGCTTCGGTTTCCTGCTTCGTGGCCCGTGTGGGTACAGTTGTTCATCGAAGTCGTTCGATGATGATGATGGTCGGGTGAAATATTGTAAATATACTAATAATAGCAACAGCTCGTGGTATGGGGTCGTCCATCGTCGTGAGGGTGGCGAAAGCCTGGAAGGTATCTTGTGTATGAAGCTATGAGGAGCAGAAATGACAGTGTCATAAATATCCTGACGGTACACTGAAAGAAGACTCTTTGATTTGCTTTCCAGTCCATAAATTGTTTGTCCTGTGATATTCAAACTTGTTTACTTTTCAATTTGTTTGCACTTCCTTTGACTTTATACTCGCCATTCACAGGATTAAATGTGTCCATAAACAAACACAGTTTTCAATGATTGCGATCCTTAGCTCGTAATTGTAAATTTCAGTGCATCAGTTGAGTCGACGTGGCCTTTTGTCAAACCGAGGATTAATGCTTTTGTGACCTTCTAATGTTCTACCCTTATAGCTCCGTAATAAGGATATCACTTCCTCATAACTGCAAACATATCGCCCGTAATTACTCGGCTTGCAGCTCAGGTGTTCAGGGCGCAGCAGTTTTCATATCCTGTGGTGATAAGCAGCCCAGTGGCGGAGACCACCAGCCGCAAGCAGGACGATGCATGCCACAGGAAAATAGACCTAGAAAACGCATTCCTGAATATGCGTCACGGCTGCCACAAAGGCACCGTTTAGCCACGGTCCAGAGATCGGCGTCATGTGCTGGTGACGGAGTGTCGCAAATATTTTGACGTCGCTTTAATTTAATTTTCTATAAAATTTAGCGCGAAGTAAAGCAAACACGATCTATGAGAAAGCCGTTAAAATGCAAATGCGACGGTGATCGTGCTTCCTAGAAAATAGCTCAGTCTTTGGTGTTTTATGAGCTGTCCAGGATAATTGGTCGGCTGGCGATGTGGGCCGTAGCTAGGCTATTTCATTAGGCAAATTGTTCTATTTCATCCATTCAGAGGTCTTCAGGGCGACGACAAATGACAAACGACACGGACGTCGCTTTCCTTTATAAATATTGTTAATGTTTCGATTCTGTTATCGTTGCAAAGTTATTTAGCGATATTTAGCAATTCTTGGCGTTAAATTACACGACCAACTGTCGCAGTTAATTATGCAACGGTTTCGCTATAATTAGAGCAAAATTATCCCACAATTACTAAAGTATTTTATGGTGAGTAATTGCTGGACATTTTGACGAAGTTACCACGTTGCAATTCATAGTATATCACTAGACTATAAACTTCCAATGGGGATTTATTATTTATATACTTCCAATGAGGTTAATACTAAATAGTTCTACAGAGACTCCTACATGGAATATTCGGGTCAACTCAGAGTCTTTTATCAACAATACCTCTTTAGAGAGCTTCTAATTCTTGAGAATGAATGATATCTATTAATCTGTCAAGTCATCAGGCGATGCTGTCGAGATAGAGTAAACAGCATCATTTGGGAACTACAACTGTATATCCATTTGGAACGACGATCATTTCTTTTGCTTTTGCTGCTCTTTCGACGAAGTTGAGTGGGTCTAAATCTGGGTTGAAATTTCCTGTCATTGTTTCGTCAGCCTCTAATAACTTCAAGCCTATTTGAAACCCTGCAACTCTATCCTAAACAATCTCCATCATCATAATTAATAAATCCATCTTGCGAGGGCTTCATTAACTTCATTGTAAGCACAATTGATTTCGTGGCCAAAGTTTTGTTATTCGTTCGCAAATGAACAAAACTTGAAATCAAATCAGGGCCAATTATCAGCCTCAATGCAGACTCTTCCATCGGCGGAGCCTCATAGCCCCATCTGACGTAACAGACATGAATTCTTCCATGGATGGGATGGAATGGGCTCGTATTGACATTCGGCTGGATGACATCAAGCAAAATGACGTGTCTCAAGTGGCTAAGGAAACTGAAGCCTGAATATCGCGAGGAAGAGGCTCTAAAACAATAACTAGCAAATTACCATAACATTACCAAGACGACTGTATGAGAGGGCGGGGTTGGGGGAGGCGAGCATGTGCACAATTGGCAATGACAGCTTCGGCAGTCGTACGAAGCAATCAGAGTTGCCAGTGTTACCAAGCGTTCTGCTTCAATTAGCAACGCAAATACAAATTGCGTTAAGTAATCTTGTGTAAATACAGTTACTCAGCTACACGAAAGATGATGCCACAATTAATTTACCGTTAAATAAACAATATTTGGGAGTCTGGGCGGTTTTGCTGGGACAAAAAGGGGCAGAAATCTAAGGCTATTGTGAAAATCTGCTTCAGTCCTACATGACGAATGGAAGTGAATGAAAAAATTAGCATAGAAGGGCGTGGCTGCAACGGGCGACACCCTGCGAGGTATTGAATTTATAAAACACTGAATGTTGTAATGACAGCATCAGAGGTTCGTCGGCTGGTGGTAAGTGGTTCGCAGTCCATAGCGACGTATACTCCAAGCGCTGAAAACGTGTCTGAGTGGAGTTGGGAATGCAAATCGCAGGACAAAAGACTGTCGCAGCTGTCACGAGCAGCGACGAGTACTTGGAAAATCTGCATCTGTTTGAAGGACCTCTCGCCTTCCGAGGACCTTCCACATCAGAATTCAAAGACTTTTACACATCTTTCCGGACAATAAACGTGATTTTATTTAAAGTAGAGTCCAAACAAAAGATAACGTTGGGTTTATTAAGGTTCTTTGAAAGGGTTCTGTTGGTCAATTCGGTCAATTTCCACCCTGAACATTGTCTGTGGCGATATTGCGCACCCTCGGTCATTTCTTTCTCTTCCGTATTCAGTCGAAATTCAATTTTCAGTCCAAAAACACGGACACTTACCCCAACAGACCGGACATAATTTGGTAATTACTTTGTTCTGCTGAACCGTTTAAAATTTGACAATTTTTAACTTCTCTTCGACGGCGGTTTGTTTGTTTGCTGCCACATAATTTATCATTTGGCGATTGTCCTTTCACCGTCGGAAGAGCGGCCCCTGTTTTGTCAAACAAGAAAATTATCCGTGTAAAATTGAAAAGGCGACGATCTCGATTGACGCCGAACCCTCATCATTAGCTTTAAGCTGTGCGATTGGCCGTCGTCGTCGCCTGAGTCTTTCACTCGATTTCTTTAAAGAATCCCGTGTGTGTCCTTTGAGGAACCAAATTGATTTCCACACATCGGTTAAGTTTTCTATACACAAAGAGGACCGCAAATATTAGGAGCGATAACAAGCATCGAAGCGGAGAAAAGCCATGCGAAGGTTCGTAGAGGTTATTTAGCAGTTGACGTGTATTGATTTCAGCGAATAACCGGCATTCATGGGGCTGCGATGCGCTTCATCACGTGTGTGTCTTGTGGACGAGCATTTTTTGCGACAACTCCGAGGAAATGACTCGAAACTCAGTCGAATGTTTGCGGACTTCCTTCCCACAGCAGCGAGCAACCAAGGAAATATTTGCCATGCCAACTGCTGAATAGTCAACGACGACGACGACGAAGACTGATATCCGGACATCACACTGTGTCATTTCTTTTGTTACAGGTAAAATGAAAACATATCCTTGTACTTACTCTCGCTCCTGTGCCGCGTACGCGTCCCCGCCGGCGTCCTGCGCATCCTCCTGTGTTTGTATTCCGTATTATGTTTTGCCGAGGACTGCGGAGTCGCTTTCCTTTGATATCCCGATGGCTGCTCTGTTGTTGTTGACTTTGTTCAGCGGTTTAGCGAGTCCTTCGCCTCTGCCAAAGGATACACGCTTCGACTTGCTTCGGGTTTTTGGATTTTCACTAAATTACGTCGATTTGTTGCTGCTGCTTCTTCTCTGCGGCACGCCGAGGTTTGTTGAACCACGATGTGTGCGCTTTGAGTGTATTTAGTATCTACTCAACTTTTGATGACGTAATGTTTTTGGGTGGTTTCAGCATTACTTAGACACAACGGATCCTTGAATTGTTCAGGGTTCAGTCGAGGTAGAAGCTTTGAAGAACGCTTGCTGGAATTTTTCGATTTGAAGTCTGCTTATAGGAGTCTTGATTAAATTGTTATACATGAACGATGTCAGGTACTCGGACTCCAAGACATTTTATGTTTATTAACAATCCATAAAATCACTAAAGATTGACTACAAGAGATTTATTAGTCGCTTGGAGGAGACATGGAAGATAACAAGAACTAAGATCAAAGCCTTTTCATTATAAGCATCTCAATTTATCGAATAGTTATAGTTATATAGTTATCTCCTATGCGGTTAACTTTAACTGGATTAGCTTTGTAACAAGGTTATATCCATCGCCATGTGATTTGACGTATATTTTCTGGAAAATGAATGAAGTCAATGTGAATGTTATGAAATTAGTTATGATGCTCACGTTCTGCGAAATCCTCAGCCTCATGTGTGGATACCCAACAATAATATAAGCCAGTTATCGAGCTAACCAAGAATATGACAATAACTACGCAGTTAACAGGCGATGGAGATCTAGCATCGTGTTGGTTGATCAACTGACGCTTGTTTGGATAATAAAATGTTTTTATTTATCAGGTCGCAAAGCTAGGTGCCTTTCAGTGGATTATAAGAAAGTCCAAATAGTAACCATTTATGAGCTTAGAAAAAGATGTCGTGTTACGCGTTAAATCAAAAGATGGCTCTAATGAAGACGGCTGTAATAATAACCATAGGAGAACGCGTCTGCTGCTGCACGCCATGCAGACCTCGACGACGGAGACCAGACATGAATTTGTGACTTGTTGTTGATATTTATGACGTCGACTGCTTCTGTCGATGGCGACGTCTCAGACCGACAATTGGAACTCTTTATTTGCCCCTTACAACTTCCACAATCACGGATTTATTTTTTTTTCGTTCTCTGCTCGGCTTCCGTGATCGTTTTCCACTCCATGACTGCAATTGTAGTGTTTGTGACGCGTCTGGACGAGGTTCTAATGGCGTTTCTAATTTCTGGATTCGGTGTCCGCTATAAGGCGCTCGTGTTGCTAAGTATTTTGAGAGACTCGTAATGATAGCGGCGACCTGTAGATAACAAATCCATCAACATGCGAAGCCGTCATTGGGTTCCCTTAAGTAGTTCCCGGGTCAATTAATAACGTGTGTAATTACATAATGGCTTTTATACTTTAAGGGTTTTCAGTCGAGACCTTCGATTAACTGCAGCGCCGATGGAGCAGTAAATTACAGGTTTTAAGATGATTTTTGGACAACGAGCGGTTGGCGACGGAGTTTACTGCTTATTTGTCGCCACCAAATTTAATTTACCACGCATTCGATATTGTCGACTCCAATTAAATAACGAACTAATAACGAACTCAATCCAACAATCAATCAATGAATCAATCAATCACTTCCTAATAAGAAGAAATTAATTTTTGCATTCGTTTTCTTTTCCCAGCCAACAAAAGTCAATTTGTTCCACCGCTCCGATTACGTTTATCGCATTTTGTACCAAAATATCTCGTTTATTGCTTTAGGACTCTTTCGCAAATGCAATTGGAACGTGCACAGTTTATATTTCCACCGACCTCAGCACACCATCTTCTTCCGGTGGCTTCATTCCTTCTTTATTCGAACTGTGGCGAATGTCGGAGTAACCCTTTTTCGGTTATTCCCCTCGCAATGAGATTAACTCTTTAATGTCCGCAAGTGTTATCAATCATTTCGTTGCTTATTCCGCAAGAAAGCGCCTGTGAGAAGTCAGTCTTCTGGGAGTTCAAGATAGAGCTTCCCGTCCTGTCGAATCTCGTTGGTCCGGCTAGCTTCAAGTGCGGAAATGTAAATGCAATAAAAAGATGTTAATGTTATAAATCGAAAAATTATAAAAGCTGTCGTTGCTGTGATGACCTCAAATAATGCCTTTAGGGATTAATCCTCTGTTGCCAGATCGATGAAGATAATTTAACGAAATGTTTGTCCATAAATAAAACGTTCAAATAACTACGGAGACTTTGCAATATTAAATCTTTATATTAACCACGTGTGCTGGAAAATCCTATCGCGGGCAACTTTTGACTTATTTGTATTAAAAGGTTTCCGATCTCATTTATCAGCATTCAACCCTTTTCTCCTCGAATTGAGATCTTATATACAAGATTATGTCCTTTTTTTCAGGTCCGCTTTATATGCTGTGCAGTACTCAATTTAAGTTGAGCTCAAGTGGATCCTGACTGATGCAGATCCTTCGTAATACCATCGTCCAGAAGAACCTTACGAAGCTGAGCAGCCTCTGAAATTTATTCATTTATTTTGACAGGCGGAATGATTTATTAACCGTAAGTAATTTTGAAAATAAGCGATACAATTTGGAACCAGGATTCCTCTTTCCAACCCGGACAGAAGATGAGTGGCCAGTGTCCGGCTCTTTTCTTATTTATTTTTCAATTTCAAGATTATTTACGAAAACTTCGACCGCAGCGAATCGGGCAAACAAAAATGCAAATGAAATCGAAGGGATAGGATTTCATTCAACCCTTTTTTGTTCTTTTTGCTGTTTTTTGAAAGATGAATGATGAATTAGCAAAAGAGTATTAAAGGAAAAACAAACGATAACAATCGCCGGGATAGTACAAAAGGAGACGGGAAAGGGCTTTCTGATGTTTCGCATGCGGTTTCTATCGAAAAAGTCCCATCTGTGAGAAGTAATCACAAGGGAAGATGAAGACGTCTTCAATCTTACATCTCGAACGAAAAATAGCGGTTGTTTATGGTAAAGAAACGGAAATCGAAAAGCAGCAATGAATTTGGTGCAATTTTCACCCAATTTGTGGTAAGTCAGGGTGATTAAAACTTTTTTGTGCTACCTGCCACAACTCAAATCGCTTTTAAGATCACATCATGAAAGGTTCAGGTGTCGGTCTACACTCGAAAAAAATCCAGTGTTTTCACACTTCAACTCCATCCTGAGAGGAGTGATAAACACGGGCATTAAAACGAAAAAGACTCCAGAGTTTCTCACGGCATTCTTCCATCGACAGAGGCTTTTGCAGTTTCCGAAAAATCTCGCCTGAAAAAGTGAATTTTGGGATGCAAATTGATGCATCTCTCGGCAACACAGTTTTTTACGCTTATTATCATAATTAGTGAGCTCGGTTAAAAAGCCACGGTAACCGCAACGTAATCAGAGCCTCAATTAAATATTTCCTAAAGTATTTTGATAATATTCCGGCAGCCAATGCTCCACAATACAGAAGCGTAACTGTTTACGAAGCCATCACTATTATTTATAAACCCATCACCATTTTTCAGCTATCTAAGCAACTTGACGTTACTGATTGCTTCATTAAATTTCGTCGGGAAATACTTTAAACCTACTCAAATCAATAACCTAAAATAAAACAAAATTTGCCCCGAACTTCCCCCACAAACTTACAACAGCAACACGTAACCGAAATTTATTGCTTCTCTGCTGAATGCAGTCGGCCTTCCAGCAGGCGAACAAGTTCACCACAGAAGCCAACCCACCACAGGCTGATTAATGCACCAAGCTAAGTACAGAGCGAAGGTGTCTACAAGAACTAATAATGATATTTTTATTGGACATTTATTGCCCTTTCTCTGTTGGCTTATTTCCCGATTCACACGCATCTGAAGGAGAGCGGATCACTTCGTTGGGAGAGGGAGTGGCGAGCGGGACGTCGAATGCACCGAAAGAAAGGTGCTCCTAAAAGGGACGATTATTTATGGCCCGAAACAACGCAAGGCAACCGAAATTTATGTGTTCTGTGGAGTCAGAGCCGGGAACCTGCCGGGCTGGTGCTGTGCGCGGTGTGAGCGCATCTGTGTCGAGCAATGTGCACCGTAGCGACCCGAGGGTGCGCTTGCACTGCGAACTCGTGAATTTCGGGGAGGCGATGCATCGGAAACCGTGCAACTTAATGAAATATGTTTTGTTAATCGCACTTCGTTAATTCACATGAGGAAGTTCGTTCGAGTTGGTAAAAAACGGTGAGGACAAATTTTCCGGTGCATCGCTGATAAGCGACTTCTTCCCGAACAGCACCCAAGAAGTGTCATTAGCCAGCATGTTGAGGAATTCTATTAATTGAATAAATTTCCGTTTTGGAAGATTTTCCAGAAGATAAAAAATCTGATGATTGAGACCGAGTTTTAATAAGGTGTCGGGGGGAGGTGAAGGAGGACCTCTCATCGCGGAAGTTGTTTATTTTTACGACTCGGAGAGGAATTAAATATGCGGAGTTGTGGAAAGGCGCCGACATCTTGAAGAGAAAAAAGGAACAACAGTCGGGGAAAATACCGCACGAGGTGGAAAACCCAAGCAGCCGAAAACGTGTGAACTCGCTGAGTAGTGAAGTTGATAAATTTTGGCGACGATAAAATACGAACAGCTTTTAATTAAGGTGTTTAAAGCGAGGGTGGATTTTATTGGGGAAATCGAGATCGGAAGCACGTCGGGATATTTGAATCTCCGTTGAATGAGTTCAAGGAAATTCTCAACAAGCTGCTTTTAATACAAATCGCACAGATGTTGGTTTTTGGGAAATGAGTATTGATAAAATGTGCTTTAAAGACGCATTAATTATTGACTAACGTTCACTTGAATCATAAACAAATAACGAAAACACTTGAAATTCCGAGAAAACTATTAATAACCTCAAAAAGATAATGAACACCGCCGACTCTTTCCCCTTCGACACCGAGATTCTAAAACTTCACCCCGACCAAGTGTCAACATTGTCAAGTGTTTCCTCCGCGTGCCTCAAAGAAGAACGAAAGAGAAAGCATGAGGAAGGAGAAAGAAGAGTGACGCAACTTTTATCTAAACAAGACGTTGTTTCTGTTTGTTTACTTTTGGCGTTTGCTCTAAAAGGCATTAAAAGCCAAAGTTTAGATTAAAAATCAAAGACTTTCTGCCCCCTTCTCCCCCTTTCCCCTCGACACTCTTGCCTCTTTGACTTTTCGCTTTTTCGTTAACCATTTTCACGCTAATTAAAGGCAGATTTCCGATGTATTCCGCAGCACGTGATCCACAGAAAGCGAAGACTTTGACACGAAAACGCTCCCCACAAACAACGCAACCTTCTGCCCGCCCCGTCGTTTGTTTTGCTGCCTTCTTCACGTTTGCGCTGGAATCGATCCACTTTAAAGTGAAAATTGGAGAATGCAGGTTTTCCTGTGGCTTCTTTCAGCGTCTGCACGGCGCGGGGATCGCATTTCAAATGCCGCAAGTCGCACCGCAATCAGTTGGATAAGGCGTGGGAGGAGGGGGAGCGTAGGCAACACTCCTGTTATAGATGTCATGGGATTTGCGCTGCTTGACGTGGAGATATGACAGACGCTGACACATGGAACATCGCACTTCGCTTGAGATCGCGATGCTGGAGCCTTCATTTTTATAGATCGCATCAGATTTATCAAGGCCCTCATCCCGATTCTTACTGAAATCGCGCATTTTTTACACGCATCATTTGATGGCTGTCAATGGAGCCGAAGTCGTTGGCAGCGACAAATTCTAGCAGCTTCACGGTCCCCGAACCGTCTACTTGAAGCTTTAATTCTTTAAAATAGCTTAATTTAGGAGACGTCGATGGCGGCGAGGACAGCAACGGAGTGTCAACAGCTGCTTTTATAATTAATTTCCATTTCGAGTAATTGACATCGCGATGAGCTGAAAATATTCCATGTCAGAATTGCTTCAGCAAATCAAAATAATAAATGTATTGGCACTTGACTTTGACATTGAGTTCGGCTCTCCATTTCAAAGATTTCCAAATATAATGACGCCATCTGAACATTTCCGAAATACTCCGCATTTTATACGCTAATAAAAAAGCCTTTTGAAGAGCTTTCAATTAGAAACGCCATGAATTCGCCGAAAAAATGTTTGTTGTTTGCACTTGACAATTAATCACTTTCCAAAGCTGCTCATAGTTCATCAAAATGTCACTTTGATGCCTCTGCAAACTTGAATTCTCCACGCTGCTTCAGAAAACGTCAACTCTTGCCTTGTCTCCTGAAGACCTTTCAGAAACCCTTTCAGACTCTTACAGATTAGCTACAAATGCAACAATACAAGGCTTAGACGAGGTCATAAATGAAATCTCATCAGTAAAATTTTACATGCATGAAAAAGCAACCATCAAAGACTTCGTATGTCGCCAAAATGAGATCTCTGCGTGTGAATGGCGCTGCCCAGCAGCTGACCAACAAGGAGCTGACCAAACAGGGTTCGGTGACTGCGCAGAAGATGATCAGCATCCGTTGATTAATCGAAGCTCATTAATCTTCGTCCTTGTTCGCTGTTGCCCAAGAAACAAATTTCAATGGGCGATTTTTTCACTTTTAATGTGAAAACTTTTGAATAATAAAGCAGCCGTTTGTGCCGAAAAATAGAGAAGCGTTTGGAGAAAGAAATGTCAAAAGATTCCGTCAAAAATGTTTGTTCTAAGGATTTGATGATTAATTGTTGGCAAAAGTAGTTTCATTTTCGTGGGAAATGTGAACGATCGTCGTGAAGAAAGGATGTTTTTTTATAATGGAAAATGCCGAGGAAATTTGCATCTTATAAAGTGTCTATTTCATCCTTAAAGCAATCACGAATCTATACCGAGCAGATCTTGAATTGCATACGATTTCAGAAAATTTCAAAACCGAATTTTAAAAATTCCCTTCAGTAAAAACCTCAATAATCATAATTTTCACTTGTAATTGAATTTTCAATGCAGTCTGTAACGTCAAACAGATGACACCTGAACCCATGTCATTGGCACGCTTCGAGCGACGTCCCCCACGCAACATGCAACATCTGTGGACCAGAATTGTGCTTCGATTCCCTCCATCCGAGGATTACATTCCTCAGGGAATTGTCACTGAATTTAGAACTGCGCTGGGCCTCTGATCCCCTTCTCTACGCCGCCCCTAATTAAAACGTTCTAGAAATTTTAATTTCTCTGCGCATTCAGCGTGGAATGGCTGATCCAGACCATCTTCGGCTTCGGTCTGTTGTCTTGACAACTCTATCTGTATCCTCATCCGCGGAAAGTGCCACGCTTGACACTTAATCAAGTCATTTATATAAATCGGAGCTCTGACTAAATACAACAAATAATTCCAAGTATTTATTACAAAAATAGTCTTTAAACTCCGAATGTCGATGAAAAAGGCGCAACGGCACCTTCTGATCACGTGTCATGCTGTCGATATAGTTTTAGAAAATAGTAAAGTAATGATTAGTTAAGGATTGTTTTGGTGGAATTGCAGCGGGTGGGGAAACTAATTCTGGCCGCGTTAGAGGAAGGTGAGGGGCGCAACAGTTCAATTAACAAAAATTAATTGCTTTTGCAAAGGAATACAACGGAAATAAATGAATGGACAACGTTCGAAATGGCATTTTAACGACCTACGTTTATTATTTAAAACATTCCGCACCTGAAAACACTCAACAAACGCGTATTTAATTGGATCGAGAGTTCATAATTAAAGTAATAATTGAAGGAATGCCTTTTGATTGTCTATTTCTGTGGCTGCAATAATAGGAATAACTGTGCATTTATGAGTGCGGTTATCAGTATATAAAAATGGCCGCAGTTATACTGTTGGTTTTACGGCTTGAAGCTTGGACCAATTTATGACTTTCCAATAAAAGCGCTTTAAGCAGAATTCAGGTGAAAAGTTGGAATTGGAATCCGAGTTTTTAATCTTTGAATAAATGTTATAAAGCTACAAACAGGCACCAGAACGAGAAACGGATCACAGTTAGAAAGGGTTATAAAGGTTCCTTGAGATCAGAAATGAAGCCATATAACTTTTGCTTGGATCCATCGCATGTCTGTGATTCGTGATCGTCACTTAGTGATCATCGCTACGTGCATTCTTGAAAAAAAATGTAATTTTTATAATTGGGCTTCATCCGTAATCAGATAATATATTTTTACAGGCTGCTGTATCACAAAAACGAGGATTAAGTCTAAATTTAAAGGTGTCTATTTCAGCAGCTCTAAAAAAGTATTCTCTTCGATAGCCTCAACCACCGCACTCTTTACCGACTGCTTAATTGTATACGCTCCTTTGAAACTCATGTAATTAACTCTTGAAATAGATTTTAATTGCGGCCACAAGGTTAACGTGTACTTTAAAGAAATGGTTTTGCAAACGCAGTCGTTGGCTTAGGAAAAAACTTCAACTCTCGTTGAGGACGTTTAATTTTAAGTTAAGGAAGCTTAAAGAATCATTATAACGGCATAAAGCTGGGAAATTACACCTCGATATCAAATCTGCAATATAAAATCGTAAAATCTTCACTACGCTGAGGATTTTCCATCTCCACAATAAAAAAGAAACTCTGAAAAGCCAATTTTTATGGTCATGTGAAGTCGTGGGGGAGGTGGGGGAAGGGGGCGTGTTGTGGAGTGTTGGATAACGGTCGAATAAAGTGAAATTGCTAGGATTTAACGGTGGAACGCATTCTGACAGGTGGATATCGTTGACGGTTGCAGCGTCATCAGCATCCATAAAAACAACGTAAATTTTTTCCAAGCAAGCAATCATTGCAATCGGTCACACACACACATGCACGTTCATATAGTGTTTGGCAATTTAATGATGCAGGACTTTAGCTGATGTTTGTTGGCAGTAGATGTTTCTTAGTCATCAGCCAACGACATGGATTCGAAAACCATTAAACGACGCTGTAAAATGACAGCGAAGTAATCACGAGAGCGATACAAATAAAAACAAGCTTCTGCGGACGACGGCGGCGGACGAGAACGACGCGCAGATTGACTCCGTGAACTCCGAGGTACGGAGAAACGGTCAATGGCCCTGATTACGGCCAATAAAAGTCGCATTCGTGCTTCCTTCGATTCCGCTTGCACGTGCATTTAAAGCAATGATGGGAAGAGATTCGCTGGGAATAATGAGCTATGAAAAGTCCAAAAATATCAGTCCAATAAAAGTAACTCTTCAGGCAGGCAAAGAATTGTCCTGAGTTTGCTTTACACTCGAAGGATCTTTCAATCGACAACTTCCTGTCCCGAATTGTACTATCAAAAGAGCACCTCCCTTCCCTTTCCCATTCCCTTTTCATGGAACTCGACTGAAGATTTAACCCCTTCCTTAATCCTTCGTCCAATAAATCTTCTGCTGAAATACGAACATCATGAACATCG
This sequence comes from Thecophora atra, assembly GCA_937620795.1. Classification (NCBI taxonomy): domain Eukaryota; kingdom Metazoa; phylum Arthropoda; class Insecta; order Diptera; family Conopidae; genus Thecophora; species Thecophora atra. The sequence goes on from OW569397.1 coordinate 72,069,880, forward strand.
AGTTAAACGACTCAACAGTTTGTAATGCGGTCCATTAGTGTCACCCTTTCGCCTCGGGCAGCAAGAAGACACTCGAATATTCATTAACGCCGTTAGATTCTGGTCGAAAGTGAAAGAATTGGACCGCGCCAAGAAGCGGTGCAGCGCCACCGAAGCAGAAAATTGTGAATTTATGTCCGAGGCGAAAAACTGTCCAAGCAACTCTCATTGCACTCGGATGGCCCATTTTTTGTTGTGGCTTCTATGGAACTGCAATTAAGAGCGAGATTTTGTCAAAATGTTTTTTGTATGCAAATGTAATGTGTTAATGAGCATCACAGCGGCGGCGATGACAGCGGAAGATGGATACTGAAGCAATGAAAACCGGCCCATTCACCACCGGCAGCGGGAAGGGTCATTAAAGCCCGAAAATGCTACTTTTGCTCGTGTTATTCGTGTTCTTCTTGTTACGAGTCTGTTGTGCATTCAAGTCGTCGGAATATTATTTTGATTGATGCTGTTTTCGCGCTAATTACGGCCAACCGATTCTCAAGAAAAGCCTCGTCGTCGGGATGCTGGGGAAACCCAGCCGAGCTGCTATACTCGCCTTTGTTCGGTCCCGGAAGCCGGCGTTGAACTTCTTCATTGTGCAATGGGATCTGAATATTTATGACCAGCGGTCACATTGAGCGGAAATTATTACTTTGGGCAGTTTTCAACATCCTTCCTCAGAAGCAACCGGTTTTTTTCTCCGTTCAATGGTGTGAAAAAGACGAAATTTATGAGTTTCCATGAATATATTCATTAATTTGTGTTATTTAAATTGTGAACCGGGAACTGCGAACTTTATTACAAAGATAATACTACATTTAAACTTTGTCTAATTGCAGAAATAATCCGTTTAAGGGTACCCAGATATTTTTTCTTGCGACTCAACTGCGAATATTCAAAACCTTCATTCGTCGTCGCAGTCTCTCGTATTTCTTGATGCGCATAACGTGACGTCATTCGTCACGCTTCCCTTTGTAATACTTATTAATGATTTTGGACGAATTTCGTAATGACCGATCTTCCTAATGAAAAAGACATGTTTACGCCTGAACAACGCAGCCAGAAGAGGGCAGAAGCCAATTAAATTTGTGGCTTAGAATTTCGTAGATTAATAGTTTGGCAATCGCTGCATGCAGCTTCTGATAAGCACTTCGTAATGACCAAATTGAATACGTTTTCAGCTCCTTCCGTCGCTCCGATCCGCTCCGCTCCACTTCACTCTTCTTCGCAGTGGCTTTTTATCCAATTAATTGAAATTGGATTGCCTTCCGCCGACTCCAGCCGGGATAAATACCTCCATGCGGGCTCTCGCACAACCCGCTCTCTGTTTTCGCCACTGCACGGATCGAATTCGTCAGTGGAATCGTGGCAAGTGACTCCGATCCTGGTTTATAAAGATTAATGATGTGAAAAGTTCTTATGAATCGATCACAACACGAAGATAAGTAATTAATTTCCATTTCTTAAGGCTGAAGGAGAGGCCGACGGACAGACCACGGTTAACAATGAGTCAATGGGAGGAGCAACGAGAAGGAAACCCGCATAAAAGATGGTTTTTCGAACGTGCCGAGAGCTTCACACAATCTCCGAAGTTTAAATACGAAAGAAGCGTTGAGTTTTCGAGATTTACGAAGCCCGAGCTACGAATTTGATGTTTATAGTGTTACGTAAAGGATTTAAGACGCAAATGTACTTAAAAAAGGCCTTCCAACCAGATAATTCGTATATCGCACCGATAATTGCCTCAATGCTTATCAGAATCAAACTATGGTTTCAAGTTTTAAGCGAGTTTTAAATGTGCTTTCTATAAGCTTTTCCAGACGCGTTTCCCACTAAAGAGAGGTAAGAAACAGAACATCTGCACCGTGACAAAGGACTCATTAATTAATTGGTTTTTGGTCACCTGAGAATTTCCACACTACGATTTGAATGAAATTTAAATCGTCGTTTGTAAATAAGCCTCGTTTACACTAGCTTTGAGAAGAGGGTGACTCTAGAAGAGGTTTCGTTTGCAGGTTTCTGAGGTATGCGAAGAATGCAAACAACAGAAAAGACCCATTAAGTGACTCGTTAAAAGTCAAATTATTTCAAAGATTCCATTGTTACTACGCAGATCATTTACATGACTGAAAACCCTTAATACTATCTGCTACTCAATATCAGCAATCATAAGTTTTTAACCCTAGAAATGCTTCAGTTTCGGTCTGGTGATTGCGAGTTCCCCCCTCAGCGTTCTTCATCGTTATCGCTCCATGAGAAAAAATACGAAAAATAAAAATAAAACAGCGCCTTTTTACAAGTGTCACCATTCATTTTTTGTTTATGACTTTTTGCCGCTTATTTTCCTCAATGATGATTGTGCTTCGATCTTGATAACAACATCGCGATGCCAAACATTAATGCATTAAAAAGCAGCGTCCTCATGATTTGCGATGGGTCGGGGTGATTTTCCTCGGTGCTGTCTTTAATAAGCTCTGCAATAAATTTGAGTTTATGCCGATCTTTTGAAAGATTACCAGCGACTAATAAATGATATTTACTATCGGAGATTATAAATCAAAGAGTCTGCCAATCGAGCTACAAGATGCTGAATCTAAAAACTGGTGGCTTCCACGCCGAGCAGCAGCCACCTGAATCCAACGACGGAGCCTTCTAAGCAACTTCCGTTCGTGGAATGGGAAAATCGCTCTACAAATCATTTTAATCACTTCATTATTCGACACAATTCGGCGACTGCGGTGATCGTTCAAACGCATTATCGTAAATTTGTAAACGATGCCTATCAAAACGAAATGTAAACTCGGCCTCGGCTTCGCAAGGGTTGTGTTCGTCGCTTCTGAGCCCAATTGAAACGTGAAAACATGTTTTATATTGGATTTATACACGCAGTTTCCATTCTTCTTGCTGCTCTGAAGGAACCACATCCTGTTGTGTTGGCCTGGACAATGGCCTTTGATTGGGAACTGGAAAACAATCAAACGGTATCACACTAAACGGGAAATGAGCACTCTAAACGGATGTCATTACATTCTTCTAATGGGAAACGTGGACACCAGCGCGAAGGCATTCCGTGAGTTGGACGCACTTCGAAAAAGGCGAAGGACTACACACGAAATCCGAGCGGAAACAATAAACATTATTGCAGTCGGAGCGTGAAAGGATAACACCAACAACAACAACAACCAATTTATCACTCGAAGCAGGGGGGAAAGCGACGGTAACAGACAAAAAACCTCCATTCGTTGCGCTCTCAACATTAGTGAACGATAAAAGGAGTCGCAGGACTCGCAATTGAGTTGTAGTGTGAACTATTTTAAACAGGGTCATGTTTGTCATATTCATTGTCGTCATCTCTGCGCATTTCTGGGTTATTGGCCGACTGCTTTGTGCTGATCCTTTGTCGAGTATCTTTGATCCGTCGATCGCCCAATAAATATGCCACGAATCAATTTGTTGCCCTTAAAAGTCGTCCTTTCAGCCATTGTTGCCTGACACTCCAAAGTTTAGAGTACAAATTATATTCGCTCTATCAATTTTTCTAAACTGCTGAGGATTTCGAGGTTTTAATCGGTGGTGGATGGTTTCGGTCTTCATCCTGACTCTTTTCGCGCTTATTTCATTCGACTTTTGGCACGCTTTCCCTGTCCAAGGCACAATCCAAGCCACTTCAGGTTGAATTTTATTTCTTATATTAATTTTCAGTTCCTTTTTAAGGAGAAAAGAGACTTCAGCTCCCATCGTTTGCTTTGTTTCTTGGTCAGTGCTTCAGTTTGTTGTGGTTTTCGCTTTTTGTTCGTCAGCAAATTAGTATAAAGCACGTTCACTTGTCCAGGACTCTTCGCAATACTCGTCCTTGCATTAATACAAACTCTATTGACTGAACGGAGCTTCCAGTGCTCTGCAACTTTATTTTATTCGCAGAAAGTCCATCAATCTTTGTCGACGTCGGTAGCGCATGCATTTAAATTAGACATTTAAACCCACCGGCTTCCCCCGGGACTGATTTCTGTATAAAAATGTTGCCAGTGACGACGACGACGGACGCTTCGACTGCCGCGCGATTCTCCGGAATTTTCACCAAACTCTTGATGGGATTTCTTATTTTGCATTTATTTGTTTTCCCTCGAAACGAAACGCAACCGGATCGAGGAAATATTTTCTGTTCTTTCTTTAGAATTGTTTATTTCAATTTCTTTTCTGTGTTTTCCATTTTTTGGTGGGTGTGTTGCAATGTTCACCACTCTGATTAGTTTCAACGAGGAGGAGAGTGACGGGGAAAACGGAGCATTATTCCACTCGTCCTTCTGAATTAATCCTCGTTAAAATTCACAACTTGATCGATCGGTGTGTTTGGGGAATCACCGACGATTTGATGCATTCGAATTTTATTTAAAGCAAATATATTCATGGCAAAAAGGAGAAGGATGTGGCCAAAGGGTAAATGGAGAAGTGAAAGAGTTATTAACACTCATCACAGATGTTGACATTTCAAAATGCTCCCTACTTTGATCTGTTCCTGACTTTGTTCCTCCGAACACCTTCTTTACTTCTCCTTCCCCTCACTTCGTCGTTGTTTCCCTTCGATTCCTTTCCCACAGCATATTATTAGCCATTGTTGCCCATTTTTTCGGCAGCTTCTTAAGCATTCATGGAAATTAGTCATTCTTTTTGCGGTCTCGCTTGTAACAGGATTCGATTTCCCGCATATTGATGGAATAATTGAGCAATCCTAATGACAATCGCTGCAATCAAAACAGCGCATCGAATTGCATCAACAAATCGTCATCGACAGCGAAGGAACGTCAAAAAAGGCGCCTTCAACACGCCGCAGAAAAGAGAAAATAATCCTCAGTTGGGCTGGTGGCAGCAACAAACGGACTGACAGGGGTTAATTGAGTGTGTGTGTGTGTGAGTGATGATTTGGTTTTGCATATTTCATGAAGTATCCTGATAGATTTGCATACAGCAAAAAAGTCCTGCCTCAAACGACTGCGCCGACAACAAACACTCATTTGTTGCTTGTTCGACTGGCTCAACACTGGGGAGGTCGTTATCGTAGTCCTCCTTGGATGCGGAGCGTCCCTTGCGATCAAAACAATGGACTACGGAGAACGCTTTGCTTCTTCATCATTAATTTTCGCATCAACGTGTCATCGCGGCGTTGATCGTCACGTAATGACTGATGAAAACTCGCAACCCGAGAATGCTGCCTCTTCTTCTGCGCTTCGATGAATTTATAATTGGAAAATTATGTGTGTGTTTTTTGTGCACATCGCTGGATTTTTCGGCTGGTTTCGGTTAAGGAATTTGTTAAATTGGCTTTCGTGACAGTTCGTTTAATTTGCATACCTGTTTTCGGTTTTTCCTTTTCAATTTCTAAAGGCTGCTCCTTCCTGCGCCGTGGTTAGCTGCTCATCTTCACGCTTCTGCGACTTGCGACTTGGTAATTAATGATTCTGCGCCGAGTTCAAGACTTCTCCGAACTTTGCACGTCGCTTGGGTTCTCATGCTTTCGCTGACGTTTTCTCAATGTCATTTATTAGGCTTTTTTCGCTTTGATTCCTACTCCGTTTCGTTTGTCTCATTAACCCCTTTGTTCACCGCTGACATCTCGTAATGACAAAATACAAATATTTGCATTGCGTTGCGCTTTGTGGGAACTCGCAAACTCTGATTAATTAATGAATTTTATTTGCCTTGCTACAGTTAAAAGGATTTCAAAGCCATTTTAAGGATTGTTGACGATGAGAAAGAGAAAGAAAAAAAAAATTAAGGAAAAGAATCCATTTCCATTACCGTTTCCTTTGTTCTTTCATCCGAGAAATTTTCTCCATTTCTTCGCTTCAATATTGATTGAAAATATCAAAATAGAATTAATCAATTTCCTGTTCAATCGAGGTGCTTAAGTGGCAATCGCAAAGCGCATTCCATGTCCTAGTTAATGGCCTGTAAAAGTATCAGCAACATTTTGTGCTGTAATTGAATGTGCGACGCGCGGCGCGTCGAAATTAACAACGAGCGCATTAAAAACCTTGTAGAACATTTTAAAGTTTCAAAGAAACACACACGGATTTAGTCGGAGCGATAGACATTTTGTGAAATTTATTGCTGCCGTCGAACGGCGTTGCGAAAGGGTTAAAAAAACGGGAGGAGGATCATAAAATCGCATTTTGTACGCCGCGAACGCAGACGAAACCCTTATTTAGAGGTGCTGCTCGACGATTTGCCAGTTTATTTTGGTTTCGAGGTTAGGACACACTCGCACGCACACACACCACGCTCCACACACTCACACATGCGTCAGCAGGCGAATTAATCGAAGAGAAATGATTTATTTACTCTTCGGCCTGACGCATGAGTGCTTTGCGAACGTCGGGCGCAACGCGGCGAGGCAGGAAGGGTTAAAGTGGCAGGACACCGAACAAAAGCGGCCACACATTTGTTTCCAGAGCAACAAAGTGTTGATTTTCTTATTACGCTAAATTGTATTGTTTCGGTTTAAATTTAAAAATGTTTTCGATTCCGCCCGTTCGCTTCTTGCGCCGAGGGTTCGTTGCTCGCCGTGTAATTCTCCCAGTCGAGGGTCCTTAACAATGTTGTTTCTCGTGTTCTTTCCTCTGCGAGAGGCTGCCACTTGAGATTTACTGAAAAATATCCAAGTTTTCTTGCAGAATTCATGGGAATTTCCAGGAGTTTTATGGGTGCAATGGGTGCATTTATTGCGAAGTGTCTCTGCATTTCATGGGTGCAATTTAGGGGTTTGCTTTGATTTGTTTGCGATGCATTCATCGATTGCTGTTGCTGGAAATGTTGTATTTATTTTATTGCTACTCGCTTCTGAAGATCTTTTGAAAGGAAATGTTTATTCAATTGAATCGCATGGAATCGAAAAACTTTGATGAGTGCTTTCAATTGTGGATTCAAGGGTTTCTCCTTTGTGTTCCGAGGGAAATCGACGATTATTGCTTAAAAAGTGAACTCGGAATATCAAATAAACTTATTAAAAGTCTTTGCGCAAGTTCTGTGGGTATTCTTTAGCTTTTATATAGTATATTTTACACATTCATATCGTTTCTCTATGTGTTCTTTATATTTACTTAAAAATAAATTATTTAAAGTCATGATTTAATAAAAAAATGGGCATTGCTGTAGTTGATACTTTAAAAAGCAATAGTAATTAAAAGCCTTAAGAATGTATTATTATAGCAAGCTGCATGTGACGTTATTATTATTAGTACTGTAGGCAGTAACCCACCGCAACCCTTGCCGAATCCACATCTAAGCTTTTTAAAATATCAAATACCATTCGTGGGTTAGTGTTCCAGACTTTGGAGTGAGACATGATCACCATAGCATAAGATTCTCCGAGTGCTAAGAGCAGGAGAATCGCAGAGAAAATGGTCAGGTTTTTCCTTAGCATCTATTCTTAACTTGGCTCTTAAAAGTATATTGTAGTTGTAGAAATATACATAGATTTCTTTTATATTCTCACTTAAATTGCTATTTCAGTACATACAGTATTATATTATACAGCTTTTTACATTTCCAGATCGCTTCGAATTATGACAATCCATATTCCTAAGTGAAATTAATTGCCCTGCAAATCGCACCGTCCGTAGACTTGACCTCAGCTGATCCCCCTCGGTTCCACTTCATCGAAGGACCACGCTTTATGTTAAAGTAAACGCTCAAAAGTACAGTCGGAGTTGTGAGGAAAGCAGCTTGACTAATGACTTCGATCACACAATTTATGAATTAATGTGAGACTGCCAAAAAGATTGGACTGAACTGGAAGAATTTTGCCCTCGCCGGTTGCTGGCAAGTACCTCGTTGACCGTTGAACCCTGCGCGTGGTACTGATTTCTGAGCTACAACAATTTTGCACGCTTGCATTGAAGTTTTGGCCAAACAATTCGTCACCATGGATTTGCATAGAGACGCAGACAGACCGAGAGGCAGACACGCGTCACACTAATCAATCTAATCAATTGCAATGACCGAGAAGTTGAATGGAGAGCAACTCCTGAATGCGCCAAGGATAACAAGCGTTCCAGTTGCCATGGAGGATCGAACAATTGATTTCCACGTCGGAGGAAAATGCATTTGTCACAAACGAGTCGTCGTTGGAGTCCGCCGTCCGAGTGATGTAATTAAGTCGTCGGTGTCCGGCACGAGCGGAGCGCCGACTGACCACTCGCTCAGGAATACGTTTCGCCGCTCTCACAAATTATCGCTAATGAAGTGTGAACGGCCAGAACACGCAGATACTCATGTTATCAGCTCATAGGTACTCAAGTAATCGGATTGCAGTAATTTGTGAGTCGGCATCAATGCGTCGATCTCCATTAGAAGCGAGAGTGAAGTCGGGTCGCCTGTAATCCCGCTGCTGGTGTCACGTGTTGGCTGCTGCTGGAGGAATGCCGACAAACACGCGGTGTTAATCCGGCGTTAAGCATCGCAGCGACTCAGCAACGGAAGCGACGAGTACCCGCGATTGGCTGCGCTTTGATTCAGGTTTGCGTTGTCTGTCGCACGTCTGCCTGCTGCGAGATCCTTATTTGGGAACGATGAAGACCGTAGAAATATAGAGCACGTGATGAGGTTGACAGCGTGAATCAATTCAAGCCGAGGAAATACCAGGCGACGGATTACATGATAAGTGAACAGATACTTTAAGGAAAATAATAGAGAAATTAATAGTTATTGTTGGTTTTTATTCGCTCATATTTTGAATTGTTGGCAACTTTTACCAATTTTCTGTTGTGAAGTGTTTAAAAGAAGTCGTGTGAAAGGTGCACATCTATATTAATAAGTTAATTCCATTGTTAATACTGTTAGTACTAGAATTACAAGCTATTAATTCTATTACTAACAGGCTCTTAACTCCCTTATTAACCATCTGTGAAGTGTATTATTCCCTTAATTAAATTCTTAATAAGTTGTTAACTCTATATTAACAAAAACTTAATTGCATAATTCACAAATTAATTAATCCATTATTAACAAGTTGTTAACTTTATTTTTACGTATTAAGGACGTCAACCCGAAAATCGCCACGTTTTCTGTGATTAGTTATTTACGACGAAATTCTTTTATCAAAGTCCGTGTAGTTCCGACATTAAACCGCCGCATTTCCGCGCCATGCATAAATCAACGCCGGAGAAAGAAGTCATTAGCTTCCTGGACAGTACAAAAAATACGACAACCTCTCGATATGCGGCGGAACCCGTCACCTGACACGCCAGCGGCTGCCTCCGAATATTGAACATTTAATTACACATAATATTCGCAGTTAACTTGGCCAATTACTGGGGAAAATGATACTAAAGAAGGTGAGGTCACAACAACGAAGAAGCACGACATGCAACACGACATGCAGCGGCTCAAAGCGTCAACCGACAGCCAGCAGAGCCAAACGTCAACGACTTGCCGCCTACGAGTAGGCAACGGATTGCGTTTCACTTTTACTTTTGATGTTGTGACGTCCGCTGCGTGGCTTCTGGCTCGGAAAACCTTCGTCGGCACAGGAAACTTGGTCAACAGCAGCAACTGAACAACGAAGAAGTCAACAGAGTCTTCGCCGGAGTGTTTACGTCGTTGTGCAGTCGAGAGGTGAGTCATGGGATTAATTCCCTTTGCAGTCCTTTGGGAAACTTCGCACACTTTGGAAAAATTGCTTAATTCACGAGCGCAATTATTTTCCGTCGGATTGTTCCTAATTCCGTCGAATGATTACTTAACATTGGCACTTTAAACGGTCGATATTCTGTCCCCAAACCCACCACAGAAACGATGCGATTTGTAAAAGTGTCCCTCGCGGTGAGTGATGAGCTGACTTCATTCATTCGTTCATTCATTCTTTCATATCTTTTATCAGCGTCGTTTTCCCGCTCGGTTCGTGTCTGTGCTGCCGATGCTCTTTTCGGCGTCATTTCACACTCTTCCGAGCACACGCTTCGCCTTAATGAAGAGCAGATCCTGCGCGTCGCGAGTTCCTGCATTCATTAATTACTGTCCATCACTCAGCGGAGAATCCTCGCTACGGCGACGTCCATGTCCATTCGGAAGAACGCAGCGCGGAGGTGTGATTGGGCTGAATTAACATTAAGCAGCAAAAGCAACAGCAGCTAGAAGCGTGCATCAAGCGAGCGAAAAGACACGAAGTCATTATCCTGGGGCGTTCGGAGCGCCCCGTATGCCTTGCAAATGGCGAACTTCCGCTTTCCGTTCATGTCGCTCAGCGTTGCCATTGATAAATGATTGAGCGTCGCCGTTGCGAGTCAAAATAAATGGTCAACAGGCGACTGAGAAGCGATTCACAGCCGCGATTCGAACGCAGGGGAGTCGAATTCAAAAATTAATTAAAGACGCGCCCACAAAGTGGCAAGAGTTCGTTGTCGTCGCCGGATGTGATGAGTGGATAGAAGTGTGTTTCGCGGAAGGAAATTGGACCGTTTTTAACTGATCTGATTCCTTCTCTGATGTCTTAGGAACGACGCAAACCAAGATCGGCTGATCGTCCCCTTCAACTCTAAACTTTGGTCAGTGCTGAAGCCACATTCCAAAAGACAGCCAATTAAAAAAAGGTTGCTTCAATTGTTACATTCGGCTGACGATAATTAATTGTTTCCCTTCCATCAAATGTTTTATCTCGCGTTTAATCAGCGCGTTGCTGAGCTGAACATTGATATGTTTGGGTTTGGAATGGAAATGGTCGAAACGCAGCGACGCAATTAGCAGCGGAGGAACGTTTTACGTCTTGTTAAAACGTAGAAAAGTCTTCTGTCAACGCCCACCGAAACAACGCGGCGGCCCCAGCAACCGCTCGCTGCTGCCGCTGCATTTCACTAAAAAATAATGATTTATTTGCTGCCAAAGAACCGAATCCATTTCTTATGCTACGAATACGAGTCCGAGTGCAAATCATTTCCTCCTCTTCTCCGCTTTCGTGTCGCTCTCTGGTCACTCGATTTCATTCCGTTTGATTCTATTGTGACTCGTCTGCGTGTCCCTGGGTTTGTATTGTGTTTATGATTAATTGAGTCACTGCTGTTGCCGCAGCACGTTGCATGTCGGACCGTTGGCAACACTGTTCATTGATAATTTCACTCCATCATCGGCTGCGAATGCATTTGTACGAAGCATGAAGCTCCTTGGCCAGGAAGTAGTTGATTTTTCGAGGTCCGATCGAGGTTGGCTCTTGTTGTGTCCATTTCTGCTTTGTCGCTGTTGTTAGGATAAACGTGTTGTTGTCACTGTCCTGCTGCGCTGTTATTTGTCTTCCTTCGAATCCGTGTGTTTATTCATTTCGTAGGGTGCAATAAACTGAAGAAGCATCCGTCGAGTTCTTCATAAATTCCGCTTTTCTACTCTTTTTCCTTTCGTGATTACATAAATTATTATTTCGTGTGGTTTGGAATTAACTTAGAGACTTCTTCGATCAAAGAACAATAAATCGCAACTGAACTGGGATTGGGTTTCGTCATAAAGTCAGGAAAACCGCACGGAAAGTGTTCAAAGGACTCTTTGCCTCTCCCGCTCCCTCTGAAACGCCCCCTCCACTTTAGCCCATGTGCATTTGGTGCATCATTCAATGCCTTTTGCAGTTTAATTAAGATAATGCAGTGAGACCGACAGCCGCCTGCCTCCTGTCCCGCTCCGTCCCTCATCGATTTCCCACCTTTCGGCTAAGCGACCAAATTGACAATTTCACCGGACACACACCCGGAATGAGTTGAGTTGATTCGAAATCACATTTCGTCGTCTTTCTGTGCGCCTTCCGCGCGACTGCCCCTGATGGGCGATGCACTTTGTGTGCCGGGGTGTGCGATATTAATTAGTGTCCGAGCGGAGTCCGTCGCATCCGTTCGTCGCAAATGCATTTAATCCTTTTAGTCCGGCGCTGGGGCCTTGTTGTCGTCGCTCAAGCTGACTGATGTGGTTACACTTCAGCGAATGCGATGCAGCATTCCTTAAAAGTCTTTGCACTCTGCGTCGGGCGGCGTTGCAAATTTGTGTGCATAAATTAAAAGCGTATCAAGAAAGGACATCGGAGCCAAAAGGATTGCGAGTGGAGAGGGACGACTTTGGAGATTTGGCGTCGCCGAAATTCAATTTGGAGAAGAGCTCCAAAGCTTTGGAGGTGGGAAGAAGCTAAAGCACTTTGAATGCGGTCTTTCAGAACCAAGTGATACACGAGAATGTGACGAATTTCCATTCAATTGGGGAGGAAATATTGAGAGTTATTTGAGCTCCTTTCCGTTGCATGAAAACATGAACCTTAGCAGAATTCAAGGGTGGAGATGATATAGCAATTGACAAAAAGAAGCTTCGTCACTTTCGAAACCTTTTCTTTTCCGATACGTAAATTCATAAATCCTTTGGACGGAAAATAATGGATCTATGAATATTATCTAATAATAGGCGTTTATTTAATAATGAATAAAACGTTTACTGTGACTTTATTCTTTTTTTTATCTCTGCGTTGCCGAGTCATTCCGGGTTTACTTAAAGTTCTGGGTTAAACGAAGAATATTTTTCCACCCCTTTCCTTGTCAGTCACCTTTATTGACACTGTGATCATTTCGATATCCTGCATCACCGCAGGATCAACCGATTACGAGCTACGAACCAATATGTCGAAGCCGCAAATGGTCCTTGTCATTCCTTAAGTCAACGAGCATGAAAAAGGGTTAAATTGAAGGCAACATTTAATTGTTATTCGCAACCGCCGCGACACCAAAAACCAACCAAAAAATTAATATGTTAAGTCATCGTTCCCCGGTCGCGACAGCCAACACAACAAGCAAACAAACCCCGAATCGAGGCAAATTTAAGCAAAGCGCAAACATCTGTGACAAGCGATAAGTTCGCGCTGATAACACGAACTCCGGCCCACCGAACACAGTCACTGGCGGGTTGCATTCACCAATCCGTCCTGTGCCGTAATTGTGCCTCATAAGCACCAATTTGCGCCTATCTAAATTTGAAATCGCCTCGATTTTTGTCACTCTGACATGAAATTTCCACTGCCAGTTGCAGTTATTCGCAGATATTCGGCGGTCCTCGCCTCCGTGCGGTTGATATTTCGGGAGATAAGCAAAAAGCCCCATAAGTGTTGGAAATTTTGATGACGCCTTCAAGTATTTCAGGAATTCGAAAGCGTTTTGGGTTTAATTGGCTGTTGTTGACTGCGGAATGCATGTTTTGTGGAGTGCGTGGTCAAGCGTTCAGCGTCGGAGGTGGCAGATGTTCGGTTGATTATTAAAAATTGGCCCAGATGATTCGGAACGGTGGCTAATAATCGTTCAGCGTTTCTTGTAACATTGGTAATAGCTCGGCAAATTAACGTCAGGTGGAACAATTAAGACAAACACGCATTTAGAGGCCAATACAATAAAAATTACGCCATCAAAATAGTTTAAAAATGCCAATTCTTTATCTTTAACTCTTGCTGTTCCTCTCAGAAATTACATTAAATTTAACATTTAAATTTTCTTTTTTTCCTTTTGCTTTTTATAATAATAATAATAAAATTTATTTATTTAATTTTTATTTTTTCATTTTTATTTTCTACTATCGATGATTATTTCCAATACTAGGCGCGCATAAATTACAGTAGGTGGTTTTTCTGTGTTTTCTTCTGTCGGTAGGAGTACACTTTATTTTGCAGTTTACACTTGGAATACGGGAACAGCGATCGGAATGGAATAACAGAAAGCTTTACCATTGCAATGTGCACATGTTATACCAGAAGCTCATACATTTTAGCAGCTTGGTTTCCTGAGTCTTCTTCTGTAGTCCGTAGTTTTTCGCAGTTCCCATTCTTAATAATTTTTTGTTTCTTCCTCTCACTTCGGCGCACTGGATGGTGGAAATGGAGCTAAATACATCATTGAGAGCTGGCGATATTAGTGAATTCTTAGTGTTGGAAAACGGTTATCAAAGTCGTTAAAGTGGCCGTGATAGCGGTAATAATAGCCGTTCTTTTGAACAATACATGAAACATGGGCGACACAATTCGATTGGCACGTAATAGCAAACATTGATAAGTAGCAAATATTAATCCATTATATACTAATATAATATTTTTTTAATGGAATAAAATTCTTACCTCATCTATAAAATTACCACTAAGAAAATTACGATCTATTGTGAACGCGTCAACTGAGAGTTCTTCATTCCAGTGTGATCGAATGATGGAAGCTTTACTACTCCTTGTTTCGTTAGTAAACAGAGAGTGCAAAGAAAAATTAGAAAGAATGCGCTCTCACACGGATTAAAGTAAAACAAAGACATTCCACCTACGAAAAGGAATGAGCGCCTGGTATTGCATGAGAACTTTGCTATGGTGAAGGAAGAAAATCCCAAAAATGTGAGTAATTAAATAGTGCAGCGTCTGAGCGAAAGAGTTGCAAAAGAGTCTAATCTCCATGTTTCTCCTATAATCGCAGTTTTAGTTGTCTCTAGGAAATAGAGAGCAGCAAGAAACGGCATACTAAAAATTATGATCGCCTGGTATGTCATGTAAATTGTTATACGTTTTTTCAGAGTTTTCTGATTGCGATTTCTCCATATCAGTCCATATCAGTGACGTCCAATCAAACTTTCAGTTTTGATATAATATCTACAATATCTACTTTTTTCGTTAGGTGCGGCGGGACTCCCCTACTTTGGGTCTACCTAGAACCCTTGGACTGTTTCAAATCATGTAAAATTCTTTAATAGACAGATTAAAATTGTACAAGGACTAAAATGTAATTTCTTTGATATTTACTATATTTCTAAGTTTCTATAAGTCCAATAAAAATCAAAAAATCTGAGTTCACTAAAAATGCCGATCAGTTGTTGTAGATCGTTGCCGATTATGGGACACACGACTGTTTCAGTCAAGGTTGAATCTACATATATAATAATACACAATTGACGACCATTTTATTCTTATAGTTAGCATGAATTTTTCTTTATTTATTTATTATATATTAGTGAATATAATATTTCAACAATTCTTAATTTTCAATAATCTTTATAATAAAACAAATGATGTACAAAATTATATCCAATTTTATTGGTTAATAGCTTTTGTTAATAAAAACCAGATTAAGTTATTTAAAAATTATATTTAATTATTCAAATGAGAACCATTGTGAATTTAGTTCATGTTACAATGATTATAATATAGGATTAGTTTAGGTTTACATAAACAAAAATGTAGAAAGTTATTTAAAAATTGTATTGAAACAATATTTAAAATTTTACATAATAAATATGAAATTATAATACTTTATTGCTAGTTGACTTTAATTTATTGACAATCTTTTTGTTGTACAAATAAGTTATGTTTTTTTGTTTTAAATTACATCCAGAGCTGCGTTGCGGCAACTCAAATTTAATCCGGATAAGCAATTTAATGCAAACCACAAACGACATCTCGCTTAATACTATATGTTCAACGGATTAAGTTTTAATTTCACGATCGTTGGTTATAAATTTGCGATCACAGACGGCGCCATCGTAATTTCGTTGTCAATTGTTAAAAAGTAATAACAAAACGAAAGATTAATACAAGAAAGCCAATTTAATATTAACAGAAAAATAGATGTATCATACATCATGTATGTAAAAATAGATCTTCATTCGATTTAATAAAATAAAAATAATGACAGAAACCTTAGGATTACTTTGAATTAGCGTACAATAGTGAGGTATAAGAAATTTAATAAAACAACGCAGAAGAACAGAATTGAGGAAAATTTCCAGGTGTTTTGCCAAATAATTTTAATCGATCCCAACTATGGATTTTTTCCTTGTCGATCTTTATATTTTCGTAGTGTCGAGTAGAGTTGACAGGATTTTAAGAGGCCATAAATTCGAATTTCTGATTGTAGTTTACGAGGGATCAAGCAATTCGCAAATTTTACTCAGCACCCTTGAAATAAAATAAAAAAGGTAAATAATACAATTATTATAAAAGAGTAAAATAAGTAATAAATAAAGTAAAAATAGTAATAAATAAATAAAAATAATTAATAGTAATTAATAGTAATAAATAATAATAATAAAAGTAATAAAAATAATTCTGAAAATTTAGTTAAAAATTGTGTTATTATAAATTATTATGAATTATTTATAATTATAACTAATTTATGATTTATTATTTTTATATATGATTTTTAATTGTAAACTAGTAGTACAAATATACAGAATTTCTACTAATATATATATTTTATGTATGAAAAAATATTCCAAAAATTCATTTTAATTTATTCAATAGAATATTAAGGAAATCTATGTTTTCCAAAAGAAGAAAACATATAAGAGTAACAACTTCAGTTGCTATTGTCGTAATTATAAATGATTATCAAGATTAATCAATTCCAAAATCTGTTTAGAAATTCGATAAAATCTTAAATGGAAATACATTTAGAAACGAGGCTTGTACTAATAACAACACAAATATATATTAGCTATTTCTCATTCCACCAAAAATGTACAATTCTGGACATTCTGGCATTTATTATTTTTCTATGCTTTGTAATAACGCTCGAAATCTGTTTCCAAGTCAATTCACTTTCTTCAGCTGAGGGCATATTAAGAGCTGAAATTACTATCTCCAGAATAATTTGAGGTAAAAGTATTGTCATTTTAAGATTCACTTCTATTTCGAATTGAGGCACTTTCCAATAGATTTTTCATATTCATTGTCGGGTTCCAAATTTTCGTTGAACCATTTGAAGGAAATTCCTAAATGTTTAAAAGGTTAACGTTAGATTCTACTATATTTTGTGTGAACTACGACCCCTGACTACTGATATAGTGGGATAAATAACGACCGCCTAAGCTCCAGATCGAAGTAGCTATACAGTGTGAAAACAGAAGAGGCGCAAAACTTGAAAACAATTTATGATAAGTAAAATTAAAGACTAAGAGTGAAACTAACTTTTCAGATGAACTCACTTTTAATTATAAAAAAGGAATGCAATTCCTTAAAATGTAATTTATATTTAGTAATGAAACTATTAATACTTCTCTTGACATAGCTTTTATTAGATCAGCCATAATTTAAATCTTTCTTAACCTAAGCAATGAACAAAAAATAGTTTTCAGCACAAATCTGTCGAGAAGAGTGAAGTAGAACGACGGCGGAAAGTAGGCGAATATTTTTAAAGTTGGTAAACGATTTCCTCATAAAAACACACAAGTTAAATTTCTTAAAAGGTTAAAATTTATTCTTAAATTATTATTTTCATTTATTGTACATAAAGTGAAATTATAATTTTACTATAATTAAAATGTTTACAATTTGTAGTATTTTTAGGTTAGTATAAAAAATGGTGGTTGCTTGACTTTTGGTGAGTAGTAATTGAAATATTCGTTGGTAAGGATTTTAATTAGTGTTTTTCCTTTATGTTAGGCCCGATGCAGGACGAGCTTTTGACAATGCTTTGTGTTTGTTTGCTTACGATATTTTGTACAATACTTTGACGTTTTTGTAGTGTGCTGAGTTGCTTCTTGTTGTATAATTATGACATCTAGATAAATATTGACATTGACAGTTATATTCGACGATAGTTTGCGTGGTAAACGATGTAGTGCAGTACAGCCGAAGTCGAGCAGCAGCGAAGCCAAGATTCGCGAGGCTTCGTTGCTGTCGATAGGCGAATTACACGATGTTTCTTAAGATGAAAGTGAATATTTTGCAGATATATGAGTCTTAGTTTAAACATAAAAATCGTAACCAGAGAACGCAGATATTTTTTTAAGAAATGTGGCAAAGGTGATAATTTTTATATTTTCTTCTCTTATTTGTTTTGTTTAAAAATGTAAATATTTTCGCTAAAATTCATTCCCTCCAATCAAGTCTCAATTCTCTGTATAAAATTAGAAAAAATGAAAACCTGCCGAGTATTTTACAATGGTTCAAAAACAAAAACAACTCGTAAATAAATTAACTTTGCCTTAAAAATGCCGCTGAATTTGATACTTCATAAAGTCGTTGCTCACGTGAATTAAATAAATCTGCTTATCAAAAACTGCTCCGTTGCTTGGAACTCACTTAACGGTAAAAGAGGCTTCTAAAATAAATTCCATCACATTTCATTGTCACTTCTATTCAAGTCGAAAGTAGTGTTTAGAATTCATAAGTTGCTGCTGCTGAAATCATTCGATCGGCCATCACATTGCGCTTTGATTGAGCTGTTGGGAGTCCTCCCGCCGCACTTTACACACCGAGGACCTTCCACTTCACACTTTCCTCCTTTCTCTACTTAGTTTTTTCTCTTCGGCGGCACTTGCGAGGTCGGCGGCTGCTGCTGCTGCTGCGTGGCGTCGCTCGGCGAACTTCCGGCGGCACCGCCGCGGATCTCAACTGTGATGTGAATCAGCGGCCCGCTGCTGCTGCTACCGCTGCTTCTGCTTTCGTGATAAAAACGCAGCGCGTAGCAGAAGACCTGCGTTATCAAGTCCCAGCAGCCCACAGAAGGGGCGTGGCTAGGCGTGAACGGATTCAGCGGTATCGTAAGGTTGGCGCGGAAGTTGTTGCTGCTGCTGTTGCTGCTGCTGAAGTCGCCAGTCGCCGGCGATGCGGGTGCCGTCGCTCGGGCGGCAGGACTGCTGCTGTTGCTGGGCGCCGCGCTGCTGTTGGCCATGTTGCCGCTGCGTTCGTTGTTGCCGCCGTCGCTGCTGCGGCGAAGGAGTTTCGACTGATCGGGAATAAAGTAAGCGATCGCCATAACTTCGAATTTTCTTTTTCAAAATGTCACTTTCTTCGTTTGAGCTTAAGCACTCTAATTTTCGTAGCACTTTTTAATTGTTTTAATTATAATTGGTTGAGTTGGCGCCAAAAACTTGCACTCAGAATTCAGGCGAAGACAAAAGCACGTGACTGACGTAAACTCGAACAGAAGTCGTAACGATTCGCTTCTGCTTCGTTGCTACACAGCGCGTGGTTGATTCTGTTTCAAAGGTTCTTGAAAGACTGACTGCCGAGTCCTTGTGCCGTCAGCATTTATAAAAGTTTCCAAAGCCACCGCTTCGCATGCACCGGGAAGCAACAGCGCTCGAAAGCCACCCTCCCGAGCTGCCTGCAGTCAACACGTAGCCAACAACCCCGAAAACGTGAACGCAGCAAAGTCAGATTCGGCCTGAGAGCGGGAGAACGACGGCAAAGTTCGAGGGTGAAAGTTTCGGAGAGCGCGCCCGACCGAACTGAGTTGAGTTCACGGAACAGAGGTGAGTGTTTCGAAGGCACGAGGTGAATACTTCGCGCGGCCATGACGATGCAAGGAATCCGGAGGAGAAGAAATTCGAACATTAGTTCGAGTGAAAGCCAGAAATACGAAATGTAATGAAAATTGTTGGCTTTCGCAAGCACATGCAGGAGAAATGAGGGTAGAATGCGATTTTCGAAAGCCTTTCCCCAAAAAAACTTTATTAATTACTCATTCGCAATTTTTACTAATGTTGGAAATTAATTTTTTAATTAATTTCTATAAAAATTATGCATTGAATTTAGTAAATTTCTGACGTTTACAGAAGTTAAGGTTTTTTTCGGGTTTAATTTATTATTGAGAAAATTTCCGTAGTTTTATTTAGAATGCATCCTCCGCTTCCCATCGCCGGTTTTTTAAGCGCTTTCTCTTTTTTCTGTTCACTTCGAAGTCGTTGGTTTTCCTTGATTTCTCCTTAAACTTGAACGGTTTTCATCGGAAACGATTCCCTGTTGCTATGCGATGCAACCTTCGATGAAATGTCTTCACCCACATCCGTGCAAGGACGTTCGCGTTGTCCTTGCAGGAACACTCTTTGCAATTCTTCACATTTTTCCCTCTTTATCGCCCCACTTGATGGAGTTTCAATGTTAAGGACGGATCCGCTTCGGTTAGCATATTTGTTCAAGGACATTCGACGCGTTTGTCGACGATTGGCTTTTGTTCTTCCTTAAACTTCGTGTTCTTGATCATGAAATCACTTCAAGGACGAGAGGGGAGCACGTTGTAGGGATAATGTCAAGGTTGGACGAGTGTAAATGCTAGAAACGAAGACTCAATTTAAAATATCGCAGTTGTGGGACCCCCGGCGACCATTAAGACAACTTAATGCATCGGAAACATTCGAGCAGCGAGTTCAATCGATAATAATTCCAGATTTTCCTAAGTAAAAAACTGAAATCACGAGTTTTTCTCTTCCTTTTTGGCCCCCAGCTTCGTTTTACTTGATGATATTGTTTCGAGTCATTCATAACCTCATCCAACTCAGTCGAAATCCTTTCTTTATCCTCGCTACATACACATATTTTGCATCTCCGTTAGTCAAAGTGTCACCGAGTCACATGACACCATAATTAATTGCTTCCAAGCCAACACTTGTCGACTTTTGGCTGCCGTCGCCCGCGATTCGCCTTCACACATGCATGAACGGTTCCTTAAGGATAACAACTGAAATGTCAGAATGAAAGTGACAAGTGTGTGTGTGTGTGTAACAGTGTTTTTTAATGCTTTATGAAGTTTGAAGAAATCCCGTATGTAGACGCGGCAGGGGAAGCGTTCGACTGGAAACAATGGCAACGCCAGACCAAAATTAATTGCTGACAGATCACACACAGAGAGAGGCACATACACACAACTCGTTGGACTAAAAACTGTGTCTGTCGCCGGAGTCTTTTGTCTTTTCTTCAGCGTCTTTTACACAATCATTAGTCAAAAATCGCCGTGGAGCCAACTTCAGGCACGAGTACGGCGAGGATGATGACGTCAGTCGCAGCCAGGACGCTCGATCGTTCACACATGAGATTTCTTCGTCGCTTCCAACGTTTAAATTTTCACTCGTCCGGGGAAGGAGACGAGGGACACTCGTCGCCATTAACGCTGCTAGAAACGACGAGGCTTTAATGGCCTTCGTAGGTTGTTTTTTGGCACCGTTAACATCACCGTTTAACCAACTGTTCACAATGCAACCTCGTCCTGCGTCCTCTTTACCGCGGATCTTCATGAATGCACGTCATTTGCATAAGTGAAGCACGCTTTTCGCCAGTTTTTCGCCGGCTGCCAACTTCTAGGCGTAAATAAACCGTGTAGTTCCATCTGAGAGGAGGCCTCCATCGGCCTTCACCACCTTGTCCGAATAACGTATGTGGCTCCGTGATTCACGGTCTACAAAATAAAGTGATAATAATGCCGAATGTGCGAGGCACTCAACAGGTTTCTTCGGGTTCTTTTCGGTCGTAATTCTTCCGGAAACACGACCTTCATGAACACCTTTCGCCGTGTTTACGCACTCACGTACAAGCAACACGTCGGCAAACATCCGGCGAGTGGCGCATCCTTCAGTGAAGCAAACTTTTCCTCCTTCAAGGAAACCGAGCTTGATGCTTAAATAATTTACCCGTTGCCGACGGTTGCGGGGGACGACAGAAGGGGCGATATGAAGCCATCCACGTACGAATCCGTGTGTGGCGTTGAACTGCTCACATCTTTTATTTTGAATACATTAGAAAAGTTTCAAGTTGGCCCACGAAAAACGATGTGTGTTGAAGAGGGGGCCGGGGGAGTGGGTGTGGGGTTGGCCAACGCATGGGGATCGTTAAAATCATTTTAACAACTACAGAAAATTGCTTGTTTTGAGTTTAATTATGGCGCGCAAACGGAGCAGAAGGAGGAAGGAAGCGGTGAAGAGGGGCGCCACAAGACGCCGGAACGGTTTCGGTTACGTTTACGCCTCGCTGCCCGCGGAATGCGTAACGAAGCGAAGGCTGCAGGGGCGAACGGCGACCCATTTTGCTGTTGTTTGCTCTCGCTCCGTTCATGGAGGTCCTTCTTTTATCTTTCAGGCATTTACTTTTATTTGCTTTATTTCATTTCAATGACGTTTTAAGGAGTTGAGGAGGTGACTTTACGACTTCTTTCTTTGTACAAACAACGCTCACATCGACTTGTTTTATGAGCCCATAAAAATTAAAAGAATGACAATTAATTCGAGAAACAACAGCAACAGACGTGGTCCGGAGAGGGGGACGAGGGGCGGGGCCCGGCTGTTATAATCAGTTGTTGTTGATAGTCTGTAGTTTTCGAGATGCTTGAGCAAATTAACACACGAACAGACGACTGCGGCTCAGATCAGATTCAGTTACAGCACACGACATGTTCGAAACGTGGTGCCGGCTGCCTCCATCCTTGCTTTAGTCAGACACAGTTTTTAATGGGTTTTCCGGTTGCATCCATGTCACATCCGATTTGTAGTCGGGATTCACACTTTTAGGAAAGGTTTTGTACAGAGTTTTGACAGTTCGGATAACCATAATTCAAATTCAAACGAAATTTTACAAGCATTTCTTCTGACGTCTCACTTTTGATATTATTTAATCACCTTGCCACTAGAATTTTCGAATTGCCTCAAAAATTAAGATCGCAGAAGAGAAGAAGAAACTGTTAAAGGTAATCGATTTGGTCATCTCTCTCCCTTTGATAATCACCTTGCTACAATCTTTGATACTCCATGAGGTATTCTCTTTCGTATTGCCTTTGTTAATCTGTTTGTTAATCTATTTGGTAATCACTTCTTTAGTTTCCTCATGAAATGATTTAATTGACGCTGACGTTGATTTGCCGCATCCTCAAACCACGGAAAATCGAAGAACAGAAGAAAATGCACAAAGAAGCGGAGAGGAGGAGGGGGACGGGAGGTAGGTGATGGTTAATTAATGTGTTGACAAAAGCCTCAGAATTCATTAAAATAAACAAACGCAACGTAGCATAACTAGAGAACATTAACGATATTGAAACGATTCCTATTCGGGCGATCGAAGCACCACGAAAGCATCAGGTGGAAACGGAAGATGATGATGATGCTGATGATGATGATGATGGGGTGTGTTAAGCGCCTGAAATGTAAATATTGTTGTTTTAGACAGTTGGCAACGTCGTAAAACATCGCTCGCTGCTTTCGGTCGTTATTCGTGCTGAACTAATCGCTGTCAGTCGACGGACAGAAAGAAAATTGCGCAATTAATGCTTAAGTGGAAATTGGATGCGTGCTCACACAGGCAGCCACACACACACACACACACACACGCAGCATGCGTGCCTTTGTTTATGGACGCCAAATTGAAATATTGATGACATGCAGTTGACAACGGAAAGCAGAAAACTTTATGACTCAAACAGTTGACGCCGCAGCAGACGACGACGACGACCTCAGCGTGGATTTGTCCCAGGAAGCGTCGTCCTCAGCGTCTGTCTTCGTGTGTGCAGTCCCTCCCTAAACCGTAGTAAATTTATAATTACACGAAGTTTGCAGTGGATCGCGAGGATATTCCAAAGACGAAGGACTCAATTGACGAAGACTGAAGTCATAAAATCGGGCGACATGTGGCTGGGATTCACCGCGCTTCCCGTGGAACTGGACTCGATTCTCGACAACTTTTTAGTGCCCTTAACTTTGATGGAGAGGATTTTTCGACTGCATGATGCATACTTCAAGCAGCAGAAGCAATTTTAATGGTCCTTCATGTAAATTCCTTGCATTGTTGGCTTTTAGAATTCGCCATCATTAAAAATCGGCGGCGGATTAATTTAAGTAGAAATTGAAATTGTTTCCACTTGAAATTCCTCGATTTCCTTCGGAAAGTCGCTCGGTAGCCGCGCGGCTGGAAGCGGTTTCCGGTGCGGAGGAGCGACACGCGACACGCGACTCTCTCCTCTCTTCGCTGTCACACGTGAAGTGGAGGCGAGTGCTGCGATTGCTGAACAAAGGACGAACTAATTCCTTTTTAAACTTTTAATTTTAATTCGTTTCTCGGTGCAACATGTTGCAGCATCTGACAAGCGGCCATGAAATCCGCGTCGAATGCAGAGCGTCTGTGCGACAACAACAACAAGCGACTGGTTCAATTTGTCGAACTACCAACGATTAAGAAGCATTCGAAACGCGTTCGAGTTTCCACGTTTTCGGGCTGTCAAATGATTTCGAAACAACTGCTGAAAACTTCAAACTTCTTCGTTGCGATTGGGGTGAATATTTTCGGAGCTGTCAAATCGTTCCACACGTCAAATCAATCCACGTAACGTCAGCGAAGAGCGTTGATAATGATGCGTCGTGGATTCTTCGGCGTTTTAAAATTGAAAATTTTATGGGAAACCTCGTGTTGTCGGGCGACGACGGCTTTTCACTGATCAAGGCATCGGTTTTGGTGTCGTTTTCCTCGTCTTTGCCCTAAAAAACTATCGATTTTCCATCCACAAGCATTAAAAATTCATAAATCAGCACGGAATCGAGACGGAATTCTGCGCCGCGTCTTGGATTACGTCCCCCGACCGAGGAAACATCCGATAATAGAGAAGTGAAGCTCAGCATGTAATTGTTTTGGACAGCGCCGCGCTACTCACTCCCAAGCAGCCGAAAAGCCATTGAAAAGCATCACACGATTTACCAAAACAAACTTCATAATTCTTTCTAATTTTCCAAACTTCACGCATGAACGACGAAGCTGTTGCCAACCATATGTTGGATCTGCTGCGTTGAGGAGGGGAGGAGGGGCGGTTACGTCGCCCTTGGTGCAGGTATTTTTCATGTAAACACTTCTGCGACATGTGACGAGGTCCTGCCGCGTCCTGCTTTCGCAATTTAATCTCGTGCGTCGCATCGCCGTGTTGCGGCGATGATTTCGAAGCGACTAACGATTGCGTCCTGCGGTTTGCGGCCGCCGATCGAGGGTGGAGATGCGGGCACGCAACATCAGGACAAAAAGCCAATTCATATGGCCATTTTCGGTGTAAATTTGAGTCACTCTGTGGCTCTTCTGTCCCGTCTTCCTCCCTGCAACTGCACAACGCATCGCGGGTGTGGATATTAATTGAAACAGGCGGCCTACGCACGAAGATCTCGTAATTAGATGGCTTCAAAGGTCGATCTGATCGGAGATCATGTCGCCAATAAAGGAACGTGAATAATTGCTGTAAATATTTGTGCTATTTGATGAACAGCAGCTGGAAACTCTATGATTAAGAGCTCACTTCGAAAACTCATCGAAACACCCCGCAAAAAGGTTATTGATTTAAAGTTAATTATACAATTAATTCGAATTGCTGCAGATCGATGGATTTCCCTCCCTCCGTCGTACTTCTGCCTTCAATTAGTCAGTCAATCTTCTAGTGATTAAAACATTTCTAATTTGATGATTTTTTGATCCATTTTGGATGCTTATCGATCGTAGATTTCATTTTAGATCTATAAAATTAGCATTTAGGCATTTAATTGGACATAAAATAATAATAAGAATAATTTAAATAAAGCTTCTTTTTATTATTTTATTGTAAAATGTCTTATCAAAATACGTTAACATAAATTAATATTAAAAAATCAGACATGAAAAGACAGAAACTTTTTCAGTTCGGATTCAGATTTTATGAAACTCATTGTACATAATGATTGATTGCTTTGTTAATCTGAAAGTGAAGCAAAAAAATTCCTTTTTATGCTGTCTGAGTCCTTTTTAGGGTTTCATTCATTAGATAAAACATTGAAGTCATTCACTCATTCATTTCGTTACCTCTTCACCTTTAATTAACCATAAAAACAAAGAGGTGCGACTGGAAATTTATGCAAAACAACAGAAACAACCACCGTAACAACAATGAAAGGGTAATCACTTAGCCAAACACACACACAGGCACAAAGGGACACACATGCAAACACCGTTCGGTTCTCCCTGCGAAACATGGATGTGAAAAACCATGTCGCCCGCTTTTCCTCGATGGAAATCGTATAAAATTGCGTTAATCGAATTTAATGCCTAACAACAGCAACACGCTGTAGTTGCAACACCCTGTAATCCTTACCGAAAGACCATTAGGCAAATAAGCTGCTGGAAAAGGGTTCATCGCGTTCCTTCGCCTGCGTCTCGTGGTGCTGGAGAAGACGGCATCATTCAGGTCTGTGTAAACATTAAAATTAATGAATAACAATAAAATCCGGGGCGGGGGGATGCGGGGCGGCGCGACTTCGATTGCAGCCAACTCGTCTCCAAAGTCGCCTGGACACATTCGATGATGAGCTGCAGACGGACGAATCCCAGCTGATAAGAAATTATAACGATCGAAGGGAAGGGAATGGAAGGGAAGGAAGATGGGAAGGGGTGGCCACCTGTCCGCCGCGCATCAGTCAGCAGTCCTTCGTCGTGTCAGGATGTCTGCAAATATTTATCTAAGCAGCAACTCGCCGAAGTATCAACTTTTGATTGCAAAAGTAAGCGAACAGCAGCCAGAGTTGCCAAGTGGCCGCCATGGCTTCATGGCTCACCAAACACACCAACAACAACAACAACAGAAATACTCGCTCAATTCCCTCATCCTGAGCTAATTTGCATTCGCACCGAAAATCGTATGAAGGAAGTGCAACTCGAGCGGGCTTCGTCGTTCGCAGGGTTGAAACAGCAACAACAACCGAATTCAATTTAGTGCAAGGACTTCTGATAAATACATGGATACGCAAACTTTCAACTTTGTAAAATTTATATGTAAATTTATGAGTTTTTCCTCGCAATTTCCTTGCAACAAAGCAGCAGCAGCAACAGCAGAGTTTCGCCGAAGTACAGTACATCGAAAAGGACAAAGGACATTCAGATAAGTGTGCATGTGTTCGGATGGGCGCTAGAATTCTTTTGTTCTCCTTTATTTGCATACGCGCCGAACATTTCAAGGATCTCGTTGGAGTTTACGACAAACACTTCATAAAATAACTCAGCGACGTATGCGACAAGGAGCAGGATTAGGATAAGGATAAGGATAAGGATAAAGTTAAATTAACTTTGGCTCGGGTCCAGTGTTCACTTGACTCCGGTCGCCGATGAAGCTGGAGAAAGGGCAAGCAATGAAGGAGTCGTTGGCGATTTATTTCGGATCCTTGATGATGCATTTGATGTCGCATTTACATGTGATGTAAATTTAATGCGACGTGCAAGTTCCAGTAACAGCGTCGACGAAGGAAAATGCATTTTCCAAACACTGCTGAAGACATTTGCAAGTTCAGTTGCTTCTTTAAATAGGTCGATGACAATTGTCCCTTCAGTCGATGGACTGTAATTGTCAACTGCTTTACAGTCGGGCGCAATTATGTTGTTAATCAAATGTGACTTCATTTTCGCCACTATTAGCGTCGGCCATTACTAGCAATTACCACTCTGCGACGTCCTCCCGCCTCCTCACAACTCGCAGTGGTTACAAAATCCAACTGCGACTCTTAGAATTACTCAATTCACCACCACAACACGGATCGACGGCTGCGTTTGCGGTGTTTCGATGTCCTCCTACTTAACCGACGGCGTTGTACCGTGGCCGTTCCTCAGGCGCCACGACAGGCTTTAAATTATCTGCAGAGTCGTCATCGGTCTTCGGGCTTCGCCTCCTTCTGCGACATAGTTTTCAGTGGCGAGTCGCCTGAATTCGTAACCGCAATCATCGCAACTCCGTGATTTGTATTGACATTGGAAGACGGAGAAGCGGAGGCAGAAGAAGTGCGCGAAAACAAACATAAGCAAGGCGTAATTAAGTCCAAATTGGGCGGTATTGCAGGCCAACAATGGCTCTCGTTTACTTGATGATAGGTCATTTCCAGGTCTTAATTAGCATGTTGCTTGTTTGTGTCTTTGCGGCCGGCAAAAAACTGCTCTTAGTTGGGTAAACAACTATTCGAAGAGTTGAATGGAGTCGCCATGGAGAAGGAAATCGATCAACTTGGATGATGTCACGTACTAATGACCCCGATGAACCACTTGAGCGCCGAACTCTATTGAAATCTTTACCGTAGCTCCCATTCAACTCTTTTCTTTCGCTTTCAACTCACAGCCATTCAATTAATAGACTTTAAGTAGATCATCCCCTTCATTTGATTTATCAACCCTGCTTTAGTCTTTCTTTCTTCGTGCCCAAGTTCCCTTCTTCTCGCCGCTCTCCTTGCATTTGAAAATCCACAGGTTTTCCTCTTCTAAATGTGCACAACGCTTCCTTTTTTAATTACTTCTCATTATGTGAGGTCATTCAACCCTCGTGTGACTCACTCACACGTCTTCACTAAACCTCTTTGTCCGCAGCGGCAGTTGTTGCATTTCAATCCTGCTGCGGCCGCAATGCGAGCCGTTATTTATCGGGAGGGGCAAGGGGCATTGAAAGGGAACTTTTCTGTAAAGGAAAAAGTCATCGCTTTCTTGGCGGCGATTTCAACGTGAAATCGAAGGAGGTTCGACGAAAGGGTTGCTGGTTGTCGCCCTCGTTAAACGGCCACAAAAGAAAGCCGCAGTGTGTCACGTCACACAGAGCAGGTGGCAACACTGGTTACTTTTGTTCACTTGTTGTTCATAAAAACAAGCGAAAAATTAAAGGCAAAAACCTGGCGAAAAACGTGGTACAAAAAAAGGAATTGATTATTATTGATGGTTAATTAATGGAGTTTCGAGGAGAAAAAACTCGGAATAAACTCTCGAGGAACTGCCTCCATTTCACACAACTAATCTTCGATCCTTCCACCCACTTTAGACGCACTTTTTTCATAATTCCTCCTTCGAGACGCTTCCGAAGGTGCGCCTCGATTTTTTCATCCTGCTGTGGATCCTTCGTGCTCTTATTACAGCTTCGTGCAGGTTCGTTAAAGTTTTACACAAAAAATCACTTCGCTTAACTGTCAATTTGGCTGTCAATGGTTTTTTCGATCCGTCTAAAACTTTCTAAACTTGTTTCCTTTGCAGTTACTTCCAGCTGCGCAAATTGATTGCATGCAACAGACGCAAAAAGCCGGAGAACGGAACGGAAAAAAGTCCGAGCCATGAAGAGGTCGCAAATCTGGGAAAAGAAATGATTTCTTTCATCTTGTTTAGGTTTTCGCTTCTCGTCCTTCCGTCAGCAGCTTCCGTTGAACTGTTTTTTGCTGCCAGTTGGAAAAATTTACTTATGATTATAGAAAAGTTTAAAGTGTTTGCAATGAAATGTGATGAAGTGAAACTCGGAATGAATTGGAACGTCGAGAATCCTTATTGTGGAGTCCAAACAGAAACTTACTTCATTAGGAAGAAAAAGGAACAAGTTTAGCGAACTGAAATCCATCTGTTTATACTCAGTGCATTTTATTTGGTAAAATATTTGTTTAAATAGACGTTAAATGATTTCTAGAAGAGGTATACAGCTAAAAAGTCCATTAACCAAACCCCATTTCGCTCCTCTTTCGTGATAGAACTCAATTCTATTCGGCGCTCTGTGTTACTTAAGCTAAATTGGAAAATTTATGCCCCGAAGATGCACCTTGTAAAAAATCCGCCATAAAACAAGGAAATACAAATTTCGCAGGATGTTCGTGGGTTTCCTTTGGCAGTTGCCCCTTTTCCCCCAACAGAAATAACAGGCCACTCGGTTCCTTGGCCCGCCATGCATTCTGGCTCATTAAATATTCCGAGAATGCATTTTAAATATAATTCAAGTCTCCGCCCTCCCGCTAATCCAGGAGCTGATGCGCCATCTTGGGGGAATTCAGTGTTGCTTCTTGTTCGCTGTTTGTTTTACGAGCTGCATTCCGCTGCGCTTTGCGGGTAAATTTGCTAAAACAACAAGAAAAGCAGGCGACTTGTTTAAGAATTCATCAGCTAAAATTTCGTTGCTTTTGAGGGAATCTTATTTCGTGCTTCCGCCCGCCGCCCACCACCCTCCACCGGAAGAAGACGAAGTAAAAACTTTCCATTTTTCATGGCTTTTTGATTAGTTTAGCAAAAGTTTTTTGTTATGTTTGTTTTATTGGGTGCAGCGGGCGCGGGACAAAGGGGCGAAGGAGTCAATTTAAATTAAACATGAAAGAAGTCCTGTGAGAAAAGTCTTTGAACGCAGGTGGATCTGCTGACTGCAAGGAGCCGGGAAAGCAGCGTCTTTTATGCGGAATTCATCATCTGCAAGGACCAGCAGCGGATGCGGTGTCGGGTGATTAACTGATTAAATGAAGCACTTGAAGTAGTTGAGTAGAAGTTGTAATTTCGCCGTTCCTTGCGTGCAGTCGGGGAATTTCTGCTGCGGCGCGATTTATTAACCCGAACGAATTAATTCCAGTTGACGGCGAAAGCGTCAGCAAGCGGATTTTCATTACCTGCTCCTTGCTTTATGGCCAGCTAATGCTTAATGCGTCTTCCTTCATGGATGCTTCCCAATCTTCTACGAGGCGCTGTGTTAATCAAGTGCAGAAGAGTTGTGAATAAATATTTGGGAATTATGAAGAGACTTTGAGTTGATTTAGTGCCTGGACATTAACACAGCATGACTCATCGTCACCTGTCAGGGCGCTGTGCAGGGTGCGGAGCGACGTCGTCATAGCTCAGAATTTACGGCCTCACTTCGAACGTGTTCACGGAGCGCAAACAAACAAAACAACAGACAATCAGCATAAAATTTTACGACGCTTCCACTTGGCCACTGCGAAGCCAACTGTCAATAATGACGACACTAAACACAGTCAAAGACAATGTCATGGGAATGTCATTTTGACAGCTAATGCATGCCTATTATTGTCGCTGTTGCATAGCGCGTTAACGTCGTAAACGTAAACTCAAATTAACATTGAACGCAGCCAACAAAGCGAAGTGGCAGCGGCGGCATTGCGTTTATTGCATTCCACGGTGTCTGGCTACCCATCCGTCGATATGGCAACACTGGCCGGCGCGTCCCTGCCGTGCATTATGCAGATTTTTATGGCAACGCATTAAGACCGAAAGCGTAGCAATGCAATTAACAGAAACGCGACTGCGACGCGCCTGGAAAAGCGTCCAGTCTACGGAAATCAATTTAAATTCTTGGCCAGAAAGGTTGGAGTTGGCTGAGAAGCGCAGAGGAACCGGAAATTCCGCACTAGAATCAATTTGAGGGGGGCAACAAGGAGAAACGATGACAAAAACACAATTTCTATTGATTTGAGGGATGCATTACGAAGAAGCCACAACTCGAGCAGATGCGTTGGCAACACTGCAAAATAATTATATGTAAATACGTGCGTATGGCTATGGTTTTCAATATGTCATCGCGACAATGCAACGTCCACCCTCAGAACAGCAAGCAGCACAAAAGCCTTCGTCATTCAGGCCAACGAAGTGACCAGCAGTCATTCATGTGCTCAATTATATCGT
This sequence comes from Thecophora atra, assembly GCA_937620795.1. Taxonomy (NCBI): domain Eukaryota; kingdom Metazoa; phylum Arthropoda; class Insecta; order Diptera; family Conopidae; genus Thecophora; species Thecophora atra. Next base: position 72,101,051 of record OW569397.1, read on the forward strand.
CCATTGTTCGACACTTTCTTTTAATGTCCAGCAAAGCGTTGGCCAGGGATTCGGCCAACAGAAGCTAAGCACTGCAAAGAACAGTGTAAACAATTGTTTGTGAATTATTTCAAAGGATTTCAAAGCCCGCCATCGAGCTGTGAGTCGCAGGAGTTGCACGCAGTGGAGATCGTTCAAGAGGCGCTCATTTTCGTGCAAATCAATTAAAATTTCTCAATTAAAAACTCGTGTGTTTAACTGCAAAAAAGGCAGTGCTTTCGAAGGGAGTGAGTCGGACTCAAGTGGGTCTTGAGGCTTTTGTTCGAGTTGCGGGGTTCCGCTTCAGATGAATCGAAATATTTGCATCAAACACGACAATTGAAACTTTTAGAAATGTGTTCTGTCAAATGCCACATGATGTTGTTACAGTCGCTTCATTGTTGTCTACACACCCCGCTGTGGACAGAATTTAATTAAAACTTCACCAGAGATCTTTTTCAAAAAATTTAATTGAAAAATGCCCACTTTTCACGCTCCTTACATTTAAATACCATTTATTAAAAAACAATTAAGTTGCGGTCACTTTTCCTGGACCTTATGATTTTTCCCGAAATTAATTTCCCTTTTTGATCTTTCGAAAGGATGTGGAAAGTGGCAGAAAAGCGTCTTGAGCGATCCTACATCGAATTTGGAGTCCCGCAGTCACTATAATTGCTTCAACCACCGGAGAAGCCCGTCGCCGTAGCTTAGCGGGATCCCTGAAATCCAAACCTCGGTCAGTCTTCCTCTCTGCAATCATGCACCAACTCAATCAACATCAAACGTTTCAAATCCCAACCAACCTATGAAGTTTTCCTCATTATCGAATTGATTACTTCTACAGACGAATTCCCGGACGGAGCCAATGCGCTTTGGCAGCTTCTCCTTCCAACTCTTAATTGTTTCTCCGGACGCTAACAAACCAATCAATTTACAAATAATAATAATTACTAAACGCTGTTTAGAGTAAACGATGTCTGTGGGCGTGAAAGAGCGTTAATGGCCAATGAAAACCCATCGTCGGAGAGATTTCACGGGATTTTCATTCAACGTTAATCTAATTATAAAAGGAGCAACTATAATTTCTAATTAGATTCTTTCCTGCGCCTTTTTCTTGGTTTTATTTAACAGCTTGGTCGTATATTGGTGAATTAATCCTTTTCTCAGGCGCAAGCGACACTCGAGCGTCTTTTTTGCCCACCTCCGTGTTTATTCCCGGCGTGTTAACAACTCAACCAGCATAAAATACCCTTAATTCCCCAAAGCCAAAGCCGAAACACTTTCACATATTTGCGCCAAGTCATGGGAAGCCCAGCAAAAAAATCCCACCTCGTTTACAGTTGTTTGTATTCTTTATCAACGCAATGTTCTCTATCAACTGCAATCCATCATCCCGCGTAAAGAGTTAAATGGAAGAGGCAACACTCGGAAACTCTGATGGGCCGCATCAATAAAGCAATAAAACGTTCATACAAAAGCCGAGGTGGACCACGGAACCCTCGCAACACTTGGGATCGCATGTGAAAGACGGGAAAACGTCGGTTAAATTTTTTTAGTTGGGAAAACGCGGAAAGGGTTACGAAAAAGTCACGTTTAACACGCGCACAGATGTGTGGCGACCGCAAAAGCCAACGAAGTATCCGGAGAACAAACAAAAAAATACCTAAAGAAAAAATATTCTACACAGAAAAACTATAAGAAATGGGATTTGAAGAAACCGACGAAGAAAGAAAGTATTTTATGCACGCAATTCTTCAGTCCTCCGCGTTGAAACCTTATTAAAATTAATGGATTGTTTAACGCAATGGGCGTTGCGAACAACGAAGCTGTCAATTCTTCTTCTTCTGGCTCGATGTCGGTCCCAGCAGGGTTTGACGTATCATTAGACGCGCATTTTCCCGTAGTTCGAACTCGTCTCATTATGTACACTGCATGCTTTTTGGGGACTGACATGTGACACCGATATTGCCCGAGGTTGGCTGCCGCTGAATCGTCTTCTTCTGAAGCTTTTTCTACTTTGGATGGATGACGTCTGCTGCCGTCACAGATGTGGAAACTGGTGCGCAGACGATTTGTCTTCGGCGATCCATTAAGTACGAGGAGGGCCGAGCAGCGCGATCGATAGAGCGACCCAAAGCGACCCCCTTCTGTGCGATCGTCTAGTCGGCTGTCGGCTGTCGGCTGATCGGCTGATCGGCGATGGAATTTCTTAGATACTCGCGATTTGTTACGGGTGTTTCTATTTTGGTTATTTCTGGATTAATTAATGGTTACATTTCTGATCGTCGGGGGCAACATAATTAATTGATATGTGGGGAAGGAAAAACAGTTCTGTGATTGATATCATTGGCTGTCGTTGCCGAGATTATTTCTTTAACACTCTTGGAAATCGATGAGTTGCTCGATAATCCACCGCATCTAAGAAATCGTGGGACACAAGTGAATGGAGAGGAGTTTCCTGTAGTCGCCCATTTCTTTTCTTACACTGAAATTATTAAAGTAAATCACCAAACTTGAAATCAAGAAGAATTTACGATGGTCTTTTATAATAAAGAAAGTGGCTATAAATTGCATGCAGCATTAAAGAATGTGTTGTTGGAGGCTATACAGTCCTGCAACGTCGACCTCAGCCTGTCGACGTCCCTCTTTCGAGGCGATTCTATGCCGCCGAGCCTGCACAGAGCAGAGCTGCTCCTCATTACCATAAATGGAAGCTAATAAATTGGCATTTAGCGTGTTCTACCGGGCAAAGTGCGCCGATATTAAATTTTACGATAGTAACTCTGCGTGCTCAGCCTGGTAAATAGAAAAGAAAAGCCTCAACGCCCTTCCTCAAGCCACATCCCGCCACGCCAATCAAACAACGGCACCCGGAGCAACCCCAAAATGTCAATTCGCGCGATTGAAAAGTAGCTTTGCGAGCTACTCTGAGCCATTTAAGCTATTAGCGTATTTAACGAAAGCCCGACGATGAGCTTCGGTGGACCCGGACTACGACACGGCGCAAATTCGAGAGTCCTTCGTGCGTCGTGCGTGCGTTTGTGGGGCTAATTTCGGGTGTGCGAAAGACAGCAGTTGCCGCTGCTGCTGCTGCTGAAACCACATCTAAACATTGGAATTTGCGGCGCTTAAGCTCGCTGCTCTGCTCGCCACACTCTAAAACAGTCATTAATTTTTACGATTGGAGGTTCTTGGGCGAAACTTCAAGTGTGCTTTGTGTCGTGATCGTGTTTGCAGGACATCCATTCGAGCCACTTTTGTTATTGTCCCTTTTGGACCCACAACAGCCCTGAAGCAATATCGTAAAGCATCGTATTTGAAGTGCTCCCAACAGCAGTGGAGTGCAGCTTCCTTGAGACAGGAGATGAAATGAAAGGACTTCGAGTTGTTTTGTCGTTGTTGCTGCTGTTTGCCCCCAGTCGACTTTGTTTAGTATTTATAGCGGCCAATATTAGCAAAAACAAGGCAGCAACGTCATATTTCGTTATATGATTGCAACGTTTACAGTGGGGCAAATCCGAGATATAACTTTTTGACTAAAGCACCAAAACACACAAAATTAAATATAAAATATCTGATGTGGCCACCACATGACTTCCTTGTATGACGGCAATTGTATGGTTTTATTTCAAGAGTGGTTGATATATTTTATTTATATTTTAAAATTGAAGTTTTAAAAATTTTAAATATTTTTACTTCCATAATGAAAAAAATTTCATAGGCTTCTTTTAATTTAAATAATTTAAATAGTAGTAAGTAAAAACAAGGAAGTACAAATTAGTTTCCACACAGCTTTAACTATCAATCGTAGTAATTTTGATTTCCCTGTTTAGTTCTGTAAGGGTACAACCAATTTTTGTAAAAGATATAGCAGCATAACATTCATTTATCATTATCATTTATGTAATTCGGATAATGCATGCTTCGTGTTCCTTTGGCGAAGAGTCCTTTTGGTGCGAACCATCATTAAAATTTGAGCTACAAAATTGTGTCTTATGTAAGGCCCAATAGTATATACTTTCTAGGAGTGTTTGTTTTTGAGTAATATATGAAATTTGAAAAAAACTATATGAGAAGTGTCCTTTTCGCGCAACCGATTGCATCCAAATAGGGAGGTGCACAACTAGGTCTTATAAGAGTCTCAAATACCAAATTTCAAGTTTCTACGATTCTCCGTTTTTAAGTTATTGAGGATACGTACATACGTACAGACGTACAGACGTACAGACGTACAGACGTACATACGTACATACGTACATACGTACACACGTCACGACCAAACTAGTCAAAATGGACTCCGCGATGGTCAAAATGTGTGTTACCATCAAAATCTCAATATCGAAATTTTTCATGATTACAATACTTTCTTGTATTTACTACGTATACAAGGAAGTAAAAAGAGATGAATACAAGATGTAGATCAGAGACTAAACTTTAAGTATATTTAAACCATGTATTTTCACCTTTTTTCCTGTGGAAACTAACCTAAAGCCAGCTCAACTCTTCTTCTTCCACAAATTCAAAGATGTTGCCTGCGTTGATGCCTCACCTCGCCGATGGTTCGAAAGAGTCCTGGCGCGGTGATGCAAGGAGCAGCAGCATCACATAAAATCAACAAAAGTCATGAAAAAGCTCATCAACCGGAGAAGTTTGCATATTAAATGTCATTCCGTAAAGTGGCATTAAAGCAACGTGCGAACGGAGCGCCATGACAACGAGCAAGGAGCAGCTGGCGAGGGGCGGCACGAGGTCGGGTGGCTCCACCGAAAACCACAGAATACCGGCTTAATGCTGCAGGAACTCGAGCTAGGAACTTCGCTGAGACGGCGTCTCGTGATCCTTGCTACGCATGTAATCAGATGCTCGAATCCTTTTTGATGGAAAGCTGAAGCTCATTTCTTTTGGCTTAAATCCGGGGCTGCCACATTTCAGCACAGACCGAGCCGAAAGTTCAGCAAGAATCGGATGCGACTCTGAATGCGAAAAGTTGACGAACATTTTACGAGCGCATTCTAATGAAGACACGGAGAAGCGCTCACATCCTGCAGGATGCGGGAACGCGACAACCGCACCGCCTGAAAACGAGGCGCAGCATGAAGGCTAATAAATAATTTAGACATGTTGCAGCAAATAAGGTTGATGATGAGTTGACGAGCGCACAAAACAAAATGCTTTTCATTCCAGCGCGGAAGTTCGCCATGTTATTTGTTGTTTCTATGCTGCGTCTGTGTCTGCCTTTGAGTATGCTTTGAATAATTAAATGTGAATGTTGTGTGTGTATTATTAAATTTGTGCAAGTCACAGATTAGATTCTTAATGGGATTGGGGAGGTTTATATTAACAATTAACCGAAGGAAACCGAAGTAGAGGAAGTCTTATTTCCGACTTATTTCGGCGGCGGAATCTATTGATAGCTTTGGTAAAGGGAGAGCGGAGAGCTTAGAGTTGTTAGCCTGTCGAGGAACCGAAGGGAGATGACGTTCAGCACGATTTCGGATCCGGTTTCAAAGGAACGCCATCGACTTTCAAGAAGCTTGTATATCTTCCAGACAAAGGAGTAGAAGGAATTTCTGTCTAAATACGTACCTTTTTCTGGAAAAATTTAGTCATTTGAAAAATATTTTCGAGCGAGTTTCTTCGGTTCTAATTTCATTGAGGAAAAACATTCAGCGTTTCAATAAACATTACAATTTCATCATTTCCGGGTCTTCACGGAGCAATCGCCATGACAAGTCGTTCGTCCCTTGCTCTTCCCCTTCCCCCCTTGTGCTCCACAACCGATGAACTTAAAGATTTAATCAGGAACGGAGAACTTCTTGACTGCGCCAGAAGCTTAACGAGTGGCAATTCTATTTTAGTGTTATTTCCTCGCCAATTGTTTTACTTCCGCTAAACAGTATGTGGGTTGTCCTTCCCCTCGACTCCTCCCCAACTCATCAGCCCGGGAGACGAAATTCGAGTGGAACAACAATCGATGCACGGAGATGCGAATGAAATGCGACGTCTTCTCGAGCTGTTGTTGTGGCTAACGGCGAATTCGCACTTCCGTCAACTGCTTTTGTTGTGTTCCTGTCGAGGAAGAGCGCCCAGTCCTCGAGTGCAGCATGCTTCGAGTTGTTTCAGTTAAAGCTTAAAGAAAATATGTTCCAAACACTCTGAAGGGCCGGCAGAAGGAAGGCGAAAGCAATTCAATTTCTTCCGACGCGCCATCCTTCAGTCATACTTCGGCTGGAAGATCATCAAATTTTATTTTTATATTTATTGACTTGCTGCCTCAATTGCCGACGAATAGAAGCTCCAAGTCAAAGGACATCCGATCGAAAGCCTCATTCATTTTTAGCACTTTTCTGAGTGCAGGAAGGGTGCCGAGAGGCGGACAAGCAACGTTCTTGCAATTTATGCAATTAAGTGAATGCGTAGACAAAGAATTACGGACGATTCAACGTCAATGGGCGTGTTTTTGACTGTCTATGCGCCGGCTTTCGACGCGTCTCGGTGGACCTCCATCGATGGATCCGTTGACCGCTTCTTCCTCACAGATTTCCTCAATTACTTTCCTCATACATTCGGCTGTCCAAGCACCTTGATGAGTTCTAAATCTTCGTCGACATTTCCATCAAAATTCCGTAGCGCCCGACTTCCGGGCCATCAAAGGCTGTCAGAGCACATTACGACAGACGCCGTCGCACCCCGCGCCCCCTCGACCGTGTTGCAGTGTTGCGAGTGTTGCACGTTCCGGGTGCTTATGCTAAATCAACATTATTTAAGAACTCATGCATACCTAATGCAAGAAATACACGTGGCTTGGTGTGAGTGTGTGTCCGTGTGTGTGGGTCTTGGTTGTAGTTTAGTTGCAAACTGTTTGCATTTACATCAAATCGAACACACACACGAAGCGCGCAGGGGCGGCGAATCCACAGAATTGCATATTTTAGCAGCCCCAAGAGCATATTTCGAAGTAGTTCCACGTGGGGAGATACAGGGTGCCTTAGAGTGATGAAAACCATCCGGTTGAGTGACTCGGCAGGAAGCGTGAAATCTGCGGTCCGTTATTAAAATATTTCTGCGTCAAACATTCGTTGGCCAACATCGCATCACTCGACACCCTTTTACGGTAAGTCGGCAAGGAGAAGAAGAAGAACCTATTACAATGGACGGGTGTGGAATGGGCCGCAACAATGATGCATTCATGTGCAAGAATCATTCGGAGGACTTTCCCACAAGCACCTCGGATTGTAATGGCAACAATGACTGCAACTAGACAATGGGCAAAAACAGCAACTGTCATTTGCACACATTGACACCTACGAGCTACCTTTAGCAGTCACCACATTCCCTCCAATTCCCCCTCCGCCCACAAGAGATTCCAATGGAAACACACGGATTCATGTCATTGCGAATATCTGCAGAGTTGAGAAGATTTCAGAAGTTTCCTTTGCAAATTCGGATGTGGCTGCTGCTGCTGTCTATTGTTGCAACAATTGCTTTGCTGCCGAGTTGTTTAGTTAAACACGCAGCACGCTTGCTTAAGTAGATGTGAGCAGCGCAAAGTGAAAGGCAAACACATGAAGACTGACGGACTGACGGGCGGGCGGACGACGGCTCGAACGTCTTGCAGCAGAATCCATGTTGGTTTTGGTGTTGGCCGTATTTGGAAAACGGATTTCGAATTTGCATTTTGATGCACGAATGCTTTTTGGAAATTAAAATTAAACACATTAAATTAAATAAACAGAATGCAGTGAAAAGTGGGCGGTGATGAGCAAATAAACCTGCAGCTGAGTGGCTTGGGGCGGCGTCGAGGTCAATAAAACGTGAATGGGCTTTAAACGGCCGTATTTAAGATGAAAAAACACGACTTCATAATTGACTGACATTCGTTGTCCATCGGCGCAAATTAAAATCGTTGCAGAGCGTCCCTCAGGCGGCTGACAGCCGCTGGAATGCCTAAAAAATGAGTTGCAACTTTTTCAGCTCGTCAATAATGAACAGAGGAGGAGCGTCATACAACAATGTGGCAGCGAATGTGGCAACATTGTTTGCGAAAACAGAAAATCAATTTATTTGCAATTCAGCTTCTCACTTCAATTCAGCGCCTCGCAATATGCAACAAATTGTTTCAATTAACTAAATTAAATTTGCACTGCACGCTCGACTGTATGCCGCGAGTGCCACGCCTGCCAGCGACAGACACCCGTCAACAGCCACAGCAACACGTCGAAGCTGTCGCTGGCAAGTCTTTTTCGGTTCAATGGAATCGCGGCGAGGATATCAATTATTTTGGTAAAATTGGTGAAATGAATGCCGAAGTGTGTTAAGTGGAATGCGCGTGTGTGTGTGTGTACATGGCAGCACATCCGCTGCAGGAACAAAAGGCACTCGCTCATCGATCACTTGTGTTCAACGCGATATAATCGCCATTTTAATGGAAACGGCGACCAACAAACGCACAATGGATTATGTGCTGGCAACAACGACAACCATAACAAAAGCGACAGAAGCAATAACGGCACCGGCAGCCGATGGCGGTCCCCCGTCCACTCGCCGGACGCTGGGCAGCGGATGGATGGCTTCTTCACTCGAGAGCGGCTGCTGTCCGCGCGAGTGAATCGCAGAAATCGCCACTGTTGCTCGTCACTTTGTTGCTTCTTCCGTCTGTCGACGCATCCCCTCCTTGCTGCTTCCTTTGTCCATAAACTGTACTGTCCTTCGGTACTCCGGCGATGGTCAGTCGCACGTGGCTGCATGACGCGCCTCACATAATTGCAATAAATTAGAAAACTCCGGCTGCACAAAGCCATCGATACGAGAGGAAGTGGAAGCTGACCTGAGATTCCAGGCAATTTGACTGGTCAACACTGCCCGGTGCTCATATACAACTTCTGGCCGCAGGATGAACCCGGAATCACTCATCAGGCTCCTTTCATTAAGTGTCGAGTGTCCCCGTCATTCTTCTGCTATTAATCAGCAGCGATGAGGAGTGCTTGACGTGTGTCACACTTTAAAAGGACTTCCCTCACTTCGTCCCGCCGAATTAATTTTCGTGGGAGTCGAAAACGAGTGACGGACTCCAAGATGTGGCTTAGTTCTCGCTAAGTCCAGGAACCACGCTTATTAACAACCTTGTAATCGTTCGCCTGAACGAGTGAGCCACGTGGCCGGCCTCGCGGACTGAATTCGGTGCGTCACAATGAATTCCACAGATTTTAACCCAAAAACGTTGTTCGACAGCAAAACAAAGACTTGAGGCTTAACACGCTGTCAGGTCGGGGGTCGGTCCTCGCCGCAGATCCTCGTGCCGAGCAAATCCCTTTCTAATGTCCTGCCAATTCATTAGTTTTTCAGTTTCAGTCGAGCGAAGGTAATGAGACTTCGGAAAAATTGCCCACAATTAATAATTAGGAATGCATTGTGTTTGCGTATCCTTCGGCTCCTGTGTGAGCGCGCTTCGGACAGGACGCGGAGTTGTTCGGGGCGGGTGCGAGGTTATTTGTCTTCGTCGATATCGCGTCGCCGCAGAATATTTGTTTTTCATGTCAATTTGATGTTCGTCGTTTAATCATCTTGAGTGTGTTTTGTCGAAGGTCGTCGTGCTTCATCCGACGTTGTAATTGTTATTCATTCATCAATTCATTCATCTGTTTGCACTCATTTGTTTCTGGCAAACAAAAGCAGCTTCAGGAGGCATTTTGAAGGACTTTTAATCACGTTGAAAGGCTCATGAATTATTATTTGAATGTTGTTTTAATTTGTAACACTTTCAGTGATAGTTTAAATAACACAGAAGCTCAGTGGGCAGCCGAGAATCGGAAGGAAGGACGGTTCAGTGGGTCCTCTATGGGTTGTATAAATTATTTCATATTAAATCTCAACTAATTATGAACTGCGGAGTGTCTCCACATGAGAACCTCCTTTTTTTCGTTTTCGTGTCTGTATCAAAGTGCTAAATAGTTCAAAGACTGAAAAACTGCATGAAGAGCATCTGTCGAAGTTGATCGAAGCCTTTCTATGGGAAAAGTCACTATCGTTGACAGTCACTATCGTTGAGGACACGAGATGCAGATGTCGCTCTGTTACAGAAATAGGGCGCTAGAGGAGACCTGCCAAGTTAACGCCGTGATAACCGCAGAAAGGCCTGTGAAAACTGACAGTGTGATTCATCTGCATACACGGAGATTAAAACTTCCATCGGTGAACAGTGAAGGTATCCCCAAAGCGAAGTCCTTCTCCGTCAAATTCAATTACATATCAGAGTGGCCTAAAAGCTTTTTAGGATCCATAGGCAGAGGAGTTTTTGAGAAACGCTTCATGAACAACATTTAGAAAACTTTTTGCCGAGGATTCTCTTTCAATTCTAATCGGAAGTGGTGCTAGTGAATCAAGTTGCAGCGTCCCAATGAAACGATATGAGTTAAAATCACTGTACAGTCCCTTAAATGAATAAATGACACCGTCAAATCCAAATTCAACCCTGAAAAGAGCTGCTGTGACTCTGGATAAAGTTCGGCATCAAAAATGACATCATCATCGATTAATTTGCTCTGTAAAATTCATGACACTTTTAATTAGAATCCGTAAACGATTTTCCTAGTCGTTAAAATCCATTTTGCCCTAAAAAAGATGCGCTGGTTTTGAAAAAAGCCTCCATCAATCAACACATTAAAAAAAGCAAATAAATTAAAAAGCCATAAAAATTTTAAGACTCACGCCGACTTTGCTACTTCCTCTCTCCGGTCCCTGCCTCTGTCAAGGATTCAGGCAGAGCGTAACAAGGAATCCTTCCAAGATTATGCAAAATAAACGTCGTCACTTTTTTATGGCAAGAAGCAGTTTAAAAGCCATAAAAACTGTGAAATTTGAAATTGTTGCCGAAAAACTGTAAACAACGAAGCGCGGAAACGAAAGCGAAAGCCTAGAAAAGCAAATAAAGACACCGCAGCGTGAAGCCTTCCGAGCCGCCTCCGGGAGGCGCTGTCACTCAGCTCCAGAGGAGGGAGTGTGAACTGTTGATTAGCTGGCCGAGCACGGCACCCACGTCAACTCTGCTGCTATCGCGGCTTGCATCTTGCATAAATTGAAGCGCCTTCGCTCGTTGGCTACAAAAAGAAAATAAAATGCACCCTGTCACCCGGTACAAAAAGGCACAAAAAGAGCCCCTTTGTTGACTAATTGACTAATTAACTTGCATTTTGTGCAACACTCCGTCGGCTCTCCGTCGGTCTCCGAATGTCTTCGCAACCCGTTGATCACCTGTGAGCGGCGAGCCGCATGTAAGCGTATCGATAAGATCGCAACTCCCCGGCTGCCTGTCGTTCCCCGCTGTTTGTGTGGCGCTACAACGCGCGCCTCTCACGCTGCAGGAAACGCCACGGCAATAATTTTGCTCCTTTTTTGTTGCTTGATGAATTGTGTGCTAATGGAAAGCATGTCAAAAGAGTATTTGTTTTGTTACTGCTTTGTTTCGAACGAGATTCGGCAAGTTGATAACTTCATGGCGGGAAGCGCGGAGGTGTGATAATGAGTGCCGCTGCATCGCGTTCCCCGCCCTCCAAGAAGGTCTTCCACGGCCTTTCGTTCTCCAAAGTGAAAAAATACATAAATGCCTGAAATTATGTTAGAAAAATGTTTAAATGCAGCAAGTTGTGGATCGGAAGGATCTTTGGCACGTCGTTGAGCCTTGTCAATGTGACAGTGACGTATGTCTGTGGGAAAGTTAACGGAAAAGGCGTTCCTTATCGGCGATTTCCATCGATTCCTTCATCGGCCGGAAATCTAACTAAAAATTATGTGGCTTTTTGACGTTTTCTCGTTGTTGTGACTGATTGCTCCCATTAATGGGCTTTGTTTGCCTTCCAGGACTTCCAGGAAGTGTTTAATGGCTCCTGCTGATTACTTTCTAACCGGAAAAACTTAATTAAAAAAAACAAACAAAAATCAAACCGAATTTCCATCCTAATTCGAAGGAGAAATAGAAAAATTGGCTTTTTTTGGGCTTTTGTTAGAATATTTTGATGCCGAAAGCAGCTGTTGTTCTGTCGATGCTCTATTGAAGAGTTAATAATGTACAAAATGCATAAACTGTTATTTATCCAGTTCTCGAACGTCCTTTATACAGTCTCCGAATGCTGTTTAGCCGACAAGCGGCCGAATCGTAAACCGCTCAAGCCTCGGAATTGTTAACATATGCGGCAAATCTGCTTAGAGAAACATTAGCGCACTCATCCTCTGCATCCCCTCGCCCTGCACCCGACAGCTCGGTGTACAGCGCACCCCAAACGCTAAACCCGGTGAAGTTGGTGCTTGGTGCTTGGTTCCTGGTGCTTGAAGTCCCACAACAGAGCCTGACAAAGTCTAATTTGCCAAAAAACACTCGACAGCGCAATAATTTATGCCAGCGACCAAATATTTGGTCATATCATGCAAATTTAGATCCGACTTTATGGCGAAATTAAAGCGCAGCACCAGACGACGGCAATAAAACCGGAGCACAACTAAGAACAAATACCAAACCAACGCCACCGGTGCTCAACAAGCACCCTGCACCCGCACGCCGCACCCTGTATGCGCAATAATCAGGGTTCATATATAAATTAATCCGATAACCGTGATTTGCACTTGTTGTGTGCTGCGCTCAGGTTGGCAACCTTCTGTCGGCAACAATTGTTTAATTGTTGTTGCTCGCTGTTCCACACAAACGCAAAAGCAACAACAACAACAACAACAATAACAATGTAATAAAAAAGAGAGGTTTTTGTCCCTCTGCTTCTCGCCTTTTCAACTGTTTGCAGCGCGAGCAACAAGGTTGCCGTCTCCGTTTTTTATTAACTTAATTTTGTTAAATTTTTGGGTAGTATTTTGTGCTTCTAATGCGCTTAACTGTGAGCGATGCAAATTCCGCACGTGCAGCACTCATCAGTGGCAACTCCCCGCCCCTCCTTGCGATGCATTCACCACTCTGGGTTGCCAACTACTAAATAAAGACTTTGCCTAAACGAAGACTGCGTCGACTTCTCGCCCGCTTCGGCCGAATGTAACAGATGTTTGAATAAGGGATGCCCGGTCGAGCAGGACGAGGTCCTGTGCGGTGTGTGTGGTTGTCGCTGGTGCTGAAATTATGATGTATCATGGCAATAAATAGTGCGATTACGATGATAAAAAACGCTGGAATGTAACCCATCAAAGGACGCTTTATGCCGAGAAGTTGTAAATTAAAAGTCTTCACTTGACGCTCGATGCAATTTATTACTGGCCGACGACCTCCTGCTTCCCTCTCCCGAAACAACTCGATGTAACCATCGTCGGTGGTTACTTCGCAGTTTGTGGTTCGCCGTAAATGTGGAATGTGAAAGCGAAGTCAGTTTTTGCGTGGAAATTCGAAACGGATATCAGCAGCAACTTTCGTGCATGGCGATGGCAACTCTGGTCGCTGAGTTGTAATGCTTTTTCGAGCAAATTAGGAGAAATGCAAATACAAGATTTTAATTAGCAACGCAAGGCAAAAATGTTCAAAACGATTTCTTCTTCTTGTTGGTTTTTCTGGAGTCTGTCAGTTGCAACCAAACCAACAACAACAACAACAACCCAACTCGGAAGCGTAGCATTAAAAATGTGAAATCATTGAATGGAGTCCGTGAAAACAAAAAACATGGCAACAAAAGCGGAAAACACAACTCATAACGGTAAAGAGTTAAAAGCAATGCAAGGACGTGACAGCTGAACACAGTTGAGTGTTGCTCTTGCCCGTCCCATCATCGGGTGGGCGGGCCTGGCGACTCAATGCTGCCAGCAACGATTTATGACGCATGGTTGCATGACGCGATGGAAGACTGTAGCTGCGTGTCAAGCAGGCGAAGGAATTCCGGACGAACTGACGCGGGCTGTGTTCAGTGTAAAAATTTATAATAATTTCAGTCCGTGTCCGTTTTTTCGCATAATCATCGCTGTCGCGTAGCTGCTGTTGGCAACCCTGTTTTTGCTCTCAGTCGCTGACAGAGCCGCGTTTTGTTCTTATTTTCACTGAGCAGCGATCCTTGTATTTCTCTGCTGCTGTTTTCGCGTATAATTCACTCATTAATCATTGGAGGCCGACGGGGGGAGGAAGAGGGAACCGAAGCTGCTTCTACGTCAGTCGTCCCGACACTCACGTCCTCGCAGACAGCTTCACAGATTTGCGGCCTTAAAAAAGCGTGGAAACGTCTTAACAATCTTCGGACTTACCTAATGACCTATGACCTGGCTTAATTAAACCTGCGTGCAACCGTGACTTCGTGTGTCCTTGCTAATTACGAATAAACAGCTGCACTGTCGTCTTTTACGTCCACCTGCGATCGGCAGCACCCAAAAACCCGCAAGTGAGTCTTTCAGTCTGTCCGCTGTCACGCATTCATTTAAACTTTCGCCATGACTTTTGGACGCACTTGACACGAGGGTCGAACTGTCAGAAAGTTGCTCGAGACGCCGAAAGTTGTGTTTCCGGCACGGTTATTATTTGTTTTGATTACTTTGCTCAAGAACGGATAATGAACGAGGCAACAGCTTGAATACAACTTAATTAAGTGCTGTGGGAGTTGCTGAGTCTCTGCCACGCCCAAAACCCACTCGGCAGGTGAGAAGCAGTGGCAATTGATTAATAATTCAAACATAACAAGAGCATAGGGCGCTGGATTATGATTCAAATGTTCCTCTATAGAAACCACCGACTGAACGTCATTTTAATTGATCTCCTGTGGAACAAATTAAATCTGTGTTAAGGAAAACCTTCGATGAGGTGAATAAATTCCTCTCAAAGTTTGACTCGATTCGTTTCTGGAGCTTCGTAAGTGGAGCTGTCATCCTTCTTCTGTTCATTTACTTAATTATTTGTAATTTATTGTGTTGAAGCAACAACTGGCAAACGATGAGCAGCGTGGCGAATGTCTTTAATTGCACATTGCACAAGTCTGGAGAAAAGCGGAGCTTGAACCGCAAAACCGAATAAATTTGGAAAATCAAAGAAGGAAATTTCACGGAAAATCCGCGCGTCATGCTGCGTCGACGGCGGCGCGAAGAAGGAACAGCAGCTACGTCGTTGGAGTGGCACCAAGAACTGCAAATGCAAAGTACAGCGCAAGATTAATGGCCAACAACATCGAACAAACAGCGGAAGCGACTTCAGCAGCATGTTGCGAAAATGTTTCTTGCCCTCGCAGAACCTTGCTGAACGATTAACACACGAAAATCGCGTGAAATTCGTCTTAATGCAGACGATGTGAAGGGCCAATCACGCTCAGTCACTCAGCCAGCGCCACCCCGGAAAATGTCCAAAAATCTGCATATCATTTGCTGAAATTTATTTGCGGTGTTGCCGCGGCCGCACCGCACCTCGAGTCGCTTCGTCGCTGCCGTTAAAGGGGCATCGCTCATTTTTCAGCGTCGCTCGGATGCGCAAGGATCGCATCGCTTTGTTGTCCTTGTTACAGGAGTTAATTTAATTGCGCCGCGTTCCGGGTCACGAGGTAATCAATCATTTTTCCGATTTCCTCGAATGACAACAACATTCGGCGGACCAGCTGAAAGGATAATCAGCATATTTATAGCGTTGCCAGAGTCCTGACTGGCGAAATCGCACGGAGAAGCACTAGAAGGAGGACCGAGCGTCACAACGGAGGCTAAATTCGCAAAATGAGTGATGCACGGGGAACAGTTTTTTCATAAAAGGACATGACAAATAAAATTCAATGGCGCGTATCCTTTTTAAGCTGCTGCTGATGGATTTGCATTTCATTGAAGCTAAGCAGATATTAAGGATATTAATTTCGAATGCTTGACTTGGCTGCAGCACGTCGATGGATCGCGATTGATTCGAGGATCTCATAAGTGACAATTACGTTAATTGAAATCATAGACGGCGACTCACAACATAATTAAAAGGTTTGTTATAAAAGTTAAATCATATTTCATAATCCATTTCATTGACAAGACGTACGAAAACCGCAAGCGTGGCGTTTCCACTGCCAAAAAAGAATTATGATCGATAAAAAGGGATCATAACCTCAAAAGTCCGTATTTTCGGTGATTGGAGACCGATTGAGTGACTCACTGACCGCAGTCTTTAATCGACTGTCATTTTTTATCTCCTCAGAAGAAAGTCGTTGTTTTTCTCTTTATTATCATTGCCTTTCTTAATCCTCTTCCTCCTTCTCCTCCTCTTTTGCTCAATTGTCAAGATGACAATAAAAATATTGGCCCGCTCCGTTTTATAGATGGCGGCGATTGAATAAAATTGGCAACTTTGTTCGAACGAGCTTCGAAAATAGGGAAATTTATTGTGTTTAAGTTATAATGGTTCAATGCTTCCTCTTGACTGCACTAAGGGTTTGCTGTGGCTGTGTGAGTGTGCGTGTCGATTGCGAATAATAATAAAAAAGTAGAAGAACTTTTATATCCGTTTTATTTTGTTGCAATTAAATGCGATTTCTTACAACTGCCACAGAGTGTCCCGTAGCCGATGTTTGTCTTCTACCTCCCCTTCAGCTGCTTCCTCTTCTTTGACTTTATTTTCACGACATGAAATAATAATCGTAAATAGCGGAATTTGTTGTTCATGTTGGCGCTTAAGAATCGATTGAATGAAGCAGAAGGAACACCGAAAACATCCTCAAGAACAAGCAGAAGAAGGACGACAACCAGATATATACAAATACACACATCCGCAGCATTCTTCAACCCCTCCACAGTCGTCGTCATCGGTCGAGCTTCTGTGATTAGCTTTAATAACCTGCGACGACGACCCCGGCTACGAATCAACGTTCCAAAAACTCTTGATTCGAACTTCATCCCAAAACGAGGAATTTAATAAAAGTCCCGGCGACTTGCATCGCTATAAAATGAATTTTGTTGCCCGAATCGAAGACAAAACCTCAAATGAATAAATCTTGCCTCCGATCAAATCTCGCCATTGATTTGTGCAGCACGTCAGCGTTCGAGGAAGTGTACGAAGGTTTTAATGACAGCTCGTTTGACGTTTGTGGTGAAGAATATGATTTCGAGAACGTTTCCCAATCGAAAACTTCTTTTTTTATGGCCAGGCACTAAAGGCGACTTTAATGATGGACGGTGGAGCAAACAATGTCAGTGAAGAGCATAAAAGTCACCAAAAATAAAAAGCAAAAATCATAAAAAGTGGCGAACATTAATATTATTAATAAAAGAGCAAAAAACTTATTTTTATGGGCTCTTTTTTATTCACGATTTAGTCACAATGTTGCCATATCACGACGATAACGAAGATCTCGGAAATCAAGTCATTTCGGCTCAAATTTAATGGAAAACTGTAATTTAATCACCGTTACGAGTGCTGTAAGTTGAGGACAGAAGCTTTCAGTGATTCTGAAGCCTTCAAACAACCGCCATCGCCTCTTCGATGCCTTTTCTACTCCTCACTCGCCGTTTTCGCGACTGACCGCGGGAGCGTCTACAAGACCGATTCCTGGGCGGCCCATAAATCAACTACAAATGTCAAAATTGTCACCACGCTGAGCCGCACACCCACCCGATCACTTACCGGCGGCAGGGGAAAGAAAATCCACTCTGGCTCAGCGCCAACGGCGCTTTCAGTTCATTTGAATTGGAAATGATGACAAAAAATGCACCGATTGAAATGAAGTTATCGAATTGACCAGAACACGGCGGAGGAGGGGAGGATGAGGATCTGAACACTTATCCGCAAAAATCTAATTATTTATTATTTATTTATGTTGCAATTGTTGCTTAAGACCGACGAGATAAACGCGCATCAAGGACTCAGGCGAAAGACTTTGTGCACCGCAGGACCTCCGCAGCGTCCAGGAAGAAACTATAAATTCTGGACGCATAAATTTCCTTTGTTTCGCTAGAAAATCAGTAGTTAGTTTTCCATTCAATTTTGTGTGGCATTTTTATCAGCGAATGAATGAGAAGAATTCTTGCGATTTCTTTGTGGCTGCTGAAGCGTTTTGTTGTGCGAGCTCCATCTCGGACAGCGAATAAATCTCTTCTGGCACATTTAATGTGCACCAGCAACAGCAATTATATGCAATTTATTCCGAACCCACTCCAAGGCCACCGCTGGCACAACAGGCACCGAACTGTGGACAAAATGCGCCCGAATACAAACCCAGAGGAAGAACAACAACAAGTGATGAAATTTGGTAACAACAGCAGCTCGTCTACGGACTGTTTATGTAGCTTAGCCGGACTGGGGAGGGGACAGGAGGAGCAAGACGTTGGATCCTCTCCAGCAGACGACAGAAAGTGTCCAGAGAACAACTTGTGAAAAAGTTTTCCCGTTAAGATCATATAAAGAAAACTGGAATAGAAGAGTATGCAGTGAGGAATCCTAAAGCCACAAATACACTCGGTTAGGAGCCGGCCAAGGACGGACGAGCGCTCCAATGAATGTCTGCTCCAACGGCAATAATTGGAGTTTACTTTAGAGAAAGTTCGCATAGGGGATGGAGCACAGTGAATTATCGTAATGTTTGGAAACAAACCTTGTTTAAATATCAAGAAAAAACTTCAAGGTTTCATCGCTTTGTCCGGAGTTTCTTCTCCTCGGCCCACTGTCGCTCCTCAAGCAATTGAAGTATTTATTTTAATTTGAAAGTATTTGCAGCAAATAGCAAATTCTCGGCTCTTCGTTGCAAATGCATTTCAATTCTCAAAGCACAATAATAACAGAAGCTCACTGGAGGACAATCGCCCAGTCAAGGCAATCGAGGAGGAGGAATTCGAAGACTTGTGGGTGGAATCAAAATGCGGGGAGGAGGAATGAAAGAAAAGTTATCACAAAGCAGCAAAGAAATTAAAGTGTATGCACATAGAAATGACGAGAGCCCAGAATGAAAGCAGAACGTTTGAAATCCTTCGCTAAAACTTGCATTCGTGCGCACATCCTTTCGGGGGACAATTAAATTACACAAATGCGAGTAGCAACAAGATGTGAGACGAGGAAAGGAAGGAGAAAGTCCTTAGATGGTGGTGCGTTCAAGTCTCACTTCGCATCTTCCTTTGCCAAGGATTAGCACTTAAAATCCTCTGCTGAACGGAATCCTGAATTTTATTTGCACATTTCCTTGCTTATCGCTTTCATTTACTACTCTCGACGACTTTATTGTTTCGTTCAGTGTGCATTCGGACATGGCGAGGTCCTTGGGGAGCCTTTCAGCTGTTCGAAGGTGTTTTACCTTCGCTTCTTGATGTGTCATAAATTCGATTTGCGGCTGATTAGATGAACTCGCATTTAGCGAGTTAAAGCGCCTCATTTTGAGTCCTTCCCTGCTTCCTCTTCTTCTGTTGCATTATGCATCACCACATCAGAGTCGTAATCGACGGAATCTGGGGATTTCGAGCAGCTTTGATCACCCATTAACTTGGACTTAATTGTCCGAATTTGATGCTGTACCGTTATTCAAACGCCGTTTATGAGCGGCTCTCAGCGAGCAGCGGCTAGCGACTTGGCGCTTTATCTCAGCCTCCATTACTGACCATTAACTGTATCAGAAGCCGGGCGGTTTTATGGGCGGTAATAAAGCGCCTTTGCTTCGGCTGTCGTGCAAATTAAAACGCTTCCCGAATCTTAATGCTCCGAATCTTTAGAATAAGTCTTAATTTTGCGGGAAAACTGAAGGAAACCAGATTTAAATACATCCACAATCCACACAGATTCCAATTC
Source organism: Thecophora atra (assembly GCA_937620795.1). Lineage (NCBI taxonomy): Eukaryota > Metazoa > Arthropoda > Insecta > Diptera > Conopidae > Thecophora > Thecophora atra. The sequence continues at coordinate 72,120,759 of OW569397.1, forward strand.
CACGTTTTCAATCAACGTGTGGGGTTAATTTTGGTCTTCAGGACCCATTGATATGCACTGTGATTAAATTAACATCACGATTGGCGAGTGACCCTGACATTTTCAACCAGTGCTTACAAAGGAGGGGAAGAGAATTTTTTTTTCCGTTGTTCTCGGAAGCTTCTAGTATCCTTGAGTTGGTCCGTGTCCGTGTTTAAAACGTCGGTGTGTGACATCCACGACACCCGAAACACTTTCTTCCTTAAGTTTTCCTACAGAAATGTTTAAATATGCAATCCTGAGTACCTCGTGGGTACCTCTTCGCACTTCTCACGTGATACCAGAACCTTTGGATCCCTTCTCCTCTCGACCTTCAGTCCCAACAGCCGGCTTTGTTGCTTTCAGTTCGAAAAGAGTGACTCTACTCCAAATTTTGTAATAATCTCCCATTCCCGCGCCGCACCTGAGTACTAGCACAGCGGGAGCATCGATTGTGTCCCTGCAGCGTCTTTCAACCGATTTTGCGAATGCGAGGAGCGTGGAATGTTGCCGTCAGTAAGTCGCAAAGCTCCTCGATTCCATCACCAGCTCCTCGCAGTTTCCCGCAGTGCAACTCGATAAGATTTCCTTCCTGGTGATAAGGCGGAGGGGGAGAAAGATATCTTCAAATACCAGGACAGCTGTGAGTTTGTGCACTGTGATTTTTTGTCCCTGCTCCAAAATCCTGTCGTTGCAAATCCATACGAGTTCAGAGCAATTCCGAAGCTCTCCATGACTTATTGAACAATTTGAGCTTATTGCACTCTTCACAGCAGCTCCACTTCGGCAAAATTCATTTCCAAACCCTTTATGTACTCCCCGTGCGCTTCCTCTTCTTCCTAGTACTGTTTACTTTACCGTGTTCGCATTCCGTGTATATTTTCTGAAGTGAATGCGATTGTTTTTATTGCAGTCGATGTATAAACGGCGTTTGTGATCAACGCAACATAAGAAGCGACATGAAGAAGAAGAACAAATGAATTTTTCATGTTGTAAAAATATTTATCTTGTTACAGGAGAAATTTTTATGCCCCAATTCAATACAGTTCAGGAATCGCGTCGAAACAAAGCGCACGAAAAACTTGAGAAACTTTTTTGCAGATTTTATTATCAACTCTTCGACTCCAGCGTTGAATTGAGGATTTTCTTCACCATAAAAGGGAAAAGTCTTCCATTTCGATGGGTTGCAGGGGTGTAGAGTGGTTGTCAAATGGGTTTTGTTCACTTGGAGTTAACTGAAGCCATTCTTTTGACATTTGAAGCTTTTTCAATTTTCGGTTTGACGTTTTCGAAATAATTTCCATTCTTTTTGAGGTGTAATCGCGACCTGCGATTGCGGCGAACTCAATAAATTGTTGGTTTATGGTACGGCATAGAAACTGATAACACTTGGCATCCATTTTTCAATTCTTCTTGTCAAAGTGACGCACCTGGAGAATGTGCTGCTTCGCATAATCACATCCTTCGCTGCTGTCACCCTCGTTTGGGCCACAGCACAACGTCGTCCTCACCTTCCGAGGAGTCCAGGCTGCGGAGACCGACTCAACGATTTTAATTTGTTCCGTATCATTGCATCGGAGTCGGCGACACTCTGCCATTTACACTTCCTTTTCTATTTGGCGGCTTACAAAAGGACACTCGAGCCTCATCAAGCCGTGGAAATAGAAATAAAACAAGTTCAAGAGTTCGGAGGTCGGTCTACATGACCAATGTTTGCACCCTATCAGAGGGAAAAATCATGAAGCTGCTTCACCTTTTGTAAGTTGTTAGTTCTTATATAGTAGTTACTTATGAAAACGACATTTGACGTGTGACTAGATCAGCAGGTACTATCACGGTTATTTGCTCTTTAAGTGAAGATCACGGTCACATTTGGACCTCTGTATTTGAAAATTCACTCTTCCCCATTTCCCTTCATATATTTCGTGGCTTTCTCGCGGTGCGTCAGGACCAGACGAAAAAAGGTGATGGGAGCTGTCTACACCGTCGACTGTAGGGTGCATAATGAGTGGTTGAGAAGACAGTTAAAGGCGCAACTGCACCCTGCACTGGCAATTACTGTAATTTATACGATCCGATGATTTGGTTTGCTGCGCATTTTTATCGTGAGCCGTGGCACTTGTTGTCATCATTTCCGAAGACGCGGCGACCGAATTAAAGAGACGAAATTATGCAAAACAGTTGCGAGCTGAGAGTCCTTCAGCCGGGGGACTGAAGACTTCCTGCGATTTGTATCTCTAAATCACTTGTAGCTGCGTGGATTGTTATCTGCATGCGATCCATAGAAGCACTTCGAACAGCGGAGAGGCAAGGAATTTCAAGGGAAACAGTAACAGAAGCGATACACACCACGGAAAGAACAAATAACGACAAAAAATCAGGGAAATATGAATCTACGTTCTCTTCAGGACTTTGCATTTCTTTCGAATTTAATAGAAGACATTAATAACAAATAACAACAACAACAGCAACAACAGCAACATCGCCATCGACAGCAGGAGCAACAAAAGGAATAATAATAAAAATAATACCCGCAACAAGCACACCACACACACACACAAACAGACACATACATACACAGCTGCGCGTAAAGTACATTCCACTCAGACACAACAACAACAACAACAATTGACAGAATCAACAACCGCCAAAAACGCCGCTCGAAATAAAATACAGAAACTTGAAAAGCATAGAAAACATTTGAATATTTTTCAAGTGATTAAACTTCAGCTTCATTGTTGCTGCTGATTCTGGTGTTTCCTTCGACCCTTTCCCCTTCGCCCGCTTCATTCAACAACTTCGGCATCGCTTTTCCTGCTTTGCCACTGATATCGAAATTAAATCTTTTGATTTGTATGAAGAAACACGTCGTCGTCGTCGTCGTCGTCCTCTGCATCCTCTTCATAGGGAACTTTTTATGTTTTCTTCTTCTGGAGCGCCATTTTCTGTTATTCATTCCGCGTCCTTTTGAATGACAACTCCTCGAGATTACTGACTTTTGTGATGGGAAAGGTGCGGGGCTGGAACTACGGAAATGAGTGGTCCTTCGTGACTTTCAGTTCAGAGTACAAAAAACTCAAACAACTTCTTTAACCACAGACAGAATCAACTACGAATCAGCAACGAATCATCTACGAAGCAACAAAATATTTGATTATGGAATTTTTACTGTTACATGAGGATGTCCTCTGAAGCAGTATCACAATGAAAGGATGCGACGAAGTAATCAAATATTACAAGGAAGCCGAAAAGCCAAAAAACTGAGGCCGATTCCATGATTTGAGTATTTATTGTGGAAAAGAATCCATGTTTCTTACGGGAAAGAAAGTCCATATTTATTATGAAAAGTCCCTCAATCAATCGACGTTCTTCTGTGCTTGTATTTTTACTCTTTCCACTCTTAAGAGTGATTGCCGCCTCAATAGTTTCAGTACATAACGACGTCAACCACATCGCGGCTCACGAATTAACAATTTGTCCGCTGTTACTGGCAATAATGAGCAGCAACATGGCTCACGAGACTTCTTTGGCACTCTGAGGTGACTCCGACCGCCCCCTTCTTGCCGATGGGTCGATATTCACGATCGCACATCCTGCGAGATCTCATAAATCGCGGAACCGTTTCGACATGACATTCAGCGCTATAATTTACACCGTTCAGTGCCGAACATCCTCGTGAGCAATTTTATGACTTTGCGGTTTTATCTAGCTTCGAGGCGTGGCAGTGGCGCTGGCTGGAAATCTGCGGCTCGGCCAAAAGCGACGACGTTGCTGGGCGCCACATTAAATCAACGTGCATGACTAAAACATCCTTTGAAGTTGGCAAACACTATTCGGCAAATAATGTACGTGTCTATAAATAATGCAGCGATGTGTGTCTGTGTTCTGGACCGTTATTTATTTGATTAACTGCTTATTTCTGCTGCGTCCCTCCTGCCGAATTTTGTCGCTTGCCAAGTGATTATCTCGATAAATAATCCACGTTACACTTGTTGTGTTGGTCGAGTGCTTCTCAAGGATGCTCAGCAGGCTTTTAAGTAGCACCCTGAGACCTCCTCCTCTGCTTTCGCCCCCTCCTACCTCCAGAAACTTATTTAAAACAGGGAAACATGAAAAAATATTGTGCTTTTGTAAATTTTATTGTTATTATTGTCACTTTTCGCACTCGGCGCAGTTGTCAATTATTTCGCTCTTATTTCGTGGTCGCAAGATTTGATTTTATGGCCTGGCAACGCTTTGCAGAACCGCTTTATTTGAATTTTATTCAAATAGCTCGGTGGTCGCTTATGAATCAACAAAATTTGACCATTTCCATCAATGGTGTATATATTCAAGTTGAACGATGCGATGTGATGTTTTTTCCTAATGCGAGACCCATTATTGTACACATGGCATTTGGAAAACACTCGCATAAAGGCTTTTAAAGCGTTTACACAACCGATTTATGGCCAAGAAGGGAATCACGTTTCTCGCATTCACTTTTTATTGCTTTATTGCTGTAATTGTTATTTATTAGTGTTGTTATCTTCGAAGGGATATAAAACAATGGCAAACATTTTATTTATTGTGATTTTCCATAATTAAAATAGCTACTCCTTCGAAAAAATTGACTTGCATCCACTTAAGGAATTTGTTTCCCCTTCCGAGGACTTCCTTCTATAAATTTGAACCCAAACACACAACAACAACGCCTCAGACTTCCCTCCACTTCCCTTTGTTTGTGGTTTCCATCAATAAAACAAAACAGAAACTGAAAATTCGAGCTGATCACTCGTCGCTGAAAGAGAAACGGGTGTTAACTGGTTGAGGGGAGGAACAAGGGAAGACAGAAGTACGGCAACACGATATCAGTGCATTCACCTCGGCTGATTGTGGTGAAAATGACTCAGCGACCTCCTTCGCTGCTTCTTTATCGCCTCCGTTTGTGTTCGGAGTTTTTAAGTGCAGCGAGGCAAAAAAGGAGTGCAAATTTATTATTCGCATCCTTCGGCGGCGCTGTCGGAAGCCACCGAAGGCAGCCGAAGCGAAAGCGAACAAGCGAATAACGAGCACAAAGCAACAAATGCAGTGAGCTGCGAATTTCCATTCGAAGCTCGTAAAAATCAACAGATTAGAATTAGTAATCGATAGCAGTTGATTTGTTACTAACAATTTAACGATTCCTTCAGCATAACATAAACTGTAAACTGTAGAACGAAGAAAGCAAAGAACGAATAATGGATGTGGGGATTAAAGCACGATTCAACGCAGCAGAAGAGGGTTCCGATGCATCAACGCAATACGATGTTCAAGTCGCTGCTGCTGCGTCTTCCCCTCCTCCTTCGTTCCGATCCACTGAAGGATTTTTACCCATTCAATCACAAAACGCAAAGCAATCGATCAATCGCTTTCCCATCGCGCTGTGCTGCATCGTGGCCAACAGCGGCAACGAGTTGACGTCGTAATCCTTCAACTGATTTTCCACCGAGCAAAGTACCGCAGCAACGCCACGCACAAAGCAGTGCGAGCCGAGAGCCGTCGGTTGGCAGTCGATCGGTGCTCGGAATTCTTCTACACACACGTTTTGCGCAGTGGCTCGGCGCTGCTGCTGAAGGGTGCCCGGAGATTCCCGCACATCGAGTGGCTGAGGTTTGCTCAAGTGCTTCGAGGGATTAAGTTGCGAATGGACGCCGAAGACTGCTGCGCTGCGGTGGTTGGTGAGTCATAAGTTGCTTTCATTGTTGTCGCTGAGCTGCCGATGATGACTGCAACTTGCGCCCCTCTAAGCAGTTAGTTGCTTTTTGGATCTCCGTAGGCTGCGCTTGTGATTCAATTGTTTGCATTTTTAATTCATTTTACAATATTTTGTAATGAAGTGCAGAGAAGTGGATGCAGAAGCAGCAGACGAAGAGTGGAATAAAACAGATTATTTGCACAACGCACACATAACGAGGTTTACGCAGGTGCAGGGTGACGGCGACGAGTCACTTGAAGTCCTGGCGTCAGTGCGACTGCAGAGCGATTGATTGAGTGAAGACTTCTGCACACACCACACCCTGTATTCCACACCCTCCATAATCCTTTATGCGAACAAAGACGCGTCTCTTCATCGGATTTTGCATGTGCATTGAGTTCCTTTGAGCGCTGCTTGAATTCGTTTCAGAGCGAAGGGGAGGGGAGGTGCGAGGAGCATTTTTGCATCTCCCTACGATTGCCCGCCTCTCCCTCTCTCCCCCTCTGACAAGCACAGAAGTTGTATTCGTTTCTTTGCCGTTTGTTGAAAGGACTTTCGATGTTTTAATGAAGGTTTTCAACTCATGTTCGTTCCTTCTGAATACTTCACTTATCTATGTACTATCCTGACGCTACTCCCGACCCTCCTTCCTGAACCGCATTTACTATATTTTCCAGTATTTGCAGGTGTTCGCTTCCCTTCTTACATTTTATGATGGAAAAATTCAATTTCTTCCCTGCTCACAGTGAAATTGAACATCCTTTGAACGTTTACTCTGCTTTTTGTTTACTTTCGCAGCCACGCAGACGAATTACGGAGCAGCAAAATCGAAAAACTCCTTGATAGTGATTCGCCTCGATATTGTTTCGGGTTCCGAGCGATCAAACGTTTCAATTTCCGTCGTAGTCGCTGCTGTCAGATGTCGCAACGTGTCACTGGCAGCGCTTCATCGTTCTATGCAATTGAAACTGTCATTTTACGGAGCGAGGAGCGACCCAACAGGTTTTTTGCTTTGTTTCTTTCAATGGGTTATGATACAGCGTCCCTCGCTACAATCCTTCGAAATTGACACATTTTGTCCCCGATAATTTTAATCCTACTACGCATCGAAACTCCTTTTGAAACTTGTTGAGGGACGAACGAACACCTGTTGGAAGTTTGTTACAGTCCGTAGTTGCTTTCAAGGGATTCCTTTGTTATTATAACGAATCTCGTGAGAGATCGAGATCGAAACCCGCGACGCTGATCGCATTCTTTCAAAGCTAAAGCTGAATACTTGAGAGGGGAGCCCCGGCTGCTAGATGCCAAGTGTGGGAACTTTTCACTGGAAACTAGGTTATGCAAACTCCAAAATTAATTGGAACCGTTTCAACACCTGCGTTCGGGGAACGATAAACACCCGAATAATCGAAAGCAAATAAGAATCAATAACGAACAACGACGAGTCCAAAGGTTATCAAACATTCGTCAAGCGGCGATATTTACTCAGGGACATGGATCGGAACCGTCGCCATCTCTTCGGCGTTTATTTAAAAGATTCCATCATAAATTAAGCCAATCTCTCAAATCTATCGCTGATATTACAGGAAAACAAGACAAAAGCATTAAATAAAACGACTCCAAGATTGAATTCGTCCACCGCAGGCACGAGGAATGCGTGTAATTACCACACACACCGGCCCGGGCAACAGCAACAGTGGGTCGCTGTTGCAACCACATCCATCGTCGAAAGCGCCTTCAACACGCAATCAGCTCATCTATGGACAGCCACCGCGCCCCGCCGAGGAAAGCCATCGCCACCCAGCGATTGTTTAACAATTACCGAATTGCGTTCTGAATTATCCGTCATTATGCACGACGACTACGGACAGCGCGATTGCGTTCAGGTGTTCGGCTTCTGGCTGCTCCTTTATTTGCCCACAACACACGGCGCTGCTGCCTGACATAACTGTACTTTATTGACACAAGCAATCGGCTGTGTGTCTGTGTAACACATGTGCAAAGCAGACAGTGGAAAAGTGAAATCTAAATACGGAATCGCAGCGTGGAATGTGTTTTTCTGTGTTTATGTCGCTTTAATTCGATGCAGGCATTTTTCGGTTCTCCGCGCCACTTTTTTTATTGTTCTGTTGTAATTGCTGATTACTTTTGATTGTAGTTTTATTGTTGGAAAAGTTTCACTGCAGCCAAGGAACGAACAACGAAAATCCACCACCCTTCGCTGCACTCACCGCAATGAATGCGAAGTTCGTTAATTTGTGTTAATTTCAGTGCCGAGGGTGGACGAGTCCGTCGTTCAATAATGAACGAGTACGAAGTTCGGGCGACGAAGAAGTTTCGAGCATAAAGAAAACTGTTTGCATGTCACGACAAACTTTGTGAGCATTCTTCGGATCGGGCGACGGAAGCGCTGCTTCAGTGTTAAATAAGCGCTTTTCTTGGACAGCGCTTCACTCCGTCGCCCATTAATTTGATCTCTTTTTCACCACCGACTGTAATCGTTTATTAACCAAATAAACACGGCCACTCCCAGAAAACGACAACGACCCAAATCCAGTCAATATCGAACATGAGTATTTTGACAGTCAGGCAAACTCCTGGCTCTCCGCAAATACAACCCGAAGCGATGGGAATCCGTCTGGTGTTCGGGTTCTTTCGGGCTCACCCAGAAACCAGCCGAGGACTGTTTAATTCGAGCCAATTAAAGTAATTTTTGAATAAATTAAGATTTGCTGATTGAACATCCATCGGCTGTTGAGCGTTCGTCGAAGGACATTCGAGGTATTGAAGGGTGGAAAAACGAGAAACTTTAGACAGAACAGCAACCAGTCAACGAAGAAGCATTTTAAAAAACTATGAACTGTTATTTCAACTGTCAAATTAACAAGTTTTTAACAACAGTTGTTGGATTTTTTCCTAGCTGCTCATGCAAATTGAATAGGTTTTTATAAATAGTAATTCGTGTAATTGCAGGGAGCGACTGATTCCATGCGTTGTCCACGGAACGCCGCCGTGTTTCCGGTCGACGACGTATCGATTGCCGATGTCGCTTCCATGAGTAACAATCGGCCAAGTGACAGTATTGAACACTCACACATGAACACGCCTTGCGTCATTCGCGCCGGGTAATTATAAAGTCATCTTGACACAATGAAAAGTGACAACTACACTGATTACGAAACACGCCTTGACTTCGTTCTGGCTCATTAGTCCTTCAAGAAGCCTGTTATTAGACAGCTGAACCTTTAAAGCAACGCAAGCCACGGAAATACCACATGGTACATGGATAAAGGACTAAACTTTGGGCAAAGGAGTCCCTGACAGTTCGACTTTATTGCAAATAACTGTGGAAATTAGTAACATGGGTGACTTTTTATAACAGAAAAGCTTTATAGGTTCAGGTATCGTTGACCATTCCGACTGACAATTAAATGCAACCATATGACAGATCCTTGGTTCATATTTTAAAGCAGAAATGCTCGAAGCTTTATGGGATCTATGGGTCCAATCTACAGTAAAACGCAAAGAACCGTATGAAGGAAGGTATACAGGAGGATAATGAAATGGATGAGAGTGAGTATATATCCTTGTAACCTGATTATAACGCCACCTATGGGACTAAATTAAGGTCCGGCAGAGCATCTTCGGAATACTATTGATCCGGCTACTCATTCGCCTATAATTAGACTTTAACAGCTCGTTGTAGATGAAGAATTCGCAAGCCTTCATGATTTCGCTGCTGTGTCTCCTCGCAGCTGCTATTTTCCACTCTGATCCATCGAAATCTTCATGAATTTTCGCAATTGGCAACTGTGAAGCTGAAAATTCTTCGTGCTGAGATCGCGTTTCCCTTTTGCGTCTCTTTGGTGACTCATCAGTAATTCAAACAATAGATTTTTGGCCAACTGCCAATGAATATTCATGAAATCAATGTTTCTGTATCGAACATACAATATATTGATTTGAAAGACATTTGATGGATCATTTTTTAATCCAACCGATATTTGCGTTTTCACTTAAAAAATAAAATAAACGAAGCGCGTACGTGTGTGTGTGTGTGTGTTTTCATGTGTGACTCGGCAACGGGACGTCATATTTCGGTAATGATTCTCCAAAAATACACCGCGGATACAACCATGACATGTCTCTGTTTGTCTGTTTTTCGTTTTCATTAGTTGTGAAAAATGATGCCGACATAAAAAAGGACAGAACGAAACGCAGAAAAAACCCATGTTGCTGCTGCCCATGAAAAAAGCCGAACAAGGACCACACCGCTTTTCAGCGGATTCATACATCATAATCAATGCAATCAAAATGATTGTCAAGAACGAGAAACACCCTCAATCAATGTGTAGTTTTTACCCCTTTGCACGGAGCACCGAAGTATGATGGATGACGGATACCCAGCCCTTGAATGGACTCTAAAAAACGACCACGACAACATTCGAAATGTGTCCATCGATTGAAAATTATTGCACCACAAAAGAATTCGTCACATTCATGAAAAAATGCCATTATTGGTGACTTGCTTTGGCTTTTCTCACTTCTAATCAGATCATTTTTCAATTTCCAATTTCCCCGCAGTCGATTTTTATTCGAGTCCTTTGCAAGGCTTCAGCAGACCTGCGAACATCCCGAACACATCGAAATAACAACGCAGCGGGTGATTTGGACATAATATCGGTTTGCTTTCGATTAATGTTGGTCCCGGATGAAGTCAGAAGGGGAACTCGGACTGCGAAGAGGACATCGATTACGAAAATCGTTGATAGTTGCGAACAACTTGACAAATACTCCAGCGGAGTTCGACTGCAGCCCGGAGTGTAGGTTCGAGTTTTAAATAGGAAGCGCTGAAGGGTCGCCGCTGAGCGTTCCTGAGTCCCGACCAAGTGATAAACAATCCCAATTGTAAACTGTTTATTGTGCAAAAAGTGCCAACAGTTGAGGACATCGGCGTTGGTTTCGAGGGTCAGCGGTTTTTTAATGTGTTTTCGTTAAACTGCTATTAATAATAACTATTTGAAAGCCGTAGCTCTTCAAAACAAGAGACGTTTATTAGAATCACTCGATCATGTCGCTTTTGAAGTGACATAATGATGTTTTATCAAAGATGTATGTGACATAATAATCGATATCGCGTTTCTTTCAACAGTTGAACATTAATTTTATTGGCTTTTTATCACTGTATTGAGTCTATAGAATCTATACAGTCTACACGAGGGAGTAGCTTAGAAACTTTCCACTAAAACCACGATTAACTCTAGCTTGAAAGGGTTACTCTAATAAAGAGCTTTACTTTTTGAAGAATACCCGATGAAAAGGTGTGTACAGGAGGACTGTACAAGCAATCATTGTATTGTATCATTGTAACTCACTTGAACTCTTTTGTCGATCGATTTTTGTGCTTTGAATGAAGCTTCGCATTATTAAATTCGAATTAAAGCGTTTCGGTAAAGATCTGCTTTTGTTCTGGGAAAGGTTCGTCCGTTGTTGGTGACAATATGTCACGGCTGCAGTTCGTGGGGTGGGTGCTCTAATAGCTTGTTCAACAACGTGCTCATGGCGCAAAGCAGCAGAGTCACGTGCTGCAATTTAAACGTTTGTTGCTGATGCTATCAAAGTCCTCGAACACGGAAACACTTTTTGAGTGCGTCTGTGTTAGGTATCACGTGAACCAGAAAAGGCAAACCGAGACAACAGCAAACATCGGCGGCCGATGCGAGTGCGTGTTGCAACAATTACACAGTTTTACAAGTCGAACGCATCCGCTCCGTCTTCGCTAACCTGGAATATGTTTAAAATCATCGCCTACAGTCCCACCCCTTCAGCTGGTACTTGATGGCACCCAGTTTTCAAGTGAGCGTCTCTCGAAGCAGTCTGTGCGCGGACGGACGGTCGACCCGCATTCGAACACCAGACGCTTTCTGTCATAATCATCAAGGAAGGCGATGCGCCGCGGCGTCCGCACTCAAACTGCGGCAATTAAATGTATCCTTTTATTACAGTTCCCGAAAATGAGCAGGACTTTCTCACGATCAACACGGAAGCACTGCGATTGCGGTTGATCGGAGACAGCAGTGGCTCGAACCTCGAGGGTGGCGTGACTGAGATTCGCCAGAGCTACAAATAGCAGTGGGAATCAATGAAAGCCCTTGAATAATTATGCCACAAGAGTTGCTAATGGATGTTAATTTGCAATGAATGTTGTCATTGGAGAGGGGAGTGAGTGGGAACTCTTCTCAATCAGAGATGTTCCCAAGCGAAAAAAGAGATATCAAACCTTTTAGGCTGAAATAAGAGACACTGGGTTGAATTGACCACAAACTGAACGCTGCAAATGGACAATAAGCAGAGATATCACAAGCAAAGTCGCTCTTTTGTTCAGCAGTAAAAGTTTGGGTGTTTTGACAGGAATCGTCAAAGAAACCGACTTCTCGCTCTGCCAATCGCCTCCAGTCCAGAGTCGTAGTCATCCTCTTATCGTCGCGTTCAATGAAATATGCAGCAGGCAGTTATAATAAAATATTATGGCCATATTGAAGACATGTCACAAGTAGTCGCAAGTCTTTCGTATCTGCTGCTTCAGTGGTCATTACTGGGAGCTGTTAATACGCTGGAACAACGGCTATCGTCGTCATCATCAGCAACAAAGATTTCCTTATCGCCGCTCGAGAAGAAGTGCCAATAACAGTAAAAAATTATGGCTGTCAAAAGATTTGCGAAAAGTTGTCAGGAGCTGACAGCACATTTGCGGGATTAAAGCACATATTTATACCGAGAAATTTGTAAAACTTATTCGGTTCCACCCTCGATGGGCCGCAATCGATTAAAGATCGCTTAGATTGCTATTGATGATGACATCTATGCCTTTCTGATGATGATGCTGGCTTTAATCTGTTGTTGAGTGCTGAATATTAATGGCGAAGGCAGGAGTGAATTGATTCTATGGTTCTTCAGCTCCACACGCTCCATTTGTTGCTCCACGCAGCCTCGGAATCGGTTTGTTATTAACACTCGAGCGAACGGCAGGGAAAAAAGCAGCTTCCGACAAAACGTCGGTTGTGAAGTGCAGGGAAGGGAAGACGAATGGCTTAATTAATGGAGTCCTGTATTTGTTTTAATTGCTCCTGCTGCATGGTTAATTTAATTCCAGAGTCTGACCAACAACGCGAGCCAAGTAAACAACACACGTCCTTTTTTCATACATTCATCCATTGTATCTCCTTTCATTCATCGTTTAGATGTGTGCGTCTGTGTGTATGCGCTATTCAGTGGTTATTTCATTAGTTAAACTGATATCCGGTGCGGAGCTGCAAGTCGAAATGGAATTTTTGCACTCAATTATCCTGCGGCAATTTTCGCAAAGCAAACTGAAGCGCCAAACGTTTCCATGCAAAAACCTATCTCGAAATTTCAATTTACGCATCCGACTGGCAACTTGCAGTCCTGCTCAATCAAGGATTCACAAGGAAGCATCTCACAACCTGTTGTTGTTGCTGTTGCTTTTCATGTTCACTTTGCAAATAAAGTGGAAACGAGCACGAAATTGCAACTCGTATGTTTTGCTTCTTGTTCGTCTTCTTCATCGTTGCTTTTCCTTTTGTGACTTTTGACTAACATTTCCATGACATCGATCCCCACGGTATTTAGTGGCTGCGAGTCCACGGGCACCACCACCAACAACAACAACAGAAACAACAAAGCAAACATTAATCTCGCTTTAGTTTTTGCCCAAAAATAACCGAAGAAGAACAAAAGACCAACGCTTCGGATACTTTGGGTTATTTTCCGACAGGATTACGCAGTGTGGAGTTTTCTGAGGACGGATTGAAAAGCGTTTTCGGGATCCGCCGAAGTCGTCGTCGCTTTCAAATGAATTGTCAATTAAATTAAGTGCCGCCGCAGGCTGCCATCAACTATGCATCAGGACGATAGTTCGAGGATTGGAAAGACAGAGATAAAGCTGATGATGATGATTGCGATGATGACATAAACAGCGATGATGCTCTGCTGATGGAAAGTCATGTATTTGGATAAGTAATGAGCTTGACATGAGTTTGTCTAATAAATGAATTATGAATACGCCCGAAAAAGTCCTTTATCCTCTCGAAAAGGCTTTAAATTCATGAGTTATTGAATATGAAAGCAGAGAAGCAGAGAAAGGAAGAGTGGAAAAGAGTTCGGAGCAAAACTTCTCAAATGCGCAAAGTTGTCTGCTTTCTATAAACGAAAGAAGACTACAAACACTCTTCAGTAATAATTAACTGTACTTGACGAAGTCTGTATGCATTCCTGTACGGTAGCTTAATTTCCGTGTCCTTGGGTTGTGTCTGAGGCCGATTTAATCCCGTAATGGACCCTCATTCACGCACATTGCTCAGCCAGCGAGGCCCTAATCGGCCATTCCAACGTCTCATTCATGCAGCTTTTGTTTTAATTACTGCAAATATTAAAATTGCAAGTAATTGGAAATATTGTGTAGTCATTGGAAAGGGTTCGGGGCCCCGAGGCTGCCGTCAGAAGTCGCGCGACAAGAAAGAAATCGAGTTCCCTTCGCTAAAGATAATAACAATGCACCGAAGATGGTAATGCAACAACTTAGTGGAAAATAATGCATTGTGTGGAGGGGGTAGGGGTCAAGGGGAGGGGCGGGGCGGGAGGTGAACGCACGCATGAAACGCAAGAATTAATTCGAGAGAAGGCCGAGGGGATGAAGGGTTCCGTTCGCCGATGACAGTTTCGAACGTGGCAGGGTTTTTCGCATACGTGGTTCTTCGTCTTCTTCTGCTTCTTCGCTGTTGTCCCGTCGTGTTCGCATCGAAGCTGAGAGGGTGATTTGCATCTGGCGCTACTGCTGAGGAATGACTTGTCGTGGTTCAACGACCGCGAGAAACGGGCGATGTGAGTAACGCATAAACGAGTGCGTAGAAACTGCGTAAATGCATTTCCGGTGCGTGGGGACGCATCAAATGCAAATCTTGCCGCATCCTTACGATTTGTTTGCCATTTTTATTTGCAGCTCTTGGACTGATTTGAGTTCAAGAGGATTTCCGTTCGTAGATATGAAATGTGTGCGTGTGTTTGTTTGTGTTAAGGCCCCAACAGTTTATTTGTTTTTACATTATTGCAATCCACTTGAAAAGTCTTTTGAGCGGGGTTCTTTGCCCTCGTCCTTGCGCTGCCCCGTTTGATGTCCTTCCACCGCTGCTTAATTGAAGTTTTCTAATTAAACGGATTTAATTAAAAGCCATCTCGACGTTGGACACTTCGCTCTATTATAAATTGCATTCCGAATAAGATCTAGAAAGGGTTTGGCTCAAACCGCATTCCGCGCTGACGTCTTTAAGGGGCCGCAATGCGTTTTGACAGATGACAGAATGCAAAAAATCAACGGAGGACAAACAAAAAGGAAAAATAACAATGAAGAAACATAAAAGGAGTTTCTGTGGAAGGAGAAACACAACTGAAACAATGAAGTTCAACAGCCTCTGAGCGGAGAGGGGAAATGACCGCATCCGACCCTTCGCAGTGGTCTTTTCCAAGCACTGATTCCCGATTCCATACGGAGTTGCAGTTCTGCAACTTTTTAATGCGTTTTAAGGCGAGTGACTTTGGCGAATGGTCACGTTTTATGTCCTTCGGAGATTTTCATAATTTTATGTCCCGTTTTACGGCGACTGTTGCAAATTAAAAGTCCTCAAATCGTCGTCTGATGGTCGCCGAAAAGTCGTCGCTGTGTCCTTGCGATCAACAGGACGACGGGACTTTATTTACATGAAGTTGTCACGTTACTTCATGAATAAATCACTCACACACAAACACACGCAATTCCGCTGGCGACGCATTAGTCAGTTGGTCAGCAGCGAACGGATTCTGCTTCTCGTGTCTGCGTTTTCGCTGCTCAGCTTCTTTTATGTACGCAGTTGTTCGCTAATCTCCAGCATTGAGAGCGTTTTCGAGTCAACGCGACGTCGTCATCGCTCGTCTGCGTTGCGCTTTTCTCTTTTCTGGCGAAGTTTTTATTGATCAACTTCTCTGCATATAAATCTTTAGATTAGCGCTCGGCAGCAGTCGGCAGCTCGCAGCGTTCCCATCGGCAGCGGCTCGTTTTCTCCGTGCGAATTATTATTTCGTTTGTTTTGTTTATTGTTTTAATAGAGCAGCACTGTAAATCATCGCATGAAAGCGAGCGGCGAGGGGAGTTGCTGCCAACCGCCATTAGCAATGCTATAGAAAATTATTAAGTTTGTAGCTATTTTTATTGGGTGCCTTTGTTCGCGATTCCTGGAGGAAACGAGGATTCGAGGCGCGTCAATCACACACTGAATGCAAGTCGTAAAAAGTTCAACGGTGATTCGAAGCCTTTCGCAAGGAAAAGGAGGCGAATTCGGCACAAAGTCTTCGCTTGGCTTACAATGTCAATAAATTCAAATTCAAATGATACCTGCATGAACAGGGCCATAAAAGTGCGGCTCCCTGTCACATCTACGCGTATTAACGACAATGTCGCCGAGTAATTGACACAAGCAACAACAGCGACGGCGATTGTTCAGCAGCACAAAGGATCTGTGGACAAATATTTTGTCATGAGAAACAAGGAAATCTCTGCGCAGGAACCGAGAAAATTGAATTGAAACGTCGCGGCTGCGCAGTAGCAAGACCCAGCCGCAGCTGCACGTGTGTTGCGAGTCCAATAAAAAGTGTAACAAATGAGGCAGCCAACGTGGCAGGGGCTCAACAGGATCATCATTAAACAGCAGCGAAAAACAAACTCGTTGCGATTCGAATTTTTATTGCCTACACACACAACAAAGGAAGCACATAAGCAGGAGTGAAGTGGAGGACAAAGGAACGCATCGACGAAGAAAGGCTTTAGTTAAGTTGTCGCTGAAGGATTTCCGAGAAGAATTCGTCAATGGGTTCTGTGATGCTTGGCATAAATCAGGACTTCACTAGAAGCTTCTGAAGGGATTATTAATGAATGCTAGTATCGAACATGAGAATAAAGATTCACGAGAAGCGCACATCGACGTCTTCTTCGACTGTTTCTACTCGCTTTATCGATGCTAGGGCTTTTAATTGACTCAACTTTTATCCTCGTCCATTCAGCTTTGTTCTGCTGCAATCCTTGGACAACTTTCTTAATCACTCATCTTTTTACTGTCCACAAAAGAAGTGTTCAAATAAAGTTTACGCCGATCAGTTGGCTGGACGGAGAAGAAGGAATCATTAATGTATTGCTGCGGCTGTAATGGGAGCATGGAAATACTCGAAGAGGGGATGCGGCACTCGAAACGCACAGACGTGATGTCTGCGAAATGTAGCAATAACAATAACAATCACAATGATAATATAAATAAAATACACACTACGGGAACAACATGAATGCTGGGAGCTACACACACCAATTCACAAGCGTAGGCGTAATAAAAATATAATTTCCACGACTGTTTTTATCCGCGTTAAAGCACACAAGCAACACTAACACGAACATCAAGAAAATAATCGTCGTAGTAACAACAATAATAGTAATAATAATAATAATAACAATGATGATGATGATGATAACATCGAAGAAAGCAAAAGGATACCATAAATGGTATTCGAACGCTTGAAAACGACAAGAAAATTGAGTATTTTTGATGTTTTTATGGCTAAAGTTCAATTTATTTGCTCCGCCAAGAGAGGTGATGGTTAAAAGGAGGTGGGGCGGGGTAGACAAACACGTAGACTACGACTCATGCATGTTATAATTAAATATCATTACTTCTTCAACTACTTTTTCAGTAAATTCACTTTTAGTGAAGGCTCATCGAATTTAAAAAATAATTGAAAAAAAGTAATGAGAACGAAACAATATTGCTTTTTTTGGGGTTTCGTTTTCTGTTAAAAAAGTTTTTTTGTGTTTCATAAAGTCACTGAATTCGCTCAATGATCAAATGAGTTCAATTGAATGGCATCTAAAAGATTTATGCATTATTCGTTGTCATTTGATTGATTTGCTTCACTTCCCTTTCTTCTTATCGTCTTCGTTCCACTCACTTTGCTTCAATCAGCCTTAATTATCGCTAACAACAACAAGGCAGGGTAATTTCTGTGTTTTGTATTGTGACAAAGGAGGAAAAATAATGTGATGCATTCGTGTCTGAATGGCATTCGTTCCATTCACCCGCTGCGAGTGTCACTCGCACTTCGCCATTCGATCAAAGGCTCCTCTGCATTCGCTTTGACAAGCAGGGACACATTTGTTTATCCTAGTAAAAAATGTTCCCAGAAGTGCAAAAAAGCAGCAACGCACGGAATTGATTTGAGTCGCTGCTCAGCACTGAACTTGTTAATGTCCTGTCAGAACTTATCACTCAATATTATTACAGCAATAAAGCATTGCGATGCTTCTTCCGTGCTGTTGTTGGCCTCGTTTGCATCCCGGCGGCCCTCCCCTCATTTATTATTTCCCTGCTCATTTATTTCGTTTAATCTATTTATCGTCGTATTTTTATGTTTATCAAATTCGATGAAATTCGCCGAACGCGTCCTGCGAAGCCAGCAGCGGCCTCTAATGATGGTCATATATTCCAATGTCAACGCATGGCGCGGGGCTCCTTCGCTCTCCTTCTCATTGCTTCTAATGTTTATTCAATCTTTTTCGTAAAAAATTACACTTTTTTGCGATTTGATGCGAATACTGCTCCGGGAAAAGCGTAAAGGACATCGACGCGTGTGTCATCGTTGCCGTTCCTGGTGCCGGAAACGCGACTTGACGAATTGTAATACGATTCATCAGTCGGCAGCTTCGCCTTTTTGTCGCCATGTTTATTCAAGCGGACACAAAACAATTTCTGAAGTTTCCACGTTGAAGCATGTCACAGATCGCGTGTGTGTTTCAGCGAAGGATGTGGGGATGTTTGCCAAATTACAAATGTTATGTGTCAGTGTCAACAACTGTCTATTGTGTGAGTTCATCTGTCACATGCGGCGGCTGCGCTCCTCGGGTCCAAGCCCGGAAAATGAGCCGTAGAGTTGACTTGTCGTCGGCATTCTCGGTTGTAGACTGATAGGCCTCCTCTTCCGACATCAATGGCTGTACATCACACATTTCCATACATATGTTTACACACACAACAAGACAGTTCGTGTTATTGTTATTTTTTCGTAATGGAAAGGAGCATTGAACACTTGTTATGCCAATTTAATGAAGATCTCCGAAGACAAGCAACACGATGGAAGTCATGGAGCAAGGGTGAGAGAAAAGGAGAACGGGATATTGCTCAATTAAATGATCCTTGCTCGCAAAACAAGTCTCATGACAGATATTTTTGAGAAGAAATACTTAAAAAGACAAATTTTTGTAAGACAGAGTAATCATCTTTAATTAAGAAGTTATATATATTTACATGTAGATATGCTCCTTGGTCAAGCGTTCCCTTTACCGTATTACAATAGTAAGCCTTGACTCAAGATGCTCCAAGAATATTTCAAATTGTGTAGGTATTTGGCAAGGAGGAAGGAGGAGGATGAGAGCGTGGAAGAGGAGAAGCAAAGGTAACGAACTAAAACTAAGCTAAGTGTAAGCTCTGAAGAGTCTCCAGAAGTAAAGATGAGGGCCATGTAGAAATTCCTGACCGTAGGACAAAAAATCGGCAGAGGGAATCAAGGACCACAGCTATAACATTTGGTACAGGTTCGGCAGCATTACAGTTAGTTTTCATACAAATAAGGATGAAAAATGAAGGCGGGCACATGTGTTGGGCCTGCTAAGGAAAAATTTCCAGTACTTGTAGCAGTGGAGGTGGCACACAAGAGAAGAATAGGTCGATTTTCCACATCAGGAAAGTGAACGCATCGATCTCTCTATGATGGGAGTCGACCAATATGCGATGGATCTTCTATGAGATTCGACTAACTCTCCTCTGATAGCGTACGGAGGATCTTTTAACCTATTAGAGTAGTTTTTATTAATATCGATTGGCAATGCCGAACCGTGACCCGTGGTATCTGTTGTACTTACTCCAGTTCTAACCGAGATTTAGTCTCTTCAGAAATCTAAGCAGAGTACCCGGATTAGTATTCCAGACTGTAAAGTAAGGCGCTTGTTATTTACAAAAATACAAGTGCCTACGATTGCTTAGGGCCGGACAATCACAGGGGACGTGCTCTGAGGTTTCGCTAGCATCTACAAGAGTGAATCTTCACCAAGGGAGACCCGTCTCGGGAAATATTACAAGATTGATGGTCAAGGTACAACTTGTCCGGGCACTGATACAGGAGCCGGCTTACAAATATTAATATCTAAGCTGTTGAAGGGAATACAGGAGGCACTAGAATGCAAAGAAGTGCATGTTTAGATATAGTCTCATGGAGTCTTCCATAACATATCATACGGATCAGTAATATTGTTACCAAATTTTAGTTTTAGTTAACAATCATGTAATTAAGGTTATTGAAGTTTTGATAAATTTCTGTCAGGTGCTTTTTTCTCCTTTATTCTCTTGCTTACCCTCAACTTTATCCACTTTCCAGAACACAGAACATCGTACAGCAAAATCTTTAATCAAGCAGATTAAAAAAGTAAATGTTCACGTTTTCATCGCATCGGCGGAGTTGCCAGGATTAAATTCTGAAATTGGAAAATCCTTTGTTATTAATTATGCGCGCTTGAATAATTTCTTGGATTTTATTTTCGCTCTGCAGGCGTCGTCGAAAGGGTTAACAGTCAACGGAGCGGTGCAAAGGGGTGCGGTTGCGGCTTTATTATGCAAAGTTCTATGCAAATAAAGAGTAAGACTTAAATTCCATTTGGTTTAAGATTCCGTTTAGCTTCGGTTGTTCTTCGTAATCAGTTGTTGTGTTGCTCATTCACAGAAGTTGTTTGTTGTTGTAATTAAAATGAGTTTCAAATAGAATAAAGTAATGCAAAAGTTGCGAAAATCCGGCTGCATTGATTGTAAGTACGTACTCAGGATGAAGCGTTGCCGCCTCTCGCCGTTGGCCCTGTGTTAAAAGAGCAATAATCCTGAAAAGAAACGCAGCCAGCCTCACGTGTTCGCCATGAACTGAGCCAAGACTTGGTGAAGACTTCGCTGGAGCCTCGATGGAACGCTTCTTTCGGAGCAAATTTATTCAGCCACGTTAATGAGCACCAACCGAGAATTGAAATGAACGCCGTGAAGTGGATACGACTCATTAGATCCGAATGAATGCTTTCTCAAGGGTTTTCAAGATGTTTCTGTGGCAAATTCGTGGCTGCTTCTGAAGTGACAGCTCGAAGGAACACGGTCTGATCTGTGCATGTGGCACTCGGTAGTGGGCTGGGGTCTTTCGAATCCCGCTTTTCCTAACTAAATTTTCAAATATTTCCAATAAATTATTGTTGTACTGGAGCCCAACTCGCTGCTTTGTGCTGTCGTGTTTCTAACTTAATTACAGCGGCTTTGAGCGGATTTCCAACGGCTCATTGCTTATTTGCCTAAAATTCAATAAGCCTCGAATGGCAGCAGCTCTGTTAATTACAAATTCGCCTCCGCGTCGCCACACGTCGACACATCGCGGCCCCAACGCGTAAGCGGCTTTCGTCTGCGTTGGCGAAATTGAAAATCTGCCGCTTGAATTGAATTTTCGCGCAGCCCCGGCTCGATGATGGACAGGTCCGTCACCAAACCAACCGCACAAAAAGCGAGGCAACAACCCTTTGCGGCCCCCAACCTCACTGCACCGAAGCCACTCGCTGGCTGCAGTTATTTTTGAATGATTTGAGTAATAATAAAGCGTCACTTTGAGGGGTTGGCCGCTAAATACTCGGCGGCTAACCTAACGACTTCCGCTTCAATGGAGTTGCCGAGTTTCGGTTGCTCGCAAGAAAGTTTTCCCGACGCTTTTGTGCTTGACATTCGGATGCCTTTCGCAGTCTTTTACACCCGAAATTTCTGTTTGCTTAGGATGTGTTTGGAACGTTGATGTGGCAACGTCTTGCTCTCAAAGGAATTCTCTTTTGTTGCTTCTTTTGTTGAGTTGCTTGTTGCTTGCTCAGGATTTCGGATTTTAACTTTGATCCTTGCGGTGTTAGGATTAATAATGGAAGAGTTTTGTGAATGGGGTTATTTTTTGATGAACAACAAAGAAAAACACGCAGCTTTTTTCGATTTTTTCCCCAACTGCGGGGAATTAATTGATGCGAATGGGATACAAATTTTCTAAAGGTTAATTTAAATGCTTTTTAACATTTGTTGTTTCTGATGTCGATGAATGGCGCTTGTTTGTTTATTCTACTAATTAAAAATAATACTTTTGGTGTTGAAAGTACGGATAGAAAACGATCTTGGGCTTTAGAATAACCTTCAAAGCTGATTGAAGTTAAGTAGAATTAAGAAACTTTCTGTTTTTCCGATGAATCCTTCAAGTCCTTAATAAATGCTGTATTGCAAAACCGTAATTTTTAAATTTGCTTATGATAATTGATGGTATTCACAGAGGTATTTTCAGAGTCTTCCTCTGAGTTCGCTCTCAAATTAACCTCGAATTGGCCAACGAATAAAAACCAACTCTTGTAACTCGATCCAGCAATTATTTCCATGTCCTAAATGGCTCAAGGACCGCCTTAACACGTTCCAACGTGCAGCTCCGCACACACACAGGACGTTGCTTCGTTCCGTGTGGCCTCTGTTGGGATTCCGTCGTCCTTGCCGCATACAAAACGTCCTCTGAACGTCGACTCACACATATTTTCGTAATTTACCGAAATTTAGCTTCACAAAACAACTGTAATAAAGTTAGAAAGTTTCGTTGTGTCACTCTTTAGAAATGCACAAAGCACAGAAAATGTTGTTGCTGTTGTTGTTGTAATAGAGAAATGGATTTCTTGCCGGTTTTTATTTAGAGTTTCGCATGAAGTTGGCAACTCTGTGGCGTCTGTCGTAGTCGCTCTTAACTTGCATGCAACACAAACTGCGATAAGCAATAATATTTTGCTAACAACAGCAACAACTCGAATTTATGTAACTTGAACTGAGTCCTGGGGTCCTTCTCCTTCTTCTTCTTCCATTGAAAAGCGTCTCAATATCGTCGCGTTGTGTTTTTTCAAGACTTCACTAATTCACGTCGGTTCGGTAGAAATAACGAAGCGAAGACACGAAGAAACACCAAAAAATAAATAACAATGAATGGAATAAACGAATTCGGAATGAATTGTATGATTACTGCAATGAATAAGGATGAGAAAAATAAATTATGAGCAGACTTTAGTTGGCGCAGCAAGAACAAGAATCGCGAGATAGAAATCAGCCAGACACATAAAAAGCGCTTGACACTTTTTTAACTCAAATTTCGAAGAAATCATTTTTACAGAACCTCCAAATCAATGGCAAAAGAAGAGAAGAAAGGCGCTGACTTCGAAAGAAATGAAATTTTATTGGTTTCTGAAAAACATTTTATCAATTGTAAGGCAAAAGAAAATTAAACATTTTAAAAAGCACAATTAAAGGAAAGGAAAGGAATCTTTGATAGAAAAGAGATTTTATTGAAGCTTACTGTCAGGCGTCAACTTTGAAGTTCTGCGCAATCAAACAGAGAAAAGAAACACACACAACGCATCAGTCAAAGTTGAAGTTGAACGATTTTCCATCGCCTTACAACTGTTTGTTGACAACTAAGGTATTATTTGATCGCTAAAAGGCTATCGAATCCTAATAATAAATGCGAAAACCCTTAGAGAAACCAAGAATCGACTTTTCACCTGTCATTAGAAATGACTTTTGACGCAAGTCGATGTTTAAAAACTTCTATGGGTCGGATTATTTATTCTGCCTTCCACTTAAGTTCACTTAACTTCGGAACCATTACATGGGTCACTAACGGTACATCTGTTGGCCGTCGTTGCTAGGCGAAGCCTTGGACTGAGGCATGTTTTGAATAATTACATCAAAGTCTTCCCTTTTCGTCTTTCTAAAGCCGCTGGTCAGCGAGACGAGTCCTTAACTGCAGCGACCCATCTTCTTCCAGCTGCTGTGCAGCGAACGCCATCAGGAAAAACGACCGCAATTAATAACGTCGCTTGTATCTTTGCCATTTTTCTGCCCTAGCGACTTCGGTGATCCCCACGACGCGAACCACGTGCCGACGACTCCACACACACACGGATAACAAATGCGGACTACTTTTTCTCTTTGCCAACAATGAGTGCGCAATTTATTACACAGCACACACACACAGTCGCCGCTCGCATGTCCACTTACGCGATTAAGTCGCTCGGCGCTCTGCCGAAGAGCGACGTAGACGCAGCTCCGAAGTGGAAGTCATTTAGCAAAGCGACTTAATCTTCCGAGTTTGTTTCAATTAGTGTCGTTTGGTGGTGATAAATTTCACCGGAGTCTATTTAAGATAAACACGAATTCTGCATTATGCGGAGAGAGGAAGGCAGCTGAGGATTTATAATTTTCTTTAATCAATTTTCAAAGAAGTTACTTTGTCAACGGAGTCGCTGTCGCACTCGCGTTGCTTAAGCAGCTTTCGATATCGCGCGATTGCTCATTATTCGCTCCACTGGCGACGGAGCTGCTTTTGTTCTGCCGCCAAGAATCGGCTGTGGAAAACCTATTGAACCACAAAGTAAAGCGTATCGTAATAAAGCGCGCTTTAATGCGTATTAAATGCAAAGTTCCCCGCCCACAGACAGCAGCTTCGACGGAGTTCGTAATCCGCGTCAGAATTCGTCGATGAATCAAAGGAATTCTGCTGAGCACAGCAAAAGTTCTTCGCAGTACAGCAGCGGGAATCCTTTGATGTCCTGTCGCCTGTTTTGTGGTGTCGCATCGGATGATTGCGGCAAATTTTAGGATTAGGAACGATCAGGGCATCAGCGGGGAAGAAAGGAGCACGTGGAGTTCATAGAAGGGCGCAATTAAATGATTGAAGCTCTCCATTTTTTCCTTGATAATGCTGAGGAAAAACGGAGCAGAATTTCACTCAGAAAAAAGCCGGCTTTCCTGTGGATGCTCGTAAAATGGATTCTTTTTTGCTTTCACTCGGTTCCTCCTTTTTAAGGCGATTTAATGGCGATTTTAATGTTGCAAATCATTCGTAGGTTCGGCCCGAATGAGTCCATCATTCATTCGTCCATCCATCATAAAGCTGCAATCCTGCTGCACCGTTATTGTCCTCGGGGAAGCTTTTGCAAGCATATAAATGGATTCTTTTTTATTTTTGCGGATTACGTTTTGTCGCTGTTGTTGTGACGAGCGCGAAGAAAGTCATTCGAGTTCACATTAACGACACGAAGCATTCTCGCCGAAAAAGAGTGTGATGGGACGAAAGGGAGCGGGAGTGCCTTTCCCTGACATTCTAGCGAAGGTGTCTCTGCTGCGAGCTTTTATATGGAACTCATACAGAGCAGAAGCGATGTGTGTGTGTACATTAAATATTTACAGTTAGTTTTACAGGCAAAAAGGACAATCACTTCGTCCTTTGCGACGACGCTGTGGCTAGGACGACGTTGCTAATGCTGCCATCGGTTGTTCGATGGCCTCCTGCGAAGGACTCGCTGTGGTGCTGCTTCCTTGCTGTTGGCCAGGTCAACGGAAGCTATAAAATTCTCGTTTGTCACGCGAATTATTAAAATAATTTCAGTTTTTCTGTGTTGTTTTGTATTGTTCTACAAACGAAAAGCAACCAAACAACGAAATAGAAAAAATAAAAATAATTCCACAACTGAAAACCTTTTTACGAACGACGCCCGAGGAGTTTGCGGAGAAAACAGACGCCGAAAAAAGGAGGAAGACGGAGAAGGAGGTGAAAGAGGAGGAGAAGAAGAAGCAAAGGAAGAGGATGAAATGGAAAGCTTCCTTTCGTCACCACGCTGCAGATAAAACTGCTTTTCTTCCCCTTTTTTTTTGCTGTTTTGTGCTTCCTCAATTTTTTATAGTTTACGTTCGTGGTTTACGTTTTCGTTGTGGAAGCCATAAAATATTGCGAATATATATTTATGTGTGTGCTTTTTAGCCGTCTTTTTAGCCGCGACAGAGACACTTTTCCTCCTTCAGGCGGTTCTGGCTTGGTCCTGAATGTGTCAAGCTTAAATTTCTCTAATTGTATTAATAACTACACATTTTGATCTTTTGCCGCACACTTTTTTCATACCAAGCGACCAAAGGAAAGATACGAAAACTGATATTCCTTTGAAACGCTATAAGGATCCGCTACGATCTTTCAAATAAACTAAAGCATTCAAAAGTGCTTTAAATTAAATGTATCAGAACAACGAAGAGTCACTTTTTTAAGCTATTGACTGCCTTTGATCCTTTTCGCGGCGCGATTTCCCCCTCAACGCGGCAACACTTGTCACCATTTCGTGCAGTCAAGCGAAGCGACAATTATTATTGTTGCGCGGATTCATTCGCAACTAATTTGAGCAATTTTAAAATTTCGCAATCCGATTATAAATTCAATTACACACAATCACTTGAAACAAGCGAAGTCACGGCGATAAGCGACGACCGACAAGCGAAAAGCGTTGAGGCGGCAAACCTTTCAGCAAATTTTCCACATGAGAGCGATTTAATTTTGTTCCTTAACGGGGCTGGGAAGGGGCGAAGGGGTGCCGAAGTAGGGCAGCCACTGCAGTCGAATTAAAAATTCATCGCATACGGCGCGATTTCGGCGCTCAACCCGATCTCGGCGCAAAAAAAGCGACATATGCGACAATAAAGGAGCAGTCAAACGGCAGCCAGAGGCGGAGTCCTTGTTGACAGCGCTAATGACAGCTAAACTGTCACACTTGACGCTGACAACTATTGCCACAACGCAAATCGAACGGAAAGCAGCAAATCAAAGTGATCCGTGAAGCGACTTCAAGAACAGCGGCTGTTTTCCATTACAGCGGCTGTCAAAACCTGAAGCGGCTTGAATTCGTCCTGAAATTAAGTGGTTTGAACACCTGATTTGATTGAATTCATCAGCGACTGTTAAAAAGTGCAATAGAAGACGACGAATCGGCGTTTCACCCCACAATTAACTCGTGTGTCGCTGCTTTTGTCGTTCTATTAAAACGCCATACGTTATCACTACTGTCAACTTTCGAATAAACAGGCAATCGCCGGCTTCACTAGGTCTCCGTCCCACCGACTGCACCCTGAAAACGAGACGGTGCCGTAATTACAATAGAAAAGGTATCGAATTACAGGCGCATCTTCTCATTTTTACCCCAAAAAGGCACTTCGTGGTTCGTTTTTTAGACTGAAACCCGTTTAATCGAGGGTCGTCCCGGATTCACTTGGAATCAACGAAAGCGGGAATCGGAGCAGTTCAGGAACTCATGTAGCGAATTTTTTCGTCCTTTCTGAAGACTTTATCGATTCTTCCGACCAAAATATTTAAAGGTCTGTTATTTCCTCGGATCGGATCGCAGCAATAGACACTCACATGTTGTGAGTCGCGGCGCAATCCTTGAAGGGTGCACAATAAATTACTTTTCATTCACCTTCACGTAAATATTGAGCTTCTCTTTGCTGCTCTATTAACACTTTTGAGCCCTCGGAAGATCTTCTAATGGTTTGGTTTGGTTTGAGGGCAAGTTTGAGATTACATGGACGGCCAAAAGGACATCTTTGCGACAGCGACACATGTTTATGTAACGCGATACCCGCTGCAGGTGCAGGTGATGACCAAGGCGTGGCCTGATACGATTTCTGATAATTCTTCACATATGGGCAAAGGCACAAAAGCAAACAACCGAAAGCCGGTCCCGAAGGCAGGCTTATTTAATGTGCTTCTAATGGAGGAAAGCCGCAGCAATAAAATCCATTAAGTTGCTCGCAGATCGTGCCTCCAGCAGCGTTTGGCTCAGTAAAGTTCCTTCGCGGATGATCCAACAACGATCCAAGCTCGACGAATGCTGCGATTATTGTCATCGGAACGGATTAAATCCTTTCTACCCCTTTGATCCTTGTTTACAGCGTCGAACTCAATATTTACATTCACTTAAACGCCACCATTGGAAGAATGCGATTCAGTGAACGATTGACAATTGTTGGACAAGTTTTGAGCAATTCTTTTAGAAAAGTAAACGTGACTCGGCGGCCGGAAGGGAAGCAGCTGCGTTTAACGCTTTAATCCGCTTCAATTGCGTTGAAGGATTTCCATTTTGCTCTGCGGCGGTGGCGGCTGCGGTGATTGCGGTGCTTTTCAGTCGCTGCCTGTCGAATTCAAAGATTCGCTGACGAGCGAAGAGTGAATGACGCGAGCTTATGTCATGTTGACGTCTGCTGCTGGCGCTGATGTGCTCGGTGTTGTTGCAGTTGTCGCCGTGGTTGCATCATAAATGTTTATGATTATGGATGCAAGAGATTTAGTGAATATTTTACAATCGCTCCGAAAACAGACGCTCGCATATGTGTGCATTTGGAGTTCGCTGGGGACGGCCCACGCCCACTTCGCACACTCTGAGGTAATAAAATCTTATGTTTATTCGTCCTTCTTCCGTGCGGCTGTCTGTGCGTCGCTTAATTTTCTTTCTGGCGCGCGTTCGCGATAATTGTAATCAAAATTAAGCGCACACACACATCGCAGCCGCGGAGGGGGCGCGGCAATTTATAAGGACAGTTATTGGTGCTTTTATTATTTTATATGCCTGCGGCGCTAAGGTTATTTAATCCTTCTGCACGACTTGGATCGTAAATTTTAACGATATCCTTCGATGTGTGCCTGCCACACAATGTGAACATGTGTGTGAAGAAATTATTTTTAATTGTTGTTGTTATCGCTTTACGAACTTTGACGAATTTAAAGCCTAAAAAAGCCTGGAAAAATCCTGAATCCAGTACGAAAAACAAAAGATTTGAAGAATAATCCTCTCCTTCAAAAGAA
Organism: Thecophora atra; assembly: GCA_937620795.1. Lineage (NCBI taxonomy): Eukaryota > Metazoa > Arthropoda > Insecta > Diptera > Conopidae > Thecophora > Thecophora atra. The sequence continues at coordinate 72,149,341 of OW569397.1, forward strand.
CAAAGGATCAACGATGATATTTCCTTTTTCTTTTATTAAGTCTTCTCTGAATTAGGGTCCACGTCCTAGGCTTCCTTCGCTCATCAACGTTGTTTCAGTAGCTCATGCTCTGAAAGAATATAAAAATTATTTGCAATTCCTTTTGTTGATGTTCCTTTTCATTTCTTATTCCGCTTACAAGTTGTAATCATTGTTTTTACTTCCTTGTATACGTAGTAAATACAAGAAAGTATTGTAATCGTGAAAAATTTCGATATTGAGATTTTGATGCTAACACACATTTTGACCATCGCGGAGTCCATTTTGACTAGTTTGGTCGTGACGTGTGTACGTATGTACGTATGTACGTATGTACGTCTGTACGTCTGTACGTCTGTACGTCTGTACGTCTGTACGTCTGTACGTATGTACGTATCCTCAATAACTTAAAAACGGAGAATCGTAGAAAGTTGAAATTTGGTATTTGAGACTCTTATAAGAACTAGTTGTGCACCTCCATTTTTGCATGCAATCGGTTGCGCGAAAAGGACACTTCTCATATAGTTTTTTTCAAATTTCATACATTACTCAAAAACAAACACTCCTAGAAAGTATATTGGGCCTTACATAAGGCACAATTTTGTAGCTCCAATTTTAATGATGGTTCGCACCAAAAGGACTCTTCGCCAAAGGAACACGAAGCATGCATTATCCGAATTACATAAATGATAATGATAAATGAATGTTATGCTGCTATATCTTGTACAAAAATTGGTTGTACCCTTACAGAACTAAACAGGGAAATCAAAATTAGTACGATTGATAGTTAAAGCTGTGTGGAAACTAATTTGTACTTCCTTGTTTTTACTTACTACTATTTAAATTAATTTAATTAAGAGAAGCCTATGAAATTTTTTTCATTATGGAAGTAAAAATATTTAAAATTTTTAAAACTTCAATTTTAAAATATAAATAAAATATATCAACCGCTCTTGAAATAAAACCATACAATTGCCGTCATACAAGGAAGTCATGTGTTGGCCACATCAGATATTTTAATTAAGCAATGAGCAAGAAACAAACAAGAGTCATCGCAACTACGAAGACTTTAAGCAGTGGCTGCCGAGGATGCGAAGAGGAGGCGAACTTTGCATGTCCACGCTTGAGTCATCCATCAACATCACGGCGCGGCGATGCCCACTACTTTCGCCCTTGCAAGCATCCAACAGCAGCTCAACAAAGCGTGCCACTTCGATTGAATCCTTCAATTATATGCACAGCATTCCAAGCATCACTTTACAGCAATTTATCCCTTTCCGCGGCGAAGTCGTCAGTCATCAAGTGCAACGAAACAATGAAAAAGTGTTGCCACCTTTTGTTGGTTTGGGTAATAGCTTTCGAACAATAAATGTCCGCAGACATTGACATGATGATGGCAAGGAGCGAGGAGCAAGGAGGCGAGGCGCTGCCCCTCAGCTCCATAAGTCATTACAATTGGGGGAGAAATAACTGTAAAGTGTAAGCTTCAATGACTTCCTCGACCGAGGCTCAGTTTACCAAAAAGCAATTCATCTAATTTGAATGCTGTTGGGGCTTCGGAGGGGGCGGGGAGGGAGCACGGTCACTGGAGATTACCTACGACTCAACGGTCGACTTGCGATGCATTGAAAGCGCGGCGAGTGGCTAGCAAACAATAAATAAAATTAAAATGATTCAAACAATGCACGGGGCGGCGGCGTGGAGCTCCATTGTTCGGCCGGGAAGCGGTGGACATTTCGACGCTGATCCCGGCCGCCCTCTTTGCAAACAAAATAATCGCCGCGCAAGAAAATGTGTCTAACTGCGAGACGAGTTCATTAAATAGTCGCCCCTGCCCCGCTACGCCCCTCGCGAAATGCTGCCCACACCACGCCGCAAACGGAGCACCGTAAAATATTTGCGAAAACACATTTGTTCTTCATACGATGAGCGCATCCTTTTTTAATTAAAATGTTGTCATGTGACGGTCCGTTCCACAGCGACGTTTGTCTGAATGTCCGCCGTTCGTCAGCTCTCCGGCTGTCAGCGTGGACGTCGATAAATGATTTTTCCGCTCATTTTTTTGGCTTTCGCTGTGCTTGGGTCCCTTTGAACCAGTTTTTTATCCCAGAATGCGAAATACTTTCTTGTGACATTATTCGGACATTTGTAAGCGTTTGCTGGGGCTTCCGGAAGTTCTCTAATATTCCCCGGGAAACTGTTTCTGTCTGGTGGGCGAGGGGCATGCAACAATGTGCCGTTGTCCTGCTGGACAACGCATTCCGCAGTCAGTATTTCCAAGCCAAATGAAATAAAGTCACATTTTTTCACGCAAAAACATTTTAATCAACATTAAGTCGAGACCATGTTTCGGACCAACGCGACTTCGAGCCATTAATTTCGCAAATGTCATTCAAACTGAAGAGTGGCAACGCCGAACCGAGCAACGACAACACACGATGTTGCCTGTCGGTTCGAAATAAACTCGCGTGAATGGGTTCTGTGAAATGGAATCAAATGAAATGTAAGCGGCAGAATCAATTAAAGCCCACACATTCTCAGTTATTGGATTTCACGTTAGCATCTCGACAGAGTCAAGTTTCAGAGCACCTTCCTCCGCACCTCTGTACACTAGACTTGGTGTGTGTGGATAAGCGTCAAACATGGCCATTACCACTTCTATTCCTGTCGGTTGTGGGTAATTTTCGGCGCTATGCAAATTGAATGCCAACCTTAAGAAATGTGTTGCGTTTATTGCTTTATAATTTCAGTGAATTATGACTAGGGGGGTATCGAATGGTACATTGAAAGCCGATGTTCAGAACTCATAAATTCCTTGCGCTTGAGTGCATCGCTGTGCTAAGTGTATCGAAATCAGAGACTGAGGCAATCAGAACCTTCTTCTACCATCTTCATTCAGTATACAAATTTTTAATGCCCTCGGTTATTCAGTTTGTCATCCACTTCGAGTAACGAAAACAGCTGCTGCTGCTGGCGGAGTCATCAGCAAGGATTGTCGATTGCCATCCGAATTAGGGACGAAGGGATCCACGGAACTCCACGAATTCCCCAGCCACGCCCCATCCGCCCACAACCAACCGTATTCGCACAATCGAAAGAGCTTTAAAAGCAATTCATTTCGATTTGATTCGCTGTCGCGATTTTCACTCGATTCCCGAAGGAAAATTTATGTAGTTGAAAGATTTACGAATGCAAACGAAGTGGCGACGAGGGCTGGATTCGAGTGCGTTAAGTGCTTTTCCGCGGAGGCATAAATCTGTCCAGTGTCAAAAGCAGGGGATCCCCAAAAACACAGATTTCCGGCTGCTGGACAACGGCCAGCAATCAGCACCAACGGATTTTGGTGACGGATTTTAGGCGCAGATTTACGCGCGAATCCAACACAAACTGCGGTGATTTAGTGCTGCCAATTGCGGTTAAAAGCGAGGCAGGATACGTTTTTATAGACCAACAACGTGCACAAATATCGCGCAATTGTATTTGAACTGTGCTCGGATGCCATTTTAATTACATTTGTTAGCTGAAGTGAAATCAGGTGGCTTCTGGATGCACAAATCACGTGGCAACGATGCATCGTTGGAGCAAAACGTTCTAGAGTTCGATGTACAACTGAAAGAAGGGGTATTAAAGTTGCTTTGGTCGTATAATGCCTTAGAAATCGAAGAGTTACTATTCTAAGTAAAACATTAAACCCATTTATTAACATTTAAAGCGAGTGTTTAACAATGTTAAAAGGAAACCAGCCGATGGCATCCAGCGTTATTTAGACAGCACATTACTTATTTGATCTGCTTAAGCATAAAAACTGAAAAGTCCTTCGACTCAAGTAGTTTTTTCTTCCTTTTTTCCCGATTCAAGTTTTTATACCTTTTCAAATTATTACTTTCTATTTAATCCTCTGTTTTTCTATTATTTGTAATTTTTGCTCTACAATTAACTTTTAATCCGTTAAGATTTATTTTATTTACGTTCTTCTGCTTTCCTACTTCTGAACTTTCTTTGGGTTCCACGTCTGGAGGCATTTTCCGTCTTCCTTCCGAATGCAAAGGATGATAACTTGACGCGGGAACTTAAGCTTCTTTCTGACAGCATTTTTTATTTCTGTTTGCTTCCATCCGACAGTAAATGCGTCTTTCGCCTGTACAAAAGCAATAATAATACTACAGCAATTAAAAATCTTATTATTCTCTCCTCGGGACTACACCAAAAGCCTGCAAATCCTTAAAAAGAAGACTTCTCCTTTTTTCTGATTCCTTGACGTGGCGAATGGATAAGGAAAAGTCTAAAGGAACTGTTTTGTTGACCCGCGTTTGGCTCGAGTTATCGGAGAATTTTTCTGTTGCATTCATCTCGAATTTACCACCCTCCAAATCATATTTTGTCATTATGATTCTTAGATGAAATTATCATCTACGGAAGCAAGAATCTTCTGATGATTTTGTAAAGAATTTCGGAAGAAATTTCAAATTAAAATTAATGAAATATTTAGCCACACTCCCACGAAATATTCTTCAAATCGTCGCATTCATTTCGACCTTCGCGGTTGTCCTGAACATAATTATTATTAGCAAGGACCGCCGACGGTTGAAGTGAGGACAACAAACAATTAATGGTCCTTGGAAGTGTTGCTGTTTCAGTCCCCTTTTATGTTTTATTCACGCCATTCTTTGATGGAAACCGTGCCTGCGATAAGCTCACCTCTTCAAAGGAGCGAGTGGACATGCGGCTGCGTCTCTGAAGGCGAATTTCAGCGAGCTCTTTAATTATGGATCAGGAAGAGTTCTCTTTAATTACGCAAGTAAATATTGTGATCTTTTAACCGTAACGGGTTGCAGCAGGAAGCGAAAGTAAATACATCACTCCGCTCTTTCGAGGACCTCTCGCGGAGTTCTTCATCTCGGGCAATTCGAGTGTCAACGAGCCACACCCTCCGAGTCCCATTACACAATCCCATAGCAACAATATCAATAACCATTCATCACATTCATGGCCCACATTCCACAAAAATTGCTGTTGTTGTTGGTTTGGGCGACAACATAATAAACACATTCGCAGCAGCGTGTTAAGCAAATCCATTTCCGAATAAGGGCGCAATAAAAAATAAGTTTTTACATCCTTAGCGTAGATAATCTGTGAGTTATTTCCCCGAACTTCTCGTTTTTGCATACATCCAACGCACCGAACGCAGCTCGACCCTTGACACGTTGCTCGACTTCTTCGCTGCGGCACAAGGAACTGCGTGAATTATGCGGGTTTTTTAAACCCATTATTTTTAAATGCAGATGTTGTGGTGATGCATGTCCTTCAGTGCTCACTTTGGCAGCACTGCTGTTGGCGTCGGCTGAGCACGAGAGGCTGTAGCGAAACAGGCTGCCGCTGAATGGTTCACGATGCGTGCTGAATTAGACAAAGCCTTCTAAAACAATGCCAATAGCGTTGAACTGCTTAAATATTATGACAAGATTCTTTGAGAAGAAATCTTCAAGTAATTTTCTCCGTCTCACTTATTGTTATTTATGTTATGAATGTAACGTATCACCATTGAAGGTTTAATTGATTTTCATTGATTATCGACAAATTCATTGCTCAACTGTGCTTAAGATGTTATTGAAAGATAATCTGCTGATTGAGATCCAGATTCTTCCATTGTTATCTGTTGACACGTCACGTCACTCAGGAATCACTGCCGATCAGGTTACATATTGTTTCCAGCAATCTTTTGTTGTTATTATGTATTATGAGATCCACTCTTGGAAGCACTTGTGTCACGGATTCACAGCTTTTATTCCGTTAGTCAAATTGGGCACATTTATTGGAAGTGGACTCTTCTGCCTTTTGTAGTACCTCGATATATTCCTATCTGGCAGTTAAATTTTATATAGTGTTTAGTAAAGTATACGGATCTTCCTCGCCTTAATTCGTCAAACACTAAATATAATTCTAAATGATAACTTGATCTTGGATGTTGTTAACCACTCAGGGATGGCCCTCATAGAAAACTATAAGCTATTTATATTAATTAATTTTATATGCAAGTAGCAGCCTGTGGGTAGTTGTACGTATGATATGAGACTTAGTAAACTGTAGCAAATCCGTTCTAAATTTTTGGGGAAAATTTATTTTTTGTGATCCGGCTTCTTAGTAATATCACTATTTATAGTGTTATTCTTTTGATTTTCGTTTTGTAATTTCTTGGTTTGGCGTAGAATTGGGTGTGCCTCTGGAACCTGTTACTTCATTACATTTGAAGGGGCATCCATTGCATATTGGACGACAGTATCGCTCTAAACTAGTCGACATCTCTATATCAAATCGGAGTATGCGAAAGGGTTTTTTGCTTTCTTGTTTACGGGGGATGTTGATGGGACATTACAGGTGGTAGAATATAGACCGGGGTTAATATAGGCGACCTATTGGCAACGAGACGGATCGTATAGGTCCGATCCTTAGATGGTCCGCCTGACTGAAGAGGATGTCGATGTATACTCCTCCCATGATTCGTGTGTAGAGCTCTGAAGAAAAAAAACCAACAATCAGTTATAAAGTATTAACAAAGCGTTGATGATTCTTTACATCACGTGACACGCCACGGATTCACACTCAACTCAAATTCAGCGTAAGGAGGACGCTTGCAGTTTCGAGAAGTTGTTTGGTCGTTTCAATTGCAATTGAAAATCTGTGTTTAGGATGTTGAAGAGGCTGCGTCATTTTTCAACGAACTTTTTCAATCCTTAATCTTTTCATTAAAGCTGTAAGTGGCTTTTAAAGAATTCGCCAACGTGCATTCCACTCGAAGGACTTGCGTTGCATCCTTGCATATGTAAATTGAAATGTTTAGACGACAAAGGACGGTGATGTGTCGAGAAGACTGTCAACATATACAGATATAAACCGAGGCTGGAGGAAGAACTTTACAGAGTTGTTAGACTTTAATTGGTTTCTATTGAAAGCGCTCGATGACGACTTTGATTTAATTTCGTCATTTCTTTTGCCGAAAGAAAGAATACCTTGGATAATGTCATCGCTCCGCTGCGATCTTTCTCACGTTGACGAAGTCATCAGCATTGCAATCACAGCGGATCGATCAACGCAAGGTCCTCTGCTCTTGCTCCTTTCAATAAACGTCATCTTTGTTGCGCGCTTTTATGATGACGAATAAAATAACTAATTTAATTAAAGAAACTGCAATCAAAGGTTTCTCCTGCTCCGATCTGCGTCTGCCAGCGACTCCGTTGTGCTTCGTAGTTTCATCAACTTTTTTATGAGCTCATCACTTCGTGTCGCATAAAAAATGTCGCAGTTGCAGCACTGGCTTCTGTTGTTGTTGTTGTTGGCACCGCTGTTGCATTGCAGAAGCGCATCCATCATAATTTTACACTTCATTCCGCTGCTGCTGCTTTTCTTCGCCGCGTTCGTGACTCCTTTTTATGTCACAACATTGCGTGGCAGCAGCAGTGAACAGGATAAAGGATATTTACATCCTTCGCAGTGAAAGTCGCTACTTCTTTATTTTCCAAACAATCACAATAATAAACCATTAAAACTACTCAAACACACCTTCGACACAGCGCTGGGAGTTGCTACGAAAACCGTGCTTTATCACCGACCACGGCAAGAAGAAGCAACACGAAGAAGAGGAAGAACAAAGGACTCGAAGTAGTGGAAATGTCACCAAGCCGACGACGCCTTCCGCTCCGGCGCTCGGCTTCATTCACATCGAATTTCTTTTCTTTTGACTTTTTTATATGAGTTTCATTTCTTGCCGTATGATTGCACATAACAAATCCAGCAACAGTAGCAATAATAATAGCAACAACTACAACAACAACAACAACAACAACACTGTTGCTTCAACTTATTATGTTTAACGTTATGTTATTAATATTAACGCGTCAATAAACGCAGCCTCTTTTATGGCTGCTTCGGTGTATGAATTCACTTCCTTTTAATAGCACAAAAAGTCATTCGTATCCTCGCAGATAATCCTTGCAAATAGAAAGAAGATTAATAAAACGAAAGCAAATAAAAGTCTCAAACTCGTAAGTATCATTACAAAGGTCAGAATTTCTTGAACATGAGAACAAATCAACCCATCTTCAGGCTTTCGTAGGCTCGTCCACGCCTTGTTTTGCTACTTTCCTACTTATTTCCCCTCCCAACACGATCTTTAATTGATTTACGATTCGAGGACTCGATTTCCTTTTGCAATAACTTCGCCTGGCTATAAAAAAACTAGAAAAACGCAATCATTTTTATGAGGGTTTCCTACGCTGAACAATGCCAAGGATAATGAAGCGAACTGCGCATGAAATTGTGAAGAGGTCCGTTTAAAGTGAAGTCATTCCATGAAGATGAGGCGCTTCAGGTAGACCGTCACAGATTCCACTTAATCCTACACGAAGTAAGAAGATTCCTCAGAAACAGGAGAAGTTTGACTTTCCTTTTCAGACTGTGGCGTTGTTTTTTGTTTCCTTTTCTCGAAACCTCGCACAATGGGTTCTAATTAAGCCGCGCGTTTATTGCCCCATTCTTTGTTTCCTGAATTCCTGGCGGAAATGCTGCTGGAGACTCGTTGGCGTTCCTTAAGACGCAGATTTGCGCCGCTCCTTGTCGAGGATGTTATTGCAATTGACAGCTTTTATCCTCGCCGCAAATTTTACACAAATCGCTGGCGAATTCAATGCGATTACCAAGGACAAAAACGACAGCTCGGCTTTTCGTCACTCATCAAAATCATAATAAAATTTATATGCGATGAAGTCGCTTTTGTGGATATGTGCATTAAAAAAACCCTATTTTTGCGTATTTGCTTGGGTCCATTACCTCTTGGGAAACTCTGCGTGTGTTTGTTTCTGGAAAATATTTCAACATATTTTATTAGTTTTTATTGTCTGAGAGACGTTTGCTAGCAGGATTCCGAAGGCAGCCGTCGCTGTCACCATAAATACTTTATTTATGGGCAATCAATGCGAGCGCATGTCAAAGTCATCAACATCGCAGCTCCGTCAACGTCGTCATGCGCTTGGAGTGCGAAAGGATCTGCCTGCAGCGGGAAACGGACCGAAACCGGACCGGAAGTTTGTTTATTTTGCATTTTTACATCGCGGATGAGGATCAGCGGGGTGCACCTTCGCCCGGCCCGGCAACTGACGATGATTCTCGTCCGCTGTCATTCAGGACGCCGCAAAATTTGAATGTTCACTGCTCACTTTGACAGCTCGTGCTAATGTCACTTTGACAGTCGCTTGTGTGCGCTGAGCGTTTCACAGGTCGTTTGCTTTTATGGTTCTCCATTCTTCGCACAGCGCGTTGAACGCGTCGCAATAAAGCAACGCCGAGCACATTAACGCATGCAACACATGAGCTGCACTCATGCATGTCCTTTATGAGGCTGGCGTTGTTATTGCTGCCTCCGTAAATAAACAAATTACGGCTTCAGCGGCTGCTACGACGACAGCTCCTGCTGCGCTGCGATACGTCGTAGTCATTAGCATCAAATTTAATTAAGATTCTTTTTTTCAATCAAAAAAGTACGAATTTGACATTAAATCAAATATCAAATTGGGAACAAATGAGCACGAGACTTGAAAACATTCGATTTTTTTTAACGAATTCGAATGGAAAACTTTGAAGCTTTGCAGACGATTCTTTGATTCCTCGTAGGCAAAAAGAAAAGCAAACAACTCATTTCGACTTGGAGATGGCAAAGAATCCACGTCAGACGCAGACACAGTCAAACATTGGAACATCCGAGAGTCGTCAACTTGTATCGCTTTTCAGCTCGTAACCTTGGTTCCGTCTGTAATCGAATCTGCTTCCGAACACTGCTCCAAGGCATTTCCACAAAGCGTCGTCGAACACGAGTCGACCTTTCATTATCCTTGCGCCAACAAACCGCCAACGAATCGTAATTTAAACGGCAAACATAAACAAGCCGTCTAATCGTTAATTCCACTTTCGAGTCCGAAGAAAGGAAGGCAAACCAAAGGAAAAGAAGCGCAATCTGAATCCGAGTCACTGAAGCTGAAAACGAAACCGAATTAGAAGCGGCAGGATCTCACCGCGCGGCTTCGTTCGCCGCATGTGGCTCGCTCCGGACCGAACGGAAACTAATATAAATAAAATTTCAATTACTCAACAATTAATTCTGTCTTCTGTCTTGTGAGCAGCCGGCCAAGCGTTAAGACGCCGAAGTCGCTCCTGGCAGCGTTGAGAAGCAGGCAGGCTTCCGGTGTCATGGCGGCCCTGCTTTAAACCTCGATTGCACTTTCCTTAGCTTCTCGCAGTCTGGGGAACTGAGCTTGATTTGGCAGTTTAATGGCTGGCAATGAAGCTGCTCAAGCGTTTAACGAAAATTTAGAGAACAGTTAATGAAAAACTTTTATGCGGAAAATGCAGTCGCAGGAAATGCTTCAAGTTGACATTTCAATCGAATCACGAAGCGCGAGCAGCAGCAGAGGCAGGAAGTCAGACAGCAACAGAGCCACAAGAAAGTGTTTCACAGTTACAAGAGCGAGATGGGCGTGGCAGGGGTATCGAAGACGTGTTGGGAGATTCTTCCGACGAGTGTTGAACAACGTTTAATTACGCTTCATCAAAGCAGGTCGTTCAAACAGATTCGAAAAACCTTTCCGATGAATGAAAGAAATATTCATAGAAAAAGAGGATAACGAAAAGAGGATAACGAATCGTGAACACTCGAAGTCCTAGGCGAATTCCTCTTAAGATAATGATTTGTAAACCATTTTTCCGTAAAGTTTTCACTGAAGCTTCTTTTGAATATTCCTTGGAATTGATTTCTTCCTAAAAGCCTTTTTGCTCAACACTGATTTGTAAAGATACGAAGAAGCGATAGAATCGTATTCTTATTCTTATGTTTATTCCCCTGCTTCTTCTTCATCTTCTTATTCCCTTGACACAACAAAGTCTCATTGTTTTCGGTGTCTTTAGGGCCAACTTATTTGTTCTCTGATTATGTAGCGTTAAGAAACTGTCAACGTCTCTGGGAAGAAAGCAATTTATTGGGAAACTTTTCATTACCACATTCGTCCCAGCATCATCCCAGGACTCCGCTTCGTCCTCATTCCTTCGACCTGTTCGAAAAACGTCAGTTCGCTCAAACAGCGTGACTTCCTGCAGAGAATCCTTCGAACGGAACGCAGCAAAATGGGGTGTTGAGTGGGCGATTCTTCTTCTGGTTGTGTTTTTCTTAGGCTTGCGGCGTGTTAATGATTTTTGCCAAAGGATGGATCGAGCCGAGGTGTGCCTTTCGCCGTTCCCCCTTCGATAAACGAGGGTTTATTTAAAATCCAACAATTTAATTCCATGGCTGATATCTCTCGGCTGTTGTTTGCTCCAAGATGGAAGATGCAAGTGTTGACATTTCTCGTTTCTGCTGTCGCTTTGCTTTGTTTGCCGCCTCACAATATGTGTGTGCGACAACTAATTAGCAAAAACTGTCAGCGTTGCTGAATATGTTGCGGCAGAGTTTCAAGGATCTTAAATAAATAGCAAAAGTTGTCAATTGTTGCCGAGAATCGAAGTGGGCGGAGGTGGTAGGAGGAAATGAAGCATAAAATGCGTTTCAGTGTTTAATTGTCTAGCGGAAAGTCAACATCCACAGCAAAGTATCCAAGCATGAAGCTCGTTTTTCGGTTTTTCAATCGTCGGCACTTTAATGAAATAATAGAACAAAGGAGTTCAAATAAACTGCAGATGGAACAAAAGATAAGCAAGCAACAATGGCTGTCCCTCCGCTCCTTCCTCGACCCCTTCTTCAAGGTTCAGATGGTCAAGCGTGTCGAATCCTTGCCCATTCGTCCTGTTTCTGTGTCCAGTGTCAACAGCCATTAAGCGAAAGTCTTGAGAAAGCCAAACACGGTCCAGTGTTGGTTCAATATTTACGTTGAAGAGCCAAATTAATTGACTCTTTTGCGTTTTAGGGGTAAACGCTTCGACCGTTCGCCCATTGCGCGCTTTAATCCTTTCTGCGGCGACACTTGCAAGTGTTGACACTGATAAATTGCTGCGCGTCGGCGTGATTTATCGCGTATCCTGGCCGTCCTTCGCCCGACACGTGTCCGGCTTTTTGAAGTTTTTAATTAAATGCAAATAAAACGACCAGACGCAGTTTTTATCGCAACGCAAAAATAACAAAAACAGCAAAAACAATACCAAAAATTACCATCAAAAAGTTTCGAGTACCTCTAAAATTTTAGAGTTGCGTTTATTGCTTGTAGTTAAGTTTAAATGTGGCAATGAAAATGTCCACCAAAACAATGCGCATCGAACAACATCCTCAAGGGCGGGATAGGGGGTGAAGGAGGCCGGCTCCACTTGAATGGGTTAACAATTTACAGATTTATAAAGACTTCTGCTTCTGACGCTCAATTGTCGCTTTAAAATCGCACATCCTGCAGCGTTTATGACGCCGATAGCCACAACAGCAACAACAACAAAAACTTCGACAACTCATTCAAAATTGAGTCGCGCAAACACGCCATAACCGGAAACGGAAGTGTATTACATTTTATTCACTCTGTGCAAACAAAAAGCAGCCGGATGCAACAAATTCGCATTTCGCTTGCATTTTAATGAAACCCAACAAATTTTGCTGAAGCCTCCGGCTTGCCCGCTGCCCACAGTTTGTGTTGACCACATTTAATTTGCTGGCTTACCTCACAAACTGAAAAACCCGCTTTTAATTGTGTTGACGCTTTAAAAAGCCGCTTCACACTGCAGACTGTGGCTGTACTCCTATTGAAATGGATGAAAAACGTTTATGGTTACGTTGGTGGGCAGAGGCGAATGCGAGTGCGCCGGCGGAGGCCTACAAATAAAACTGTATCATTTGTGGAACTCCTCCAACAAACCCCTTCGTGCCGGTTGCCAACTGCAGAGTGTAGATGCAAGGTATGGTTTTTGGAGATGTGAGCGCCGCTTGTTGCGCTTCTAGAAGTGAGCATTGATTTCTGAAGTTTCGGATACTGTTTTATTTCGAAAATTTCAGACTTTCAAAAGAAGCAAATGTGTTGAGGTTTCGGCGAAATTAATGATTCTACTACAGGAACACTATACCTTTTGTAGAGCAATCTGCAAACTATTTCTAATGGATAACGTTAAAGGGGAACCACCATTAGAATAGGAGTTAGTCGGGGAACAGCAGGAGGAGGCGTCCTAGCGCTTGTCCAATGGTACCACTTTCTAACTTATACTAAACTACCATCACTAAACAGTTTCAACATTCATACGTATGTCTCAAAGACGAAAGGACTAGGGTCTACATTGTGTGGATCAAAATACAGTTAAGAAGCGATGAAATATCTGACTGCAGATTGGATCTGTTCGAAAATGATCGCTGTATGAAAGACAAACTCATGTCAAACAGAACACTTCGATTATACTGGGTTTGAAGCGAACGAAACGAGTAGCACACAAAGAAAACCTACAGTATACTCGTATGTCTTCGATAATAGTCGGAAAGGCACACAAACGCATTTATACCAAGGGTGACATGTAGACTTTTTACGCAGAACTTGGCACATTAAATTAGTTCTTGCTCAACTGTTAGGCTGCACTTGAGGATAGGATGGGCCTTTTATGCGTATATTCCTTCATGCATTTCGGTGCTAATGAAGACAACTACTGGTTGACTAGGCTGCGAACCTCACTCGGCAGAGTTATAAGAGTACCACGGCGATCGGGATCCACTGAGTATGACTTCATACGCAGCCTGGTCATGGCGTAGGCCACCGTAGTCGTGTATTGGGCATGGTTTGTGTAACCCACTGAAATTATTTAGAATTAATTGCTACAGCTTTTCCCAAAGTGAGCTCCAAAGCGACCGGCTAATACTACATGTGATTAAGTATATAAGCAATGAAACTGCGCGAAAGGTCTATGCGAACCTTCCAGAAAATCAGTTAATTTTAACACATGTTTCAACATAACAGAACCAATCCCTGATACGATATTGAAAAGCTACTAGAATCTGTAGTGAAAACTTGAATTGTGACGAATCCCTTTGTATTATACTGAAATCATCCTTTTGTTTGTAGGAGTTGTTGTAGAGCAGAGTTTGATGTCATTCTGGATGTTTCGTCCATTTCTTCCTCTTCTCCCCACTGTTGCTATAATGAGCTTTAATTTAATTTGCATTCACAGCAGGAGCACATACAATCACATGGCAAACACATGACTCATTTCGTTGTTCATTTCGCTACGTGCAACATGCAATCCTTTCGATAACAGTATTCGCAGCAACTACAACAAGTTGCACATTGCACATCATCGACAGCAGCAGCAACTCAGTTCTCGGCAAGGTGGCAGCCATCAAAACACGAGGATGCTTCATAAAAGTAGCAGCAGCAGATACAACAACAACATAATCGTCGGTCGTTTGCAGCTCAATAACAACAAGTACAACAACAGCGAAGCAACGTTTCTGTTAAAATGAACAACAATCAGTTGATAGCGTTGCCGTTGGCGTCGGCTGCGGCTTCGGCTACGACAGCCCGAACAACGATTGTCAAATGCAAATCACAAGCACATCAAAATGTTGCTGCACTCGTTTCCACTTTCGTCCAGTTAATGTTAATGTGGTTGCTGTTGTTGTTGATGATGTTGCTGCTGCTGTTGCTCATTGTCGTTGGACGGGGGGGAGAAAGGCTGAGGAGTGGCTGTTGTTCAGGGAGGTGGTCAAGCAATGAAGTGTATCAGTGGCTGCGGTTTGGCCGAAACTCCTCAGCAACAACAACTCGGCGAGTGTTTTACGGATTTTATCCTTGATGCCCTCGAGTGGAGCCCTTTAAGATTTTATGTGCTCGGACTTTAAAGCACACGGCAGCGCAGGACACGGCGACCAGATCATTACAGGATATTTATGGAACGTGCTCCTTGCTGCAGCATTCAAGGGACGAATTCCTAGCGTGTTGCTGCTCGATTTGGATGCTTGGATGCTGTTCGGCTGCGTCGTTGCGGCACAAAGTAGATGCCATAAAACGTTGTTGCTTCTAATTTAAAAAGTTGTTATCGCTCGACGGCAAACATTATCTCTCAGCTAAACGATGTTTGGAGTCGTATCTCGAGAAGCGTTCGTTCATTCAGTTGCTCGTACGTTTCTACTCCAGGCATTTTATTGCCGAACAGGGATCGAGTCGTTCTCGCAGTCCTTTGCATTGTTTCAACGTTTTTGTCGTTCTTCGTTCTCTGCGTCATTGTGCTCGTTGATTAAATTTGCGATATTCATTTGCATTTGCATTCAAGTTGATGTATCCGGCAGCTTAACAGCGCCTTCCCCTGCAAACCGTTCGGGACAGCAACCACACACGCTGCAAACACTTCAGCTGCATTAACAACGACTTAAGCTCTGCCTTTCGCAGCATCCTGGCAGCATAAGGAGCAGCAACGACTCCTTTATTTGCGAGTTTGATTATTTAATTGAATTGGTTCGCAAGCAACCATTTCACTTGGAATCGTGAGGGCCAACAAAGGCTTCGCACTGAAGAAAGTCTACGCAAATCTCAACCGCAAATAAATAGTTTTCAAATAATCTAATTGCAAAGTGTTGTCAGGACTCGAGACGTTTGCGGCGGTAAAATATTTGCACTCGATGCGCTTTGAATGGGGCCCGTGATGCCTTTCGAACAGGTGACAGCTGAGCAGCGTCAATGAGAGCGGCAACAAACAACGGTCGCTGCTGAAGCCATTCCAAGTGCTGCGTCCTTCCAACTCATCAACGAGGCTTTAAAGTTTAATTGACTCGACATCAGTTTGGCTTTTCTTCTCCTTCGTCACCGTCGCCATCTTGTACTGGCTTTTATTTGTTTCTTCACTCCTTCTTGGGCGCTTCTTCTTCGCTTTGCGGCGCTGTCTTCAGTTTGACTTTTATTAAATTAACCACTCGTCCATACATGCATTTGTTGATGACTTATTTCCGGTGTTGAGTTGTTGTTCTTCCTCGTCTTCGCCTCCTGCGTTTACGTTCATTAAAAACGTGCTACGACGTGATTACTTAAAAGTTTCTCTCGAGAGGAAAAAGTTTTGTCAGTCCTTCGACACGCAACACATCGATTCATTGCCACTTCCGCTTCCGGAATCTTAACTACTTTTGCTGCTGTTTCCTTTTTAATTCTGTCTCAAACTTGTGTGTGTGTGTGTGTGTGTGTGTGTGTGTGTGTGTGTGTGTGTGTGAGTGTGTTTCTTTATGTTTCCGTTAATGTGTACAAACATTTTTCTTAATATTTTCTTTTCTAAGCGAGTTGAGCACAAAAGTAAAACTTCTTCCACTTTAAAAAAACTTCTTCCTTTGCACTTTAAAGTTGACGAGGTTCTTTGAGTGTGTGTGATGAGCCATTTGCATATCCTTTACCGTAATGTGATTATGACGTGCATCTGTGTTCGTTGTTCGTAGATTTTCCTTCCTTTCCGGTCTTTCGACGTTTATTTACCAACTTTTATAAACTCTTCAATTATTAATTAATGGAAATTGATTAAAAGCTTTTTTATAGGTCCGCCTTGATGTATTTATTAATAAATAAACCACTAAAATCGAATATTGTATTAAATTTATTAGGTTATCGGAAAGGTTTTCCTTCTCCTTGCTTGCTCCTCATCCTCCTTCTCATCTTTCACCTTCCCCTGTCATGCCTTTTGTATCCTTATTTATTTATTATATTGCGTTCCGATAAAGCTTCAATCACATCTTTTCTCTTGTGTGTTCTGCGACTTTGAACAAATTCTCACTTAACTCAATTTACTGTTCAAATACTCATTCCATCTGCTGTTCGGACTTCCGTCCAGTGCTGCCAATGCCAGTTCTGTTTTCGTTTTATAAACAACTCTAATCGAATGAAATCAAATCAACTACTTAATAGTTGATAAGAAGACGCACAATCGCTCATTCGAACGCAAAAGCCACTCCCACCAATGGTGCACAGATGATGCTTAAAAAGCTCATAAAAGACCTCACCTCCCCCGCCCACTTCGCTATTCAAACACAATAAAACATCGGAAAATCCATCAGGTCGCTATGTTTTTAGTGTCACTCAATATTATTTATGGCGTGCCTACGACAAGACGCAGGACACAGCCAGGACGCGTATGCAGCAGATTATCGGCCATCGATGACCGAAAACACACCGAAAGAAATCCGATTTTAAGAGGAAACAAGAATTAGAAATGAAGCAAACTTAAATTTAATCGCATTTTGATTTTCTTATAAAAGTTTTTGTATTTTATTCAAAGCGACATTTAAACGAATATTAAATGGAATTTATTTAGCATTTCGAATTCATTTATTCTTCTGCCAAAGAAAGGAAAACTCATCCAAGACTTTTTTCAAATGATTCTTTCGATTGTCGTTTCTTTTTTCTTCAAGTGAACAAAAGTAAATCGCATGAAGCGCTCCCTGTCATTGACATTATTAGTAGTTGTCGAAGGATGACCCTTATGAATGTGGAACTGCTAAAAAAGGACACGCGGACGATGGTCAGTTGATGATGCGGGCGGGCGTCGAACGCTTAATAGAGAAATGAAACGGAACCGGCTCGTAAAGCAAGCGCATTTCGAGCGCAAAAAATTAAGATTCGGTATCAAGTATTAATAATAAAAAGTGTAGTCGGTGACCAGGGCCGGGAACTCCATAAAAACGGGATAAAACTGCGTCGCTTTCATTGACTGCTTTTGAATGATCATCGTAAATGAATTTTATGCCAGCATAAAAAGTAAGTAGTACAATAGTTGAGAGCGAAACTTCTTCATAGAAGCAGCGGCGAAGTTGTTATGTTCACAATAAAATCTCAGCTTTTTACGGCTCGGACAGAGCGTGGAATGCCCCAACAGACAGTGTGGCAGGGGCAGGAATTCAATGGGATCAAAGCCAAAGCCATGAGGTTAGATCGAAGGAGATGTTTTCGGCTTAAAGTCGAACAACAACCTGAAAAACAAGAAATCCGAGTCTATTCCCCTTAGAACCCTCTACGAAATACTACAATAAGTTTCTCGTTTTGATTTGTGGTAATTTATGATTACTCAGGATCTCCTTGAATCGAGCTTGTCACTTTGCGTGGCCATAAATCATCGCAGCAACAAGGCGACCGTCGCGCGACTCCTGCGTTTTGTCAGCACGAATCGTCTCACGCGTGGGAAGGGTACTAAGGGGATCCACATGTGATTAATAGCTGAATCTAAACTGACAAATTTTCGGATTTTTTTTTTGCATCTTCCGCAAATCAGTTTCCACCAATTGCAAATGCATTCGCAACGGAGCGGTTTTCGCAACACACGAAATGACGCAAGCGCGACATGTTTGCGTTTCCGTTTCCTTCGTCAGCAATGAACGCGAGTCGTGTTGACTTCAGCAACTTTCGGAGACTTTTAAATAAGTTCAGCTCTGTTTGTTCAGCGCGTTTGATTTATGACGGCGTTCACATATGGAAGCGGATTGAAGAGGAAGATTGGGACTGGCTTTTGTACAGTTTGATAAACTCAAAAAGGAGGATTCGGCTCTTGATTTGGCCGCTAAACTGAAGACTACAAAAACGCATTTAATTCTGCGCTGAACCGCGAACTTAGCAGCCAGCGAAAGATGCTCCGGAAGCGGAAGTCAGTCGCGAACGAGTATTTTGCATACTGCAGAAAAAGGACTTCCTCCAAATTCAGGTTCTCCTTCAGTGCTTCGATTCTACTGCTCGGTTCTCCCTCCACGCCCCGCTATGGAATCAATTCACGTTCACGAAATTCACCCTTTCGTCGAGGTTTTTGATTTAGTGCCACTTTTAGTGGTTAATATGGAATATAAATTAAGTTGCGCACACACTTTGCTCGTCCACACACTCACGCATGTTTCTGCGTCACTACAACGGAATGAAGCCATCAAAACAGTTTACTTATCAAGAATTGTTGCTCTCCCGGCAGCCGCCGTACCAATCGCAATTGAATTTTCATAAATTATAACGCAAAATACAAAAAAGGAGGAAAACAAAGCAACGGGGGAAAACGTTGTTTTAGGAAAAACAAAAAATTCGCCAAAAATCCTATCAATGGAAGAGAAAAGGGGTAAATTTGCAGAATTCCCGGCCTCACTTCACGCTTGAGCAGCTGAAAGGGTCGCCGGGTTGCTCGGAAATTCGACTGCGTTTGGCATAAAATCTGCGATTTCTATCAGCAAATATTGAATTATGGCCGTTATTGAGTTGTGCGGCGTAACATCGAAATTTCGTACGCTTGACTTCGATTACATTTGATTACGTTAGTAACTCTTGTAGTTTTTGGGACAAAAAAGGGTTTTCTAATGCATTCTGGTGTCAACAACGCATGGAGAAGCATAACAAGTAAATTTGTGCTGCCTCATAAATACGAACACGAAGGTTAATCCTCGCGGAGGCCGCGCCGGGATGCGGTAACCCTTTTTACTGCTCGGTCGTTTGTGGGACACTTCGGCCGTGGTGATGCTGCCACATGTGGTCACACAGGCGTAAGTATTTTATGATTAGCGTGCATTTGATGGGCTCGACAGCGTTCGGAGAATGACCAGTCGCTCGATGAGTTCGCGAATAAATCACACGAGTTGCCTTTTAAACAATTGCGACGTAATGGATACGTAATGAGCCTAAACGACTCTGGAAATTATGCTGCTAAGCGAGCAAAGGGTTAACGATTCTCCAATGCGTCCACATGTCCGTATTCCGGAACCGGGGATAAATACTTCCGAATTTACTCGAAATTTATTACTTTTTCCCGGTTTTTTCGGTTTGATTTCGGTCGATTTTATTAATTGAATGACTTTTTACGGTTGTGAGGTCATGAGGTCAGGCGAGAGCTGCCATTTTTATTCAAACCCATTCGGAATTCGACTTCTGGAGGAGTTCCTCGTCTCTCATTCATGTCACCGAAATCACGTCGTCCCGTCCTCATTGTTAATATTCTTTGGCCACCTATTTTTGCGGAAACTTCAACAAAGAGTCACGTTTATTTGTCGAATTTATTTTGCTTTTTTACCTACAGTTATTTTTAAGCTCCACTTCGGCGCTGCTACCGTTTAAAACTTTTATCTGTTTCGTTAATTAGTTTTGTTCCGCGAAAGTTTTGTCGGGTGAAATTTTTTGATTTCGCCCTACGTTCCACCTCCGACCACCCTTGAAAAGAAGCTTTTAAGCACTGCAATCAAACGAAAAAGTTTCCCGATTCGCCGCTCGATTCCTTTCCGTTCACGCCGAATGACGCTTTACGGCAAAACTTTAATTAAATACACGGGCGCATGAAATTAAGCACGGGCGCCAATTGACGCTTCGGGACCCTCTGCAGCCGCGACTCAACCAATTCCAGGCAGACGCCGGCGGCTCCCGAAACTGTTGCTTCTTCATCAGCTTGTCATTACGTTAAAAATGCAAATTGTTTTGTTAGCACCTAATTTCCAAAGATTACCGTCGAAATTTGCACAGAAAAAGCACATTTGTTGATGAAAGAAGTTGTTGCAAACTCAAGAGTGGAAAACACTTCTCAAAGAACAATTTTTTGCATAATTGAATTCATAGCATTCGCCAAGGAGTTGGTTGCCACTCTGCGAGAAAAGTGCATTTCCCGGAAAGTTGAGAACTTCAGCTTGAACAGCGGAAGGCGCAGGACCCTCGGAGGTATACCACGAATACTAAGTGCTGAGCATACATATGGAAATCATGGCAAAACCTCGCTTGATTTCGTCTTATGCTCCAATATTCAACAATGCGACTAATAAAATATCCAGAGAAGTTTTTGACTAAAGCGAAGTAGAAGCGGAAAAGGTAAAAATTTTTTAATCAAGGAAATTTTTATTTTTGTTTATGCAAACAGATTGAGAGCAAATATCTGGTTCATCATAAAGCCAAAAATTATTCCTTCAGACTCAGAAAAATTCATAGTTTTTGTTTTCAAAGGGAATTAAGTAGGTGTTGATAATATCCAATTCGAAAAGGATTTATTTTACCCAGGAGGGAACTCTATACTGTCTGTTTAATTCTCTTTCATTTGATACCCAATCTGCTACGATCAATTCGATAGAACTCAAGAATATAATATATTCTAAAAATCTCTATGTGTTTACTGATTTTAAAGTATAAGTCCCACAGGAAAGTGCTATTTCACAAGTTTTCTTGTTCATTTACTTATCTTTTATTTGATCTATAGCTCGCTGCGATCGCTTCTATAGAGCTCATGATAAAGATAAACCGCAAAGTTGTTCTCCATTTAATTATACCCTACACCTTAAGGTTGAGGGTATATTCACTTTCTACCGGAGTGTGTAACGCATAGAACTAGACAAGATAGGTATGGAAAAGTATATATAGCAGCAAAGGTGTTGTCTACAGCCGGGCTGTAGCCGAGATACCCTACACTTTAAAGCTGCATATATACTCGCAAATATATTTAGAATTGGTGCGATATAATATGCTCGTATATATATACAATATATATAATAATAATAATAAAAAAAAAATTTTTGGCATATTTGGCATATTAACTGAAAGTATTAGTCTAAACCTACATATAAAATTTTCTTGTCTTCTCTCAAAAACTGATGCTGATATGGCCTTTTTTAATAGGCAAAACAGAGGTACCTGCACTCTCGATATAAAAAGTAGGCGTGGTCCTTGGGCGATTTTGCCCATTTTCAATACGAAACACCCCAACATAGCAACGAATATTTTTGCCAAATTTCATTTTGAAATCTTAATCCGTTCTCCTGTGATCGTGATTTCAACGGACAGACAGACAGACAGACAGACGGACAGACATCGTTATTTCAACTTCGGTGGTGGTGCTGATCAAGAATATATATACTTTTCCATACCTATCTTGTCTAGTTCTATGCGTTACACACTCCGGTAGAAAGTGAATATACCCTCAACCTTAAGGTGTAGGGTATAAAAATGTATTATATTTTCTTCATAATTCAGGGATGTTGTTTTCACAAAAATTAGATCAGAAATAAGATGAAATTGGCGTTAGTCTTCACTAGAAGCAACTCCATTAATTGGCTAGTTGCAAAATTGCGCAATTATTTGAGGCAAATTTAATTTAGTAAAAACGACGTGTTGATATCAAATTTCTTAATTTTTGTATTAAGATGTCGATGAGGTAAAGACCCAAATTACCATCGACTGCTTCAATTGTATGGAAAGCGAGTCAAAATCGAACTGAATATGTGTTTCAGTTTACTTTTCTTTACCCTCGTTCGACTTCTTGTCGCAGGGAAATCTTTGAGTATAGCACGCGCTGTTATCTAGTTCCGTGCTCTTTCCTGCCCGCTCGACATCGGGTCCACGTTCAAGACGACATGAACTGCACAATAACAACAACACCCAACGAATACCTAACATAATTAATATGCTTTTAATCAAGAAGGACGAGGCTCTGGCCCCAGCCCGGCTCATCGCTGCTCGAGTTATTAATGAGGTCTTTTTCTTCCCCTGACGAGGATGTTTCTGTATTGCGCTGACTTGACTTTTGCGGTAATGCGTCATCCGTAAGTGAGGTCGTGGTGATTACTGCCGAATCTGAGGAACTGCCCTGAATTTGCCACGCTTCCTTCGGGCTTGATCTCTTTCAAGTATTTTTCACTTAAAATAGAGTTCACTCGCTGTTCAATATTCATGCGTTTCCTTCAACTGCCAAAATAATAATTAATGTGTGTCTTTGTCGGTCCTTCTGCCGAGAGTTTTTGTCATCCAGAAAATAATCAATCAAAAATTTCTAATGAATCGAGATAAGAAAGGAAATTACATAGTTGCTTGGTTTTGGTTCCATCCAAAATCAAAATTTAATCGAAAAACTCATTGAAGAAATTTATGAAGTTTCACAAAAAAAAAAAAACTTTAAAAACACATTTCTTCAGGTGCCAAGAAAACCTCATGAATGCTTTCAAAGTCTTTTAGAAAAATTAAGCTAGAACGAACAGCGCATACGGAATTAATTTTATAATAACAATTTTCGGAGTGTTTTTCCACTTCAGAAACTCGGGAAAATCAAATCTTGGACTGGATGAACATTCCTTACATTAAAAAGCCCTGATCAAATTATTTCTCCATTATTTCTTCACTGATTTAATTTGTTCCGCTGCACTGCAATCACTCGCAGGTCTTTTCCCGAATTTTAGTCATTCCCCTCGATGCTGGCCAAGGCTAATGAAATAATTAGCCTTAGCTTAACTTCCTCGTATTTCTGCTTCTTGATTTGTTCATTTTTTAGCCCCCCGACGTTTTTCTGAAGAATTGGATTTTGCTTTTCTGCTCGAATGAATTTTTTCCCAAATTTTTCACTTCCGCGAGGGTTGATGACTCTTTAAGGAAATCTGACGAGTTGCCATTTCATCGTTTACGTCAGATTGGTTGTGTTTTGTCATTCAATTACTTTATTGAACCACATTTCCAACGTATCTAAGAAGCTGAGGTAAGTAATATTCAACTGGCTGGGAGAAATGATTCGAGAAGCGAGGCAATAAATGATTAGCTGCAGGAATTCTGGTTTAATAACATTATTGTCAACCAATTACGAAATTTTGCAAATTACCAAAATTGCTATTGTGAAATAATTAGCAATTAATAATTACCAAAAAAAGAATGAATGAGAAAAAGAGTTAAAGAAAAGTGGTATAAGAATTGGAAATAATTGAATGAAATTTTGAATTGTAGATAGTATTTGAATTTATTCTTGGAAGTGTAATAATTTTAGAAGTTTTTATTTTAAGATAAGTATTTAAGTTTATTCATAGTTGACTAAAATTTCTTGAACCCTTTATTGGTGAAAGCTGATCATTGTAGTCTAACACATTTCGTAATGAGTTCCTCGTTTCTAATTTAGTATAGCGTATGAAACATAATCAACATAATCACGCCAAGAATCCCAGAATTTAGTATTATTACTGGATTCATAACAAAGAACCTTAGTTGAAATACCGTCTAGGTGGTAGAGTGGTTAGTACAGGATGACCCCAAGATACTCAGACCTCAGTATTATTAGTGCGACAATGAGAGCGGCAGGTACAACTTAATTTATATTGCTTCAGTTTATCTTCAGAAAAAGTCAGATATAAACTATAAGAAATCGTATATTTTGTTTGTTTAAATAAAACTTCAATTAGTTTAAAAAATAAGAGCAGTTGAAAGTTTAGTCTAAAGAATTAGAGATTTAAATGTTTTAGTTTATGTTTAGACAAAGGTTAACCCATAAGGATCAAGAGGTTATTCAGAGTATAAAATCATTTCAAGTTCTACTTTATACAGCCCTATTTTTTAATTAACCCTTCTGATTTTATCATTTTCCATTATTGTTTACTGAATTGTATATTGATAGTATTTATTAGATACTGTCAAATATTAATACAATCTCAAACACATTGAAGGAAATAATTTCATCGATATATGTACAAGAGTCAAGTGATTTAAAATTTTTTAATATGTTCGATAATAAAGAAAAGAGTGATATTTCGTAGCATCCTAATTATATTTAAATTATAAAGTATTCTTATGTGCGAGTTAGGTAAGGTTTTAAATTAGTGTATTAAAGTGAAATATTCTTTAATTTGTCACTACATATGTACATATATAATAGGATTCATCATTCATTTATTAAGTATTTTTTTAAATTAGTATTTAATTCTATTATGCTAATATTCCTTTATGTTTGGACCTCGCTAGTATATAAAATAATCAAATTTCTTTTGAAAAATTTTTAATGGTTTAAAAAAGTGAATTGTTGTCTTTGAAATTAACACTAAGGAATCAATTCAAACGAATCTAAACGTTTTCAACTTGTTGGCTTCAACGACAGTTTCGATGATTATGAGATGAAATTATTTCTTTATAATTCTTTGCTGACAGCGGTATTCGTGACATTGATTATCGCTTGACTGACCTGGAAGAATAATTTGTGTAGAGACCATCACTTTCATCCCATTCCCCCAAAAGTATTTCACCATAATAATAACAAAAAGCAGAATAAGTTTTTTAATGAAATGAATTTATTTTATTACAATAATTTCTCCAGACAAAAATTGATACAATTTCTGAGTTCCTTCTGCTTTTACTACGAATTAAGTACTTAAAATCTAATTTACAAAACTTATTTCATATTTTTACAAATGTTTATAGAATAAAAATGCACTCACTTTGTTTTTTGGCTAAAAACAAATCGCTATCACAATCGCTTTGATGAGTTAGTTTAGTATTTTCAATGTTGACAATAATTCTGTGGTTATGGAACAATTTAAAACTAAAAGTTAGACGGATTCGAGCCGACGGTACTCAATTTGCTTCAATTGTAAATGACTGCGAATCGGCGGCGTTTATGTAAAGTTTCTCTTTTGTGATTCATCGGCGGGTCGATGTTTGGACGTTAGAAAATGGATCGTTTCGCCGTCGGCTGTCGGATGGATATTTCGTTGGGCCGCTTTCACCTCTATTTCTAGTTCATTAGCTTGTGAAGCTTGACCTTACTGGCACAGCGACTCATGCAGCTCGGAGCCGGGTCCACGTAGCGCAGGGCGTCCATTACAACGCTGGCGATTAACCTCCAGTGCGTCTCTCGCTTCCGGAGAATCTGCCGCTCCTGCTCGATGGCCTTCCGCAGCAGCGACGCTTGATCGGGAATGAAGAAAGCAACAGCCATTTTTCCTTTCGTTCTACTTGGATTTTCAGATTCACGTCAATAAAGTTCTGATTTGTTGTTGCCCACTTGAAGGCGCTCAAAACACGTAAAATTGTGTGTAATTTTATTTATGTACGTAACTCGCCTCAGAAACGACCTAACAGTTTGCCTGCTCAAACGGGACTGACAGTCATTGCGCTCCGTCCGGCTTTTATATGCGCCAAGCCTCTGCACTTGAATTCTATCTCCACCACAGGCAATGCGCGCAAATCGAATGTACTACTGTAAGCCGAGAGCGTACTCTCTTTCTATCTTTCTCTCTCTGACTCCGCTCTGTATCTAATACGGTTACATCAATTTTTAGCTAAGGTTCTTTTTCTCCTGCACTTAGAGTCTTTCTTCTGCTATTAACAGGCAAAGTTGTTACTTTCCGAGCCGGTTTCGCTGCCTGTCTTTCGTTTTTTCTGGGCTTTTGTTGACATCGCTCTTTCGTACACACTCAATTCCACTCTCTATCTCTCTCGCACTCAGCATCGCCTCTTGTTGCTTTCGGTCAACAGTTTTCCTTGTGGTGGGTTATGCCGCTGGGGTGAATAGGTCAGCACGATGGGGAAAATGAGGTACGAGTTGGTGGCTCAACAGGACATCTTCACTTATAGCACTAAAGGATTGAATGAGTAGAGTAAGCGTTGTAATTCTTTGCTGGGAGGTGTAGAAACCACCCTCGGAAGTAGCACGGGGATGGCTCTGCCTGGGATTTAGTTGCCTAATCAGTAGGCTTCAGCAGTGGCGCGAAAGGTCGTAAAATAGCTACTAAAATGACGTGGAGCTCGGTTCTGTCTGGCGTCTGATGACAACGTCTTCGCAGACGTTGGACGCGACATTTTGGCGGCAAAATTTCGAAGCAAAGCTACCAGTCTTTGTTCTGAGAGCTCTCCGCGGTTCTTCTTCGGGTTTCTCATTGGTTTTTTACAGCCTCGATAACATTTCCTAGGCTATTTCGGCGCAGGACTTCCTTGGAAAGGCCTTTTTTGCTTTTTACTTTGTTGAATTTATTGTTTTACGTCGCTTGGGGTTGTTACTTGTGTTGCTTCTGTTCTCATGGTTGTTGCTGCCACGAGGCGTGGCTTCAGACGCTTCATACATTTTGGTTCCGTCTTGTTCTTCTTCTTGTGTCGCTTTCATTCGAATTCTATGCGTTGATTCTGTTGTTGAGTTTTTAGGGCGGAGCATGATTACTTATTTCGTGTTGAACTGGACCCTTTTCGAGTTCAGTGTTCGAAAGATGCTTTTTCTGCTTCATGGCAGCATGACTCATGCACGAAGTAGGAGGAGTCATCACATGACTGTCAAGGTTGTGTGATCTAAAATAGATGCCACAGGCTTCTATAAACGCCTTGAACCAACATGGCCGCCATATCTTTATATATAAACACACTTTTAGAGGGTTAATTTTGCGTTTTTAGAGGGCGGCAACAATTTTTTTCATATAACAACCATAATTTTTACAAAATCTTGAAAAAGATTTGGAAAGAGAAGCGTTCGCTGCGTCATTTATGAACGCAAATAACTTCCAAATTCACATTCATTATAAATACACTTGCACCTAATCAATTTGTAAACTACATACGTGACTCTGTGTTGAACAAAAATGTTGTAGAAAAGTGCTTTATTACACATTAAATATTTGATTTGACTGACGTGTCCGTAAAACGAAATAAAAGATATGAATTAATTGTTGTAAAACTTTAATTTTTTCAATATCTTCTTCAATAATATCTAAATAACTGACAACCCCAGGCGACAGCAAATCGTATTCTAGCTAATATTGAGTTAAGCGTTTTCACTACATCGCGGAGAGGGAATGTAGCGTAAAGCTCCTTTTCGTAGCAACTTCCTTTGGTAATTGGTGAAATTATTATACGAAATTGAGAAAGTTTCAATAGCGTCAGTGTTAGAAAAGACATTAAGACACACATTTGTGTTTAAAATATTAATAGAAAAAATTAATTATTTACTTGATGGGATATTATGCGAAGTTTTGTACTAAGTTTCCTTTCCTTTCTTGACTCAGTGTATTAATTTGTTATCATTCTTCCTTTACTTTTAGAGCAAATATAAAAAGTCATAGTTAGAAAATATGCTCTAAGTACTTTTAAAACTCGTCTAAAAGTTTCAGAGTGTTCAAATTTTAGAGTGTTTCCGGCGCTTCCTATATAAAATATATAAAATTTCAGGAATTCTTTAGGATTCCATTCAACCCGGTCAGAAAACTGATAGACGTTCATTTAATAACAGGATTAAGCAATTTGAATCATAACATCAAACTTCACGTATATACGATAAGAAAACGCCTCAATTTGCGATCATATGTAATTTGCAATCAACTAATCATGTATTATTAATAAAGACGAGAGAAAAAATCGTCTTACTTACTTTGCATTTTCTGTCTACAAATATTTTTGAAGTTTTCTGAAATATAACGGAAAAAAGATTATTAGAACTTCAAAATTAATACGAACTAGTACTTAAAATAAATAATAATTATCATATCGTATTTCAGGAAATTCATTAAACTAGGAAATTCATTGAAATATGAAGCTGAAAGCAATCTAATTACGTGGGTTTATATGGCTGCTTTTTTATAATCTCCTGTTCATGTACAACCGCAAAGTATTATAAGAATGCATAAAAATAGCATTATATTGTTAATTGTTATAGCTTTTAGAAAAATAGCATTTCCTATTAATAAATTTCCCCTAATTTATTACAAAACAACTAGCCTCTTATAAGATATTTTAATGTCATGCTATTATCCAATATACAAATAAACCGCTAATAAAACCCTTTGATGTAATTGAATTCACTTGTTTGTTATTCAAATCATTATCCGCCACCTTAGAATAATCAAGAGAAATCCTTTCACGGGTTCAGAAACCTTTACAAAATGTCATATTGCCCTAACTATTGCGTCTACGTTTGGTTGATTGATCCTTTTAAATCCCTAACAAGATCTCTTTCATCTGTGTTAAATTCGGGACATAAATGATCCGTATTGCTTTGTTTGAAATCGGCAACTTTACAAGCAATAAACGTGTGATGGAGCGACGTTTCAGGTAGAAAGACGTAGAAAGATGGGTTAACAACCCATCAAACCTTTTGACGTTGATCTCTCCAATAAACAAATCGCACATTTTTCCGAAACAATGAAGGAGAATGAATTCGTTAAGCCCACATTGAAAAGCAATGAGTCAATAGGAAGCGCGGACGTGTGCAAAGTGAACCGATCACCGAAGCGCGACGAGCAACCGCGCGATCTGCCGTCGTAGATCTACATACCTACAGACGATAAATTCACGATTTTCGCTCTGCTGCACTCAGTGTACCCATCACACACTCGCCGCGCTCTCCTTTATACCCCCAACACAAACTGCTTGCATCCAGAGGCTGCCCTGCGGTCCTTAAATGTAGTACAAGTTGGAGATGATGGGCTGAGCACGATCGCATCGAATTACATGAGTTCGCATGCAGGGCGCTCGGTCCACAGATGATGCGGTGACTAATGCAACAGCTTCGTGCTCTACTTCGTCATGGGTGCCGATGGGTGCCGATGGGTCCACCTTTGAAAGCGACAGAGCAGCTACTCACTGAAACAAGTGATCGCTTATGATAGCAATACAGACAAGAAATAATTTGTTAGTCGTTAAACTGAGTAATGTTTGAACGCACAAGGAATTTCGAAAAAACAGGAGCGCTTCTGCCCTTTATAAAAGATCTTTGGGGCCTATTTTTCCATTGGAATATTTATCGGTATTTATGTTAAAAGATAACAAGTCGCTGCTTGCAGAAAACGGCAAAGGCCGAGTTCACAGTTTTTGCCATTTGCAGTGCTCGATTGGATGTGAAATCTTTTCGCCGTTGTTTTGGTAATCGTTTTATAAGAGCCTTTATTCTCGAAGAGGAAATCCATGTTGAAAATTAGGGAACAGCGATTGTAGAAGCTCCATTCTCGGTCGCTCCTTCTGCATTCGCAACGATGCGTCAGTCTCCATTTCACTTTGCAGACCCACCTTCCTACTCGAGATCATTATTTCGCTTGAGCGGACTTGTGCCTATGTCTGTATTTAACAGACTTCATTTGTCGAGGTCTCGCAGAGGTATGGGTCCGGGGGTAATCGGTAATGCAGGTGAAGTCGATTGCTGTCCACTGCGCTGATAGCATGACTCATCGCCGAGGCCCCAGACAAGCGGTCGATCGAACTGCCGCAGACTCAGCTACTTGCGGCGGTGGCGGCGGCCACTTCATGAATTTTCATTCTCTTCGTGTGAACATCGAAGGAACGTGTTTTCGGAAAGGGCATAAAAAATTATATTAATAACAACAACACACATCATCGTTAACAGTTCTATCGGCAACATGCGTTCGTGTGCGATGCGATATGAGATTCGATACGATTGCCCCGTTTTCGGGCTTCTTCTGATTGAGGATCGCTCATCAGCTCTTACTTTTTATTGTATTTCTTTTGTATTAACCCTAACACACTTTCCCAATAGACGAATGACGCCCTATTATAGCTATTGTTGTTGTTGTTGCTGAGTGTATTGTGTCATTGAAGATTTCGAAATGCGATAAAAATCGAAGAAATAAAATTAATGTCGTTGCTTTCCAAAGGAAAACCTCTTTTATGACTTCTTCAAAGAATTATCATAATTCGAAGGCATATAAAAAGCAAAGTCGACAGTGAAATATTTATTTAAACTGTCGCAATCTGCAATTCTAATTATTTTTCCGGCTTTTGGCGCAGTTTTTCTGTATCAAAGATCTGCTCTTTTATTCATTCTGTCAACGTTCGGTCGTAAAAGACTAAGCAGCTCGGTAAAAAAGAAGCCACTTTCGCCATCCACGAAAACTTCCTCGTCGTCGTTTCTGTCATAAAATTTGACACATACGAGCGTCATAAATTTGCGGTGATGAACAACAACATGCAAAATATTCATGGGATTTCAATCGCGCTCCGCTTGCATTCCCTTTGCGTTCAAAGCGTCTAAAAACACTTCTGTGATCTTCAACTGATTAAGGATTTCATTGAATAGAACAGAATAGAAGCGAATCCTTTTAGATATACGTAGGAAAGCAGAAGATTCTTTTGTCTGAAGTTTTCTTCGTAGCGGCGCTTTTTGACTTGCTTTTTCCACTCCGTCATAAAAACTCCTTCCTTGGAGTTACTTTAACGTGGACGCGGGTGAATCCTGGGATGCTTCGTCACTTTGACGTTGTTATCGACAAGTTGCTTGATTTCACTACACCGCAGCGGAGTCCCTTCGGCTACTTCATGCAAAGCCGCAACATTTTATTGCCGAGAATCATAAAAATCTTTAGTTGTGCTTCGATAAAGTACTCGAAATGGCTTTTTGCCCCATCCACGTTTCCTAAAATTGATAAAATGAATACTTTTCTGCATCGTAATCGGCAGTTTTCCGAGCATCAAGTCGCGTTTCAATCGATTCGAGGATTTTATGTGGACATCACTGTTTAGAACAGATTGGCTTGGAAGTCCTTCGACGCCTTTAAAAACGCTCATAAAAAACTACAAATGGACATTGTTCTCAAATATAATTCAGATTCTAAAGATCTTGTCACGATTTTAGAGAAGATTGGTTTGAATGTTTATAACAGTTTCAGATAATGCGCTACCAAGAACATAATTAATCGTTGGAAGATGAATTACTGAAGTGTCCACAAGGATCAGAGAAGCTTTTGGAGTCGCAAGGAAAGCGGAAAGTGGCTAAAGACTGATTGAAACAATTAACTGCTAAAAACAAGTGATTCTTTAAGGCTTTAATGTGATCAATCGACTGACTACTGATGGAAAAAAACGCTTTAAACCCAAGTAAGAGTCTTGTCTATGTTACTGTTTAACAATTCATGAGCAAATAATGAGTAACGTTTATTAAATGGATGCTGTGGCAACAGACAAAGCAACAAAGGTTACAATAGACATTACAACACATACAAGGTCCCAGTCGAAATTTCTTTCCGTTCTTTGCAGCCACGTTCGGTGTCAAAGGAATCCAAACGTCCTCCATGCCCACTTTGACGCTGTTATGGAGTCCGAAGTGTTCACACGACTTCCAAGCGACTTCCACGCGACAGATTCGAAGCGGGGGTTGTTTCCGGCTTTCATCCAATTCATTGCTGGACATAAACACAAAGAAATACAAATATTGAAAAAATGCTTTATTATTTTTTATTTTTGTTTCCTTCTTCTTCTACTTCGTTCCGTTTTATGCGCAGCTTATCAAATTCTTAGCTTAGAATCTCCGGCAGAATTTTTTACGTAATGGATTTCGACAGGATTTCTGTGCTCCTTGTTGCCAATTGTTGTCAAAGGTGGGAAGGGATGAGGCAGGGCGAGAAGCATAAACATTTTTAATGGACGTAAACACAAACACAAACAAACAGAAATTATAATCCTTTAATTCATAAAGAGGCAGAAATCTTGAAAGGCGCAGCGCTGCAGGAGATTCGACAGGACGAATTGTATTTGTATAAAGGTAATAAAAAATAGAAGCGAGAGATGCAGTTTAAATGGCGATGGACTGAAGCAGCAATAAAATTTAGGTGAAGCCGTAATGCCAGTTCCGGAAAAACACCTCCTCAGTCGATACGAGGACCGTCTAAGAAGGTAATAAAAACGTTCAGATGATTACGAATATTTTATTGTTTAAGCGATTGTAATTCATTTATGGAAATGATATTTTTACGTCAGCCGTTGCGCGTTTTGAGCGATTGAAGAGACGAGCAAAAGGACGACAATAAATATTAAGCAAAATAGAAAAAGAACAAATAAGTGAAGTCTTCTTATTAAAGGATGCCGGGGGCAATAAATACCGCCCACAGTAGACGCAATTCCGAAAGCATATGGAGAAAATTTAGGGAAACAACGAGCCATTGACTGCTTTCCCTACACTTCAATTCTGAATGAGTTCATATAGGAAAAAATGAAAAATTATTAATAACCAAAAAAGGGAAATGCTTTCCGTTAATTTCAATTTTGTCAACTGATCCTTGAAATGCACACACAAACGAACGGACAAAGAAGCAGTGGACACAACCTAAAATAAGCCAACTTCAATGCACATGCACAAGGATAATCGCACAATCAACGCCACCGACACCGCTGCGGCATCCGGATCCGCATAATTATGGCGCCCAGCGAAGCGCAAACACATGTCGCCTCATTTTTTCTTCCATCCTTCGTCCTTTTGTTGTTGCTATGCTTTTAAAAGCTTTCATCTCTGTTTCCTTCTGTTTTTCAATAATTCCTTGCGCTACGTTTAATATTTCGAGTCCTTCACAGCGTGAGTGTGAGTGCTTGAGTATGTGAGTGAGTGGGTGTTCGTGTGTGTGTTGTGGTCAGCGACATCGCCATCAAAAAGGACATTCAGCGAGTGAATTCATGCAAAAATTGTTCAAAGTGGACGAGCGAATCGTAGGTGGACGGCTGTGTGTGGGTCTTTTGTGTGTTTGTGTGGGTGTCGTGCGGTCTTTGCAAATGTCACAAATGCGCTTTTACGCTTTGACTTAACGTGCGTTTGATATTTAATTTCATTTTTGCAACGTTGTCGTCGTTGCTGCTGCTGCTTTGTAATCACATTAACTTTGCTTATTTAACCGTTTATTCAAAACAAGCACAACACAGCAACCTTTAAAAGGTAATGATGACTAATTTGTCATCCATGCTCCCATGTGTGTGTGGAAAAATTGACAAATGTTGGTTATGTGCGTCCTCTGAACACATTTCTTGCCTCACTGAGTCGCTTCTGAGGCGAAAAATCGACTCGATTTTTACTAATTTGGTTTTTTATTTGCCTGGAAGCCGAAGTATAAACGACGACGGACTCTCATTTTTTGACGTGGATCCTGAACTAAGATTCAAGCACCACGCGGGGATTTTTTAAGAGATGCGCTCATATTTTTAATTAAATGTGTCTTTTATCCAGAGACCTCTATGCTGCAACCCTTCACCATTGTTTTCCACCTCCACAATCCGCTAGTGACCACAAAAACCGTAATAACTCCGCAAAATCCGCATGAAATCCCAAAAAAATTCAGTGACCAGCGGCGGCAATTAGTCGCTGGTGAACCAGTTGCTGACTTCCATGACTCCCCTCGATCAGCGCAGTCTCCATGAGCCACAGTTGCGGCCGATAGCCACACACAGCTGCTTTGTTGTCTTCTAGCCGCGTTCCGCCGCAGCCGACTTGAGTACAACGAAAAATTCAACAATTTGCAACAATTTGTCGCACTTAATTGCACGCAATTTATCCTCATTCCTCACACGCAGGACTCTGATGGCATTGTGCAGGATCTGGTGGGAACGCTCATTAGTTGCCAACTTCGTATTGTTTAGGAATTCGAATTTCCTAATTGCAATAGTATTTACCTCTTCATAAAACGTTTATCGTGAAACGTTTATTTCGGGAGTATCAGGAACGTCAACCATGATTATTATTGGGAAAGCTTCATTAAACTTCCCGATATGACGATTTATGACGGAAGCAGCTACCAAAAGCGCCTCTGCACCGTCCATTATCGGAACCATGGAAGCGATGGCGACTTCTTGCAGTAGCTGGGCTTCTGTTGATACGCTTTTAAAGAATGGTTTTCGCTGTCTTACGTTCCCAGGACTACATTATCGCCAATATATCGGCTCTCCCACCCTTCGAAACCCATACACGTTTCAACATCAATCAAAAGTAATGAGTTCCGAGAGAGATGACGCATTGCAGAACTTATTATCAACTAAAAAATATCAAGTATCCCGAAATGCGAGCGACTTTTCCTCATTTTATAATAATAACTTTAAAAAAGGACCACATATGAAGCGGACATGTGATCAGATTACGTTGCCAGCGGCGCGCGTGCTTGTGGCATGTCTCCCGAACAAAGCTCTGGCAACGCTGCGGCCGGCGACTTAATTGAAGGCGACCGAATCGGCATCGAAATGGAATCGAAATCGGACGCATGACAACCGGAACCTGTCAATGGCGAAATGACAAATTGGCAGCCGGATGGATTTATGGAAGCCTGCGAAATGGTTTTTTATTGGCATTAAAAATAATATTCGTCCGCAAGCAACACGGATTAATTTTCTTCTTTTGCACTGGCGACAAATCCTTACACTCAGCATTAATGCTGCTCAAATACCCAGAAAAAAGCGGCCGGGAGGAGTATGCAGCTACCGGCGTTGACGCCGCAAAGAGGCTTACGAGTCCGGCCGGAATCGCAGCGACTGTATAAGAAAGCAATAAACGGACGTGATTGCGATGCGATTTCATTGATTGTCGTCGGGATTCGTGTGTTTTGCATTGAAAGGTCCTTTTCATGTGGCGAAAAACGAACCCTTTTCAAGGACTTTACGAGGGTGAAGGGTTTGATTCTATCCACCAACCGCCAACTGATAAACTTGCAAAAATTCGCATGTTTTGACAGACTATTTGTCCGTATATCCTTTCACTCCCGCTCACTTAACTCGACGTCCTGCGGTGCGACGCCGTTTGGACCCTGATCCACGTCCTTTTATTTGAGTCGCTTATCGACATCGCTTCGTGCGTCCGTTCGGCTTCCGTGAATTACGTCGTCGTTGTGTGATTTTTGACATACGTGCGATTGGCGCAGATTTCGATTTCAGATTAGAGCGCTTGGAATGTCCAACGGCGAAGGACATCCATTGACACAGTTCTCCGTATCGCCCACTTAAGTTTAAAGAAACACTTAAGCTTCGGCGGCGGGGGATAAACACAGCTTAACCAGCGCTTAATCGGGAGCAACAAGAGGCTGAACGGTCCTGGGAAACACTCTAAAGTCGCCATCTCACAGGACACTTTTTTGATGGTTCCAAGAAAAAACTCCAACTATTAACCAGTCTCAGTCATCTTCCGAATTGCGTTTAATTAAATCCAAAGTAACCGAAAATCTCTGGAATTCCTTCAAATCAATCAGACTAAAAGCAGCTCGAATTCTAATCGATGAGAAGAACGACGCACTCCGAAATTAAATCCACTCGCAAATGCAACAAATGCCAAAAATAAACAAAGGATTTGAAGTGCGAACGGAAGCTGAAAGCTTCAATTTTGCTCCTTCGAAAGCCCAGACCGCAAAAATCCCAACAAAGCGTCATCTGTTGACAACAAAGTGTTTTCACTCCACGAAGAGGAGCGGAAAAAGGGACGAGTGTTCACAGACAGACAAATTACGCCACAAACCCGTTCAGGAAGGCCGCGAGGTGGTTCAGCTTCACGCACGGATGCGCCACAAGTCGGACCGAGACAACGAAGGGTCGAGGCGCCCGAAATGCACCTGAAGTCGACACCCGCACGAATACCCAATAACAACAACAAGTGCCGCCGAAGGACCGAACGATGACCGAAAACAAACCTGATCTGGACTGCAATCGGATCACCTCGGATGCAGCACGGTGCTGGGAAAGCGATTCAAGTGCACACGATTAGAAACCAACAACAACAACGAATTCCGGGAGAGTACCGTTGGTAGTCCATTATAGGGATTCTTCCGGGGGCGGGGCTGCTTGCAACAGTTGTTCGATGTCACTTTGCTGATTGTGTTCGGCGGGAGTCGCAGCTGCAGATTCACCACGGATTCGAATGCAAATTCGTGACGACTGGCCAAAGGGGCACTCGAGGGGGGAGCTACGCCCAATAAGTAGTTCGATGTGGACAGTTCAAGCTGTGAAATTTGCTTATTTATTATGTTCTCCAACAACAGCCGAATCCAAACAAAAGAACTTCTAAAACAAAGCCTCTTTCCGTCGAACAGTCCAATGACTAAAAGCCACTTGCATTGTGTGAGAGTGTGTGGCAAGAGGACCTGATTTGCGTCCACTTTCCGCATTCCATGGAAGCGTGTGGAGTGAGTTCGACATCGCTTCGCATTACGGAGATTCCACATCCTGTCGCCGATGAGCTGCAGTTGGGAAAATTTCATTTTAAACAGAAGCTATTTAGGCGAAAACTTTGTTAGTCGTTGTTTAGCTCGCTTTTGATATGAATGCAGCAGATTTCGCAACAACAAAGGATTTATTTGCAAAATTCCACTCCATTCGAGCACAGATGCTGGCGCAAATTAATCCCTAGCGTCCACAGTAGGCGCCCCCGATCACTGATGAAAGCCGAGTCGAGTCGTCCTTCAATCAACTCCCAAGCATCGATTTTAATTAAAGAATTAGCAGCCGTTGAGCACAAGTGGCCGCCACTTCAGCGCTTCGTGTGGCGAGTGAAAGCGGACGAGAACAAAGAAAGGAGCGGCGATGGAGGAGGGGAAGAGCGTCCCTTGATCATTTGCAGCTCCTGACGTGACGAATGCTAGGGAAAAACGAGAGTCTTTTTGAAGTCGCTGAATTCGTGGTTATATGCGTCCTCACTGTCTCCTTTGTTCAGGATCCGATTGTGTCCTTGACTGCGGCACCCCTTTTGCGACGCCGCTGCGATTTTCGATTCAGTCAAATTTACTCTGAATTCAACTACTCAAAGGCAAATAATGGAATCTGTGTCTGTTGCAAATACGACACAACTGTCAATGGTTCCGGTGTCGACGCCAACCGCTCCTCGGCCCGCTCCAAGCCAACTTCAGCTGACCAACGCAGAGTCACGTCAACTGCATCAGCCGTGGCTCTGACAATCGTCCTCGTTGTTGTGGTCCTTGTCAGCAAAGCATGAGTTTTGTGGAGCGTAACGAATGTACTCCCGAACAGCTAATACGAAGTCCTCGTTATCCTTCAGACACTCACACACATTTCGATGACAATCAATGGTTTTTGGTCTGCTGCATGCAGCAATAACAGCAGCAGCGACGTCCACTTCGGGCCAGCGTCCACTTTGGTCATGCTTTATAAAGGATTCAAATGTAGCCAGGAACCGAAGCGACGCGAGATGAAGAATGAACTAATCTCGAATAAATGAAGATTCCATGTTGGCTAAAATGGCGAGGCAGCAGGGAAAAGAGGAGCAGCCGGTGGTTGATGTTTATTTTCGGTTTACATTTGTTAGTTCCGTTAATTAAATATGTTTTGGCTCAATAACTTGCTCGATATGATTTGCGGATGGACTGAGTAACGAACGAGGGTTTTTAGAAACTTATTCGCATTTGATTTCCCTGCATTTATTAACTCTCAGCTTCTCTGAGTACCTCTGAGGATATTCGAAGTAGCGAAGTGGACGTTGCTTTATTTTCTCGACTGCTTTTCGAATAACCGCTCCATTTTTTTGAATCTTGTGGAATTAAGCTGAAAATAAATGATTTACGCAAATAATGAAATGATTTACGGAAATTTGTGGAGTTTGAGAGTGATTCCATGTTTGTTTGCTTGATTTTGGTCGCATGTGCGTGAGGATTACACGAAAGGACAACATGCTGTAATCTCTCGTCCTTCGCTCGACCTCCTCTTTCTCTTCTTTTACTCCCAGTTCGCCCCGCTTTCTGTATGCAAAATTTTTCACTTCCATAGATTGTTGTTGTTCTTGTGCAACATATTGATACGTTTTTAATTATTTGCTTTACCAACAAAACAAAATCCATCGAAAAAGGTTTGCATGTGATTTCATTGAAGGACTGACTGAGGCAGAAGCTAAGCCGAAGGATTTCAGGGGATTTTATTTGATTTGTTGCCTATTTAATGAAAAATTATTTTCAAATAACATTTGTTTTGTGGACGGATGTTGTTGTTGTTGTGTTAATGACAGGAAACGCCGAGTTTAATTATGTGAAAAACGCCATCGATGCTAATCGATTTTTACGGATTTTGTGTTATTTTATTTTTTGTTTTAAGAATTCTGTGGTTGAGCAGAGTGCATTTTTCTATCCGATTCGGAATTAATTGCAATCAAAGCAGCGAATAAAAACAATGTGCTAATTGTGATTGCGAACAGAGAGGATATTTTGTGTGTAAACCCCTCCCGCTCGGCGTTAATCAAAATGCATGCAAAAACGCATAATTGCTGCAATCGGCTTTTTTGATGAATGCAATCCTTCATTATTATTATTAATCCATGAATTGAACGAATTCGGGTTTGAGGCTGAGTCAATTACAAGCAGCTACTGTCAATCAATGCAACAACCGACGAAGCACATGTTGCAAGTGGCAGCTTTTCTTCCCTTTCATATCCTTTATTCCCCGACGTTTGCTAATCACAACAAAAAAACACCGACTTCCTCCATAAAGAAGCTTTTATTTCGTGAAGCTGCAGGCACAGGGATTTCGTCCTGCTACGCCGTCGAATGCAATCCTTGGCGAACAACGGAATAATGGAATTTTCCTCATGAGTGGCTCTCCTCATGTCGATGTCAGCGAACGTTCTCGATTGAATGCATTCGCGGCGCACTGAAGCTGCTTTGGCACTGACGGCGCCAAGGAGCACAGTCAGTCTTCAGGATATAGCTACAGTCAGCAGTTTGGGATACGAAATGAGACGCTGAAGCAACTCGAGACATAATTAAACCGCCGCAAAGCTAATTACTCGATGTAGGATTATGAAATATGGTGAAAAGGGGGATGAAAGGGTTACTAATTGCGTGTTTCAGTCATGAGGGGATGATTTTCAATAAAAATCAGTTCGATTTTCGAAGCTGTGGTCATTGTTTTGTGTACTTCATCGTCACATGGACACCGACAGCGTTCATTGGAGTTGTTGCTCCACCATTAAGCTCCGAAAGCCGACTTAAATTAAAGTCTCTTTGTGGGCCTGAGGCTCAGACACACAAGGAGGCGGGCGAAGGAGCCTCGCCCAAAGAAATGACACTTCGTACACAGAACTTCGTTTTCAGTCGTTTGTTGAAACTTTCAAGTGAAGTTTTAAATGCAAATCGGATTCGTACGCGTGACTTTGAAGGATTACTGAATGAATGTTTCTGTTTTTGTTGTTGTTGTTAGAATGCACTTTTCCCGTTTTGCATGTTAAGCAGGACGTGCATTTGTCTGTCCGTATGCAAATGATTGAAATTTATGCGTGTTCAACGCAACACGTTGATGCAGAAACATCGATTTTAGAGACGTGGCAACACTTCGTCCTCTGTGCATGCAAATTAATTACATGCGAACGTAATTTTAATTGCAATCAGACGAAGATTTCGAATGATTTCGGGGCGAACGATCCAAAGAAGGCTCCATAGA
Source organism: Thecophora atra (assembly GCA_937620795.1). NCBI lineage: Eukaryota > Metazoa > Arthropoda > Insecta > Diptera > Conopidae > Thecophora > Thecophora atra. The sequence goes on from OW569397.1 coordinate 72,189,168, forward strand.
GGGGTAACTCAGTCTTATCAAATCGCCTGCTTCCTCTTTCTGGTCGTTGCGGGACGTTTTCATTCATATTGATTAAATATTTCGTTAGCCGAATCCAGTTTGAGCTTTTTTATTGCCCTGTTCACGTCGAAGAAGGACGCTTGAATCACTGTTGTGATCAATCATCGGCTTGACTGCTTGCTTAAATGATAAACGCCGTCTGTAGCACGAGGCTCGAGTCCACGCAACTCAGCTTCCATTGGCACCACGCAACTTTTGTTAACTGTACCTTTTGTTAATTTTGATCCACTTATAAAAATATTCGTTGAAGTTCATTTGAATGACTGACTGCATGAACGACATGACAATCAAATTTAGCGTCAACGTCGCAAGCTTGAATATCGGCGCCCTCGAGTATGCAACGCTTTTGTTCTACTCTGCCTTCATCGGTGTTGCGTTGTGTTGTGTGTGGCTGCTTGTCTTGCTGTTGTTGCTGCTGATTGATCGATCGTAATGTAAGCAAACATGATGGCGGTCACGTGTCCCGTTATGTTGCGACACGTGTACGCTATTCGGCTGCAGTTGTTGCGACACATAAAATGATTCTTGCGAGTTGAGTGTAAAATCTTTACATTGATTGCTGTTTGACGCTCGGCTGTCTGTTGTTATTATTTCTTTCGCAGCATAAAAAAGTGGGCTTTGATTTTGTGCTGTTTTACTTTGGCCAAAGTCGATTAGTTTATGAGTGAATGAATGAATGAATCAGTGGGCAAATAATTCATCAACACCCGGGGCGGATTTCGCAGCGGAGCGCAGTCACAACATTGAATAATAAAACACAATTAAAACATGAGCGGCTGCGGCTTTCACTGCAATCGAGCGTTTATTTGTGTGAATTCATGCTGTCGAAGTCTTCTCCACCGTCGATTTTTAGATAAGTCCTGGCATACGTTTCAGAAATCCTTTTTCAAGGATGCGCTGATGTCTGTGACTTTCACAATGTCACAATTAATGTTAAAAAGTCTGTCTGTCGCCGCCAAGGCTTTTATTCGCTCACGCACGACCAACAACAGACAAACACATCACGCAGCACTCACACAAGCAACTGTCGCAAGCACAAGAACCTTTAAATGCCGCTTATGATTGAGTAAACAGATAGAAAAAACGAATTCGTCAAAATCAAATCAGAAACCGAGGAAATGAGCTCGTTGAAAGCACTGCAAACCGTTCCAACGAATGACTTTCACACCCCGAGGCGCATCGGCGGCGTTTGTAGCAGCCGCAGTTGCCGCGACGTGCGTCCGGCGCCGAGGCGTGTGTCGAGATTTACTCTTAGTGGGCAAATCATCTCAACTGGACCGAAAAAACTAATCGCACAAAAAACAGCACACAACAAAACGCCGAAAACATCTTGTGTTTGAAGGCTGTTTGTTTGCACAAGCGGCTCAAAGGACACGTCGGGCAAATTAACTGTATGTTGGTTCAGATGCGGAACGACAACGCATTGCAATTATTTCGTTTGTTGGCAATTATTATTATTCCTCGATATCCTTTAAAACCATCTTTCGGTGGCGCTGTCAGCTGCGCTTCACTTGCTTCGAAAGAAGTTTATTTTTCAAAGGAACAAAAACACACACGACCCGAACGCGTGCCTCGAAATTAGGCGATCTTTGCAATGCATCGTGTTGGCGCAGGACTCGTTTTAATTGCTGGAAGATTGCTCATGCAGCTCAGTGCTTCCTGTGAGAAGTTACAGGCTGCTTCCGTCGACGAGCCTTCGTCTTCTAGGCGTTCGTAGAAGACAAGAAGAAAAGAGCGAACAGACAGGCAACCCGTCCGCTGTCAAGACGCTGTGCAAGACTGTTTCAAAGGGTTTAAAGACGTACTTAAGACATCAAGGAAGGAAATCGCAAAGATTTTAACGCAGCACATCGTCGACCAAACCTTCGCTAAATTGAAGGATTTATTGCAATACTACATGATCCTAAATTGTACTTTTGTGGACCTGTCTAGCCATGAATTAATCGTTGTTGGCTTCAGCTTCGGTTATTTTTCTGTCAGTTCGAGAGTCAGGCGCTAAATGAACATCCTGTTAATTTCAATGAAGCAAAACATCTACGGCTTTGAATAAGAAGTCCAAGTCGGTGCTCCAACTTGGAATGATTCGAATACACAACCGTCCAGATAATATTTACAAAGGATTAACGAGGATGAATTGTGTTCGGAAGGCGCGCTGGCCTCTGATTTGCATAAACCGACCGCAACTCATTCGGCCGACTCTGCATTTGTTTGTATCCGTGTGAGATTTACCAATTTTGATAAATGTTGTAAAAGGATATTCGTGACAGTGCTAGCTGCCAACATCCACAAATGCTGCAGCACCGTTCATCGGTCTGCATGTGGGCCACCGCGTAACTTGTTGGCTGCATCGATTGTTCCTCGGTTAATTCAGGGTATCCATGGCGTATCACGGAGCTGTTGTTGAAGGGACATTGGAAGTCGAATGGAGCTGGCAAACATCCACATCGCGAGAAATAATCATTCGATCCAGCAAGAGATAGGCGAGGTAAAAACATGTCTCATAACATGAATTTGTAGCTGTTCCTGCTTTTGTAGAAGCTTGTATTCGGTGTAGAGTCCTCCAGATATCAGATGAAGCGCTCCTTTAACACTTTCCATCCTCTCATCCTGTTGCTTCCGTTTTAACATCCATATTCTCATCAAACACTGATTCCCAACACATATTCTCAAGTTCTCCCCATTCTTAAGTACTTCGGGCGGCTTCTCCCATCACCAACCTCCAACATGAGTGACTCTTCGACAGTGCTAAATGACGGCCATCATTCATGCACACGGGGCGCCGGCAAAGCAGCTTCAGCTACGACTTCGGCTTCCAACTCGAGCCGAACTCGTTACAAAAGCGCATCATTTGTTTGAAAAATAAACCGGATGCTAATACGTTTGACTTCCGTTGACGAATTACCGTTACGTAGTCCTCTCTGCAGCTATTAAGCAATTTCCTCGCAACGCCTGAAAAATCGCTGCGGTGCTGCACCGAGTCGCGACCTGCTGGATGAAGCGCCCCGCTCGTGTCGGCCTCTGAGGCGTCGGATTTAAATGCAAACACCGCGTGAAGCAGAGATAATAATTTAGGAAATCAACGGAAGCGGCGGCGGACGGACAGCAACAAGATGGCGAGTTTTAGAGCGGAAATATGCAAATTTGCAATTTTTGCACTTTTCTGTTTGTGCTGCTGTTTGGCGGCGCCCGAGGCGCGGCGATGGGTGACAACGGCGACGAGGAAGCGGTGTTTTATGGCTGCAGCGATGGGAGCGAGGTTGCAATGGATGCTGGCGGGATTTGGTGCATGCTTTATGTTTTTTGCGTTGACAGGCGACACAATAAATGGAAGCGTTGAAAATGATTCCGCTGATGGATTTTGTTTAATGGACGACGACTTGAAATGAATTTTATTGCTGCGAGGATGTGAGCAGGTGTTGGACGGCGGCTAGTGAAGCGAAATGAAAGCATAAAATTGCATTTGCTTTGAATCATTTGACTTTGGGTTTTCTAAATAACATCCGAAATTGGTTTTTCTTTAAATTAGTTTGCATAAATTTGTTCTGTTCGAAGGAAGTCGCAAATGCTGCCTAGTTTCGTAAAATAAAATGCAAACATATCGAATTCGATTACGAATTACAGCACGAAGAGCCACACGAGAAATCGGGGCATATTTTTAGGCAAGCCAAGAAATTGAATTTCACGCACATGCGGTTCAATTTGGCGCAAATTTGGCCAATTTTGAAACGTTGTCGAGTCCTCCATCGCCCCGTAAACGCCGTTGAAAGGGTTGCCACCCACCTACGACTCCACACACACATTCACATCTGCAAAAACGCTCCAACCAACGGCTTTTTCAATATCAAATTGACACGAAATGTGCCGAAGTAGCCAGCGGCCAAATTTGTCGAGCTTTTGTTGTTTGTGTTCTGTTGCTGTTGTTGTTGCTTCAATTTTGCCGCAATTTTTCAACATGATATGCGGAAAACACAAAAGCGTGGTCCTTTCGTCTCTTTTCGCCTTGTTTTGCAGGCGTCAAATTTTGCATTTTAATGCAAATTCGCAATTTTTACATGTCTTTTTTTTATTTATACATTTTGATTATATTCCTTCGTGTTGCGATGAAAAGGACATTTTATCCTTTTCTGTAAACCGGCCTCTCTTCTTTCCCCATTCTCCTCGCGCACGTTTTTTGTATAAATTTCATTGAAAAGTTTCGCTTTGATGTGCGACTATAAAACAAAAAATAGCTTGAAAAAACCGCGCAAAAAAGGATAATTCATGCGAATATCCTGAATACAGATATTGATTGCATGTTTTAACAGATTGCGGCAAAGGATTTAATTTTTAAAATAAACGTATTGAAAGGTTCCTGTTTTCCAAATTAAATTTTATGCGAGTTTCTGGAGCCGCTGATTTAAAACATGGCCGAGTCTTTAACTGAGTGCATTCATTAGCGACTTACAATACCCTTTAACACTTTAAAGATGATTTTTATTAGTTAATCGACTTCATTTTGAAGTTTCCGACTAAAAAAAGTGTATGATTTTTTTTGTGTACTCTTGTAATCTTCTTTGTGGGTCTGGCAATCGTAGTTGAAGCATTCACTCACTTCAAATTCATGGCTTCGAATGATTAACGAGATTTACAAGCCTCGAATCAGGTCATTTGTGGAGCCGTCTACTGAAGATCAGCGACAAAGAATTCTTTCGAAAGAGGCAGTAGCAAGCAGTCAACTCTTTCAGCTTTTCCAGGTTTTCGTCAATGCTTCACTTTGTTTGTCGGCAGCGACTGTACTCGCAACCCTTTGCCTGCCTGTCAACCCTTTCCACTGGGATTAATTATGGGAAACAAATTCACAATCATCAAAACTGTAGCAATCAGTTTCATGTTTAATTACACACACACACACACACACACACACACACCAAGTAGCTGTCCTTGCCAACATCTATTTTTGTTTTGGTGGCTGCTTCTTTATCCTCAGTCATTAACTTCCTTGATTATTTCCCTCGACTGACGGCGTCGCACTGCACTCGTTCGTCGTGGCTGGTCACGTGTCCCGGTGTCCAGCGCCCGCATCGAAATCACTCAACAGCCGAGCACGAAACTTCCGGCGACGTCGGTTCTGCCGAGGACTCGCAAGGATCCACCACCAACGCCGTCGACGCGGAAGACGACGACGACATTTCAAGCTCGCTTTTTAGCGTGCGAAACAAAGCGACTTCAAAGTTTGTAATGAAAATAAAAAGCAACCGAAACCGAAACCGAAGCCGGGTGCAGCAGTTGTTGTTGCCGTTGTTGGGCATAAAAAAAGGGTTAAGTGGCGCATCTTATCGTCTCGGTTTGTTTTCGCCGCTGTTGTTGAGCATATTAACGCTGATTGACGCAAGCTGCAATCCTTGAAACTGGAATTAAGCTCGGTGGCTGTTCACTCCGCCCTCGACTGCGTCGTTTCCTGCTTCCCGGCTTTGATCTCTGCTGTTGAGAACTAATGTGAAGTCGTTGGCACCATTACCGCTTTTTCGCAAAGTACAAATTGTATTTTCTTCTTCGTTGTGGCTTTTTTGCCGTCGCTAAAGTCTTAATGAGAGCGTCCCCGCATCTCTTAAACCCATTTAACTCAATCTCGTTTCTAAGCTTTTTTTTCATTTCAGTGGCCATTATTACATTTGTCTTCTCCTTCTTCTTCTCTCTGGCAGAAATACAAACGGATTAATTTAATTTAATTATTTTTTTTTATTATTGCATTTGAATCTTCTCAGTTTCAGCCTTTACTCATTCGGAATCAATCACTTTTCCACGAATTATGTTAATTTTTGCTTTTCAAGATTTTTTACGACTTTCACATTTGCGAAATAAAAATGTAAAAGCATTTTTATGATTTTCTAAAACGTTATGAATTGAGTGCAGTGATGCCCGATAAAACGATGATTTAATGCCGGCCACCGCGAGGTGTGAAGGGGCGCCACGACGTGATCCAGCCTACATTCGAACAGCTGCCGCCGAATTTGAATTTTCCTAATAAAATTAAAATTAAAAACAACAGAAGAGGTCGTAAACGTCAGGAAAATAGAAGGAAAGCCGAATCGTCAAACTGATGGGCCACTCATTCAACTGCTGCCAGAATCAATGCAGCGACATTCACAATTAGCGACGCTTTGACGGGGACCTCGCAACGTAATAAAGACTCAATAAAAAACAGCAACCCTGAACATTTTTGCATAGGAATTGCTTGATTGGCGAGCTACAACAGCAGCAGCGACGCAAACCTCGCCATAAAAACGTCAAACGGAGCGAACAATCGGCTCAAGACAATCACAGGCGAAGAGAAACGAGCGTAACGAGCAGCAACTGATCGAATTCCACTCAGAAAATTGAATTTTTAGCATGCGCCATGCTTTTATGCGATCGGTTGAGCCGAAGGGTGCCGTCGCGGCCCCCTCATACTCACACTCGCTCTCGAATGCTTTTCCAGCTTATTAATTCGCTAAATTCGGCGCTGCATTCCGCGAACGCCGCTTCATCATTCGCTGCCGTCTGGTGTCTGTTGTCACATTACATGCTTTAATACAATCGAAATGTGTTTTCGAAATGCGCCTTTAAAGCGCCTCACTGCTCAATGAGCTGGAAATGTTATTTATAAGAGCGAACAACGTCGACGCGAGTTTAAAACCGGAAGCTCCTCGTGTGTCTTTCCGAATCAGTTGCGTCATCGATTACTGCAGAGAGTGAGTAAAAATCCAATTGGAAAAGTAGTCGAACGGCGTTTGAAAGCGATAGCTTTCTTTACTCTCCGTGACTCGTGTATACATATTTTAGCGTGCAAACAACTCAATAAAATTAAAATCTACTTGATTCGCAGCGCTTTGTCGTCTTTTCTGCTGCTTCTTCTTGCGTGTTGCCTCCTCTTTTCGTTCCCGTCGCTGCCGCGGCCATAAATTCCACACTTAATGGTCCAAAAAGTGCGAGAAAAATGAACGGAGCGAAAATATGCGCTGCATAACAAGTTGCGCTCTCGGTTAAACCCATTCACGCAGCCACACAAATCGTTCTGCTCGCATATGCAAATGCACAATACACACATGACTTTTTGTATGTGTGTTAAACGCGTGCTTGCGAATCTCCACGTTTGGCGCGTAGCATATGAATCTTAAAAGGACTTTCGAGTGCATGCTTTTGGACGTTTACAGTGAAGGCGTTAAAAAGTACGCTCATAGCAATCATGAAAAATCGGGGCACTTGATGTTGCCGCGACTGTGTAACCTGTAGAACGAAGTCTGTCAGTGATTTATTGCTCAACAATGAAGCCGCAGTGCGCCTCACACGACATATTCGCACATCACCGACGAGCACAGAGAACAGCAGCATCAACAACGATTACAGACTGCAGCAGGTTCCAGGTTCGTAATCGAAAGATACTGAATACGAGCTCGAGTATGGAAAACACTTAAAGCGAACCGGAAAATACTCAGTCTCCATCCTTCCATTCGTTATCACGGCAGCAGCAATAACAAGAACAACGATGACAACGACAACTTGATCGAATGTCCTCTACAAAACGAAGCCTGGAGAAGCATATTCTTCTGCGAGTCCTTCGAGCTTAATTTACGAGTGTGAAATGGCTTCTCACTCTCCACTTTCCTTTCTCCTCGCCTCTCTCCGAGTCCCTGCTTAGTAGACACTGCATTGTCGTCCTGCGAAGTACATCAATTGCAAATAATTTGAATGAAAAGTCCATTATTGCTTCCTGCCCCTTCGGTGGCGACCCCTCCATCCTCGTTGTTGCTGCCGCGCAAAAGGATGCTGCTGCTGCCAGAGTCGCATCCGCAGCCACAACAAACGTGATTCAGCGAGCCCATTGGTCATTGTTGCTGCCTGTCGGTCTACTCTGCACGTCCGTCCCCCCCCCCCTTCCCACCCCTTTAACGCTCTAAAGAGTTTGTGCGGTGTTTTTATTCAAAGTGTTTTACAGCAACATAACGTGTCCTTTTTAGCATTTCTGCTGTTGTAAGTAATAAATTTAATTTTAAAATTGTTTTTCCTCATAGCAGTCTCCAAATGTGCGGGTGTGTGCCTTTTACGAAGTCTGTGTGTGTGCGTGTGTTTTTATTGGCGAAATATTTATTTGCAATTTACATATTTGATATTGTCCTTCGCCTTGGTATAATCCTTTTCTGGCCGTTCCTTAACAGGAAAAGGTGACATCAGTCGACGCGAATGCAAATGAGGCATTTGTTGATGTTGGTGTTGGAGCACCGCAACACTTCTTATCACTGCAATTCTTCGTGTTGTTCTGGGTTGATGACGTTACCACATAAAAGCGATTTAATTGCATTCAATTAAATAAGTACAAACAAACGTATGCTACAATATTTCCCTGAGGCGTTACATTTTCCCTCATTTGCTTATCCGATCAAAGAAAATCTTCCTGATTATACGCACTCTTCAAAACGATGGATACATTTAAAACAACACGCGATGCGATCCTCCGGGATGTTCAACTCAACTTTTTCCCTTCTCGCAGTTAACATTATAATGTCAACACTGAGCATACAAAATACAAAAAAGAAATTTAAGGTACTCGTAGATCAAAAGCGGATCACTACTCGGATGACCTGTTATAGTATCCACTGAATATAAAATATAGCGTTATGAATATAAATATAGATGCAACTATGACAAAGGCAAAGTTCCTCATTCCGCACACTATACAGTACGTATAAGAAGTGCTTTCTGCCCTTTACAAAAGAGGAATGAGAACAGCAAATTCTGCAATTTACAAAACATTCCAAGGATACCCTGTTCGGCAATTTGAAACCATATGAATTGAATCCATTCTACAATTGATGGTGTACGTTCCGATCATTTCCCAGGTATTAGGTATTTCATTAATATGCGGGACGGCTCCAATAATATGCTGACCACAATTAAACGTGAAAGAATCACTTACGATACTATATCACTGAACCATTTTATATGAAGGCTGATATATTCTCCGCAAAAAAAGCTCTTGAAATATTTATGGTAAAAATTTTCTTACTGCCCAAAACTTCATAATAACTTAAGCATAGACAGTGAGGGAGGAAAAACTTTTTTTGCAGATTCGATTTGTTCCCTAATGATCCCCGAAAGCAAGTGAGTATTGGACAATCTCCTGCCAAACGAATCGGTCCGTTTAGAAAGGGTTCTCGGAACAGCAGGTCTTCCATATTATTGTAGACAATCAAGAACATGATCAGAAGTGAAAGAGACGACGTAGCCATCACTCCACTAATCGGGAAGTCGGACCAATAGGTAGGGACATTACTAGTTGTGCTTATATAGAATGACCCACGATATCTTTTAACACAGAGTTGTAACTAAAGAATAGTACGTCAGGTGATTCACTAAGTAAGTCTGCCAGTTCCAACACAACCCTAACATAACCAAGTATTCATAAGGGAAGTAAGTAATTTATGAATATATATCCATATTGAAAGAAGGATACATACGAATATTATTACATTACCCAGCGGATTTCTTCTAGGAATAATACCCTTGGGAGTAAGGATGAGATTTCCGAAAATACCCTTAGTAGGCTCACATTGGTAAGAAGCTAAAACTAATATTACTGTACCAAAAAGAGAGCACAAAACTCAATAAATACGGATGATATTGTTGGCGTTCTAGTCTTCAGTATTTGAAGCTGATGAGTTCCGTAACTAGAAAACCGTAGTTTGTATGTATTCCCTAAGTTATTTCCCTCCAGCACACCAGTTATTTTAATGGAACATCATGAGCCTGTATGTAGTACAGGACACCCGAGTACTGCGCACCAACCCAACCTGGCCTTATCTAAGCTTTTTCCAGTCGATTATTGACTCACACGCTCGTCACTATTTCGGAATGTCTGCTACCTTTTCAATACTGTTCTATTTAAATATTCAAAAGGTTTTTCAAGCGTCAACAGCTTTGAATGCATTTCGTAGGAGCATTCAAATTAATGTCCTTCGTCTTCAGCAGTACACCCCTTCTAATAGCTGTTGTCGCTGCTTACCTAACACATCGTAATCCTCTGTCGAAGCAGAAGATGCTGACGCGTGCACCAACAGACAAACATAATGGATATATACACATGTCTAAATATCTTTCGCAATTTACTAAACTGAGGAGGTACTCGTTCATATTAGGGATTAAGGATTATTCTAATTATGCGCTCCTTGCATTTACGTAGTATTAGATTTCGACACCACTTCCGTTGCGTTGCGTTGCGTTCGATTGAATTCATTACGCGATTACCTGCAAGCAAACATGCGGTGGGCGGTCATCGGGCGCTGGCAGGCGGACGACGCAAGGAATGACCAGACGCATAACGACGTTCACGCGTTGGCAGAGCGTTAAATTGCAAAGATATGCCGAAAGGATTTGAATAATTTATGAACGAGGCAGATTTGCTTGTTGATGGTGGTGTTGTAGACGCTGCAGTGCTGAATGATGAAGACATTCGGGCGACGTGATTTACGTGAGGAATCGCGAACGCGGCCTGATGATAAACAAATCGTTTGTATGCAAAACGTAATTATTTACAATTAATTGTGTGTTAAGTACTCGTATGTGTGTGTGTATGTGTGTGTGTGTGTGAGCGGATTCGCGATTCGGTCAAGCGGAAGTGTGCAAAGATGGATGTCCAACGCGTTATAAAATTAAAGGCGTCGATAAGCAGGTGATTAATGCGACGTCACGCGGCGTTATTGAAGCAGAAACGACGGAGTGGGTTTTCCGTGGGTTGGAGGGGTTTCGATAATTAGATTTGATGCAATCTTCTTATGAATTTTTAAAGAACTCCTTTCTATAAACTGAGACAAGGATTTCAGCTTAACGAAAGTTATACTTGCAGTTGCTCTTTCGATGATACTTCATCAGCCATCGCTTCACTCTGCACCCTGCTGACAAAAACTGATTAACAAAATTAAAAGCACTCGAAGTCCTTTGACGCCGCAAAATGTGCCCTGGAGACGTGAACCGAACAGCGCAAAGCTCTGCCATAGCAACAGCTCCAGCAACACACTTCCGGGTAGAACTTGGGTCTATAACGATAGGGAAAGCGGAGGCAGGGCCTTATTAGAATTAATAAACGATCAAAGAGATGCAAAGAAAGCCGAAGATTCTTCGAAGGTAACAGCGTCATTCAAACGTAAAAAATGCAAACAATTGCAAGAAAAATAACAGTAAACTTATGAAATAACAGAAATCAACAGAAAGTACGGTGAAAAACGGCGAAAAATGTTAAATGCGGAAGAGAGAGGAAAGCAAAAAAGCGAGCAACCGGAAAACAAATCTTTAATGAAGCGAAACAACGAACGTTGACAGTCAAACGTCAAAGTGACAGCATCAAAGCGAACCGACGACGACGTTGTTGTTGTTGTTGTTGTTGTTGGTGCCGCCTCTGAAAGGGCAGAAGAAATTATTTGCGCTCCATAGAATTGCTTTTTTCCATTGCAAAATGATTGAGTCGCGGATTTTCCTGAACTGCACTCGTACAGGATAAAAGCATTTGCGTGACCGGGAAGGGGCGTGGCAGCGGCAGCGGCGGGGTAGGACGATGGCTCCGCTGAAAGCTGCTAGCAAAACAGTTCGTAAATCACGGTGAAAAGCAGAGAATAAAAAGCTTTTAAGTTTATTAATTTTTAACTTTGATATTTTTCAACAATAATGATTTCTTGTTGTTGTTGTTGTTGCTGCGTGGTGCGTTTCAAAGGCTTTATTGTCGCGGTTTCATTACAATATGTTGCTGCTGTTGTTATTCTTGTAATTCCGGCCGCTTTGACAATGCAACAAATAAGGAAATCAAAGTCGATGGAACGAACACGGGCACGATACGGAAACCAATAGACGTCTAGATCAAAGCCAGTTTGTGATGAATTTAAAAGCCGGCTGAACCCGCGGTCGTCTCATTAAAATCTTGAAGGCGGATTACAGCCTTTTAATGGAGCTGGAAGCAGCCGAACTCAGCGCCGGGGGCTGACGGAGGCCCGACAATACGCGAATTAAGCCCGATTTAAAGATCGAGAAAAATACCTGTGGGATAGATGGAAATAGTACAAACCCCAGAAGCAGTCCTTGGAATCCTTACGCATGATTGCTCGCAACCATTAAAATGGGCATTTGCCTACGTTTTCATATCCTCGGATCGACAGCCGAGCCTTCGGAGCAGCCAACAACCTTCGCCTGGGGACTGAATACGAATATCAACCACAATGAGCACGTAAAAGGACCACCTTCCACGTCCTTATCTCGTCCTCCTCCTCCGCATATTGGCGCATTTTTATGTTTTCGCAGTCCGTCGCCCGCCCCTTCGCTCACCCGCTGCATATTTAAGCAGCAATAAGTAATTTTAATGTTTATCGTCTTTTATTGTCAAACAAATTATTTCTGATATCCTGCTGCAGGATGCTGAGATGCGCTGAGAACGCAGGCAGCTGCGTTGGACGAAAACGCAGACGGAGAGAATCTGATTTGATTAGCAAGCGGTTGGCTTGCTGCTGATGGGGACGGGGACGGGGCGAGGGCGGGGCTGCCTGCCGTAAGCACGACATTATTCCAGAGTCAAAACAATTTAATGCATGAATAAAAAATAATTCCTGGATTTTTTTTCGCTTTGCTTTCCTTGCCTTGCTGGATAATCAACGTATTCATATCCTGTTTTATTTGAACTGATGAAGGAGCAACTTTCCATCTCGCTGCTGGCGCACTTCAACGAATTTATTACTATTTTATGATGTGTTGTTAAAATGAATTCAGATCGAAATCTCTTTGCCAAAAGCTTTCTGCGTATCGCTTAATTCTGCCTTAAATTAGGGATGCGTTCATTGCTCAAAAAAGGAATTCATCAGCATACGCAAGGAACTCATGCATGTCCTTATTTTGCTTAGAACTTCTCTCCTCTTCGTGTAGTTGTTCTAGGCACAAAGTCAAAAGAGAACAGAATAAAACTTTCTTTAAATTACTACGAAGTTCTGTGAATAGCTTCTATTTCCACTATAGTGTCAACAAGGTAAAATGTTACGGAATGGAAGGATCTCGGGTACCTATTCCAGTACAAAGGTCATGAGGCGATATTAGGTCACGACCCGCGTATGTCTATTACTAAAAATTGCAGAAAGTCCTGCCGCGGGTAATTAATTTATGGCGTAGACTCTTATATGTTCTTGGTTCAAATACTTCGTGACTTTTCCGAGTTTCCAGGTTGACCTAGTTTCCAGCTTGTAAAGGTTTAGTTAAAACGACTTTTGCTTCTCCATAAATTGGAGGACTGTCGCTTTGTTTGCTACCCTGACCTAGATGCCACCCCAATTCGTACACTCAAAGGGCTCCCTAGCTGACTGAAGAAGTTCCCCCAAGCATTAAACCGACCTTCAAGAAGTGGAAGGATCCAGCAGTCATCTCAATCAGGTACCTCGATTTATTCGGTTATTTAATTTTATTTTCTTATGTTTTATGTTTGTTGAAAATAAAAAGTATGAATACTTCACTGAAACGCGCTTCAGTCTCAACTGCAAAGTTTTAAACCTCATCAAAGTGTTTATTGTTTGTTCTGATTAATGTCCGATGAGAAACGCTCCAGAATCCTGGCCAGTTTTGCGTCCGAGAGGTCTTGACGTCGCCCTAAGCACTGTCCTGCCCACGTTGTAATCCGCGCTGTTTGCCAAGCGACCAGCGAGCTCTTGAGCACGTTCATGTGCATCGGCACATCCTGCTCGAGAAGTCTGCACGAGGATCTCTGGCAAACAGCGGCATGGCAACAACAAAGCACTCCAATCCCTAATTTGGATTTAATAACGCTCACAAGGAGATCTTTTGCTTTGCTGTGTACTCTTTTGATGATTCCACTTCCACAGCAAATGTTATCGAAGGACAACAACGTCCTTTGGCAAGCAATCGGTTTTTCCTACTCGATTCTCGAAAATAGTCGTCGGCATTGATTTTCAATTAAGCGCATTTACTTTCGATTGTTTATTTATGAATAACCAAATTAAAAAAACATTATAAAAGCCCTCGAATGTCTGAATGTAAGAGAAATGCAAAAGAATTCCTTGCTGATGGATTGCAAATTGTGTTTATTTGTGGGTCAATTTAATTTTTTAAGGCATGTTGACTTTTTTGCACACACGCCACGCAATCCACTCGGTTTATTTATCCTTTGCGATTCGCAGGCTCGTGTTTATTCAACTTAGAAAGGGTTTTCCGGGCTCCACACATCTTATGAGCGTGCAACCGCGTTTCAGCTTGTTATGGGTTGCGGCATATGAGTTTCCTGTGTGCATATTTGTGTGCATGTGTCTGTCTGTAAACAGTATTTCCCCGAATGCCCCTGTGACACACGCTTGTATTCCATTCCTGGGCGCTGTAATGCGCTTACTCTTGGAAAACTCCTTTTCGACCCGGGTGCTTCTGTCGAGCAAATCGTCTAAAAATCAAAACTTTAGAATTTTAAATGCTGCGGAAGGGGATTTTCAAACGATGTTCGAAATGATGTTTGCCTTCGATATCGATGCGCTTTGATTGCCGATAACTTTGATTGATAGCTGAGATTTAAAGATTTATTTTAAATGGTAGCGCAAATTGAAAAAGGGATTAAAAACACTAGTCCTTTGCACATCACATTGAAACCTCGGTGATAAACGAATCCATCATCAAAAAAATTATAGATTCTTCGTGAAGTGAGCGAATGGTCTTCGAACAGTAGAAGAATATTTTGAATTCAGAGGTAAAGGGTTAAAGGATGACCTAACGACCTCTGCTTGGGGTTTTGTCATGAGAATTTACCAAAATCTTCAAAGATATACGATAAAAGTGCATTGGGAATTATTGGACATTCCTGCATTGAATTGTTATTTGTTTATTTTATTAAAGAAGAGTTAAAAGAAAAATCTTGGAAAGGAATTCATCACAAATTAATCCATCAGTCGGATTTAACAAACTGTCAGAGTCATTGCAACTTTTTGCATTCACGAAATACACTATAGTAACGAACAAGAACAGATTACGATTAAACCTCGTCGGAGTTTTCCCCGAGATGGACTCCATTGCCGCTTATATTCATTGCAAATTTTAGGAAAACGCGTTTGTTTAATAATTCTTTATATAAATTATTATTATCATATTTATATAAAGTGCTAAAAACTTCTCCACTGCAAAATTTTCCACTGCAGAAAATCTACTCGGTAATCTGCAGCTATTTTACAAGATTTTTTTACAAGATTTTTGTTATAAATTATAACAACAGACTAATAATATACGGAATAATAATATACTATATATTCGACAATCTTGAGGATATTGTGGAATTTGTATTGTAGATTTTGACCGGAAAAATGGTCGGCAAATGATTGACGACTTTGTTTTACTCCGTGGATACGTCCCGATCTGTTGAGTAGATTATCGTTGGTCTATGTTTTGGTACAAGAAAATAGAATGGTAGAAAATACCAAACGAATTGGTTTTAAATTTGAAAATTACTAGCCACGACAGGACTAATGAAGAGAAAGCGCCAAAGAGGTGAGAGGCAGACGGAAATGATCACAACATCACAGCATACTGTCAGTTGAAAGCAAAAACTGCAAAATGCGCCTACTTCATTTGAAAGATATCACGTTTGGCAGAAGTCCGCCATCTCCTGTGTGCTAAGTGATCAATAAGAGCCTCCAATTTGAGGTTATTTTGTTTAATGTTGGATGAAGCGGAGATTTAGCAAATGGAATTTAGTAAACATTTTGACCATAGTTAATTTTCCCAATGGCAAAAAATTTATTTAAAGAAGAACCGCACTAGCGTGACTATAAAATTGTCGCTTTCGTTTAATTTCAGGTAGATTTCTTTGAAATTTGAGGTTTATTTGAATCACTTTTTAATAGATTGCTCATAAATCCTTAAATGTTTCGAAAAGTTCGCTTTAAAAAAATTAGTTGTTTCTTACAAATAAATGTATACTTCACGATGTCGAGTCACAAAAGATCACTTTATAAGAAAACTAATATTGAAAAATTCGACATTACATTAACCAGTTCAGCGTCGGAAATTATAAGCGAAAAGATTTTTATGATTCGTAGATCACCGAAGAAGTTACAAAGAATCGATAGCAACGACGGTCAAGTCTGAATCTGAATGAAACACATGAACAAGTGGAATTGAAATTAAACTACTTTGTCAATTTAAAAATGCAATTGTAATAAAAGTATATTACTGCCCTATCAACGTTTTTCTTTTCTTCTTTTTTGTAATATTTTATTTTCCCTTTTTTGGTAATATCAAAGTTTACAAATTTCTCAATAAAATGGTATTTCCTCACGTGTATCGATTAAGTTTGTTATGGAGAAATGCAATAATTGAATATAAGATTTTATACAAATAAAGAGCTCTTCTTTTCATTCAGCAAAAATCATAATTGCAAATCAACTTAATTTCAACCCAGATTCGTCTATTAATCTATTAATGAAACAATTTTCAAGCAATATTTTAATTTATTAGTAATTTTATTTATTTGTTACTTATTTTAGATTTTATTCTACAAACGCAGTGCTTACAAAATCTCTTCACACATGGACAACAACGTGTTTGGATTTCTACTTTAAATTGTACTGTAAAATGCTCGTTCGGAGTTGATTTGTTACTTTAATTTAATTGGACTCTCCTCAACGCTAACTTAACGCTAAAAAATTTTTATAAAAAGTGTTTATCTCTTTAAAAATACAAACTCTACCACAAAGCAAATTATTTATAAAAATATATCGTTTACATTTCTCGTTGTTATCGTTCGAAGAAGCATTTCCAATGCTGTGTATGTTAATATTTGCAGATGTTAATGACATAAAATACTTCTTAAATATCGAGCCTAGAATCCGACAGATTTCCACTAAGATCACGACACATAAAACTCTAAATAGACACGTAGATTTAAAATTTCTAAGTAATGTTTAGTCAGTTGTATTGTTTAAGTTGTTAATATTAGTAGTTACTTAATGATGTAGAGTAAATGTTAAAATGTTCAGCGTTGCGAAGGAGATTAGAACAGAAACCTACTTTTATCATTACAAGGACTCCAAAGAAATGCAAGAAGATATTTCTTTATGCTATCACAATTGCGCTTATTTCGTTCACTGTCTCGGAAACTCACTGTAGGAATCAGACGTAAAATGGGTCAGACTTTCCAGCAGTTTTTTCGTTGTTGGCGGCGGCATTCGTTGCTTCCCGGTCTATTTCCACATCGGCTGTACTTGACCGTTGGGCAGCACTTGCACCAGCGTCCCGTTGCCGCTGGTGAAGGCTTCGGTGGCACTTCCACTTTGCAAGTAGTACTCCTTCAGCGCCTTGCACATGGCGACCGCCAGGATTTTCCAAGCCAGGACCTGCTCGTTGGCCGTCGGAGGTGCGCTGTTGAAGTCGCTCGCAGGAAATGCGGCGATTGGAGTGGCTGTTGGCGCGGTTGACGTCGGTGTCGGGCTGCCGTGGCCGTCCACTTGGTCGCCCAAAGGGGCAGCTTCCGATGGGCGTGGCTCGAAGAAAGGAATCGCCATTTACGTTCACTTTTAATGTCAATTTATTCAGAAATCAAAAATTCTCTCCTAAAATCTTGCGAAAATTACGTCTTTTCGCACGTCTTCCGTGGCGCCGTTGCGTGAATTGAACTGAAATACACTGAACACGTCTGCTCACCGACGAATATCCTGTCGCACTGACTTCCGACCTGCCACAGCGCGGCGCTTTATACGCAAACGACGACCAACCAGTGGTTGTAGTAGACACAACACGACGAGCAGCGGCAACTCGTAGTAAAGTCTGCAATTGTAACACACAAACGCGCCGAGGAAACAAACACAGCGCCCGAAAAGGACACCCAAATATTGGCCTCACCCTTGACACCGAAAGACACAGCCGAAGTTGTGCTCCTTACAGCGACTCACGTAAATCGGGGTGGCGAGCCACTTAATTGCCAGGCGAAGAGATACTTCCGAATTGTAACTCTCCCCGCCCTTTCTCCTGCTCAAACGCTCTTCAACTCTCTCAGAAACGACCAAAAATTGTTGCTTTCAAATGACATTTCAATGAATGCAGCAAAGGAGGGTGGCAATGACAACGAGAGGGAGAGAGAAGATGAGAATGAATCACGTGCTCTTGAACACTGCGCTCATATTCAACATTCTCTCTTATAGAAACTCACCACGGTCGACATCGACGGCGGGGAAACTGCTCGAGGATTTTCGAAAATGCTCCTTCCTAGTCACAAGCTTCTCCTCCTTCTGTTCGCTTCCGTTCATTTCGAAGAGTCCTTGACCAGATTTCAAGGAAACCTGTGGATTTTGCTCATGTGCAGCACGTTTTTTCTTGTTGCCGAGGGAACAAAATTCGAAGGACACAATCAAAGTTAAGCTTTTAGATAATTAAAAATGATGGGACAGTTTAAAGCAAATAAAATAGGAAGAAGGAAAACTACATTAAATCAGTAAAGAAGTGTTTCGTGTTTGTTTAAATCCCAAATCTCCGTCGGTCACTGTTTATTCTACTATAATTAATAACACTAATTGAATGAAAAACGTAATGAAACCCTTGCTATGTAGTTTTTAATGTAGCTTCAATGAAATATGGTGTCTTTCTTCAATATTTCCCCCATTCACACATCGTTCTATCCTTACAGAACCCTTTACAGCGCCTTGCAGTCGACTTCCGTGCTCCATTCGAGTCCTGCTAGATTCATCCCAGTCCAATCCAGTCACTAGATTCATTTCAATGTCTTAAGCTGCGCCACAGAAGGCGCTCGTGATGCATGCCTTTTACGAGTCCTGATTTAGCAGCGGCTGCCAGCCATCACCAACTAAACACCACTGAAAATATCAGTTTACGAATGTGTAGGCATGTGCGATAAATTATCCCGAGTTATTATCCTTTCACTGCTGTTGTGAGCGATGAAAGCGGCGCTGGGTCGAGGGGCGGGCGGCGTGGCGTATTGATGTGATGAAATATGAGCTGATTTCTTGGGGATCAACGAGGAGTTCATAAATCGCACTTGCGTCGAAAGGCGAGACGAGTGTTTATTAAAATTCATGCTGGAGGAAGGAAGAAGACCTTCGAACGATCCAAGGCAGGTGTCTGTTTTTGTCTATAATGAACTCCGTTGAACTTCCCTCGAAGCGAAAACTTAACTCAAGCACTTAATACGAAACAAATTACGACTTTTGCGCGCCTTTCGCCATGCTTCTTCACTCGTTTTACCACCCATCGTCCGTTCTACCCACCCCCGCTGCTGTTGGCCCATCTCCAGAACGATCTGTTTGGCCATCGCTAACTCATAACAACAAATGAAATCAATGACGTTCTTGAGAGCGCTGTTTACGCTCCTCTTTGTTTGCGGCCACAACAGGACACTCGGCGGGAAAGGGACACGAGGCGGACATGGAAACAATGAAGCGTTGCGGGAAGAAATCCACGCTGTGGCAACAACTTGAGGCGAGCAAGAGCAAGACGAAGGTGAACAAAGGCTACTGCTAAATGGGAAACAAGTAAAAATTGAATGGTTGAATCGAACTCCTCCGCTTTCATGCCGCAGCCGCCACCGTCACGTGCTTTCTTGTTGCACGTGTCCTTTTAATGACCACTGATTGGGAGTGCAGCGCAGAAGCAGCGACGCAACGAAAGCAGCACGAAATCACGGAGCAAATTCCGAGAGTATTGAAAAACGATTCGATCATTTATTGAGCTCGGCGACCGCGCAGGATACGCATGACTTCCACTAAACAAATAATTTGCAGGACGATTCAGTGGGTCCTTTCATTGAACACAGCGAAGGACGATTTGCATTGAACACGAGTGTGTGGACAGGACAGGAGGTTGTGAATGCTTTGATGGACTCACGTTCTTGTGTCCACCCGGAATTCGGCGCATTCGAGTCTTTCGATGGCTCTCGTTCTCCATGGAGATAAGACAACGACCTCCTGCAGCTCGTCACGCGTTCGTATCGCAATAATCCGTAGAGCTACTTTGAAATATTGAGAATCGCAGAGTAGAATTAATAAAGGATAAAATTGGACATTGCATTGAGTTTGAACTGAATTCGTGGGAAATCGGGGAAAAATATAAGAAATTCTTAAGATTGTGAATCATCTTTCCCGATTTTTGCTGGTTATTTTTATTCTCTGTTGTCTTTTTGGAACAAAAGGCTAACAAAAGCGTAATGAACTTGTTACGTTCGTAAAAAAACCCTGCTGCATATAAACTGGAAAAGTTTAAAAGCTCCAACTAAACGAAACAATCATAAAACTGAATCCTGCAATAAAGGAAACCAAATCAAATGAGCCAAGCAAATGCATTCAAATATTCCGAAGAATATCCGAACGAAGTATGAAGAAACCCTCCGTGGTTCGGTCGTAAAAACATTTTTACTGTGCACCCTACGAAGAACCAAAAAAAAATAAAAGGCTCCCGAGAGGAAGCAGCAGCCAAAATGAACACCGAAGGAGATGGCTTGAAATCGTAAAAGGTGCGGAGGCGGGACGCGGGGCATGCATCGAATAAAATATAGTTTATTCCGTGATATAAACATGGCCAATAAACGGAGTTCAGCGCCGCACCCAACGCGAACAACTGTTGATAGTGTAGGGGCGAAGGGCGGAGAGGGTGGTGGCCATGGAGCTTCTTCGGATGCATTTTCCTGAACGATAATGCACTGTGACGAGTCATCCGCTGGCTGCGTCTTCGGCGTCGCTGCTCAAGGATACAAACGAAACAAAGAAATTGTTTTCGCTTAAAAGAGCATTCGTATGGTAAAGAAATGCTTCACTGCTGATGCACCACCAACAACAACAGCAACTGCAATGGATGCCAGAATAACACTAGCAACATCAACATAAAAGCAAAGTATTACGCACACAAACACACCAACACTCATAACCTCGGCGAAGTAGAAGCAGCAGAATAACAATAACAAAAGGAAGAAGAAGAGGCAAGCGTCGGGAAGGAATTGATATTAAATTATATTCCTTATTATCATCATTTGATGTTGATGTGATGTGATGTGAAGCGATGTGAAGCGATCACATGTGCGCAGCGTCGTGTTGTAGTTGTTGTTGTTGCTGTTGCTGTAAAAGATAATGCAAACAATGCACTTTCCAAACGATCTAAAAAAGTCAATCTGCGTGTGTGTGCGTGTGTGTGTTGTTCCCTCTAAGGATGTTGCTTCAACTGGCTTTTCTTCTGAAGCACCTTCGCCGCTTTTGCATTGTTATTGCAGACATCGTAACATGTGCTGTGTTAAAGGAGATGAAGGAGAAGAAACTGTAGGAAAAATTATGCACTCAAGTGTAAAATACTTGGATGCGTTTAGGAGCGATCCACAGTTCATAGTAACGCCATCGGATCATTCCGAACAGCATAGAAAAATTACTTCCTCAAAGGTCCTTTCAGATGCAAATCCATGGCGAGCATCTTCGTAATTATCAAATTGATTTATTAGCATTAGAATTTTAAATCCCTTGACGTTGTCCCCACCCATTGAGGGCCGCAAAACAGAGAATCCTTGAAAGACCTACACACCACGAAGCAGGGAATTATTATCAAGTCCGATATTCATATGCAAAACATCGCCAGCGCCACCCTCGATGATTCGAGTTCACTTTAAAGCCCGCTCCGCTCTCCTCTCCCGGGCTTTTAATTAAGGTGTGTCTTCTCTGG
The DNA here is from genome assembly GCA_937620795.1 of Thecophora atra. NCBI lineage: Eukaryota > Metazoa > Arthropoda > Insecta > Diptera > Conopidae > Thecophora > Thecophora atra. The sequence goes on from OW569397.1 coordinate 72,210,909, forward strand.
TTCGGAATAAACGAGTCTAATTAATAACGGAGCATTTGGCTCGTAATTCAAGCCGTGTTGCCAGGTTTAGCAGCAACTTTTCCGTTTATCTCTCATGATTAGCACCGCGTTGCAGTCCATGTGCGATGTACCCTCGCTCGATGACGCCCCCTTCCCTCCCCTCCTCGACCACTAATTGGTTCGGTTCGGTTTGGACGCAGCAGGATTAAAAGTGATTCCGAGCTGAGCGCAGTTGTTGGTTATTTTTAAATAAAGCGCCCGACCGACTGACTGAGTGACGACTTAATGCCGACTGCCGAGGCTCGAATCTTATATAATTTATGGCTCCACATCTCAAAGTCCGCTCAAAATTTAAATTATATTCCTTCGTTAATCGAAACAAAGCCAACTTTCGCCTTTTGTTGTCTCATGTGGTAATTAATGGACCACAGAACCATGCTTCAGACCGAATCCTGGTTTGAGTCTTTACTTAAAGTCCATTCATCACCCTTGGGAACAGATGGAAAGCATCTTCCACACAATGCAGCCGCTTTCTTTGCATCCACAGTGTTCGGAATAATCGAATTTACACGATAAAGAACTTTCATTCAAAGATCCATTCGAAGTCAATCAGCTGCGCAGGGATGAAGGACGACCTTTTCTTCGACTGCTTGCAGCTTGGAGCACTTGAATTGCAGGTAAACATCATCAACGTATAATTTATGGTTCGTTAGGTCAAGTGTTTTTTCGGGTTAGCTTGGAAAGCGGCCGACAATCCCCAGAAAGTTGCGTCCTTTCCACTCAATCGTCTTTTACGTGGTCATCGCTGTAACTGGCTATTAAAATGCTAACGTGAATAAATTGAACTTTGTACTGTTCTCTGTGCTCAATAGTTTCGCTGTAATCCGTTTGGTTATGGTTGTTGCTGCTCTTGTATTTAAGTATTCAAATTCGCATCCATCTTCTGCGTCCTTCGTCCTGTTTTCGCCCCTCTGTAACTTTCTCAGGTCGATCCAAAGTTTTGTTGTATGCTTCTACTTAAAATGCTTCACTCATCACGAAGCAGAAACGACTTTGACGAGGACCATCACGAAGTATATAAAGACGACAATCACGGTGACGTTGTCGATGTCGGTGACGAACTTCGCTGTTTGGCGAGCACAGACAGGATAATGAACATTAAAAGGAAATTACATGAGAAGGAGAAGAAATTCTAAAGCCATCAACAGTGGGACAAACGAAGGAAAACGTTGAATTCGTTGTGGATGGAAGACAGAATGAACTTTACGGGTTCTTGGCTCAATTTAAACTTAGCTCCTTCACGAAAGTCTTCTTACTTCTGTTCTTTATGGGACTGTATTGTGTTCCGAGGAGTCTACAAAGGCCAAAATGATTAAAAACTGACCACGCATCGTCGTAATCGGACCCACGTGTCACTTTATCTCCATTTCACACATTTCAGTGTCAGTCAGTCTTCGGTTGTTCTGCTTTTATTTCATTTGACCCTCTGGAAGCCCCACGCTGACCACACGTCTCGCCTCAGCGGCTCGAAGGACCTGCTTCGAGTCCTTTGAAGGAAACGCAGCGTAATCTTATGGGGAAAATGTAAAGCAGGTCTTTTGTAAAAGTTTGCATTTGAATTTGAAAGAACGGAACGGAATCCTGCGTCTTTAGCAACGGAATGGAAATGAAAGCGAAGGAGACCCTGGACGTCAACTCTCGAATAAATCTTTAATAGTGTTTGTGTAAAAGAATCCTTCGAGGAGCTGTTTGAAGCCTGTTGCGAGAGGTGAGCCGCCGAAGGACTTAAAAGCTTTCGAACAAACGTTTTATGGGGCTTTGAGCAGCGTTTTTATCGTCAGTCTTTTAATTTAAATCGTATTTCAAATGTTTATAGAAGTCGTTGGGCGATGTACACATTTTTCTCAACTGCTGCAGTTGCTTTTTACAACTGTCATTAATCGTCCCTTCGCTCTTCTCTGTTCTGGCCACGACCCGGTTTCCTTTTCGCTGCCAAAAAGAAATATTAAAAAATTTTGCAACGTAATTCAAAGTAAAAGCAAAAACATTAAAATATGTTTTATTGCAGTTTTATATTTCATGCAACGATTGAGATCCTTCTTTTAAGTAGCGAGAAATTTAAGACTTTGAAATTGGAAAATTGCAAATGTTTTATAGTTTATAGAAAATAAAAAACCATCCATTCATAATGTGGATGTGCGGCTGAAGCAGATTGTAGCAGGCTTTCCGATTTTGGGTTTATTAAAAAATATAAAAACGGATGCCATCATTTTCAGCAATTTAAACTTTAGCTTCCCTCGATTGAACCATTCACTTGAGTTGAGTTTAAATGGCAGCTACTTTCCATTAATAATAGCCAATAAAAGCGTTTTTCCACATCACCAAATTAGATTCACGCTTCCTTGAGCCTTAAAACTCACCGAAGCCGATAAAAGTTTCACTCAGTTTTGTTTGAAGATGTTCTCGAGAAACTCTGGCGCAACTCTTGTCCTGCGGCGGCACTATTTAACTTCCTGGATGCTGCTGAAGAACGTAACTTTAGCGTAGCGCCCACACGAATATCCTTTTTCATCCGTTGGCTCCTTGGCAGTACCAGTGTGATGTGCGGTTGTTGTTGCGATTAATGCTGTGGTTGTTGCGGCTTCTGCTGTTGTTAATTAACCGAATACGTTTTTTAATTATGTTTTTCGGCCCCTCGTAGTATTATTTTCTATGTTGTTGAAGCACCATTTACACCTGAGCTCATTTCAACCGAATCTTTGGCGCACGATGAAAGCGACGAGTTTCGAGGACAATGCATCCTTTGAACCACAGACGCGGATTCGAAAATTGTTTAATTGCTCAGCAATCACCAAATTGTTGTCATGGCGATATTTTGTCGTCTCTGCTGATGTCAGCTCCAAATTAAACACCTTCCACTCGAAGTTGAGTTGCTTTGTTGAAGAACACGCAGAGGTTGAGGTGTCAGCGCTTTAATCTAAACATCAAATTGAAATCCGATTGTTTTTAAGAAGTAGCAGAAAAGCCTTTGAACCTTCAACAATCATCCGCATCATTTTCACTAACACACAGGAATATTTCTAAATATTTCTACATTATCCAATACAGCATTTTATTATTTTTGCCTTCTCTCTTTACCCTTCGGTCAACATAACAACCGTTAGGGCAGGAAATACAACTCTCGACGCCTTTCATCCCGCTACAATCTGAGCTGTTTCTGTTTTCAACTGAAAAATCATGTCAACACTTATTTTCGAGCCCCGAACCCGCACCGGAGCCAACGCGAGCTCGATTTCAATTGCCACAAGGATAATTTGCAATTATTTCAGCAATCCGCTTTCGGAAATCCATAAAAAATCCATAGAAACGAAAATTGAAACGAAATTAGGAAATCAAGTTGCAGATTTACATACGACGCGCTCCATTTATTGCAACTAATCGACGCTCGGCTTCAGTGGAGGGTTGTTGGGCTGAATTGCAGGGTTGAACGCAAATATGTTGGCAGGAATTTATTGAGATTGGATTCCAAGGAGTGCTGTGAGCTGTGAACGAAGCGCACGCACCGGCGAAGGTCGTCAAACAAGTCAATTGATTGGGAAATTTTCGCGTCAAGTCAACGCTTTGGAAAAAACTTGAATTGAAATCAGAAATTTATGCACGATTTTATGAACTTGTGCTGAAGTGAAGAGCAAGAGGAAGAAGAAAAGAGCGCGATAGGAGTTGAATATATTGAAATAAATGATTTATACTGTTTGATTAACAAAACTTCTCAGTCAACAATTGAATTTGTGACGACCACAATTTGTGCCCAAATTCTGGACACACATTTTTCCTAAATATCTACTCATAAAATAACGCGCTGAAGGTCGCACTGTATATTTTTCGTTTTCTTCTTTCTTTTATTTACTAGTACGTAAGCTAATAAACGAATATTAAATGAATTTAAAACAAGTAACATAGATTTTAAGTTAAAACATGTAATCAGCACATAAGTAGTATATAAACTATTCAATAAACAACAGAGAGAAAGAGGGAGGAAAAGAAACGACGCATTAGCGTCACATCAAGCATTGCTGTGAACGCAACAGAACAGCATAAACGGACCGGTTTGAAAAGCATGCAGACAGTCAGTTGGAGAACAGCGCCGAGTACGGTCGCTTGCTTGGCTTCGCTAGCATTTTTACGCTTGCTCCGCTAGCCGCTGCTTCGTTGCTTCGCTATTCAATTTCTTCGTCACACAGGGAAGTAGAGCTAAAGAGTCGATCAGAGGACTTCGTCACGTACAGTCACTTGCGCTCGCATTGCTAACTAATTGATTGTCACATTTTAACGCTTGCACAGTCAAGCAGAGGATTTCATCGAGTACAGTCGTTCGCTGTACTGCTTCTTCGTCGCATCGAAACACTTGAAAGAGTCGAAGCCGAGAATTTCATAGAGTACAGACGTTTGCTGTACTATTTCATTGTTACACTTCTACGCTTGAGGAGTCAAGCAGAGAACTTCGTCGAGTACAGACGCTTGCTGTGCTATTTCCTGAGCTCGTCGCAACGCTCGTGGAGTCTGCAGGAGAACTTCGTCGCATATAGTCGTTTGTTTTACACCGCCATCAATATCGACGTCACGTCGCAAAGCAAACAGTTTTATCAGAAGATCTCGTCGATTACAGTCGTTTTCGCTTGTTTAGCTGTGCTATTTCTTCGTCGCTCTGCAGAATCTGCGGAAAGTGAACCTTCCGTGTAATTATTCGAAGCCAGTTTTGAGCACATCGCCCAGTTGCTGCCTGACTTTAGACTTGACTCGACGCCTCACGCTGAACTTAGGGTACGTGAATCTCAAAGTATATAGACTCTAGTGGCCTTAGGGTACGTGAGTCTCTAAGTAATATAAGTTATACAGATTCTAGTGGCCTTAGGGTACGTGAATCTCAAAGTATATAGACTCTAGTGGCCTTAGGGTACGTGAGTCTCTAAGTAATATAAGTTATACAGATTCTAGTGGCCTTAGGGTACGTGAATCTCAAAGTATATAGACTCTAGTGGCCTTAGGGTACGTGAGTCTCTAAGTAATATAAGTTATACAGATTCTAGTGGCCTTAGGGTACGTGAATCTCAAAGTATACAGACTCTAGTGGCCTTAGGGTACGTGAGTCTACTAAGAGCATACAAACCCGACCTACCCTACTGAGAACAAGGCAAGACAAAACAACGACGCCATCGTCAACCATCACAGCACCACCCTGCGCTCCAGACAACGACACTGAGTGGGTTCTAGTCGCTAGAATAAAGCCACATCGTTATCGTCGCTCATCACGTAGCCCCACTCAGCACTCCAGACAACGACACTGAGTGGGTTATAGCCTTAAGAATCACGCCACAGTCGACGGCGTGTATTCGTCAACGTTTTTCACCGATCACCACATAGTATCCCTCAGCGCTCCAGACAACGACACTGAGGGGATCATTGTCTTCGGGATTGCGCCATAGTCCACGGCGTTTTGTTCATCAACGGCGTTATTTCATCGTGCACCACAGAACCTCACCCGGCATTCCAGACAACGACACTGAGTGATTCATCGCCTTGAGAGTGACGCCACAATCAACGGCGTGCATTCACCAGCCCCATCTCTAGACAGAGGGCTACCTTTTCCGCAATAACGCTCGCGACAATAACGTTTAGTCACGCCCTCAGTTTACGTATCAGCACCGGTATACTTCAACACACTGGTAAAACGTCACGCCCTACTTTCTCTCTGATTAGTTAAGATAATACTGTATGACAGAAATTGTAATTGTGAATAAAGAAACGATTTCACTTAGAGCGTCTCACCAAATAAATTTCTGTACCGAACGCCTGGATAGCCGACGAGCATACCCTGGCTATAAACCGGAGAAACCGGCTCGTTACAGTGGCGCCCGAACAGGGACCCTCTAAGCATACAGTATTAATCAACTAGGAAGTGACTTCATCAGCATTTATTCTACCGTCACACGCTAACAATCGCATCATGGTACGAATAAGCTGGTTACGAAATGTTCGTAAAGAGGAGCTCCAGACATATGCTCAGGAATTCGGACTGGACACAGAAGGTAATGCTGAGGAAGTACGCAAACGTCTCGCCGAATTCGTAGGGAGCGACGACCATGCACCGGCAGTAGTTCAAAGATTGATGGAGTTGGAATTGAAACACAGGAGGGACGTTTCGCCAATTTCAGGAACCACAACTCCAGTCATCTCACCTGTAAGAATGGAGCCGACGCTCAAAGACAATACAACCGCACAGTTACCGTCAACGTCGACAGCAAGTAATACGGAGCAAATCGCTGATTTTCCAGTAAGGCTACAGGTGCCGGTCGAAGACAAACCATTTTGTCAGTTACCTTCGGTATCAGCAACAAGCTACACAACTGTATTACCAGAGCAAATATCTCGGCCCTGGTCACCCCATACGACACGACCCGATGCAGCACCGACAACGTCAACGATAGCCGCTCTGATGGACCGAGTACGCAAGTGGGGCGTAAAGTACAACGGCGAGGGAAACCCACTGACATTCATCGAGAGAATAGAGGAACTCGTGGAAGCCTATGGATGTAACCCCGATCACATACCTAGAGCTCTACCCGAACTGCTTCAGGATCGTGCTTTGCAATGGTACCGAAGCAATAATTGCCGCTGGGAGCGGTGGAGTACTTTCAAGACTGACCTCGCAAAGTTCTTCCTACCACCACGATTCTTCGAGAGGTTGGAAGATGACGTCAGGGAACGACACCAGAGACCAGGCGAGCGCTTCAGAGATTATGTTCTCGCTATTCAGGGGCTAATGCGACATACCAACCGAACTCGGAGCGAAGAGTTGGAACGCATATACCGAAATAGCAGCCGAGAGATTCAGCTGTATGTCAAACGCAGCGAATTTCGAACATTGCGCGAGTTACTAGATCTCGTCGGTGACTACGAGAACTTGTTGAGCCCAGAAGTCGTTCCAGACCGACGAGTGAAGCAGCCAGGACAATCGATAATAAAACATCGGCAAGTAACCGAGCCAGAGGACGACGCACGGGTAGATATCAGCAGGGCTTGCAGACGTTGTGGCCAGGTGGGACACTTCCGGAATAGATGCCAAAATCCTGTTCTATACCACTGTTGGCAATGCGGTCGTCGGAACATCCGCACAATGGAATGCTGTAGAAAGGGACCAGGGAAACGAACAGCGGCCCCGCACGAACCGAGGCGATGCGGAGGCGAAAAACAGGAACCCTCGGAGACAGTAAGCGAATTGCAACACACAGAACAACGCATTGTGGCCCGGGTAGTGCTAGACGATTGTATAATGGATGCGACAATCGACACAGGTGCAAGTAGGAGCTTCATCAGTGACTACTACGCACAAAAACTGACAAATTCTCGTAACATAGTTCCCACGAAGGCTATCGTTAATATGGCAAATGGACAAATGGAGAAAATATCCGAGGCACTTGCAGTACGCGTCTCAGTCGGTCATAGGACGCATGACATGAATATTTTAATTCTTCCACAAGTGGTCGACGATCTTATCTTAGGGTTAGACTTCCTCGCCGGAATCGGAGCCAAACTTCAATTCGCAGGTCTTACACTAGAGTTAACACCATCCGGCAACAGCAGTGAAAATACGCGGGTAGGGTTAATGCAACAATTGGAAGGTACTTCTTCAGGAGAAGGAAACATAGCCAGTTTCTTAGAATCCCAGCTCACAGCGAATGAAGCCGTCCAGGGCGTCACCGACATCACGGAGCATAAAATTATAATGCGAGATGAAAGACCAATTAAACAGCGATACTTTCCTCGCAACCCCGCCATGCAAAAGGTAATTGACGACGAGATCGACGATCTCGTCAAGCGAGGATGCATCGAACCCTCGGCAAGCCCGTACAGCGCACCGATCGTGCTTGTTAAGAAGAAAACTGGACAGTGGAGGTTATGTGTGGACTACCGGCAGCTAAATGCCCAATCAATCCCCGACGCGTATCCCCTACCAAGGATTCAACACATCCTCGATAAGCTTCGTAACGCCAAGGTCATAAGTACCATAGACCTAAAGAATGGGTACTGGCAAATCCCGATGGAACCTAGAAGTAGAGCTTACACCGCGTTTACAGTACCAGGAAGGGGGCTGTTCCAATGGAAAGTGATGCCGTTCGGCTTACACTCTGCACCGGCGACTTTCCAACGTGCATTGGATAGCGTCATCGGGCACGATATGGAACCCTACGCATTCGCTTACCTCGATGACATTATAGTGGTCAGCACTAGTTTCGAGGAACACAAACGACACCTGACGGAAGTGTTTCGTCGTCTGCGACAGGCACGCTTACGAGTAAACCGGGAAAAAAGCGAATTTTTCCAGAAGGAGATTAAATACTTAGGCCACGTGGTTAGCGCTCAGGGTATACATACAGACCCGTCCAAGATAGCCGCCATCAGGGAATTAAAACCACCAACAAACGTACGCGAACTGCGAAGATTTCTCGGCATCATATCGTGGTACCGAAGGTTCGTACCCGATTTCGCCAAAATAACACACCCACTGACCACGCTATTGCGAAAAGGAAAGCATTTCAAATGGTTAACGGACCAGCAAAAGGCCTTCGAGTCCGTTAAACTGCTGCTCACAGAGGCTCCTATACTAGCTTGCCCAGATTTCCAAGAACGTTTCTACTTGCAAACCGACGCCTGTGACTACGGTATAGGTGCCGTCTTGACCCAAAACCGTGAAGGAGGAGAAAGAGTCATCGCATATGCCAGCCGACACCTGAATCGAGCGGAGACGAACTACACCGCGACCGAAAAGGAGTGTTTGGCTATCGTATGGGCGGTACGGAAAATGCGCCAGTATATTGAAGGGTACTCGTTTACCATTGTAACTGACCACCAAGCGCTGAAGTGGCTAAATTCCATCAATAATCCATCGGGACGAATTGCTCGTTGGGCCCTCGAGCTGCAACAGTATCGGTACGACGTACGGTACAGACGCGGTAAGCAAAACGTCGTAGCTGAGCCCTATCACGACAACCAGTCGAAGCAATGGAAGTCTGTGGAATAATTGTGAAAGAGGACGACAGTGGCCACTGCCGATGGTATGATAAACGGAAGAACGAAGTTCTCAGCGAACCCGAGAAATTGCCGGACTACTGCATGCAGAATGGACAGCTTTACCGTCATATCCCGCCGGTACCCGGCACTAGCGACAGCCCAGCCTGGAAACTGTGTGTACCTAGCCACTCACGGAAACGAGTGCTGAGAGAATGCCACGACGCACCCACTGCAGGACATCTCGGCATAAAAAAAACAATTGCTCGTGTCGCCCACAAGTACTACTGGCCTGGTATGCGTCGCGACGTCAAAAAGCACGTCCGGACCTGTCAAAATTGTCAACGATACAAGGTTAGCCAGCTGAAACCCGCCGGGTATATGTTGTCCAAAGTAGCCGAAAGTCCCTGGGCTACCGTTGCAGCGGATTTCGTCGGACCGCTTCCAAGAAGCAAACACGGTAACAATACACTATTGGTATTTGTGGATAAATTTTCGAAATGGGTCGAAATGGTACCACTACGCGCCGCCACGAGTGAGAATTTAATCAAAGCTTTCCGCGAGAGAATTTTGTCACGATTTGGAGTTCCAGAGATGCTGATCACGGATAATGGAGTACAGTTTGCTAGCCACAAATTTCAAAAATACCTGAGGGAGATCGGAGTATAACAACATTATACGGCACCATATACGCCGCAAGAGAATCCGACGGAACGTACGAACCGCACGCTCAAGACCATGATTGCACAATTCACTGATGAACAGCAAAATACTTGGGACCAATGGCTGCCTGAACTAAGCCTCGCAATAAACTCCAGCGTTTCAGAGTCTACCGGCTACAGCCCTGCATACTTGGTTCAGGGTAGGGAACCCCGCCTACCAAACTCTTTGTACGATCAACACACCGCCGCGGAAGGACAAACTGATAACAATGCAACAGCCGAGAAACTAAAGGATGTATTTTTAGCGGTTAGACGAAATATGGAAAGGGCGACTGAAAAACAAGCACGACACTATAATCTCCGGAGACGAAATTGGAAACCCATTATTGGTCAACTTGTATTACTTCGACAACACCATCTTTCGAAGGCGGTGGATAAATTTGCAGCTAAATTGGCACCCCGTTTCGACGGACCATATACTGTTAAAAAGTTTATTTCGCCAGTCATAGTAAAACTCACACGGCCCAGTGAGAAACGTGAACGCACAGCCCACATTTCCGATCTTAAAAATTACCACCCCGCTTCAGACACCAAAGACGACGAACACGAACACCAGAAAGTATCACCCACTCAGCGGGAACGCCAACCATCGCCAGCACACATCGCCGCTGCGCATATAAAGGAGCGCACCACAGCACACAGGATCAGTAACGAACCAGATCTCGGAGCGAACAGACGCGAACGTAACATGGCAGAAAACGCTGACGACAAATTTAAACGCACAACGGCGAAGTTCCGAGAACACGTAGTTGAGGAACGAGAAAGGCAGCCTAGGACACAACTACTTGGCGCAGAGTGGGAGGCCACCGTAACCAACCCCATGGACAAGGTGCCACGGGTGACACTCAAAAGAGTAAGCGTGGTAATGGAGGAAGATGCTACCGTACCCCAACCGTTAACCGGAAAGCAACCACGAGTAGTCCTGCACCGTCTCTCAGAGGAGCCGGCAACCGTTACCCAACCGTTAACCGGAAAGCAACCACGAGTAGTCCTGCACCGTCTCTCAGAGGAGCCGGCAACAACATCAAGAGCACCTACCATGAGGTACGAACAAGCCGAGGGGGAAGTCCCGTATAAACGACAGCGCCCTTCGATGACCGCCGCCCCTACCGCTCTCATCGACCTGATGGACAACGACTCCGAACTGTCGGATGAAGCGGGTTACCAGGATGAGGGCGACGTGCCGGCACCCCTCAGCGATGAAGAACACCACAGTCTGGACGCAGCGGAACCCTTCGACGGGGCCTCGCTCTTCGGCGAAACCATGGACCATCCATGCGCCGAAGAAAATACGGGCACAATGCACGAGCCAATGTCTGAGCATGGGGTTGCCCAGGAAGGTTCCGAACCTAGGGAAGACGACGCAGAGGAGGGTGAGTCTGAGTCCGAGGTCGACTTCCATTTCGAAGAGGTCTACGACGAAGGCGATGACGACATCGGTGGCCGAATAGATCGGGAGGTCCATCGCAGTCGCTGGTCAGCACCCGGAAGTATTTCCTTTTGTGTGGAAACAAAGACGGTCTACACCGTATACGACCCAAACTATCGGAGTGAGAACGTCGAGCTGAGCGCGCCAATAGTGGAATGTCCGTCGTCACCACCCATCGAAGCGGTCGACAACCCAGAACCCCATACTAACGATACACCTCCTCCGCTGCAAGATTCGGTAGCCCTACAAAACAGCCCGTCCCGAGAACAACCTGACGGAGAGACGCTCAGTGCACCGGAGATCCAAGAGTCGCCGCCTATTTCGCCGCTACCGCTCCCAACACCGTCACGCGATGACCCTTGGCCCGAAGACATTCAGGCCCTCCTGGATTTGGTCATGGAAGACGTGAGTAATGTGACAGACGATCTAATCACGGCAGACGCGACAGCACAAGTAGAGGATCTGGTCGGGGATACACCATACCCAGAGGATCGAGCCGCTCTACATGAAGCCTTATACGCCTTGCAAGAAACACACGTTCCTGGTCGACGCCGGTACCAGAAGCGGACGATCAATGGGCACACGTATACGTTAAAGATCTGCCGCCAAGGAATCACATCATGGTACATCCAAAACTAATTTCCGTAAGGAGGGAGGTGGTGTGACGACCACAATTTGTGCCCAAATTCTGGACACACATTTTTCCTAAATATCTACTCATAAAATAACGCGCTGAAGGTCGCACTGTATATTTTTCGTTTTCTTCTTTCTTTTATTTACTAGTACGTAAGCTAATAAACGAATATTAAATGAATTTAAAACAAGTAACATAGATTTTAAGTTAAAACATGTAATCAGCACATAAGTAGTATATAAGCTATTCAATAAACAACAGAGAGAAAGAGGGAGGAAAAGAAACGACGCATTAGCGTCACATCAAGCATTGCTGTGAACGCAACAGAACAGCATAAACGGACCGGTTTGAAAAGCATGCAGACAGTCAGTTGGAGAACAGCGCCGAGTACGGTCGCTTGCTTGGCTTCGCTAGCATTTTTACGCTTGCTCCGCTAGCCGCTGCTTCGTTGCTTCGCTATTCAATTTCTTCGTCACACTTAAAGAGTCGATCAGAGGACTTCGTCACGTACAGTCACTTGCGCTCGCATTGCTAACTAATTGATTGTCACATTTTAACGCTTGCACAGTCAAGCAGAGGATTTCATCGAGTACAGTCGTTCGCTGTACTGCTTCTTCGTCGCATCGAAACACTTGAAAGAGTCGAAGCCGAGAATTTCATAGAGTACAGACGTTTGCTGTACTATTTCATTGTTACACTTCTACGCTTGAGGAGTCAAGCAGAGAACTTCGTCGAGTACAGACGCTTGCTGTGCTATTTCCTGAGCTCGTCGCAACGCTCGTGGAGTCTGCAGGAGAACTTCGTCGCATATAGTCGTTTGTTTTACACCGCCATCAATATCGACGTCACGTCGCAAAGCAAACAGTTTTATCAGAAGATCTCGTCGATTACAGTCGTTTTCGCTTGTTTAGCTGTGCTATTTCTTCGTCGCTCTGCAGAATCTGCGGAAAGTGAACCTTCCGTGTAATTATTCGAAGCCAGTTTTGAGCACATCGCCCAGTTGCTGCCTGACTTTAGACTTGACTCGACGCCTCACGCTGAACTTAGGGTACGTGAATCTCAAAGTATATAGACTCTAGTGGCCTTAGGGTACGTGAGTCTCTAAGTAATATAAGTTATACAGATTCTAGTGGCCTTAGGGTACGTGAATCTCAAAGTATATAGACTCTAGTGGCCTTAGGGTACGTGAGTCTCTAAGTAATATAAGTTATACAGATTCTAGTGGCCTTAGGGTACGTGAATCTCAAAGTATATAGACTCTAGTGGCCTTAGGGTACGTGAGTCTCTAAGTAATATAAGTTATACAGATTCTAGTGGCCTTAGGGTACGTGAATCTCAAAGTATACAGACTCTAGTGGCCTTAGGGTACGTGAGTCTACTAAGAGCATACAAACCCGACCTACCCTACTGAGAACAAGGCAAGACAAAACAACGACGCCATCGTCAACCATCACAGCACCACCCTGCGCTCCAGACAACGACACTGAGTGGGTTCTAGTCGCTAGAATAAAGCCACATCGTTATCGTCGCTCATCACGTAGTCCCACTCAGCACTCCAGACAACGACACTGAGTGGGTTATAGCCTTAAGAATCACGCCACAGTCGACGGCGTGTATTCGTCAACGTTTTTCACCGATCACCACATAGTATCCCTCAGCGCTCCAGACAACGACACTGAGGGGATCATTGTCTTCGGGATTGCGCCATAGTCCACGGCGTTTTGTTCATCAACGGCGTTATTTCATCGTGCACCACAGAACCTCACCCGGCATTCCAGACAACGACACTGAGTGATTCATCGCCTTGAGAGTGACGCCACAATCAACGGCGTGCATTCACCAGCCCCATCTCTAGACAGAGGGCTACCTTTTCCGCAATAACGCTCGCGACAATAACGTTTAGTCACGCCCTCAGTTTACGTATCAGCACCGGTATACTTCAACACACTGGTAAAACGTCACGCCCTACTTTCTCTCTGATTAGTTAAGATAATACTGTATGACAGAAATTGTAATTGTGAATAAAGAAACGATTTCACTTAGAGCGTCTCACCAAATAAATTTCTGTACCGAACGACTGGATAGCCGACGAGCATACCCTGGCTATAAACCGGAGAAACCGGCTCGTTACAAATTATCAACGCAGCCTAAAAGTAAGCATTTGTTTTATGGTACGAATTTAATCTCATACTGGTGCAGTGTTAGTACAAATGCACTGAGTAAGGCTGGAGCATCACTTTTTTTTTTGTAGCAGTTACAGCTCCAATTTGTGTTAGCTCCGGGAGCAAGAGCGATTTACTTTCATGTTATTGTAAATTTTTTTGTTGTCTTGTCATCCAAAAGTTTGTTACTGTTCAACACTGATGTTTTTTAGATATTATATTACAGTCTTTCATTTTTCAAGTCTATTAATTGTATTTATTGTACTTAAGCCCAAAGCTGGCTTATGGTTTTCCAGTTCGGTACCACATCTCGTCGGCTCAAATGGAGCGGATGCGTATTTTCGAGAGGAAATGCCTAAGGATATGCACAGGCTTGCATGGTACAGTTTATGCTGAGGGTATACTTAGGTATTACTCAAATGAAACCTTGTATGGCACTGCTAAGATAAAACGAATTGATACCTTCTTAACTGAATCGACTACTAAATTTTTAAATAATATCGTCAACACAGAAAATAAAGAGTTGAAAAAATTTTCTGAGAAAATGACCAGTCCCACACTGACACTTATACATAAGTATTTGTCATTGATAAGAGTATTGACTCTATGATAGCAATAAAAAATTAATTTTCTATCATAGGAGATTTATTACTTTAATTATAATTAATAATGTGTACAACACAGCTTCAAATGGCTGTAAATATGTGGTCACGCAGCACTTTTATCAAAAAATAGTAATGTTATCCTTTTTTTTCCCCCATTTTTTGAAGGAACTTAAATTTGATGTAAATAAATTAGGAGATAAAGTGTTAAGTTGTAAATACTGTAAATGTAATGTATATAATCTTAGAAAAGTATGTTTAGTCTGTTAAAGATCTCTAGTTTTAAGTAAATGTTTGTACACATTTTGTATAAATAATATTTGTGAAATAAATGTTTGAATTAGCTTTGAATTATGAAAGAGTTTGTAATTCAAGGTGTGTCATAATACAATTGCTTGCTTTTAGGCTGCGCTAATATTTACTGCGGTAATAAACCAGCACGAGTAGTTGAAATTGCTGCTTAAGTCGCAGATGAATTTTTCATCCATCGCCGTTTAAGAATGTATGTATAGAAAACCTTTTGATTCATAGTCCATCCCCTTTTGACCTACTGTTAGCATGTTTTAGGCTTTTTATTGTCCTTAGCTCTTCACTCGTTTTCCATTTCGCGCTACCCGAAGGCGATTTTCTTCCACTTGAATTACTTTAAAGTAATGTAGAATCACACTCCACCTCCTTCTCTTCTCTCTTTCTCACTGTCTCTGTCATTAAAAATAATTAGTTTAAAATAGGGATTTCTACAAATACAAACCAAAGTATTAAGTTTCAATGCTTCGTCAGAGTTTTAATTATGGCCGTCAAAGTTTGGACAGAAGAAATATTTAAAAAAAAAGAAAAGAATTGAACGATGGCAGATCAAATTTCCGCGCTGCTAATTAATCACATTCGTCCGGAAACACGCTGAGATCTTCTCTTCTGTTGCTGTAATCCTTTAAAGTGGTTTTTTACATTGGACTGCGTCGGCAGCTTCTGTTTCCGAATTTAGTGCTGAATTTACACTCTGTAAACAACATAAAAATGTGAGTTGATGCGACGGCAGGACATTTCTTTTCATATCCTTTAGCTGCTTATGTTCATAAAACTGTTTGCTGCACGTAATAAAATCCTCGAAATGTTTAAAATCCGCACATTAACATCAATGTTGATGAGGGACACTTTGGAAAAGTTTCTCTACCGCCCCCGGCCTGTCAACGGCCTGGAAAACGAATTTGAGGAGGTGCGCCGCGCCGCATTTTTAAAAATGCCGCAATAAAAATTCCGCCGCCGACACCTGCGACCACAATTAAGCCGCCGACAGGACGAGGACGATGAAAAAGTTAAATTGAGTTAACAGTTCGAGCGGCAGCGACCAAAAAATCATAAAAGTTTACGGTTTCCACTTAAAACACGAGGCTCGCAACACGATTGCACGACTAGGGAAGCGAACGCGAGAGCGGTAACGTTTTTAATGCAATCATTAATTAAAGATGCACACTTGTGTCTGTGTCTCCGGAGATAATTTAATATTTTGAAGAAGGACGTCCTCTATTTTCCTTTTATCCGCCCGAAAATACGATCGTGTCACGACGTTGTTAACAAAGGGTTAAATAGTGGTGACAAGGGTTGCGTCTTCACTTTAATAAATTAATTAATTACATTTGGAGCCACTTGAAGACGTGTAACACTTTTAATTGAACGGGATTTTTTCCTACTACCATTAAAAAAGGATTCGAGGGTTCGCAGAAAGAGGAAGAAGGCGTATGGAAATGGAAATAAAGGGATTACAGTCGATGTTCCCCACAAGGCAACTTATAAAATACTAGCAACGCTTTGCAAAAATTTTTATTGGAAATATCGTTTTAAATAGACGATTATTTTCATAGCTCTTCTGAAGAAGAAGCCCTCCACAGCCGCCCACATACCTAACCACTCTATATTTCCAAGTCCAAGCAAAAGTTTTCAATTACGGCAAAACGTCCGCTGATCGCCACACAGCGGAGCAGACGGTCCCACGGCATCACTTCCGCCCGCACGTCGCCCATCGTCAGCATTTGATGAGCAGCTGACAGCACGGACTTCAGAGGACTCAGAGAATCCGTTTTCATTTGTCGGCGGCTTACGCTGAATAAAGAACCTTCGCTTCGTCGGCGTGGCGAATGTGCCACTTGAGAAAAGGGTTGCGCACATAAATTATTCAGTTTCATGTTCCACTTCTTCTATCATTTTTAATTTGAAGGTCTGCATTCCGCTGTCTTCAAGGATGGAATTAAAGGGTTTAAGTCCAGCGCCCAACGGCGTCGGATCAAATTTGTTTAATGCGTGAAAAGCGCATTCAGCGCCCTTGAAGGAGGCCAACGTTTTGCTCAAAAGCTGCCATAAATTCATCAAAACAAATCCGTTGTATGGACTCCCGGCCACGTGACTTTAAAACGCTGCACGAGATACGCTGCGGCGATCCTATTGACGATGCCGTGAATCACACAAGCGAGGCTACGAAACACAGCAAAAAAACCTCCGTCTACCCTCATCTGAGCTGTCTTCTTGGACTGTATCGGCCTTGGAACGTGAGAATGGAAATTAGTTGTATTTAAATATTTAATCACTATTTTCGTGGTTCTTCTACGGGCTGAAAGTGGTTCACGACACAGATTTGACACCTGATAACATCCTGTCAACTGTGGAAGTCTCTGTGCGAAGCCACTCGCCGAGAGACACTCGCGAAATCCTTTTGTAATTTCAAATAATCGCTGTAATAATCGTAAAGCATCTGAAATGAAACTCGGTTGGGGTTTCCTTTGTTTACGCTTGGATTTGGACCGCCGCAAAACACAATCAACGAGATTTTGCAAGCGTCTTCATTCTATAAAACTTTACGAGCTCCGGATGAATTTCAGCGCCAGGACTCAGCTGCTTCTTAAACGGAAGCTCTCTTAAAACCTTAATTAAACGCGTGCAGATGCGATTCTAGTTTCAATCAAAGTCATTTCAGAATTTAGCTCGCTACGAGTCACTGCGAAGTGGAAGCGATTGCAGATTCGAAGGCGGTGGCGATGGCTAAAGCGGTCACTGCAACTCATTAGAAACCCTTCACTGCTTCCATGCCGAAGTCTGATGATAATTGAAGAATTTTGACGACTGGCAACCCTTTGGGAAATCTTAACAAAGAGGAGAAGGAGAAGAAGGAGTTTCCAACTGTTTCTGTCAAAACGAGAAATCATAAAATACCAAATTTATTGAGGTATAACGTTCACTGACAGACGAACGTAACCCTTTTCCACTGACCTCGCCTCTAGACTCGATTCTGACCGATTCCCTTTCTTCGAGTCTTTAGCCAATGCTGAAATCCGCGCACAAATTTCGCAATTCGTAAGCACCGAGAGTATCGCAGAAATTATTTTATACTCATGCTTAAATGCATGACACGCTGATGTTCATCCATGCAGTCATTCATTGATTTGAGGTACATTTTGAGAGTAGAAATGCGCACAATTCAACTGCTGCAAAAGGGGCGAAGCGCGGAAAATTGATATCTGCGTTTAATGCCCCCTTTTGCGAGCTTGTGACATGAGCAGATCCCGCTTCGTGCGACGTCGACTGGTTGTGCTGTTTCTGCCCACGACAAATGTACAAATTGCGTCAAATTTGAATCTAAATGTCAATCATTACACGCAGCTTCGGAGGCGGCCCTCAGCCCCCTTGGGCTTAACATGGATATCGTCGCCGAAAGGATTATCTAATGGAGGGCGGAGATGTTCAGTCGCTGCTGTTGTATCGAAATCATTTGTAGAATCGTCTGCGGCTGCTGTTGTTTTTCGTTCTCTTGTCGCTGCCTTTAATAGATTATAATTTCGACTTTTATAGGAATTTTATGTGCTTTCATTTGGCCGAAACACATGGGCGACGTTAAGGTGTGATGTGTGTGTAGTTAATATACAGATCTTACCCATTTTTGCTGTATTTTTCGATTTTATTTGCATAGTGTTCGATTTACTAATCGATAGACTCAATCATTTTCACTCATACGCACTCCAAAGAGTCTTCGAAAGGCACCGAAAGGAGTTTTTCCACCTGCTGATTAGAAATAATTGTAAACTCATGACAGCCGCAAATCATTAAGCTGACATGACTCATTAATAACTGTTTTTATCGCCATTTTATTTAGCAACAAGCGGGAATTCGAAGAAAACAACCGGCAGCAACCTTTAATTTGCACTTCGAGGCTGTCACGTCGCTTCCGCTTCCTTCGGCGACGTTTGCTTTGATGCGGCGCGCCAAACAGCAAAACTTGCGATACGACGAACCCACTTAATTAACGTGTTCGGTACTAACACTTGGTACTTCTCAAGTCAGTGTCAAACACCGAAGCAACAATTGACAGCATAAATCGCAGGTGACAAACCGCAAGTCGCATGCGACTTTTTGTAGCTGTAACGTCATTCGTCATCCGAGAAGTGTGTGTGAGCCCAATACTTCGATGGATTGTAGAAAAGTGAAGTTGGCAACCCTGATCGTTCACACGCTTTGGAAACTTTAATAACGGGTTACGAGAGCCGCAGCAAAACTCTTTGCCAGCAGCTCAATTCGCCGCAGGTTGCGGTGTGTCGAATGCCTTTTTCTTGCTAATGTCTATAATTAATTTTCGGTCTAAGTGGCAAGTCTGGCAACCCTCTCGCTGAAGACATACTCAAGAAAGGCGTGACGAATGCGATTGGCAGCAATTGGAACTATTTGCGGTTCATGTGAAGTTCGAAGGCGCGCCTGGAAGTGGAGAAGAGGATGAGGGCTGTTCGGTTGAGCAGAAGGACCTAAGAAAACTTTCCGCAAGTCCTGCGAATTAAGATCAAAAGAAACTTTGCATGTCGTTCACTCTGACAGCTCAACAAATTGAAAATGTGGTCCAAACGTAGTTAAAACTTCACAAAGCAATAGTTTACAGAATAAACTTAGAACCAAGGCTCAAGGAAGGAAATGCATGAGGACATGTTCGGATATCGATTAATAGTAACAACTTGCGATTAAGATGACGGCTTCTTCCATCACCAACAGGTGGGCCACATCCATCCTATGCTTCTTCTTCTTCTTCCTGCTCTAGGCCGCTGTACATAGCGTCGCCACAATGCAATTTATATTTATGAGCGCATAATTTTCGTCGGCGTGACATCGCCAACACTTACTGGCAGCGACACACACACACACGCACACTTCGTAATTCAATCATGTTGAACACGCTTCAGTTTAATTGCTTTTCAATAAATGCCACAGGATAATAGATGACAAAGGACATCGACTGCGCTTAAAAATCATGCGATATACGCACATTTGCGAGCTT
Organism: Thecophora atra; assembly: GCA_937620795.1. Taxonomy (NCBI): domain Eukaryota; kingdom Metazoa; phylum Arthropoda; class Insecta; order Diptera; family Conopidae; genus Thecophora; species Thecophora atra. The sequence goes on from OW569397.1 coordinate 72,230,832, forward strand.
ATTAAATATTTACGCTGCTGTCAGCGATGAGCGTAGGTGAATTAAGTGCAACAACAACAAGGACGACAACTCGTCTATGATGACGCCTAAATGCATGCACTGAAAATTCGATGATATGAGATGAGCAACTCTTGTAACAAATTTAAATTTTTAAGTAGTCATCATCAACGAGGCCCTGAAAAAGGCACCCAAACGAATGAAAGTACGAATAACTGCAGCGCACAAATGTATGCAACAAAGTGTTGACAGCAAAAAAAAAATATTTATTTACTCTATGAATATTGACAAAAGGATAATAATAAAGCTGAAAGCATGCGCCAGGATGTCACTTAACGTGTGGCTGATGCACTTTACAACAGCAACAACAACAACAACAAAGACAACAGCATCAACAACAATGTTGTGTACACGGAGTTGTTAACATAAAGAGTTATGTTTACATCAAGAGGTGAGTGTGCGGCTGTTTGCAGGACAAAATCAACCGCGTCCTGACAACCGCAGGTCCTCGGCGCCAGCAGCGTAATGAAATCAGTTGCGCCTCAGTTCACTTGAGAGTGGCTGACGTACTGCAACTGATAGCCAAGTAATTAACATTAAAACAAACTTCCTCGCCAAAAATGTTAACTTAATTTCGTGGCGAGCAGGCGGCCGAACGAGGCGGAACGGATCGCTGCTGTCACCAATCGCCGAAGTGAAGTCGACGCTAATGGATATTTAATTCAGGCTCGAGCTGTTGATGCCTCTCCAGCGCAGAGCTGCCAGCTGACGACGGATGCGCTGCCAGCGGCTCAAATGAAACACAAAGCTTTTGCATTTCGCTCACATTTCTTATTCCGACCTTTGACAATTGCAGCTGCTCATTAAAATCCCATCTCCATGGTCAAGTCTGGCATCTCTACTCTTATGAAATATCAATATTTACAACTTTAATTAAAATCCCTAACAAGCTCATTACAACTCCACGTTGCATGTTACTCTGGCGGCCACTGCTCCTAGGTGTCTGCCCGCCACTAACGTGGTTAATTAAAATTGACTTCATTTGCGAATGTGTAAATTAATCGCGCTCCGAAGGACCACGGCGAAAAAAGACTTTCGAGCTGGCAACATTGTTGCGAAATCTAACAACGGTGGTGCGGTGGCTCGAGTCTCTCGTGATTTATTACATTTCTATGGGTCGAGTGTGAATTTCAGATTTGTTTTGCGAATTATTTGCGGGACGGCGAAAATAGTTAAACACTTCAAATTGAGCGAAGCTGTTGTTGGTGTTGTTGTTGAAGTATTGATTTTATACAATGGTCTTAGGACATTATGCAAATGCTATTCAATAGACGTTTATCCAAATACGCGTAAATTTGTACCAAACATCCAAATAAACAATAGAAGCATAATTTATAAGGAAAAAATAAAATATCTGGGTGTTATGCAAAACACAAAGTTTAATTTTATAAGACATATTTATCATGCACCAAGTAAGGCTAGAGCGAGGTCTTTCCATACATAAAGGTTGAGGGGTTCCTGTTGCCTTAATACCAAAATTAAAATAAATATTTATAAACAAATAGTCAGACCAGCGCTGGCTTATGGTTTTCCAGTTTAGTTCCACATCTCGTCGGCTCAAATAGAGCGCATCCGTATTTTCGAGAGGAAATGCCTAAGGATATGCACAGGCCTGCAAAGTACAAGTAATGCTGAGGGTATTCTTAGGTATTACTCAAATGAAACCTTGTATGGCACTGCTAATATAAAGAGAATTGATACCTTCTTAATTGAATCGACTACTAAATTTTAAAATAATATCGTCAACACAGAAAATAATGAGTTGAAAAAATTTTCTGAGAAAATTAACAGTCCGACACTGACACTTACACATAGGTATTTGTCAGCAATGTTCTATCATAGAGGGTTCATTTTAAATATAAACAATACTGTGTACAAAACAGCTTAAAATGGATGTAAATATGTGGCCAACTAGCACTAGATAGTTTTAAGTTTAGGTTAAGATATTTTTAAGTTTGTAGTCTTAGGTTTTTCATTAAAAAATAATAATGTAAACCTTCTTTTTTCTCCATTTTTTTAAGGAATTTAAATTCTTATGTAAATAAATTAGGAGATTAAGTGTTAAGTTGTAAATAATGTAATGTAAATTATATTTGTGGAATAAATGTTTAATATGTTTCATATGCCTTTAATTAAACGAGGTCAAGGCTTTGAATAAATCTGTGCCTCATTAAAGCAACGGTTCACAAAAACGTAGCTTTTGTTTGCTAATGGAAGAGAAGTCGCTGAGTAGGTGCTCTAAGGTTTCAAATTCTTTTGATAACCCCATATTTTTTGTAATAATTAAGTCCAATGGCCAGTCAGTAAACCTGCAACAATTTGTACAACCTTTGTGTTTACTTTTAGAGATATACTCTGAAATAAGTAGGAAGTCTACTCATTCAGTATAAAAAGCAGTCATTGATGCAAGCATTTTCAGAAACAACAACAACATTAGCATTTTTACATTTATATATATATATTGTAAATTATAATATATCATTATAATATAATTTAATTAACACTTCTTTGTTAATTTAATTAATTGTACTTATACTGTTGTTTGAAATGGCTCAATAAGATTTCAATTTTAGGATAATAAACTTGCTTCCATGTGAAGTATATGTAGATCAGTGGATAGATTCAACCTTGGCTTTTTTTGATTGATAAGGATTCCTAATTGGGATCCAGTCGGACTTCGCACTCAGATTTCTGTAGGGTTGGCGCAATTGGAATCTATTTTGACATCTTCATACATAGAGCAGACATCGAATTGGTATTCGCTTCGATCCCAATCAGATTCTGAAGATTTTTCTACTTTCGTGAGCTTCTAGCCTATGTTGCTTTTAGCTACTGTGACTATATTCAGGAATCTAACTTACTTCTTCTTCCTTTTCCTACTGCACACTTTCTAGAAAAGCACAAATCTTGATATCTTTAATAATATTTCATAAATGTTTGTGCATTACTCACTGCTTGTCACCTTGCAAAATCAGTTTTCAAATCTGTTGCGAATTCAAAAGGATAGCGGAAAATATTACACCGATCGCCCAAGTCCCACGATCACTTTCGTTGAAGATTACCCTGATCCTCCGTTTACATTCTTCGTCCCTTCATTTTCATGAATTTCCATGATTCTTTTCATCACTTCATCGATCAGTTAATCTCATCGATGTTGCTGCCTCATCGATGTTGTATCGGCGGCAGCAATTAACTCGTTGGAAGTAATTTTGGATGTCTTGATAAAAGGTATTCAAAGTATATCCAATAAAAATATTGAATTCGCAATTAATGTTTGTTTTTATTTTCGTCCTGGCAGTAAACGCAGCTTCTTTATTCGACTGCTTTCCTTAAATCCGCGTAGTTCGCTTGTATTCTACTCACTCCACTCGACTCGTTGCAAGTCTTCGGCTTCTGGCGCAGTTATTCTTTTTTATGACTTTGCAAAGTATTCTTCGGGCTGCAATTATCTTTGATGACTTCAACCGAAATAGAAGTCGTTCCGAGTCGTCCGCTCGACGTAATGCTGTCCGTATTAATAAAAATAACAACAAAACTGAATGCATTTGCGTTGTGAACGTTTCGGACGCCCCGAGGTGCACTTTTAATAATTCAACCGCACACAAACACAGAGACACATTTAATAAAATGACATTCGGTTGTTTTAATTCAACATTTTCTATTATCTGCTGCATTTCATAATCAAATTTGCTGCAATATTTATTTTTCATTTCTAGCGAAATCCAATAAAACCGAAACCACACGACTTTCCGCACTCGACGCCGCATGCAAACCAGCAACAACAACAAGAACAGAAAGAGGGGAGAATATCCAAAAAAACATTGCTGCAGCTTCCGTTGCACTGCGAGCTGCAATGAAACACGATCGCCGGCGGCATTAATTACACTTAAATGTTGACCACATGCCAGGATTTGTTGTTCAAATCATTTGTGCTTTTGTGCTCCCCCCGCCGCCACCTCCTCCTTTTCCCAAGTTTAAAACAAATCCACTTTTTCCCCCCGGGATAAAATTTTTCAGTGCACTTTTGTGAGTGTGACCAAGTTTTTCGTCAAAGAAGTTGGAACGGGCGACACTTGACAGAGTTGTCAACACGCGAGTCTCGTGCAACGAAATCATTAAATTCATTCGCGTCGCAGGATGCACTTCCGCCCACAGCAGCACGCCCTTTCGTGGTGCTTTCTTTATGGTTGCGCCCGCATCAGCTGTTGGTCAGCATCGCAAATTGTCGCCGAACTCTGATTAACAGGGCGGCGACGTCATGTTTTGGGGCATTTTTTAATTAAAGCGGTGTCGCTGCACACAGTCACGTGGCACGTGCAACTTGCGCAAACATGCACAAAATGCGCGAAAGCAGAAATGGCTGCTTTTATGACATTTTTTAGTTGTAAAAGACAAAAGGAGGACACAAGAGACAGAAATGAAGCAGTGAACAACGCAAGATGCAGTAATCATTAAATTCAAAATTCAGTCAAATTAAGCTGCAGTCGAGCAAGAAGCAACCAAGACGGATTAGAAACTAGGTAAAAGCATGGAATTAATTTGGAGCATTAAAAAGTACTTAAAATTGTATAAATTAAGCTGCAGCTTCTTTGAACTTCGAACCCATCGAACAACAGAAACACGGAAGACCAACGGAGGAAAAACGCATAAAGTAATTTAAAGTAACACACCAGCAACAGGAAAATACAACAGACTTCGGTATCAAAGGAAGCAAAAACTACAACAACACCAAACAAGAAGTTACACCGCGCAAAGTTCAAAGTTTTCCCAACACCACCGACAACACGACAAACGAACAACAAGTTACAAAAATTGCATTAAGTTGAACATTTTGCACTTTTAAGCCAACTCGGGTGCTCTGCTCGCCGCCTCTTCCCCGCTCCGCGCCGCGTAAGCCATCAAGTAATCGACAAAAACTTGGCAGGTCAAACTTATTTGAACTTCTTTGAGAGCTGGCAGCGCAAATGCAAATCCATTGCCAAGGTGCCATGGAGTGTTGCCACACTGGGCAGAGATCAACAGAGATGGCGTGCGTCTGGTAGCCGACGAAGTCGTCATAAATAGAGTATTATTAAAATTGTTAGTTTTGTGCAAAGTATTCTCACCCGAATATCCTGGCGAAGGAAGTGAAATTTAAATTAATATCAAAGCGGAGCAGCAGAGGAGCGAGGAGCAAAGCAAATCGACTAATGGACGACTGTGACGAGGGAGTAAATTGCATTTTAATTGTGCTCTTCTACTCCTGGCTAGGACGAAGTTTCCGAAGGACCTGAGACGTGTTTCTTGCGCTCGAAAACTCCCTTTCCTGAGTGGCTGTTGCGCCGAAAGTAGCTGGAACAAAGGGTCAGTGGAAAGCTGTTGGTAATCATTATAAATAAGTGATTAAAAATTATTAAACTTTCCTCGAGTGCCAGGGTTGGAAGCTTTTTATTTATCATATCCTCGGGAAACTCAGAAACTGCAGTCTATGAAATATGCACATTCTGCAGCTCCAGCATCTCCTCCAATGATTCGACCACCTTCTCATTGTGCTTCAGCGACTTCAGCCACTCCACGTAGTTCGCCTCGATGCCGGTCTCCAAGGCACCCTTGACGAGTGTCTTGAGGTAGGTCTTTGACGGCTGCCGTTCATAGGGCACGACCTCCTTTGGGATTTTCCGCAGATCCACCACCGGCTGCTTCGCTAAGTGATACGCGCGGCAGCGGAAGACTTTGTTCGCCTCGAAGCAGTACACTGGCAGCATCACTGGGATATAAATACCTTGGCGCACTCCTTCTTGACTATAAAATTGTCGGGGAGATTCAGAGGGAGAGAGAAATAGAGAAAGATCGGAACGCAGAAGAGGAGGAATGAACCGGTAATCGGTATCTAACTCACTCATCCAGGTTCTTCATGTTGCACGCATCGATTTCCCATATCGCACCAAACACATGCGCTCCCTCCGTCGGTACAACCGTTGCAGGCGCCCCGTCCCAGTTTTTCGATCGCGTATGGAAGTCGAGTCGATAATTCTTTGAATTTGATTCGTTGAAAAGCATCAGAAACGGTTGCGAGTCAAGACAATTGGGGACTTACCTGAAGTCTTCCACTTCCTATGCGCACCGCTGTGGGATTTTGGATGTGGATCCGTTTGGCCAACATATTGCTACCATAGCCGAAATAAAGAAACTTTTGCGACATTTCTTTATGCTGCAGGAAATTTAAATTTTCAGAAAAGCTGAAGCTTGTGCACTTGCTTAGGTTTGCTTCTATGCTAAAAGTCATCTATTACAAAATTGTATTGTCGTCGCGCGGACTGAAATCACAAAAATTTTGTATCTAATTCACTTCGCGAATATCTGAGATTTCTTTGTTCACGATTAAAAAAAACAAACTCTACTAATCCATGTAACTTTAAATTTACACTCGGATTAATCACCACCGATTTTCCAGGTATTCTTCAGGCTGCGCTTAAACAATGATTCACTGCAAATATAAAAAAAACAATTGTTTTGACAGCTATCAGCTGTTTGCATTATAACCATAAAAAGCTCTTAAATAAAAAGAAAACCTTTCTCATCACCACAGAAATGTGATAATTGACATGACTTGGCAGCACTAAAAACACCCATTCTAGTTAGGTTAACCGATTGTGCCATCTACATGTGACTACTGCAATTTTTCTAATAAGAGCAAAAAAAATTAAAACCGCATAAGAAAAGCAACGCAATTGGCAACAATTATGAGAAATTCAGTTTGTGAGAATCGCAGCGCCAGTACCTTTTTCTCACAATTGGTTCGAACAATTGCTGAAAGCAAAGCTTTGTGAATGCACACAAAGATGGCGCTTTGCGAAGAATTAGCCGAACTTGGCTCCAATTTTTATGAGTATTAATTTTCTATTATCACAGACAAGTAATATTACCTCCAGATGGCATATATATCGATGGCGCCATCTATACGCCAACAGTTTTCGCATCTCCAACGTAAGTTTTAAAGCTACTGGATGGATTGAAACAATCCGAGAAAATAGTTGGAAATTTTTTTTTTTTAAATTTCATCAAGTTTAGTAACTGTAGCTTGTAGCCCAAAGTGTAACCACAGGATTCTATTAAGTGCGCCACCTACACACGATTCTCTCATATCACAACTGAGCCAAAGAAGCACTACAAACACGAAGAAAAATCTATGGCGAATCCGGGCTTTCGCTTATTACAATTTTTGAGTGTCGCACTGAGAATAACTTTTGCTCTTAATTCAACCTCTGTATTTAAATATTATTCAACATAGTGAAAATATTATTTAAAATCCCATGAGAACTTAATTTTCTTCAATGTTTGACAAACCTACAGCACAATTTTGAATAGATGCTCCTCACAGTCTGTTAACTCATATGACTTTTCCTAAATGACAGTTGTAAGTAGTTGTATTTGCATCTGACAAGAGATTCCTAATGAGAAAGCATATGATTCCTTAGCATTTGAGTCATCCTATTTTCGTATCATAAATAAGAGTTTTTGCTTTCGATTTTCTTAAAGCCAAAGCCCAAAATCAAATAAAAATCAATTAAAATATGAGTAGGGTAAGAGCGAATAGAATCTTAATCAATAAGCAAACAATTGAATTTGTGAAAACGGTATTCTTCAGGAGCCAATCGAATGGAACCGCAAGATGACGCTGGAACTAATAAAATCGTGGGAGCAGCGTTCCTGTCTGTACGACAATACTTGCAGTTTGTACCACAACAGGAACGCCAGGTACGAAGCTCTGACGAAAATGGCTTTACCTTTGAAGCAGTTCAATGAAAGAATCGACCAGGACGAGGTTAAAATAAAAATGAATAACTTGAGGTCTGTTAAAGCAACGCGTTGAACAAAAACGTAGAATTATAGTCATTATTAATAATAATTAAGGAGTCAATACAATCATGAGCGCTACAAGAAGCGCCGCAGCGCTGCGAGTGATCCTTATCGGCCTACAATTTACTGGTTCCCAAAGTTGCACTTTCTGGACAGCTTCATGAAGGAGCGAAAACGGGAAGCTTATGCAAAGGTGTGTACAAATGATTGTTGCTATCGTGAGCTAAAAATTGCATCCCCAAATTTCACATACAGACTTCTCTCGACGATTCTATTGATTTAAAGCCCAGCGATGAGCCTGCTTCTGACGACGAAACTTCGTGCTCGCAAATAACTGCAGCCAGCAGTCGGAAGAGAAGGATTTCGGTTCCTGCAGAAGCGAGTGACGCACTGCATCTGATGTCGTCACCGGCAAGGAACCAACGGGGGCGTTACTCAAATGACGTTGAGGCTTTCGGAGAGCACGTTAAAGCCCAGCTTAGCTTAATTACCGTGGAAGAACTTCGGGACAAGCTTATGCAAAGCTACGATACAATTTTATTTGAAATTAAGAGAAAGGAAAGAGCACTGAAGTTGCAGCAACAAATTCTGTAGTAATAAAACAACTCCAAACAATTTTAAATTTAAAAGTATTGTTCCTTTGTTGGACATGTTCATGATTAACAATGGAATATTAAGATTTGTCATTTGAGAAATCATAAACGTGGGTACAAAAATTAAAAATAGCAATAAAGACGAGAGTTCTGTGAGTAGATAATTCGTGTGAAGCTAACGACACGTGCGCGTATTTTAACCGAAATTACGTATTGTTTGATTCCTCGGACACACAACTTTTGATTTTACAATTGCATAAAACAATCAGAGGACCAAAAGACAATGCAACTGAATCGCTGTTAATCACACTTAAATGTGTTGAAAAATCTCTTCAAACCTTTTCGCAACAGTGGATTTTTCTGAACCAGAAAACTCAAATTATCCACATTAATAATTGTAACTTAATGGATTGTTTGGAGAACTGTTCCATGGCTGTCATATTGAATTATGGATCTCATTCAGAGGGCCGCTTGACTCGCTGACTGCCGTCGACACTGAAAGCCACAATGGAACATCGTTCTGTTGACACGATAATCCAGTCATTGTTGCGGTTGTGCGAAGCTTTCATCCAACACAAATTCAATCTGTTTGTTTGCGGACAGCCGCTTTGACGGTCCCAATTGTTTGCGGTATCCAGTAAAATGACACCAATAGCAATGTGCGTTGTGCCCACTACAAATGGACGTAGCTCCATGATTTATTATGTGCTTTATTTGTCTAGACAAGCGTAGTTGTCGACGCCGTAGAAGAGACCAACGGGCAAAAACATCGTCCTTTAATTTGACGAACTGCGTCTTAGGTCAAACTTAACTCAGGCGAGAAGGACGCGAAAGAAATCAAAATGCCTTAAATCAATTTTGAGCCTTTGTCAAGATCGAATTTTTTGTTATTTGGGACGCGGTTGAGTTTGTAAACATTCAGTCGGCGTTTGGAAGTATAATAGCGAGCACATTGATTGGAATTCCGTGTTGCTCATTCAGATGTTTGCTTTGGTATTAAATGTTGAATTTTTTAGAATCCATTACTAAAATTAAAGCCAGAAAAACGGATCCTTTATCCTATCGAATTTCAAGCAAAGCCTTTTAGTCCCCTCCACCCATAATAATTCAATTAAATGTGTCATCTTTCGATAGTTTCATCAGGCGATTGACTTGTGTTGGTTAAAGTGTGGCAAATTGACAAATTGAGAGATAGAACACGCGGCGACTCGCTGCTCAACGTCTCAGCCAAGGATTAAATTTGATAGTCGCTTTTATGAAAAAAACCAAAAATGCTCAGAAGCTGAAATTATAAAACTTCGCCAAATGATCAACATAAAAAACCAAGCCATGCACAAAAACAAAATATTCAACCTTCGCAGACGGACAGACTGCATATATTTTGTTAGTGCAATCGCCGAAAACAAAGAAGAATTCTTCAGTTCCCAAAATCTTTCTAGACCCCCGTTTCGTACCTACACACAAAAACATAGTTTCTGCCTTAAGTTCCCCGTATGAATGTGTATGCTTCTGTTTCCCCACACTTGCTTCTACATACCAACAAACTCAAAACAAGAAGAAAAAACTACTTCAAAATCATCAAAAACTCAAGAAATGCAAAAATATTTTCTATGGAAGAAATTAACTACACAAACAACAATGTGAAACAGTTCCTGGCATACACAAAAATTGTTCCTGCTTTTTAACACAGCAGATCTCGTTGAATGCGGGAGTGAATAAGATTAAGCTGATCATTAAGAAGTGAAGGGAATAGAAAACAATATTATTCGCTTGTAGTTGTTTTCTAGTGTTCTTGTGATAGCTTCGATATGAAACTTTTACTCAAGACTCGCACCTTAATAATATTTGTCTGTGCTATACATTCATGTAAGAGAGAATATATATATTATTTGTCTGTGGTAATATACTATATATACTCTCTACCTTATTATATCCTCCGATCCTAGTTTTATCTATATACATTTTCAGAGTATTTTGTCTGAAAGTCTGTGGAAAACATTCAGTTGAAAACCGTTTTCCGTTTGTTGCGGCAGCCATTTAAATGAGCTGCAACCGCGTTTGGCACTTGTTTTTCATAAGCGTTGCTTCCTGTTCGACTTCTCCGAAAGCACATAATAAAACACACAGGAATTACATACGTCCCAAATGCGAACAAAGTCCTTTGCATCGAGTTAAATTTTGCATTGCGAGTTAAATGAGTTCGTTGGACAAAGCAGTTTATACAAAGCAGCTCCGGGCACACTTTGCTGTTGTTGTTGCTGTTATTGTTGCAATGCGCGCAATTCGTTTGACAAATAATTTGCAAATGCTAGGACAACAACAACAACAAGAAAAGAAACATGCAAATGACCGAATCGAGTTACAACTGGCTAATAAACGCCATATTTTTGGCTTAAATTGCTTGCAGCCTTTTACGACCTTTACTAATATTTTATGACAAAGCAGAGCAACTTTTATGAAGCGGAATCACAAACACAATCATATTGTAATTGACTTCTGGAGTGTAACGGGTTTTGGCTTTTGTATTAAATGCCATTTTAGTAGTCGTCACGATGCTTTGAAAATTTTGTGAAATGATGATTATTAGCAGACTAATTACATTTACACAATCTCATGGGAAAAACTCGATGACAAACGCGAAGGATTTAAATTCGAATCTAAATGAGCTCGCTTCAATTTTTTAAAATTCAGACCGCCATTTGACTAATTTATCACAAATCAAATTAATGTATATCCGTTCAAAGAACTGATTAAAGTTTTCAACTGCGAGCATTTGAAATGATTAAATTAACCATTAATAAGGCCTTAAACAGAGTTTCAAATCCACAAATGTAAAAATTTCCGCCTAATCTATTACAATAACGCACGATTTCAACCCACGGTTAAGCTACACATTAAAAAGTCCCGTCGACGAGTTTTTCAAAGAAATGTAATGAAAAAATCAAAGAATCGTGCGAAAGTATTCACAGAAATCGGCACCTCCAACTGAAAAAGCATAAATTGCATCCGCGAGATGAAATTCATAGACATGAAGCGTGATTGAATTGATTGAGAAATCACATCTGAGAAACTTCTTGTGGATGAAGTGATGAAAGACATCCTTCGAGACATTTTCCCCGCTTTCACGTGCCTCTTCCAATCAGACAAACATGAAATCATTATCACTGCATCAGCAACGAAAATTGCTTAGAACAGCCAACGAGCATATATCCATATGTATATATGCTCCTTGCTTAATACCCACGTTTTATCGCACTTCAGCGAATGTGAAGATGTGTTGGCGAAGGCGAAAAAATGTTGACGAAATCCCGAAGACGAAAGCGAGAAGCACGTCCGAGTGGAACCAGCAACAAACACTGAAACAGCGAAAGTGATTTGAAGCGTTATTAACGAAATGGAAATTGTATTTGAAGCATTTGCAAAGTGAGATATTAATTTCAAGAACAGAAAAAAACAAATAAACACGTTTGAGGGAACAAAGAAGTGGTTGCGGAGCTTCTAAAGAGTTTCTTAAACGATTTTCTCGCTTTTTCCTCATTCTGACAGGAAGAAATAATTTGCTGATGATGGATGAAGAGGCTGTCGGAGAGTCGTTGCTGGATTCTAACGCACCACCGCCACAAAACTTGAAGTTGTCAAAATATTTATCGATAACCGTCAAACCACAAAATAAAACAAGCCACAAGGTTTTTCCCTCGTAAAGCATTTTTTCAAAGACAAGAATCAAACATGGATCCCACGCATTTTCCCTCCCGTTGCTGTTCCGCTTTCCTAAGTCAATCGTTTATATAACATAATTTAAAATGACACCTCGTGCGGATGATTTTCGGGGTTTTCAAATTGAATCATTGACGAGAAGTTGCGGTTCTAAAAAAAGTGTTTGCTAGCAGCTGAAGACATTTCTATCATGCGATTTTATTAAGTGTCAGTGGCTCTATGAGCGCAATTCTATCGGTTACTGGATGCGGACAGAACGGAGGCGAATGAAATTGAGTGTCTGCTGCTTTATCGAGTCACAACACTTATTTGTTGCCGAGAAAAAACACATCGTTTACACGAAACGAAAGTAGAAAGTACTGGAGACAAATCCCTAAAAGTACGTATTAATTTCATTTGCCTGTCTGCGTCACGTTCAATCGATGTCTTGCGTTTGATCACAAACTGATGTCAACAATCTTCGTTGGCTGAAGAGCGACATTAAACACTCGTGCAAACGAACAACCGCTGAAATCTCTTATTTAGTCAATAATTATTTCATTTGCAGTCGACGCTTCATTATTACAAAAGTGTAAGTTTATTACGGAGTTTATTATTCGTAGCTCGCCAAGGCAAACGTTGGAGATGTCGATATTTTCAATTAACTTCTTAATTAATTTCTATTAATATAAGCGACCTGAAAAACTATTTAGAAAATTGGAAACTTGGTATTGTAAATAACAACCGATGTCATGAGCAAATATCGAAGTGGTTTTATGGAAAGGTCGTGACACACATTTAAAAACTCTTAAATCCCTTTTTCAGTTGTAGTTTCCAACTCGGAAAAGGAAAAATTAGTAAAGAATACGGGGAATAAGAGGAAAAATAAGGCACTTAAAAGGGGCCATTTAGCTTGAGGCGTTCAAAGCAGTTCAAGGATTTATTTACATATGCACAAAGGACCCGAATGACTGTCGGAAGAAAAGTAGACGCCATACAGCTACGTTTGTGTTTCCCGCGTTGCACATTTTGCGGAGGAAATCATCACGAGAGACGATGACAGATGAGAGATAACGTAATCACACACACTTCGCTTTGTGGCACAGTGGCATCAAGTGGCAAGTGGCTGAGTTGCGGTTGACGCTGCAGTACACTCGAGCGGCATCAACGCACAGCTGAGAGCAGAACATCGAGAGCAAACAGACGTGAGAGTGGCGACAGTGAACAGCTATTAACTCTCTTGGAAGCTGCAACCCGAAGACACAAAAGCATCTAATCGCCTTTTTAAACAGGCATCAAGTGAGATGTTAAATTGTTTGGCTTAAAGTAAACTGGTGACTGTTTGGTAATGAAGTAAATCCTCAGTCGAATTCAAATTGAAGCTAAAATTCCCTGTTCGCTATGAAAAAATTCAACGATCTATGAAATTAATTCGACCGGCTTCCATTGTGTAGCACACATTTTCCAATCAGTTGGCTGCTGCTTAAACCAGTTGGAATTCCTGCTACGACAAAGAAGCAGAAGGGTGAAGAAGTAGTTTAGAGGAGAGAAGGAGCAGTGCAAAAGAAAAGCTGTTGGCAAATTGAAATTTTATGAATATTCATTGAAGCAAGAATCCAAAAGTTTTTGATACTTTTTCGCCATCTACGGGAAAGTTTCGCAACTTCAATTGCAAACTGTGTTCAGATAATAACTAAGCAACAGAAAAAATCGAAGGAAGTACTTCAAAGGAGGGAGGAGGAGCCACGATATAATTGAATCGTAAAAACTATTTCATTAAACTTTTACTCATTTATTTAAAATCACCTTTTAAAGTTTGCGTCTTCCCATCGAATGTTAAAACAAAAGGAGTAAAAAGTTGGTGCATTTTATCGTTGTTCATCAGCAAGGATCGATGATGATTCCTTGTTCGGAAATCGTTTGTATGTTCGAACAGAATTTATCTTCGTGGAACAACAAGTTCTGCAATGCACAAAACGTCGACTCATCATGGTTTTTATAAGCCAAAGCGAATGCATTACACAACATATGCTTTGTTAATGTTGTTCTTCTGTTGGTTTTTCTAACTTTATGCGTGCCAAACAATTGATTGCCATTCCAGCAGCAGTCAATGGATTCGGTGCAATAAATCAATGAAGCAAAAAAAAACTAAATCTGAAGGTGATATGAAGAAATTGTCGGAAATAGATTATTTTGCAACCTACATCGTTAGTTTACTTTTAAATTGTACTTGTTATCACTGCCGAGGTATCTCTTTAATCCTTTCATTTCTACAAACTTGCCAGAGTTTAAACGACGGCGTTAAAATTATAATATTAATAATAAACAGCTCAGTATATAAATCTGGATTGGCAACCTTAAAAAGTGAAACTTCTTTCCAAGTTGCCTCTCTTAAACTGTGTTTTCCTTCACTTCTTTTACATGAGAACTTTACTTTTTTTTGTTCTTAGTTTTTTATTGCGTAGTTTATTGAAAATAGATTCGTTTGTTGCGTAGCTTAAAATTACCTGGAAATCTTCTGCTTTTGCTATTCAGAGTAATATTCACTATAACTTAACTAACCTTTATTCACTGCACTTTAAATAGAAGCTAAAATTTATAGAAACTCACATATTTTCATAAATTTGGACCTGACACTCAGCAGAAAGCAACACTCACATCACAATTTTTAGTTATGGTCACAATGAAGAGAATGAAGAAAAAGTAAAGGCGATAAACTTCTGCATGGGCCATGACACACACTGCCTCATGACGACGCCCCATTTACAGCGTTTATCACAGATAAACTGAAGTACTTTTGGATTCGAAATTATTTTAACTCAGTTTTATTAAAATTAATTATAATTTATTGAGATTCCTATCATACGTGCGAACAATTTATAAATGTATAATATAATTTGGTGAATTTATAATAAAAAATATGAAAAATTTTAAATTTTATGAAAACTATAGCTCTGTTTTCATGAAAAATACGCAATGTTTTTATTTATTTATTAAGAAGTTAGCTTACAATTGTAAATATGGATTAACGTATGGACTAAGCTATTTGAATAAAATAGCAATGCAGATCTTCAGCATTAAAAACACGAATATTTAAAACAATTTTATTACTAAGAGAAATTCGAACGTAATACCCTAAATATTTACATATACTAGACTCATGATGTGCTTGTATTTCACTTTTAATTTTTATGGAGCTGCGTGTATTATTGCGAGGGATTTAGGCATAGAATAAAGTGTCGTCAGGCATGAATCAATATGTCTTCGATGACCTACTATTATTTCAGCGAAATAATTCCTTAATCATATAATTTAGAAATCTGTTCTGATTAAATTTAATGCAAATTCAGAGTGTCTCTCTTATAATATTAATATTAATTATTCGGGCAAATCGATAGCATGACCATTCGAGATGCCAGTCCTTGTGTCCTTGATTCTGGCACTGCGATGAAATTCTAAATAAACTTCTATAAACTGCTTCTAAAGAAACTTAAAAAATGCAGAGGAGTGAAGGAAGCGGCTCCATCTGCGGCAAAGCTTTGGCATTAAAATCTATTCTCCATCCACGATTGTTGAATGTTCGCCGTTGTAAACATCGTGCTTGTGGAATCCAAGCGTGTATCTATGATGAATGAACTTCCTCACAGTAATCGCGACGAGGAGTTATAATTACAGATTACTGAAGCGACGACAGTGAAACAATTCCTTCGCTTGATTATATTTGACGGCGACACGATGAAGTGGCAATTGTCGCTGGAGGATGGAGAGGATGAGACGATTGGCGCTTCTGTCTATTTTTAGGTTGACCTTCCTGTCTGTCTGAAACATTTCTACTTGACATTTACAAGATACCGAGATTCTTAGTTATTACAGGAGATATTCTCCTGATTTTATTGCATGCAAAGGAGCTGCAAGTAGAGATTGTTTATTATTATTCCAAGTAAATTGCTGAGGCCTTAAGCTGAGCACTTTTTCTACATATCGAATTCATCTCGCTACAACTTCCGCTTTTCATTTCCTTTGGATAAAGGACACGAATGCAGCAGCTTCCGTTGTGTTCACTTTTTGCATATTTTTAATTGAGTGCAGTTTTTCTTTATAATCCTGTTTGTTGAAATATGAAATACATATAGCAAAAATTATTCAGAGGAAATTTGAAATTTGATTTGAATTTTTATTACAATTTATTAAAAACTGATGTTATTTATTTTATTTTAATCATTTGTATTTATTTTAATTGTTATTATTTATCAGTATTTTTTGTAATATGTACTTACTATTATTCTTATTATTTATATAATAAATATAATTATTTATTTGTATTTATATTGGCTTTGTTTCATTGATTTTTGGATTTGATTAATTTCATTCCATATGATTATTTATTTATTTTCTTCTAAATATTCGACAGATTCGCTTGTTCAATTAACTTTTTATATATGTGACAAGATAAATAAAAATTCTTCTAATTTACAACATTGTTACAGTCACAACATAATGCAAACAAATAGTTAAATTTTAATTTACTTTAGAATTACTATTTCGGGTGTTGAATTCGATTTCCACTGGCATTGTTTTAATTCTTTTATAAAAGATAAATTCTTATATAGAAGAGACTATTAAATATATGCAATGATTTACACACGCAAACAATTCACATCTTTTGGTTTGTAGATAAAATCCACTACTGTTTAAAAAATCGTAGGCTCTTAATAATTATTTCGATGTTTCTAGTGATTCCATATCCATAGCCATCTCTCAATTTTCTCAAAAGAGACTTTAATACGGTTTATTTTAGAGTCTGGCAAGCATTCTGCAAGCCACTTCACTTTTCTAAAGAACATGCAGAACAAAGTTCATAAAATAAGTGTTGTCTGTCCTTTTATTTTTACTGTCCCCAAAAAGGTTTTAGTTTTCAAAGAAAAACCCTTTCCAATTGGTTGCTAGTCAACTTATATAAATAATACACTCTTAATATATAATCGTATTACAAGTTACCCTTTTTAGCGTTTATAGTAGTCCTTAAGAATAGCAATTCCTGCAATGAATGAAGTAGTTCTTGAACAAACACCTGATTGATCCTTACAAATCCGTATGCAAGACATACGGTTGCTTGTCCCCATTCGCTGTGCTTCCGAAATCCGCTAAATCGCTTTCTGGTTCCAGAAGGTCTCTATTAGGTAACTTCTTCTGTCGCGACGATGGTACATCAGCCACTTCTGGGTAAACACACGTCGTCGACAACTCTGCACAAGTCGTTGCCGTTCCCGATGTTGTGGTTACTGTCAGTAAGTTCGGCGCTGTGTTCGATCTGGATTTTGGTTTCCTTCGCTTGGACTTGCCACTACTCAGCAACGGGGAAGAACCACGCTGATTCCCGTCCGCTCCGCCTCCTGTTCCGCCTAGTTTCGGTAACATGCTGTTCTCGATTTGGAGCTGCGCGTTGATATCCTTCAACGTTGTGCAACTGCACGCCTTTAGGAAGCTCTTCTTGAAGTTGTCGCTGAGGAAGGCGTACAGAACCGGGTTCATGGCCGAATTGGAGTACCCGAGGCAGCCGACCAACAAGAACACGGTGATCTCCAGTCGCGAGGCACACTTAATCGGTGAGGAGGTGATGAGGGCCACTTGCGATATCCAATAGGGTAACCAACACATTATGTATACAGTAATCACCGTCAGCACCAGTTTGGTGACCTTGCGGTGCGAACGCTTCTTCACCTTGGATGTGTTCTTCGGACCCACTGTGTGGATCTTTCGAATGACCAAGTAGTAGAAGCATAGAATGAAGCTGAGGGGCGTGGCAAAGCCCAGTGCCAAGGAGTACAGAATAAATGTGGTACCCGATTGTGTATTGTGTCCCTCGGGCCACTTGATGTTGCACGAGAAGTGGTCGCCGTTCTGCACGGTGCTGGCGAACAGAATCACGGGCAACATCAGCACGGCCGACGCCAGCCAAGCGATGCCGGCGACGAACTTCGAGACAATCGGCGTCCGGAAGCGCGGCGAGGAGATCGGATGACAAACGGCAACGTAGCGGTCGGCCGCCATGATCAGCAGGAATATCGACGATGTGAACTGCGTGATCGAGGTGCTCACCATGTACGCCTTGCACATGTAGTCCCCGAACTTCCAGCTGCCAGTCTGCATCGTGTAGAGCAGGAAAGGGATGCCGATTAGGAAGCACTCATCCGCAATCGCCAGGTTGAGGATGTAGGTGTTGGTGACGGTCTGCATCTTGGAGAAGCGCAGCACCACGTAGATTACTAAAGTGTTGCCGAATAGCCCAACGATGCACACCAATGAGTAAAGGACCATGGCGATGGTGTTTTCAACTGGGTTTTGGCCTGAAAAGCAGTCAAAGTCGTCCTCCTCGTAGGCGACGCTGTAGTTGTTGAAGGTCGAATTCCTGCGATAGGTGCTGTCATTGTCGTTGGTACTGTGCAGGTAAGAAGTATCGTTAACCGAATCCATGTTAACGAGGCTCATGGCGTCACTCATATCAGCATGTGCCGAAAGCGATCTCGCAGACGAATCTAATTGCAGTGAATAGCCGATCATATCAGGAAACTGTGGATGAAATGTCAATACAGTCGCCAACAACATGATTCACATTCGGTATTATATGAGGATCCAGAAAGGAAAGTTGTACAACCTTAGATATAATCTGTAATAAGAAAAGTTTGTGTAATATTGTGTATAAGCATTGCAAAAAATTAAATGTTGTTAAGTACGAAAAATGCATAAATTTATTAAAACCACTGCCAATAAATTTTAAAAAATACATAAAAAATTTAGAATTTAGATGTGGGATAAGATTATCCGGTGAGGTACCTGCTCTGCAAGCGAAACTCTAGCCTATATCTTATCGAGAGCATAGTAACATAGAGATTATAATATAAAAGTATCTGTGGTAGTAATAGGAGAGGAATAACATCCACCTATATTTGCAATATCTTCCGATAAATACTGCTGACCAAGACTCGAGCGTCGATAAACTAGTCACTTGTAATCATTAATGAAATGGCTGATGAACGTCCTCGATAAGGTCCAAATGTGGAGGCCAATTTCAAAGCAGTTATCGCGAAAATTCATATCTGGCTTAAACGAAATATACAGACAACTACTTACAATCTTGCGAGGATGACCTATCTGCTATGCACACACAACACCAGATACTGCCAAACTAATTGCAGTACTGTCTGGTCACGGAATGTTGCTGCTTAGATAACAACGTGACATTGCAGCATTAACTTCCCTGGCAATTCTACATTGGCAATCTGGCAAACATGTCTGAAATCAAATTTGGTAGTATCTGGATAACAATAATTTCTAGGGCACTAAAATGGCTTCTCTGTTGTACTTATAACTATGCTAAGTTGGTGCTGGGCACCATCTACACTAACTATCTATCTAAAATTGAAAAATTCATTAAAATTTAAATTTAACTTAAATACAGTAGGAATTAAAGAAGACAATATTTTAAATATAATTTTTATATTTCATTGAACACGCACCAACCAATCGGAGTAAATCCCGATTGTTTAGCAAAATACACAAGTTGCTTTTTTCTAAGCTAATGAATCACTGATTGCGGATATTTATGTTATTTTGAGGCTATAAATAAAAATAGTTACAGAATGAAAATATTGCTGTGGCTGTTTATTTGTTTTTTATCTGAATATTTATCGACACATAAACACCCACGATTGCGAATGTGCGTTGTGAAAAAGCACCTGTATTTCGATTATTGTTTATTGCTGTAGCCGCTTTTGTTTTATTCAGAGGTGCGCCCAAAAATAAACGGGCTTCGAAAATAAATACATTAATTTTTTTATTAACCCTGTATATTTGTTCTTAATTTCAAAGCTTAAAAACATGGTTTACCAAACCATGAATTCTTGAATTCTTGAAAAATACACAAATTTCATCAAATCTTCGCAAAAATATATTCAGAGATTGCAAATAGTAATTGCTTCCGGTAAAGGGGCGTAGAACCCATCCAAATACTCCTTTTCTGTCCCTGTATTAATTTCTTTTTTATTTACATTTATTTTTGTTTCTCCTGCTTCTAATTTATTATTGGTTACTAATTTTTTTTTGGATTCTAAAGTGGCTGCATTAACGAATTGCAATAATTCAAAGAATTCTCTTAGGTCCTTCAAGGATGTTTGCATTTGCTAAATTCACTTTATTTACTTTACACTCTATTATAAATATCCTTCATTATCTTGCGTTTTTTGTGTAAGCCACTCAGAGCACATTTCTCTTAAATCCTTACCAATTTAATGAATCCTGGCCAATTTATTTAATTCATTTGCCAAATTCTTGCTGTGCACCAGCAGCTCAGAGTTTTATTAAATTTTTTTACCTAAGAGTTTTTTTTGTTATAGTTAATTTCAAGCAAACAAAAACCAACATCGAGGAGAGTTACTCGAAAAAGCAATGCAGAACATATAATTCACTTTTCAACGTCGAGGAATGAAGGAAGTGATTGGGAATGTAAAGGATGACCTCACGACAAATGCTTAGGGAAGAACAGGAAACGTGACATCGCCAGAAGTAATATTAAAGAATCCATGAAACTTCAAACTTCTTTAATTGACTCCTGAGGAACCAATTAAACATTTTAAAGAAAAAGAGAAAAGAAATTCTCAGTTGCACCTAAACTTGATTTATTCAAAGATAATGGGAAGGATATTTTAAACGCATTTGTATCTAAGATAGTGTGTGATAGGACGACTAAGATCTGAAATTACTTCTTAATACTCAAGGAAGACGACCCTGGTTTTGCACATCGTCCATAAATTTCTCAAAATCCTTTAATTTTGTTGGTTTTCTTACTTATTTATGTTTGGCTCTGGTTTTGGTTTCTGGGTCTTGTGCAGCAAATTCTAAGCACTTCTTGGATTTCGTTTTATTGTAAAATTAAATTGCGTTTCATGCTTTACTCTCGCAGTTTTCCATTTATAAACTAGTTTTTATATTTCACTTTATTCCTTTCTTTTAGTCGCACCACAAAATATGAAGTGCAATTTTTCTCCTGTTTTTTTCAATCTTTTGATGTTCTTTTGGGTTATTTTTCCGGTTCGAGCTGCTCCTTAGTGAATTTAGTTTCGGTGCATTTCACCTGCTGCATTCTGAGCTTTCGGTTGTCTATCACGTTTGTTGTGTAGATGTTGTTGTTACTGGTACGGAAAAAATACCTACGAAAAGTGTTTCCATAAAAAATATTCATTAAAACCTCACAGCATTAATTTGCTTCAACATATTTTAGAAGCGAGAAATCATCACGCAGACTTAAGTCGTTATAAAACACTGTGATTATAAATTATATACAGTCAAAAACGTTATTGAATATTATATTATGAGCACAAAGTAATGGAAAGAAATGAAACGAAAGGGGAAGAAGTTATCCTTCGATTGTGCAAGCATAACATTTACAATATGAACCATTCAAATCTGAATTAAAAAACCTTTGCTTATATTTATTGGATTATACGGAAAAACCTACGAGAGTAAAAGTGACTCAAAGATGCATTAAAAAAATAACATCGGGATTTTAAGAGTTTCGATTGACATTCTATCGGTTCTGTTAATGGCAAACTATGAATTTTTCAATATCGAAAAATTTTCGAATACTTCGACATATGTATGTACATAATATTCTTTAAATAATTTTTTGGAGAATAATTATAATAATTATATAATTATAATTTGGAAAATAATTATTATAAGACCCAAGCTGTTATTAATCACAAAAACAATTGTAGACAATAATGTATTATCTGAAAAACATATGCGTCAAGTATTTAAAAAATTCTCTTACTAAAAATTGCTAAAAATTGCATTTCAAATTAACATGAATGTCACACAGTTTTGCTACCGGAGAAAAAACTATGAAATTAAATTAATTAAGTTGTTCATTATAGCACAAATACGAGAAACAATCTGTGTAACATTAAATAAATTAATAAGTTGAAATTGAAAGTTTGATTAACCGTTTCAGTTTGGGAACTAATTTGCACCTTGAATCAAATGCTTACTTTTAGACTGCGCCTATAATTCAATTGTTGATTTGAGATGTTTTGCTAATCAGTCAATATAGGACTGTAAGGATTTCAACAAGAATGGATAAAATAATTAAGAGAAAGTGTAAATCCTTAGCAAGCAAAAAGATTTGGTTTATAGAATTTGGAAGCAACATTTCATGTGCTTACAATAATTTTAAACAAAAGTAATTTCATGAAATCTTCTCTAGCAAAAATGTTCCTTAATCTGTTCTAAGTATCGAGCTTTTACTGTAACCTGTGCGCACTAAATTATAACTACTGATAATAAGCTATAAATTTGTGATTACGATTTCAGTGTCGACAGCAACTCATCAAAACTCAAATAATAACATTATAATTATAATCAGCACTCATTAACAGTTATGAAAGTGAAGCAACCGGAAGTAAATGTCAAAACATACGCACAAACACACACATAAGTATCATGCACGAGGAATAAGAGTCCTTTGACGAGGTTTGTGCAATTTATTTGAGATGTTTGAAATTATGTAATCGATAAAAAGCTTTCGTTGAATGTATAAAGAAGGAAAGTTGAAGGAAAATGCTTTAACTGAATTGGACTCGTGTTGCGAAGTTTTTGCAGTTGTTGTCGTTGTTGTTGTTTCTGTCGTAGTTCAACTTGGATTCAACTAAATTAATTGGACTGAACAACTTTGAACTACAGCAAAGGATCCGATTCTGAAAGCTGCTGCTGTTACGTATTCTTTCAATTTATTTCGTTGTAATATTTCCGATACTCGTTGAGGTAGAAATTCCTCAAACAGAAGCAGAAAATTTTCATCGGGAAGGAACTCTTTCAATTGAATTAATATCGAAGACAAGTGATGGTAAATTTGTGTTCAAAAATGTCTGATAAGTAAATTCTAAAGCCTGTAAACTACTGAAATGTTGCTATTCAATTTTGAATGAAGTTTCTTTATCGAACTCCAAGACTAATAGTGCTTTTCAATCTCGTTTCAAGAACTCTAGTTGCTCTGTCAAGTGGCATCATGAAGCGTGGATAATCATGAAATTAACACCTTTCTACGCTCACACTGAAAGCAGCAACCGGAACCTCCTCCGGCACAACTCAAAGATTGATCCGATTCGATGCCATCTGCTGTGTTGCTGATCTCTCGATTGCTGTACAGATTGTGCTGTTTCAGTCCTCGAAGATGTGAACAAAACTACAAGAATATGTTGATAAACTAGTAAAGGTGTTATCTACAGCCGGGCTGTAGCCGAAATACCCTACACCTTAAAGCTGCATATATACTCCATGACCTATGTAAACTAAAAGTGGGCGGATCACGCCCATATTTGGCATATTAACTGGAAGCATTATTCTAAACCTACATATAAAATTTTCTTGTCTTCTTTCAAAAAGTGATGCTGATATGGCCTCTTTTAATAGGCAAAACAGAGGTACCTGCACTCTCGATATAAAAAGTAGGCGTGATCCTTGGGCGATTTTGCCCATTTTCAATACGAAACACCCCAACATAGCAACGAATATTTTTGCCAAATTTCATTTTGAAATCTTAATCCGTTCTCCTGTGATCGTGATTTCAAAGGACAGACAGACAGACAGACAGACGGACAGACATCGTTATTTCGATTTCGGTGGTGATGCTGATCAAGAATATATATACTTTTCCATACCTATCTCGTCTAGTTCTATGCGTTACACACTCCGGTAGAAAGTGAATATACCCTCAACCTTAAGGTGTAGGGTATAAAAACACATCTGATGATAGGCAATCAACTGATGAAGGAGTGCGGAAAGTCTCACAATTGAAGCATGGAATTAGATTCAAAGGACGAAGGAAGGAGGTTAAATGAAAGCCTATCATCGATGTCACCTCAACGTGTGTCATCAAGCCTTTGAATTCACACACATTCGCATTAATTTTGAGGGTACTTTGAAAGGATTCTTTTAATTTCTCGCTTCGCTAAGCAGTTCTCCTTGGAACTCGAAGCGATGTTTGACGTCGTCATCTGATGAACTGCTTCTTATTTCTCCGTGTTCGTCTTCCCACTTGAGTATAATAAATGTCGTCGACTCCGTCATCTGTCACTTCCTGAAAAATCCTCGTTTAATTCACTTGTTGCTGTGTCTCTGACCAATTGCAAAAAGTTAGAAGAACTGCGAAAAGTTGCAAATTCAAAAGTTGTAAGCAAAAAGGATTTCCTTGATGACTTTAGATCGTATCAAAGTTAAACAAGTTCAGTGATGTGATTCTCGGCACAATAGAAGTTGAATCACAGGATTTCTACAATAAACATTCGCAGCTTTCAGTAGTTGACGGTCCTCTGAAGAGTTTTCTGTGTCTCCAGTCGTCCTGAAACTTATTTAGCAACAGCAGCTGCTCTGTTTGAAGCCGAATGCACGTTGTCCTTGCTACAGACTGAAGACTGACTTGAAACTCAACACTTTGACTTACAGAGTTTGTTAAAAGGGGATTACAGTCACAGTCGCAGTCGCTGCAGTGAGCAGTACGTGACGCCGGCAACCGCAACAAAATAAAGGCAATCAAGGCACTGTTGCTGCTGCGAGGGAAGCAAAGCAAATAACAATAACCGACAGTTGCAGCAACTTCAAAACACTCTCATGACTGCAGATGTGTGTGTGTGTGTGTGTGTGTGTGTGTGTTTGTGACCAGAAACACACATTAGCAACGCTGAACATGTGCGCGGCTTCCCGATGGAATTCTTAGCGGAAACTCCATGGCAACTGAGAGCTATTAAAGAAGTTTTTTAACTCTTTTCCCTCCACTTAAGAAATTAAATAACCAAATAAATAAACACAGGCATTGGGATATTTAACACATGTCCATATTCATTAAAATAAAAACAAAAAAAAAAAAAAAAGTTGAATTATGGACATACCGTCGAAAGGAGGCGGAGGAAGGAGAAGTTTGCTTTGCGTTGGTTCCTTGAACTTCCATTAAATACCAAAATTAATGAATTTTCTTACTTCTTTAAGGTTTTTTATGTTAAGTGTAATAAAAATTACAAACTGTCATCATTTAGGGCACAATGCATCGTGAGCAAATAATAAACGAACGATTGCTTCCACTGCTTTTGTTATTGCATTTAGCCAAACCCAATGCACAGCGTGATGCATGCAGAATACACAAAACGTTGAACACAAGCGCAATAATAGTCATGTGAGCGAAATCATATTCAATCGGATGCAAATTATGAAAGAAGATCGACGAAGGACAATACAAACAAACATTAAAACATTGTTTGCAGTTGCTACATGTGATGTTTCTGTTGCTGGTGCTGATAACACATAATTAATTGCGTTTGTCCACACGTTTTCATCACACATCGAAATTTAACAGTAATCAATATAAATTTAATTGCGTCTTTATTACACATTAGGCGGTGGCTGGCGATTTCAACTCTTCACCAGCATCAACAATGGAAACTAAACTGGACTTTGACCCATTGAGTCCTCGCTCTTCGTCGGTCTTCACTCGTTGACCCTGATTCCAGCAGAAATTAGCCCGATTCTGGATCGAGTCACGAATTATCAACGCAGTCTAAAAATCTGCAATTGCATTACGTTACAAATTAAATTGCGTTTTCTTTTTGGGATCTTAAAATTTTTAAGATTTTTTATTAAGTTAAAAATTAAACAAAAAATCATTTCTTCATCTATTTTCAATTGACTCTTTCCTATCATACATCACCATTTTTCAGCACTATGAAAATCAATTTTATCTTAATTGAGAATTTTGTTACTGGGATCAGAATCGGGATGTAAAATATTGAAATGAGTAATCGAAGACACTAAAGTCACTTCTTTTGGGTGATGAATTTGCTAATGGGATAAACAAGAGCTTTGTTTAATAATAAAAATCGTGTTATGTATTTTTTTTTTCACTTTTTGATGTAATCTTACTTTGGTTGCTTTCTGTTTGGTGCGAAATCGAATGGGACGGAAAACATAAATAAATCAATTACAAATGCATTTTATTTTTTTCTTCAGTTATCCCAACATTTGTTCTTCTCATTGCAGTCACAGAAAATAGCCGCAATATTCCTTTGTGGGCGACTTTTCTCCTTCAATCTTTGAATTTAACCATAGAGAAAGAATAACTCATTCTTAAAGAATAACTTGTTCTTTTTATATGCGTTAACTAATTTAGCTTTGTTAAACAAACACACACACACATTCACTGCGAGTTCCTCTGATAGACAATGATCAAATAAATCAATGAAATTGATCAGATTCCATTGGGGCACCCCCTTCCATTGACGATGAGTGCAAACGAAGAACTAGTCTTGAATAACTATATTTTCTTCGGGTCAAGTCCTTCCCTTTAAAAAGTCCTGAAGACGACTGAAGTAACTTTCGCTTCTTCGTGATCTTCGTATTTAATTAATAGCCGAAAATTTTGACTGTGAACAAAACAAGAAAAGCACGAAAATAAAGACGAAAAATAGGAATAAGCTCAAATCCATGATGCTGGATGCATTCCGAGGATATGCCATGCATTCGTTTTCTATAACTTTGTTTTTTTATATGTATAGTAGTGAATATTCTGCAACAGTTTCCCTAATTTGGAAATTTACTTTGTGTTCCTTTTGCACAGATCCAAAGTAAAGCAAAAACCATTTTTCCAGCATCCAAAGTAATTTTGAATTTTAAATCGTCTCATATTTTTGCTGCTACGATTGTAGTTTAATTTAAAATTGAAATTGTAATTAATTAAAAATTAGCTTTATGAGATCTTATTGGAAACATACTTTATGATGAATAACAAAAACAAGGGCTTCATTTTCAGCTAAAGAATAATATCAAGAAATGTGTTTTTTTTTGTTTAATAAAACGAAATGTAAATCTATATATAAATTTAAGGCTTCTCCTATATATAAGCAGTTCAAATGAATTATTACCGTATTTCAACAAGTCTCACATAAACCTAAATTTCTCGGAAGAATCAAATAAATTTATAAATATCCTTTGCTAGGAGGTCATTTCCCAGAATTTCCACTATTATTTCTGGACCCTCAATTTTCTTAAAAGCTTAAACTAAATATGAACTCGAGCACCTGTATTTTCTCATCGACGACCTTTTCTGCCTAGAATAGATGTCAGCCTTGAATTTATATTGTATATTTATATTATTGAAAAACCGACTTGCGTTGAGCGGAGCTTCTTTCCATGCCTTTCACGTTTCCTCGTTTGAATACTAACGAAAGATTTCCTATTTCCTTATATAATTCACAGTTTGAATTAACCAATATTTATTCGTAAATACGAAAATACATCTTTATAGAATTGCAATATGTCAATAACAATAAATTGTAATTTTGATATAGAAAATCTTTTCTTTTTCAAAAATCTAACTCATATTTCTTAATAATGTTTTTATTACAGGCATCACCGTAAACTGATGTCCTGTATAAAAGCCTGAGGCTATAATGAATGCGAAATGAGATAAAAAAAGAAAAAAATAAGACTATAAAAACATTCTACTAACAAGAAAATGAGTAAAGAACATAGAGAAAAGGAGTAAATAATAAAGTAAAGAAAGTGAGATAATAATAGACAATGGACTGTGATGAATTGATAATGACAAAGGACTTCGATAATGAAACCATTTGCGAAGGCAATGAATTATTAAAATGACAGAGAAAAGTGGAAAGTCTGAGTATAATAATAAGTTCCGTCTAAAGTGATAAGGACCCGAATAAATATTGTTTAATGTTTCCAATGATTTTTAATTGTCTTAAATGTTACCGTGACTACTGCTTCTCGCTGCTTTTATTATCCGCCTTCAGTTTTCTTTTCTAGTTTAATTTTTAACACTGGGAAATGTTCAAATTTCTTTCTCTTCTTTCTTTTTTAATATTTTATTCCACTTCACATTTGTTTTTGTATTCCTAGTTGTTGAAAACATTCGTCGAAATGTAGGCACGTTTTTGTTAAATTCTTGACACGTTCGATGCTTTCTGTTGTCGGCGTTAAACTAAAAACATCCATGAATCTGCAGACTTTCTACTTCGTAAAGTTATTTGCAGGAGACATGAGAGAATGCAAGAGAAAAACAAGTCTGAGGGAAAGCGAGATCCGAAGAGTAAAAGCTCCAAAATATCCCTTTACTTGAACTGAGGAAAAGTCTGCTGCTCGTCGCTTTTGTGGTTTGTTTTGGGAAATTCGTTGGTGGTTTTTTCTTCGTCGAAGGAAAGCAACACGTAAAATTAAACCGTGTTTAATCTTTGATCCTCGTACTTTTAACACGACGCTTCAATCCACACACTCTACAGACTTTTCAACATATGCACGCATCTACTAACAAGTTGCCAATTTGAACGAATTGATGCATTTAAAAGCCACCACCGGGCTGCATCGTCCTGCTCGAGAAGCCTGCACAGTCCAAAAGAAGACCGCAAAAACGGAAAAATGGATTGCTTGAAGGATGGAGACTTCATCTGGTTGCTAGTTCCGCTTTAACTTTTAATAATTTGCATCAGAGTCGCATGGCATTTCGATGTGATGCCATTTGCACTGATGGTCTCATTTCCTTTAATTGCAGACTGTCACAAAATTGCAGTTCAACCGTCACCAGTCGACTATGCGACGATGCTTCGTATGGGAACGGAGCCGAGGGACGATAATTTGTCGATGGCTCGCTGATGTAATCGACGGTTGATAACAAATTCCACTCCGGTCACAGGCTTCGGGGCCTCGGATTTACAACATTTTTAGTAGCGCGATAAACGATTTCATTTTTGGTTAATTTTATTACTTTATTTTAATGATGTAAAGATGCTGAATATTTTGTGAAAGAATACGTTGTTGTTGTTGTTTTTGCTGTAACATGAGACTTTCGCGAACGTGACCGTTCGCAAAACACAAATTTCGGTGTTTTGAACGAAGTGCCGTCGATTAAATTAGGGTAAACAAAACTCGTTCAGATTGTTTTCTTGCTTATGTTGTTACTATATTCAAAGTGAAACATGCATGAACCAAAGAAATTTACTTTATTTATTACTTTGTAATTTTTTTATATAAACATTCCGTACGCAGGCTCCTCCAAATGAAATTATAAGTCATGAATATTAGATATTGTAAACAATGAATGAATCTGAAGAACTAGGGATCTGTGTCATGCTTAATATCGCAAATATATCAGGGGCGGAAGTTTGCAATTTGACTGCTGAAAGTAATCTTGAAGTCTTCGGAAGAAAAGCTCGCGAGTCAATTGTGAAATGTTCTAATAAAAATTAAAGCGCCTAAAAATAAAACTTGTAGAAATAAAAAAATGGTGAAATATTCTATTAAAAAAGAAAACGTGAAATATTAAAAATTAAAGTTATTAACTATAGAACTTAAATATCGAACTAAATTAGTAAATATTGTACTTAAAAACAAACCCTAGAAAAGGAAATTAAAACTGTAAAAACAGTATTTACAATAAAAAAAGAAGTGCACATAAAATAAAACGCACGTACGAAAAAACCAAACGTACGAAAAACAAAAAAAATAAAACCCCAAAGCTGTAAAACAAAACTAAAACAAAATAAAATCTGTAAGTCTAGTTAATAAGTCTACAAATGAATACAGACCATTAAAGGGAGCATCATATATTCCGCTACCCAAATTGCTTTATGAAAAGCACGGCTGCATAAACGTACAAAACAAACAAAACTGTTTCAGTAATATCTGCACTTTCTAATCTGCCAGTTATCCATAATAGACCACAAAACTACAACGTCTCCAACATTGAAGCGAAAAATATAATATTAGAAAATGGAATGGCACTTAACTTCATAGGATTAAAGTTTGCTCTTTCCATCAGCAAATTCGAAGAAATGAATCCTGAAATAAGCGTCAATGTGTTTGGAGTCAATGAAGTTTCGGGGAATATCGAGGGCCCGTACCACTGCACAAAGCTGGAAAAAGTTCAGCACATCAAACTGCTGCTGCTACAGAGTGATGAACAGTTCCACTATGTGGGGATTAAAAACATTTCAAGGTAGTTATAATTTCATTTTCTCTAATTTAAATTTACAATTTGAATTTGATTTCTATTATTTTAATATGTTAGTTTATAAACACACCCACGCACAAATAATCTAATTATATTACTGTCTTTCTTTTGGCTTTTCAGATTAATGAAACATAAAAATACGTCTCACCGAAGGCAAATATTTTTATGCAATAGCTGTCTCCAGTACTCCCACAACGAGAGTACTCTACAAAAACACAAAGAAGTGTGTGGCCAAATAATTGCGGAGGTGCCCTCGCTGGAAAAGCGATAATTAGTTTTAAGAATTTTGAACGAAAATAAGATGTTATTTTTGTAGTATAAGCAGATTTTGAATGCGTATTAAGTAGTTCAGGTTTAGATAATAACAAAAAGTTTGTATGTAAGCATATTCCAGTAGCTTTTAGCTACAACTCCCAAGAAATTTGTGGAATTCCTAATAAAAGACATTGTAGATTTATATAATAAGTATTTATGTAAAACGATACCAATACCATTTTTAAATGCTCGGTATCGTAAAGAGCTACTTATTTATAAGAAGATTTAGACAATTATATTAAATTCTCGCAATTCCTCCTTATGATGGACATAATTTCGTTGTTGTGATTCTTGTGTCCACCCGATTGTGAAAACAACAAAAGCCTCAATCTATCTATTAGAAACCGGTTCCTTAATAACTTTCTGTGACGTAGTTAGCGGCGATACACCATTAAATAATGGTTTTATGATGTTGGTGTATTTGAAAGCCCTAGTTCCTTTCACTTGCTCATTTTGGTTAAAATTACGCTTGTGTGCACTAGTATTCTCTAATATAAGTTTGTATGCCTGTAGATCTGCATTGTTATATTTTGATTGTTCTTTTAGATATAAGAGTTGCATCAATCCAGGTGTAAAGTTCCAACTATTATATGAATATACTTAAATATACTGAATAAATAAATAAAAGTTAAAGGGCACCTGTGCAAAGAAAATTTTCACTAAAACAATTAAAAATGCTTAAAAAATTATTAAACAACGCAAACCTGAAGATATTCCAAATGCTATTAGAATGGCAAAAGGTGTATTTAAAAGGTCTTTTGCAGAATCCATGATTGAAATTCCACGTATTATACCTATTCCTAAAGTAGGAGGTTTTGCTACCATTAGTACCCATTTTAACTGCTCTAGGAGCTGTTGGTGGCTTCGCATCTGGTGAAAATGAAACTAACGCTGCAAGAAAACAACCGAAGGAAGCAAGTCGACATAATCAAACAATGGAAACAATTGCAATGGGTAAAGGCTTGTATCAAAAACCATCCAAAAAAAGGATTGGGAATATATTATCACCTTCAACCAAAAAACTTTTAAAGAAGCTACCCAGGAGACCTCTTAGAGACATCGACTTGCTGAAACATGCAAACAAGCTGCTACATTTTAGAGGCGTTTTTATGAGAGATTGTCCACCGAAGCGAATACATGAAAAAGAATGTGGAATTGTTAATCTAGACACTGCCAGCGGTCCTGGTACTCATTGGGTAGCGTATTACAATAATAGAAATATTAAGGAATACTTCGATAGTTTTCAAAACTTGCAACCACCTTATGAAATAATTCAATATTTGGAGAGCGGAATCCAATACAACTACACTTAACATCAAAATTATAATTCCTATAACTGTGGGCACTTGTGTTTAGAGTTTCTATATAGTGTAAATCAAAAGTATTCAATAAAGTGCTGATCTTTTATATTTTTGGGTTCCTACTCTCTCATTAAGTGTCGCGCTCTCTTTCTATACCCTACACCTTAAGGTTGAGGGTATATTCACTTTCTACCGGAGTGTGT
This sequence comes from Thecophora atra, assembly GCA_937620795.1. NCBI lineage: Eukaryota > Metazoa > Arthropoda > Insecta > Diptera > Conopidae > Thecophora > Thecophora atra. The sequence goes on from OW569397.1 coordinate 72,262,900, forward strand.
AACGCATAGAACTAGACAAGATAGGTATGGAAATGTATATATATTCTTGATCAGCATCACCACCAAAATTGAAATAACGATGTCTGTCCGTCTGTCTGTCTGTCTGTCTTTCCGTTGAAATCACGATCACAGGAGAACGGATTAAGATTTCAAAATGAAATTTGGCAAAAATATTCGTTGCTATGTTGGGGTGTTTCGTATTGAAAATGGGCAAAATCGCCCAAGGACCACGTCTACTTTTTATATCGAGAGTGCAGGTACCTCTGTTTTGCCTATTAAAAAAAGGCCATATCAGCATCAATTTTTGAGAGAAGACAAGAGAATTTTATATGTAGGTTAAGACTAATGCTTCCAGTTAATATGCCCAATATGGGTGTGATCCGCCCACTTTTAGTTTACATAGGTCATGGAGGGTTTTCCATGGATTGTATTGAAAAGTATATAAGTTTCCAGAATAATGGTGTACATAATATTGTAGTTTGTGAACCAACAATATTCTGTTGGGAAAAATGCGCGGGACACGCCTCCTTTTTACCCATCCACCCAGTATTGCAATATATTTTTATACCCTACACCTAAATTTTGAGAGTAAACGCGCTTAGTATCTGTGTTTTTAACGCACAGAAATAGTTAAGCGGCTATAATTATAGTTTATCTTATATGTCTTATATATACGAGTATATATGCAGCTTTAAGGTGTAGGGTATTTCGGCTACAGCCCGGCTGTAGACAACACCTTTACTAGTTTATACTCACTTTCATCTTAAAACGAATATTTTTTCACTCAAAGTATATAGAAAAGACAATATAAAGCATACTACATAATATAAAGTATACAGAAAACATAATACAATATATTCTTTGACTAGACCATTTCACTTAGTCGCTGAAAATTTCTCGAGCTAAGCGGTCACAAGGCAATTTTTTAGTAAAAGTTGGTTTTTCTAATTTGGTAACAACATAAAAATTAAAATAAATAAAACAAAAATCGCTGAAATGAATCAAAGGAAACCATCATGAACTATTTCTTTAAGTGCTTAGAGGATTTTATTAAGAAAAACGTCACACAGAAAGGCGTTCTGTATATAAAAGACCTGGAAGCCAACAGAAGTTACTGGATTAAAACTGTACGCAGAACTACAACAAAGTATGGAGATCGAGTAATAATGGAGCTGGAAGACAACGTTGTATTTTTACCACAACGACATTATAGTATAACTGATGAGTCAATAAAGGAATTAAGCAACGGTTCCTACTATTTAGTGAAAATAGTGAAGGATGGATCTGACGATTTTCGCTTGGAAGTGCTTGTAGATTTCCCACAGTCGCAACCATTTTATTATCAAATGTAAAATATATGTGTACAATATAAAAATAATTAGATAAATACAACCAAGAATATAAATATTTACAGTTTTGTATTTTACTGAGTATTCTCAATTTTAATTACATTTAGTTTTGAATACAAAGGCATTAACTTATTGACTATGTGTATGACTATGTGTTGACTTATGTTCCTCAAGTGTTGTATCTTTTAAAGCTATCAAAAACTCATGAACCTGGCCCATAAATTCACAAATGGTATTCATCGTCACTTATCAGCAATCTAACACGTAATAAATCTGCATTAAAGAGAACACTCAACCTTATAGGAAATGAAAACAAATGACACACATTTGAAGCAAAATAAGATTTGATATTAAAAACCACTCAAATGGACCAATAAAACATGAACGTGCATGAACGTGACCGATCACACACTTCCTAAACACAATTATGTTCCAGAACAAGAACGATGACTCTCTTTGTATTGAATCAAAAGCGAAACACAACATTAGAAATAAAAAACAATAAAATATTTTAACACTGTTTATTTGATTATTTTAATTTATATTTAAAATGTCCTTTACGAACTCCTGATGTCGCAGCAGCATTAGGCCGTATGGAGGCGGTAAGTTGCTCCCAAGATTATTTCTCGCAAAACCGCGCCGTACTTATAAATATATACGTGATGAAAATTAGTAAGGAGCTGCCGGCGATATTTATTGATATGCCATCTTAGTGTTGCGGATATTTCGTCCTTTACCGTACAATATATGGCTAATGCCATTTTCAATCACTACTAAGAGTATATATAGAAATCTCTCCATGTTTCTGTTCTTACCACTTCATATTTAAACTTTGGAATGGTTAATAAGTTCAAAACTAGAAAAGGCTGAAATTTATAGATTTTTCAGCATACATATTTGTTTAGATTAATAACTTTTCGACTTTTAGAATTTAAACTCTCAATAGAAACAATACTTGAGGGTATTATATATTTTTGTGTTATTAAAACTGATGACAAATTCACAAATGTTTAAGTTATCCATTGTCATTTGTCAAAAATCTAAAGCATTATAAATCGGGGCGAAAAGGAACACTCAATCCTATATTCAATAAACTCATATGACACACATTTGCAGCAAACGTATATTTAACCTTCAAAACCACTAAAAGAATAAATTACAACAACAACATAACCAATTAAATAATCACGGAAATTTTATTACACTTACTGGATCGAAATCAGCCGAAGTGTGTTTACACTAACTCTGTGGACCGTCGATCTCCTTCACACTAAGATCCCTATTACAACAAATATGAAAAAACAATTTATTAAACTCACTGAATCGAAATCAGCCGAAGTATGTTTACACTAACTCTGTGGACCGTCGATCTCCTTCACTTAAAGAAGATGTTGATATTACAACAACAACATAAACAATTAAATAAATTTTTTTATTACACTAATTCGATCGACAGTACTTCGATCAAAACACTGAAATTTGTTTACACTAACTCTGTGGACCAACGGTTACGTTCGCGAAAGTCTCATGTTACAGCAAAAACAACAACAACGTATTCTTTCACAAAATATTAAGCATATTTACCCCTTCCCTCCCAGCTCGCATGATTCCCTTTCCTATCCTTCCTCAACATCAGCTGCCTGTCCGTCTGTCGAACTGTCGGCAGAGCTCCACACCATATAAGCCTTATGGGGGCGACAGAGAGCCTCAAACACACAAACATTAACAACCTTATGGCGACGGCAGAGCAGCCTCACCATACAAAGCTTGCAGCTCCTCTTTGACGGTAGAGCGCCTCACCATGTAAACTTTATGGCGGGGGCAGTGCTCCTCACGCTCCTCAGCGACTGCGCAGTCGGTATGTTGAGCCAGGAGGTACATATACACACTACTGAAATTAAATCAAACACGCTCCAAGAAACAACACGACATGCTGCTTTGAAGTTCCTGTTGGAACGGGCAGAATTTATTTATAAAGCATTCATATTCTAATTGACAAATGTAGCACAATTGATCTAAATAGGAGATCTACTACAATATTCACAACAGTTTGCTTGCAGGAATTACATTTAAATTAGCCGACATGAATTAATGTTAATATTTTGCATAAATTCTTCCTTAAAGCTACAAAAATTTCCTACGATTATGAATTTTCTATTAACGATTGCGAAAGGCGAAGCAATTTTCAAGCAGACGATTTTCATAAAAAGCAGACGATAAAACTCAAGAAAGTTTTTCCAGAGTACTTTATAATATTATGGAATCTATTTTTATAGATCGAATTTAACTTTTAAAAGCAGCTGCAGCATTTAAACTTCTGCTTCATTGACTTTTCTGCAGAACGAATGTACTCAAAAAATATTCGTGAGCGCGTCACCAAAGGAAGCATTTGTAGTGGCTGCTTTTTTAATTTAGTTATTCATCACCATTAAATTAGCGGTCATGAAAAGCCGACCGAAAGTGCATAACAATTGTAATAAACAAGGAACTACCGACAGCAAAAGACAGGACAACACACATCCTTCATCCGCTTCAGGCGAAATGTTGAAAATCGCTTTAAGGATTTATGGCGCGGTGAAGTGCAAAGCTGAGGACGAAGATGGGAGGAGAGGCGTGTTTACGCGTTTTCAGCTAATGTTAATTAGTGGCTGCTCGCAAACTAATTAAAATATGCACCGTTGTCTGAGCTGCTTCTCACTCCTTCTTCCGGTGGCCGGAGGATATCCACGTTGTAACAGGCATAAATTATGCAATGTTATGCATTAAACACATTGTCTGCTGCTGCATCCCGCAGCAATAAACAGCAGCAAAAAATCGCTCGGATTTAAACACATTGGCAAAGCAGCAGGGTCTGTCAAAACAAACTTTTTATACATACCTTATTAATTTCACCAGAAAAGATAAACAAAAAGACAGCAACAAAGAACAACAACTTCGTTTTTGCTGCTGTCAAACCGAATTGCAGTAGAAATAGCCGGACAGCAGCAGCAAAATCATGCAGCAAAATCACGCAGCAGAGCAGCAGCAGAGCTAAAATCAACTTTTTTCTCAACCTCCATAAGAGCCCATGTAATTTTGGCACTTCCATTTTGCTAGAACACAATGTGTTTAATGCATTACAATTCTTTTTATTATACACAAAATACTGCACTCAGAGCTACCACATTAAAAACCCCAGCACGATGGAAGCCGGTTCAAAATCAACAAGCGGCAATCAATTTCTTTATATTCTTTTTTTAATTATTTTTTAATCATGTTTTCTATTTTTTATTAAAGTACAGCAATAGAAATAAATTATAAACAAATAAAAACATAAAAAAAGCATCACATTAAACAAACGACGAAATCCGCCAAGTACGGATTTCGAAGACACTAACATACGTCGCACAAGCAAAGACATTTTATTCGGTTTTGCTTTCCCAATGAATTCTCAAACAGTTCAACCATCACATCACGTATAAGATGCGCAAACTGCAAAGTATTTTCAGGTCTTTGTGTTTGTTGAATCCCTCTCCCCTCCCCCCTTCCAGCTCTTTCGGCCTCGGCCTCAGTCACAGAACTAACAGTGACTTTCGACTTCGGTCTCAGCGTTCAGAAATAACTGACGCTTTCGGCTTTGGCCTCAGTCACAGAACTAACAGTGGCTTTCGACTTCGGTCTCAGCGCTCAGAAATAACTGACGCTTTCGGCTTCGGCCTCAGTCACAGAACTAACAGTGGCTTTCGACTTCGGTCTCAGCGTTCAGAAATAAATGACGCTTTCGGCCTCGGCCTCAGTCACAGAACTAATAGTGGCTTTCGACTTCGGTCTCAGCGTTCAGAAATAACTGACGCTTTCGGCCTCGGCCTCAGTTACAGAACTAACAGTGGCTTTCGACTTCGGTCTCCGTTGTGCAAAAATAATTGCACAACAACTAGGTAGGACACCTACACAAGGTACCAAACCAGAGACTTTTTGTTGGTGGACGCTCTGACGTCACCGAATAAATTTAAGGCCATCTGCCGAGTAGCACTTTTGCTCTCACTCTAACCTCTTGCCTTCCGCATATCAAGGCCTTCTGCCAGGAAGTTGTTGTACTTCCAACCACCGCGTCTCCCTTTGGTGCTTTGAATAGGTGATACACATTGTGCAGCCTTCTGCTGCGGGATACTCTATATCATTCATTGTACGTATTATTAGGTATAAAAATTGTTAAGCATTAATATAAGTATAAAAATTGTTAAGCGAATAATAATAAAATAATAAAAATTAAAAAACCAATAACAACGTCCGAGCTGAACTCTTTACAGAGTCAGTGCTAGACTGTCGCGAAGACAGTCGTGAGTAATTCGGAAATACGTTGTATGTTACAGGGTTGCGAGACCCCTTTAACGAACCCTGGACAGACTGAGTTTTATCATAGCCTAAGGACCAAAACTCGTTATAACGTAATGCAACAACTCGTCTCCTTGACATTTAAAATTTCTTTTCACCCAATGAAGCTGAGCGTTTTCCGGTTCTTCCCTTGCAGCTTCAAAGGGTTCAAAACGGACTACGAAATGAGATTAAAAATAAAGCGAAGTTTGCGGAGCACGGATAAGTTTTGTCTTCGATCCTTTAACTTCTTTTTAAATCCTAATTGTCAATACTTTAAAACTAAAAATGGAGTTTCACATATCGCGATTTCTTGTAAAAAGTATTGAAAATTGAAGTTAAATTCTCACTTTTCACGTTCGTTGTTAATCTCTCAGCATATTCAATGAATTTTTGAGAAAAAAGTTGTTCGTTTTATTCCTGCTGGCTGATACTTTTATGGCGAGTTCACTGCAGTGTTTGGTGCTTAAAAGTGAAGCTCATCATTAATCATGATGTGGAAGCTTTTCGCCTTTTATATGCTGTTTGCGACATCGGCTCGCATCTGTCTGTGCAGAAGTCGAGCCAAAGTCGACGAGAGCGGATCTAATGGAAGCCGACAACTGCATTTCCCTTTTCTTCCCTCTAAGCAAATTGAGTTAACTTTTATTTGTTCTTTTTAATGTTCTTATAGAAGCGATGGACGGCAGTATTTTTTTATAATTATTTATATAAACTGTGAACTCTGTTAGGTTTACTTTCGAAATATTTTTTGTATCAACTTCCCCTGCTGCACACTTCATCCAGCCAACAAGGAACATGCATATGACATGCTTACGTCACGTCAACATTCCGATTTGACAGCTGACACGCGTTATTTTGTAAACAGAACACCATTCGGAGAACTACAACTACTCGCACGAACTGCAAAATTACACCGGCTTTTATGGGAATTGAGAAAAAAATCAACTGTAGGCGCTGCTCTCGTATGTCGGTACGACAAAATTTAAATATTTGCTTACTCTCTTGTGTTTAGCGCTACCGACTCAAATTTTTTGTGCATACAAAGACTTTTCTAATTGGATGTTTTTGGCGAAGCAAGTACAAAATTTTACTCGAGAATCAGTAAATATTTGACACTTCGTGCGTGTAATTGTCGTTCTCCAAATGTTGTTCTGTTTACAACATTATACTTTCCCATATTTCACGAATGCATTAAAATTCACAGCCTCACCGACACCACAAACATACGCACACTCACACAGTTTTTGTAGTCACGTAGCGAAGGGCCAATGAAGAGGCGTAATAAAATTGAAGCTGCTGCGGTGGACAAATCCTTGGACTCTTTTGGCTAACTTTTTTCCGTTTTTCGATTTTACGAGACACGGAAACAAATCGGATTCAAATTTTATACCGTTTTATGATCGATGGACGAACGACAAACGTCGTAATCATCAGAATTTTTGCAGCCTTTTCCCTTTTCCAGTTCCCAGTTGGTCTTCAAAATTTTCCTCTTTTAAAATTGCCTTAAACAGAACCAAAGAAGATAATTTTTCAGAAATAAAATTCCTTTTTCGGAGGAATTAGTTAATATTCAGAATTTTTTGTGGAGATGCGTATGAAGTTTTGCGTCCTTCTGTGACAAAAATATCCATCTTAAAGCCTCCTTGTATGGCTCTATTTAAGTGCTTTTTATTGTTCAAAGGACAACACTTGAAATACAGCAGCCACACGCAGAATGTGTTTTCTACCAACGTGATCCAATTTCTTTGAAGCTCCAAAACGTTTTCTTTTATGCTTCGTTCCTTCCTCACTCCGTTGCAAGTATTCAAGCGTAGAAATTGTCGTCGGGAATTCAGTAAATTGAAGTTGGTTAGTTTATTATTGGCACAGCATTTCCTCCTTTGGCTAAATCCCCGAACAACGTGTGGATCGATCGAATGATCGACAAACAATAACAATTCTTGGAAAACAAGTAAAATTACAAAAAACTGTTGTTACTCGTACGAAAGCAATATTTTCGCCAACTACAGTTAAATTAACAGTTGTCATGTCACCTGAGACAAAAGCTTAAAAAGAAAGAAAGCAATTGCCAATCTGTGCTTTTCAATCTAAATGAAAACTTCAGAGCCATAAACAGCTTCTATAAATTTTCTACTTGACCGTAATCTCTCTTTGTAGATAGAGTGAATTCCCTTTATAATTGTCTTTCCTTAAATGAAACTTAGATGCAGATTCGATAATCTCTCTGTGGATTATTTTAGATTTCATCGATTCTTTCCACAGCCGCAAACAGATTGCGTCAAACAGATAATTCTCCACAGTTAATGTTTAATTAATTACTTCAACATTATGTGATTAATGTGTTTTGGTGTCATCTTCTATATTGCATCCGCACGGTCAAAAATTTTAGTTCAAATATTCAACCATAAAAGCTTGCATATTTATCCTAACTAACTAACTACGGTCCCTCAACCGTCCCTCAACCCTCCCTCAACGTTCCTCAACTGTCACTCAACCGTCCCTCAACAGTCCCTCAACCGTCCCACAACCGTCCCTCAACCTTCCCCCAACCTTCCCTCAACCGACCCTCAACCGTCCCTCAACCGTCCCTCAACCGTCCCTCAACCTTCCCTCAACCGACCCTCAACCTTCCCTCAACCATCCCTCAACCTTCCCCCAACCTTCCCTCAACCGTCCCTTAACCGTCCCTCAACCTTCCCTCAACCTTCCAGCAACCTTCCCTCAACCGACCCTCAAACGTCCCTGAACCGACCCTCAACCTTGCCTCAAACTTCCGTCAACCGCCTCTTAACCGTCCCTCAAACGTTCCTTAACCGTCCCTCAACCTTCCCTCAACCGTCCCTCAACTGTCCCTCAACCGTCCCTCAACCTTCCCTCAACCTTCCCTCAACCTTCCCCCAAAATTCCCTCAACCGTCCCATAACCGTCCCTCAACCTTCCCCCAACCTTCCCTCAACCGACCCTCAACAGTCCCTCAAACGTCCCTCAACCGTCCCTCAACTGTCCCTCAACCGTACCTCAACCTTCCCTCAACCTTCCCTCAACCTTCCCTCAACCTTCCCCCAACCTTCCCTCAACCGTCCCTTAACCGTACCTCAACCGTCCTTCAACTGTCCCTCAACTGTCCCTCAACACTCCCTCAACCTTGCCTCAACCTTCCCACAAACCTTCGCTCAACCGACCCTCAACCGTCCCCCAAAAGTCCCTTAACCGTCTCTCAACCTTCCCTCAACCTTCCCTCAACCGACCCTCGACCGTCCCTCAACCGTCCCTCAACCGTCCCTCAACCTTCCCTCAACCTTCCCTCAACCTACTCCCAACCCCCTTCCCAACCGACCACCAACCATCCCTCAAACGTCCCTCAAACGTCCCTCAACCGTCCCTCAACCTTCCCTCAACCGTCCCTCAACCTTCCCTCAACCTTCCCTCAACCTGCCCCCAACCTTCCCTCAACCGACCCCCAACAGTCCCTCAAACGTCCCTGAACCGTCCCTCAACCTTTCCTCAACCTTACCTCAACCGACCCTCAACCGTCCCTCAAACGTCCCTTAACCGTCGCTAAACCTTCCCTCAACCTTCCCTCAACCGTCCTTAAAACGTCCCTCAAACGTCCGTCAAACGTCCCTCAAACGTCCGTCAAACGTCCCTCAACCGTCCGTCAAACGTCCGTCAAACGTCCGTCAAACGTCCGTCAACCGTCCCTCAACCGTCCCTCAACCGTCCCTCAACCGTCCCTCAACCGTCCCTCAACCGTCCCTCAACCGTCCCTCAACCGTCCCTCAACCGTCCCTCAACCGTCCCTCAACCGTCCCTCAACCGTCCCTCAACCGTCCCTCAACCGTCCCTCAACCGTCCCTCAACCGTCCCTCAACCGTCCCTCAACCGTCCCTCAACCGTCCCTCAACCGTCCCTCAACCGTCCCTCAACCGTCCCTCAACCGTCCCTCAACCGTCCCTCAACCGTCCCTCAACCGTCCCTCAACCGTCCCTCAACCGTCCCTCAACCGTCCCTCAACCGTCCCTCAACCGTCCCTCAACCGTCCCTCAACCGTCCCTCAACCGTCCCTCAACCGTCCCTCAACCGTCCCTCAACCGTCCCTCAACCGTCCCTCAACCGTCCCTCAACCGTCCCTCAACCGTCCCTCAACCGTCCCTCAACCGTCCCTCAACCGTCCCTCAACCGTCCCTCAACTGTCCCTCAACCTTCCTTAACCTTCCCTCAGCCGACCCTCAACCGTCCCTCAACAGTCCCTCAACCGTCCCTCAACCGTCCCTCAACCGTCCCTCAACCGTCCCTCAACCGTCCCTCAAATTTCCCTCAACCGTCCCTCAACCGTCCCTCAACCGTCCCTCAACCGTCCCTCAACCGTCCCTCAACCGTCCCTCAACCGTCCCTCAACCGTCCCTCAACCGTCCCTCAACCGTCCCTCAACTTTCCCTCAACCGTTTCTCAACCGTCCCTCAACTGACCCTCAACCGTCCCTCAAACGTCCCTCAACCTTCCCTCAAACGTCCCTCAAATGTCCCTCAACCGTTCCTCAACCGTCCCTCAACCGTCCCTCAACCGTCCCTCAACCGTCCCTCAACCGTCCCTCAACCGTCCCTCAACCGTCCCTCAACCGTCCCTCAACCGTCCCTCAACCGTCCCTCAACCGTCCCTCAACCGTCCCTCAACCGTCCCTCAACCGTCCCTCAACCGACCCTCAACTGTCCCCCAAACGTCCCTTAACCTTCCCTCAACCTTCTCTCAACCGTCCCTCAACCGTCCCTCAACCGTCCCTCAACCGTCCCTCAACCGTCCCTCAACCGTCCCTCAACCGTCCCTCAACCGTCCCTCAACCGTCCCTCAACCGTCCCTCAACCGTCCCTCAACCGTCCCTCAACCGTCCCTCAACTGTCCCTCAACTGTCCCTCAACTGTCCCTCAACCTTCCTTAACCTTCCCTCAACCGTCCCTCAACCGTCCATCAACCGTCCCTCAACCGTCCCTCAACCGTCCCTCAACCGTCCCTCAACCGTCCCTCAACCGTCCCTCAACCGTCCCTCAACCGTCCCTCAACCGTCCCTCAACCGTCCCTCAACCGTCCCTCAACCGTCCCTCAACCGTCCCTCAACCGTCCCTCAACCGTCCCTCAACCGTCCCTCAACCGTCCCTCAACCGTCCCTCAACCGTCCCTCAACCGTCCCTCAACCGTCCCTCAACCGTCCCTCAACCGTCCCTCAACCGTCCCTCAACCGTCCCTCAACCGTCCCTCAACCGTCCCTCAACCGTCCCTCAACCGTCGCTCAACCGTCCCTCAACCGTCCCTCAACCGTCCCTCAACCGTCCCTCAACCGTCCCTCAACCGTCCCTCAACCGTCCCTCAACCGTCCCTCAACCGTCCCTCAACCGTCCCTCAACCGTCCCTCATCGGTCCCTCAACCGTCCCTCAACCATCCCTCAACCGTCCCTCAACCGTCCCTCAACCGTCCCTCAACCGTCCCTCAACCGTCCCTCAACCGTCCCTCAACCGTCCCTCAACCGTCCCTCAACCGTCCCTCAACCGTCCCTCAACCGTCCCTCAACCGTCCCTCAACCGTCCCTCAAATGTCCCTCAAATGTCCCTCAAACGTTCCTCAAACGTCCCTCAACCGTCCCTCAACCGTCCCTCAACCGTCCCTCAACCGTCCCTCAACCGTCCCTCAACTGTCCCTCACCCTCCCTCAACCTTCCCTCAACTGTCCCTCAACCTTCCCTCAACCTTCCCTCAACCTTCCCTCAACCTTCCCTCAACCTTCCCTCAACCTTCCCTCAACCTTCCCTCAACCTTCCCTCAACCTTCCCCCAACCATCCCTCAACCGACCCTCAACCGTTCCTCAAACGTCCCTTAACCGTCCCTCAACCTTCCCTCAACCTTCCCTCAACCTTCCCTCAACTGTCCCTCAACCTTCCTCAACCTTCCCTCAGCCGACCCTCAACCGTCCCTCAAACGTCCCTCAACCGTCCCTCAACCGTCCCTCAACCGTCCCTCAACCATCCCTCAACGGTCCCCCAACTGTCCTTCCACCTTCCCTCAGCCGACCTTCAACCGTCCCTTAACCGTCCCTCAACCGTCCCTTAACCGTCCCTCAACCGTCCCTCAACTGACCCTCATCCGTCCTACCTTTGGCTAGCGGAGCCCTACCTACGGCCAGCGGAGCCCTACCTATGCCCAGCGGAACGCTACCTGCGGAGCCCTAGGTAGGGTAGGGCCGTAGGTAGGGCTCCACTGGCAACATGTAGGGCTCCGCTGGCCATAGGTAGCGCTCCGCTGGCCGTAGGTAGGGCTCCGCTGGCCGTAGGTAGGGCTCCGCTGGCCGTAATTAGAGCTCCACTGGCCGTAATTAGAGCTCCGCTGGCAGTAGATAGGGCTCCGCTGGCCGTAGGTAGGGCTCCGCTGGCCGTAGGTAGGGCTCCGCTGGCCGTAGGTAGGGCTCCGCTAGCCGTAGGTAGGGCTACGCTGGCTGTGGCTAGGGCTCCGCTGGCCGTAGGTAGGGCTCCGCTGGCCGTAGGTAGGGCTCCGCTGGCCGTAGGTAGGGCTCCGCTGGCCGTAGGTAGGGCTCCGCTGGCCGTAGGTAGGGCTCCGCTGGCCGTAGGTAAGCCTCCACTGGCAATATGTAGGGCTCCGCTGGGCATAGGTAGGGCTCCGTTGGCCGTAGTTAGGGCTCCGCTGGTCGTAGGTAGCGCTCCACTGGCAATATGTAGGGCTCCGCTGGCTGTGGGTAGGGCTCCGCTGGGCATAGGTGGGGCTCCGCTGGCCGTAGGTAAGCCTCCACTGGCAATATGTAGGGCTCCACTGGCTGTGGCTAGGGCTCCGCTGGCCGTAGGTAGCGCTCCGCTGGCCGTAGGTAGCGCTCCGCTGGCCGTAAGTAGGGCTCCGCTGGCCGTAGGTAAGGCTCCGCTGGCCAAAGGTAGGACGGACGGAGGGTTCGGTTGAGGAAAGGTTCAGGGACGGTTGAGGGACGGTTGAGGGAAGGTTAAGGGGCGGTTGAGGGACGGTTGAGGACATTTGAGGGACGGTTGAGGACATTTGAGGGACGTTTGAAGGACGGTTGAGGGACGGTTGAGGGACGGTTGAGGGACGGTTGAGGGACGGTTGAGGGACGGTTGAGGGATGGTTGAGGGAAGGTTGAGGGACATTTGAGGGACAGTTGAGGGTCACTTGAGGGTCGGTTAAGGGACGGTTGAGGGACGATTGAGGGACGTTTGAGGGACATTTGAGGGACGTTTGAGGGACGTTTGGGGGAGGGTTGAGGGACGTTTGAGAGACGGTTGAAGGTCAGTTGAGGGACCGTTGAGGGACGGTTGAGGGACGGTTGAGGAACGGTTGAGGGACGGTTGAGGGACGGTTGAGGGACGGTTGAAGGACGGTTGAAGGACGGTTGAGGGACGGTTGAGGTTCGGTTAAGAGACGGTTGAGGGACGGTTGAGGGACGGTTGAGGGACGGTTGAGGGACGGTTGAGGGACGGTTGAGGGACGGTTGAGGGTCAGTTGAGGGACGGTTGAGGGTCGGCTGCGGCAAGGTTAAGGAAGCTTGAGTTACAGTTGAGGGAAGGTTGAGGGACAGTTGAGGGACGGTTGAGGAACGGTTGAGGAACGGTTGAGGGACGGTTGAGGGACGGTTGAGGGACGGTTGAAGGACGGTTGAAGGACGGTTGAGGGACGGTTGAGGTTCGGTTAAGAGACGGTTGAGGGACGGTTGAGGGACGGTTGAGGGACGGTTGAGGGACGGTTGAGGGACGGTTGAGGGACGATTGAGGGACGGTTGAGGGACGGTTGAGGTTCGGTTAAGAGACGGTTGAGGGACGGTTGAGGGACGGTTGAGGGACGGTTGAGGGACGGTTGAGGGACGGTTGAGGGACGGTTGAGGGACGATTGAGGGACGTTTGAGGGACATTTGAGGGACGTTTGAGGGACGTTTGGGGGTGGGTTGAGGGACGTTTGAGAGACGGTTGAAGGTCAGTTGAGGGACCGTTGAGGGACGGTTGAGGGACGGTTGAGGAACGGTTGAGGGACGGTTGAGGGACGGTTGAGGGACGGTTGAAGGACGGTTGAAGGACGGTTGAGGGACGGTTGAGGTTCGGTTAAGAGACGGTTGAGGGACGGTTGAGGGACGGTTGAGGGACGGTTGAGGGACGGTTGAGGGACGGTTGAGAGACGGTTGAGGGACGGTTGAGGGTCAGTTGAGGGACGGTTGAGGGTCGGCTGAGGCAAGGTTAAGGGACGGTTGAGGGACGGTTGAGGGACGGTTGAGGGTCAGTTGAGGGACGGTTGAGGGACGGTTGAGGGACGTTTGAGGGACGTTTGAGGGACGTTTGAGGGAAGGTTGAGAGACATTTGAGGGACGGTTGAGGGTAAGTTGAGGGACGGTTGAGGGTCGGCTGAGGGAAGGTTGAGGAAGGGTGAGGGACGGTTGAGGGACGGTTGAAGGACGGTTGAGGGACGGTTGAGGGACGGTTGAGGGACGGTTGAGGGACGGTTGAGGGACGGTTGAAGGACGGTTGAAGGACGGTTGAGGGACGGTTGTGGGACGGTTGAGGGACGGTTGAGGGACGGTTGAGGGACGGTTGAGGGACGGTTGTGGGACGGTTGAGGGACGGTTGAGGGACGGTTGAGGGACGGTTGAGGGACGCTTGAGGGACTTTTGAGGGACGTTTGAGGGACGGTTGAGGCAAGGTTGAGGGTTGGCTAGAACTCGAGATATGACTGAAAGGAGTGCGGAGTGTTTTTCTCTCAATACAAATACGCTCCTTCAAGTACTGCGCCTAAACTATAGAAATGGCACGAAAGTGATATATAGCGCGGTTGTTCCCCATTTAAAGACCTTTCAGTTGATACCTGTTTTAGCGCGATCGGTTGGCCAAAACTCAAGATATGACTGAGAGGAGTGAGGAGTGTTTTTCGCTCTATACAAATACACTCCTGCAAGTACTGCGCCTAACCTATAGAAGTGGCACGAAAATGATACAGAGCGCGATTGTTCTTCATTTAAAGACCTTTTTTTTGATACCTGCCTTGGTGCGATCGGTTGTCTAGAACTCGAGATATGACTGAAAGGAGTGGGGAGTGTTTTTCTCTCTATACAAATACGCTCCTTGAAGTACTGCGATTAAACTATAGAAATGGCACGAAAATTATATATAGCGCGGTTGTTCCGCATTAAAAGACCTTTCAGTTGATACCTGTCTTGGCGCGATCGGTTGGCCAGAACTAGAGATATGACTGAAAGGAGTGGGGAGTGTTTTTCGCTCTCTACAAATACACTCCATCAAGTACTGCGCCTAAACTATAGAAGTGACACGAAAATGATATAGAGCGCGGTTGTTCCTCATTTAAAGACCTTTCAGCTGATACCTGTCTTGGCGCGATCGTTTGGCCAGAACTCGAGATATGACTAACAGGAGTGGGGAGTGTTTTTCCCTCTATACAAATACGCTCCTTCAAGTACTTCGCCTAAACTATAAAAGTGACACGAAAATGATATAGAGCGCGGTTGTTCCTCATTTAAAGACCTTTCAGCTGATACCTGTCTTGGCGCGATCGTTTGGTCAGAACTCGAGATATGACTAACAGGAGTGGGGAGTGTTTTTCCCTCTATACAAATACGCTCCTTCAAGTACTTCGCCTAAACTATAAAAGTGACACGAAAATGATATAGAGCGCGGTTGTTCCTCATTTAAAGACCTTTCAGCTTATACCTGTCTTAGCGTGATCGGTTGGCTAGAATTCGAGATATGACTGAAAGGAGTGCGGAGTGTTTTTCGCTCTATACAAATACGCTCCTTCAAGTACTGCGCCTAAACTATAGAAGTGGCACGAAAATGATACAGAGCGCGATTGTTCTTCATTTAAAGACCTTTTATTTGATACCTGCCTTGGTGCGATCGGTTGTCTAGAACTCGAGATATGACTGAAAGGAGTGGGGAGTGTTTTTCCCTCTATACAAATACGCTCCTTCAAGTACTTCGCCTAAACTATAAAAGTGACACGAAAATGATATAGAGCGCGGTTGTTCCTCATTTAAAGACCTTTCAGCTTATACCTGTCTTAGCGTGATCGGTTGGCTAGAATTCGAGATATGACTGAAAGGAGTGCGGAGTGTTTTTCGCTCTATACAAATACGCTCCTTCAAGTACTGCGCCTAAACTATAGAAAAGGCACGAAAATGATATAGAGCGCGGTTGTTCCCCATTTAAAGACATTTCAGTTGATACCTGTCTTCAACCTCAACATCAATCTCAACCTCAGCCTCAACGTCAACGTCAACCTTAACCTGAACGTCAACATCAACCTAAAGCTCAACCTCAACCTCAACTTCAACCTCAACCTCAATCGTAACCTCAAGCTCAAGCTCAATCGTAAGGTCAAGTTCAACCTCAATTTCAACTTCAACTTTAACCTCATGCTCAACCTCAACTTCAACCGCAACTCTCCCTCAACCGTACCTCAACCATCCCTCAACCGTCCCTCATACATCCCTCAAACGTCCCTTAACCGTTCCTCAACCTCCCCTCAACCTTACCTCAACCTTCGCTCAACCATTCCTCAACCGTTCCTCAACCGTTCCTCAACCGTCCCTCAACCGTCCGTCAACCGTCCCTCAACCCTCCCTCAACCTTCCCTCAACTGTCCCTCAAGCTTCCTTAACCTTGCCTCAGCCGACCCTCAACCGTCCCTCAACTGACCCTCAACCGTCCCTCAACCGTCCCTCAACCGTCCCTCAACCGTCCCTCAACCGTCCCTTAACCGAACCTCAACCGTCCCTCAACCGTCCCTCAACCGTCCTTCAACCGTCCCTCAACCGTCCCTCAACCGTCCCTCAACCGTTCCTCAACCGTTCCTCAACCGTCCCTCAACTGTCCCTCAACCTTCCCTCAGCCGACCCTCAACCGTTCCTCAACCGTCCCTCAACCGTTCCTCAACCGTTCCTCAACCGTCCCTCAACCGTTCCTCAACCGTCCCTCAACCGTCCCTCAACCGTCCCTCAACCGTCCCTCACCGTCCCTCAACCGTCCCTCAACCGTCCGTCAACCGTCCGTCAACCGTCCCTCAACCGTTCCTCAACCGTCCCTCAACCGTCCCTCAACCGTCCCTCAACCGTCCCTCAACCGACCCTCAACCATCCCTCAACCGTCCCTCAAACGTCCCTCAACTGTCCCTCATCCGTCCTACCTTTGGCTAGCGGAGCCTTAGCTACGGCCAGCGGAGCCTTACCTACGGCCAGCGGAGCCCTACCTACGGCCAGCGGAGGGCTCCGCTGGGCATAGGTGGGGCTCCGCTGGGCATAGGTGGGGCTCCGCTTGCCGTAGTTAGGGCTCCGCTGGTCGTAGGTAGCGCTCCACTGGCAATAGGTAGGGCTCCGCTGGCTGTGGCTAGGGCTCCGCTGGCCGTAGGTAGGGCTCCGCTGGCCGTAGGTAAGCCTCCACTGGCAATATGTAGGGCTCCGCTGGGCATAGGTAGGGCTCCGTTGGCCGTAGTTAGGGCTCCGCTGGTCGCAGGTAGCGCTCCACTGGCAATATGAAGGGCTCCACTGGCTGTGGGTAGGGCTCCGCTGGGCATAGGTGGGGCTCCGCTTGCCGTAGGTAAGCCTCCACTGGCAATATATAGGGCTCCGCTGGCTGTGGCTAGGGCTCCGCTGGCCGTAGGTAGCGCTCCGCTGGCCGTAGGTAGCGCTCCGCTGGCCGTAGGTAGCGCTCCGCTGGCCGTAGGTAGCGCTCCGCTGGCCGTAAGTAGGGCTCCGCTGGCCGTAGGTAAGGCTCCGCTAGCCGTAGGTAGGGCTACGCTGGCTGTGGCTAGGGCTTCGCTTTGCATAGGTAGGGCTCCGCTGGGCATAGGTAGGGCTCCGCTGGCCGTAGTTAGGGCTCCGCTGGGCATAGGTAGGGCTCCGTTGGCCGTAGTTAGGGCTCCGCTGGCCGTAGGTAGGGCTCCGCTGGCCAAAGGTAGGACGGATGAGGGTTCGGTTAAGGAAAGGTTCAGGGACGGTTGAGGGACGGTTGAGGGAAGGTTAAGGGGCGGTTGAGGGACGGTTGAGGGACATTTGAGGGACGTTTGAAGGACGGTTGAGGGACGGTTGAGGGTCGGTTGCGGGAAGGTTGAGGGAAGGTTGAGGGAAGGTTGAGGGAAGGTTAAGGGACGTTTGAGCGACGGTTGAGGGTCACTTGAGGGTCGGTTAAGGGACGGTTGAGGGAAGATTGAGGGACGTTTGAGAGACGGTTGAAGGTCAGTTGAGGGACCGTTGAGGGACGGTTGAGGGTCGGCTGAGGGACGGTTGAGGGTCGGCTGAGGGAAGGTTGAGGGACAGTTGAGGGACGGTTGAAGAACGGTTGAGGGACGGTTGAGGGACGGTTGAGGGACGGTTGAAGGACGGTTGTGGGACGGTTGAGGGACGGTTGAGGGACGGTTGAGGGACGGTTGAGGGACGGTTGAGGGACGGTTGAGGGACGGTTGAGGGACGGTTGAGGGACGGTTGAGGGACGGTTGAGAGTCAGTTGAGGGACGGTTGAGGGTCGGCTGAGGCAAGGTTAAGGAAGCTTGAGGGACAGTTGAGGGAAGGTTGAGGGACAGCTGAGGGATGGTTGAGGAACGGTTGAGGAACGGTTGAGGGACGGTTGAAGGACGGTTGAGGGACGGTTGAGGGACGGTTGAGGGACGGTTGAGGGACGGTTGAGGTTCGGTTAAGGGACGGTTGAGGGACGGTTGAGGGACGGTTGAGGGACGGTTGAGGGACGGTTGAGGGTCAGTTGAGGGACGGTTGAGGGTCAGTTGAGGGACGGTTGAGGGTCGGCTGAGGCAAGGTTAAGGAAGCTTGAGGGACAGTTAAGGGACGGTTGAGGGACTGTTGAGGGACGGTTGAAGGACGGTTGAGGGGCAGTTGACGGACGGCTGAGGGACGGTTGAGGGACGGTTGAGGGACGGTTGAGGGACGGTTGAGGGACGGTTAAGGGACGGTTGAGGGACGTTTGAGGGACGTTTGAGGGACATTTGTGGGAAGGTTCAGGGACGTTTGAGGGAAGGTTGAGGGTAAGTTGAGGGACGCTTGAGGGACGGTTGAGGGTCGGTTGAGGGACGGTTGAGGGACGGTTAAGGGACGTTTGAGGGGTACGGTTGAGGGACGGTTGAGGGACGGTTAAGGGACGGTTGAGGGACGTTTGAGGGACGTTTGAGGGACGTTTGAGGGACGTTTGAGGGACGTTTGAGGGACGTTTGAGGGACGTTTGAGGGACGTTTGAGGGAAGGTTGAGGGACGTTTGAGGGACGGTTGAGGGTAAGTTGAGGGACGCTTGAGGTACGGTTGAGGGTCGGCTGAGGGAAGGTTGAGGAAGGGTGAGGGACGGTTGAGGGTCAGTTGAGTTACGGTTGAGGGTCAGTTGAGGGACGGTTGAGGGACGGTTGAGGGTCGGCTGAGGCAAGGTTAAGGAAGCTTGAGGGACAGTTAAGGGACGGTTGAGGGACTGTTGAGGGACGGTTGAAGGACGGTTGAGGGGCGGTTGACGGACGGTTGAGGGACGGTTGAGGGACGGTTAAGGGACGGTTGAGGGACGGTTGAGGGACGGTTGAGGGACGGTTAAGGGACGGTTGAGGGACGTTTGAGGGACGTTTGAGGGACGTTTGAGGGACGTTTGAGGGACGTTTGAGGGACGTTTGAGGGAAGGTTGAGGGACGGTTGAAGGACGGTTGAGGGACGGTTGAGGGACGGTTGAGGTTCGGTTGAGGTTCGGTTAAGGGACGGTTGAGGGACGGTTGAGGGACGGTTGAGGGTCAGTTGAGGGACGCTTGAGGGACGTTTGAGGGACGTTTGAGGGACGTTTGAGGGAAGGTTGAGGGACGTTTGAAGGACGGTTGAGGGTAAGTTGAGGGACGCTTGAGGGACGGTTGAGGGTCGGCTGAGGGAAGGTTGAGGAAGGGTGAGGGACGGTTGAGGGACGGTTGAGGGACGGTTGAGGGACGGTTGAAGGACGGTTGAGGGACGGTTGAGGGACGGTTGAGGGACGGTTGAGGGACGGTTGAGGGACGGTTGAGGGACGGTTGAGGGACGGTTGAGGGACGGTTGAGGGACGGTTGAAGGACGGTTGAAGGACGGTTGAGGGACGGTTGTGGGACGGTTAAGGGACGGTTGAGGGACGGTTGAGGGACGGTTGAGGGACGGTTGAGGGACGGTTGAGGGACGGTTGAGGGACTTTTGAGGGACGTTTGAGGGACGTTTGAGGGACGGTTGAGGCAAGGTTGAGGGTTGGCTAGAACTCGAGATATGACTGAAAGGAGTGCGGAGTGTTTTTCTCTCAATACAAATACGCTCCTTCAAGTACTGCGCCTAAACTATAGAAATGGCACGAAAGTGATATATAGCGCGGTTGTTCCCCATTTAAAGACCTTTCAGTTGATACCTGTCTTAGCGCCATCGGTTGGCCAAAACTCAAGATATGACTGAGAGGAGTGAGGAGTGTTTTTCGCTCTATAAAAATACCCTTCTGCAAGTACTGCGCCTAACCTATAGAAGTGGCACGAAAATGTAACAGAGCGCGATTGTTCTTCATTTAAAGACCTTTTATTTGATACCTGCCTTGGTGCGATCGGTTGTCTAGAACTCGAGATATGACTGAAAGGAGTGGGGAGTGTTTTTCTCTCTATGCAAATACGCTCCTTCAAGTACTGCGATTAAACTATAGAAATGGCACGAAAATTATATATAGCGCGGTTGTTCCCCATTTAAAGACCTTTCAGTTGATACCTGTCTTGGCGCGATCGATTGGCCAGAACTCGAGATATGACTGAGAGGGGTGAGGAGTGTTTTTCGCTCTATACAAATACACTCCTTCAAGTACTGCGCCTAACCTATAGAAGTGGCGCGAAAATGATACAGAGCGCGATTGTTCGCCATTTAAAGACGTTTTATTTGATACCTGCCTTGGTGCGATCGGTTCTCCAAAACTCAAGATATGACTGAGAGGACTGAGGAGTGTTTTTCGCTCTATACAAATACACTCCTGCAAGTACTGCGCCTAACCTATAGAAGTGGCGCGAAAATGATACAGAGCGCGATTGTTCCCCATTTAAAGACGTTTTATTTGATACCTGCCTTGGTGCGATCGGTTGTCCAGAACTCGAGATATGACTGAAAGGAGTGGGGAGTGTTTTTCCCTCTATACAAATACGCTCCTTCAAGTACTGCGATTAAACTATAGAAATGGCACTAAAATAATATATAGCGCGGTTGTTCCCCATTTAATGACCTTTCAGTTGATACCTGTTTTAGCGCGATCGGTTGGCCAAAACTCAAGATATGACTAAGAGGAGTGAGGAGTGTTTTACGCTCTATACAAATACACTCCTGCAAGTACTGCGCCTAACCTATAGAAGTATCACGAAAATGATACAGAGCGCGATTGTTCTTCATTTAAAGACCTTTTTTTTGATACCTGCCTTGGTGCGATCGGTTGTCTAGAACTCGAGATATGACTGAAAGGAGTGGGGAGTGTTTTTCTCTCTATACAAATACGCTCCGTCAAGTACTTCGCCTAAACTATAGAAGTGACACGAAAATGATATAAAGCGCGGTTGTTCCTCATTTAAAGACCTTTCAGCTCATACCTGTCTTGGCGTGATCGGTTGGCTAGAATTCGAGATATGACTGAAAGCAGGGCGGAGTGTTTTTCGCTCTATACAAATACGCTCCTTCAAGTACTGCGCCTAAACTATAGAAGTGGCACGAAAATGATATAGAGCGCGGTTGTTCCCCATTTAAAGACATTTCAGTTGATACCTGTCTTCAACCTCAACATCAATTTCAACCTCAGCCTCAACGTCAACGTCAACCTTAACCTCAACATCAACCTCAAGCTCAACCTCAACCTCAACTTCAACCTCAACCTCAATCGTAACCTCAAGCTCAAGCTCAATCGTAAGCTCAAGTTCAACCTCAATTTCAACTTCAACTTTAACCTCATGCTCAACCTCAACTTCAACCGTAACTCTCCCTCAACCGTACCTCAACCATCCCTCAACCGTCCCTCATACATCCCTCAAACGTCCCTTAACCGTTCCTCAACCTCCCCTCAACCTTACCTCAACCTTCCCTCAACCGTTCCTCAACCGTTCCTCAACCGTTCCTCAACCGTCCCTCAACCGTCCGTCAACCGTCCCTCAACCCTCCCTTAACCGTCCCTCAACCGTCCCTCAACCGTCCGTCAACCGTCCGTCAACCGTCCCTCAACCGTTCCTCAACCGTCCCTCAACCGTCCCTCAACCGTCCTTTAACCGTCCCTCAACCGTCCCTCAACCGTCCCTCAACCGTCCCTCAACCGACCCTCAACCATCCCTCAACCGTCCCTCAACCGTCCCTCAACCGTCCCTCAACCGTCCCTCAACCGTCCCTCAACCGTCCGTCAACCGTCCCTCAACCCTCCCTCAACCGTCCCTCAACCGACCCTCAACCATCCCTCAACCGTCCCTCAACCGTCCCTCAACCGACCCTCAACCATCCCTCAACCGTCCCTCAAACGTCCCTCAAACTTCCCTCAAATGTTCCTCAAACCTCCCTCAACCCTCCCTCAACCGTCCCTCAACCGACCCTCAACCGACTCTCAACCGTCGCTCAAACGTCCCTTAACCATCCCTCAACCTTCCCTCAACCTTCCCCAAACCTTCCCTCAACCGACCCTCAAAAGTCCCTCAACGGTCCCTCAAACGTCCCCCAACCCTCCCTCAACCTTCCCTCAACCTTCCCGCAACCGTCCCGCAACCGTCCCTTAACCGTTCCTCAACCGTCCTCAACCGTCCTTCAACCGTCCCTCAACCGTCCCTCAACCGTCCCTCAACCGAACCCTCTTCCGTCCTACCTTTGGCCAGCGGAGCCCTACCTACGGCTAGCGCAGCGCTACCTAGTGCCAACGGAGCCCCACCTATGCCCAGCGGAGCCCTACCTACGGCCAGCGGAGCCCTACCTATGCCCAGCGAAGCCTTAGCCACAGCCAGCGGAGCCCTACATATTGCCAGTGGAGCGCTACCTACGGCCAGCGGAGCCCTACCTATGCACAGCGGAGCCCTACATATTGCCAGTGGAGGCTTACCTACGGCCAGCGGAGCCCTACCTACGGCCAGCGGAGCCCTACCTACGGCCAGCGGAGCGCTAGATACTGCTAGCAGAGCCCTACCTACGGCCAGCGGAGCCCTACCTATGCCCAGCGGAGCCCTAGCCACAGCCAGCGTAGCCCTACCACGGCTAGCGGAGCCCTACCTACGGCCAGCGGAGCCCTAGCCACAGCCAGCGGAGCCCTACATATTGCCAGTGGAGCGCGGTTGTTCAGCATTTAAAGACCTTTCAGTTGATACCTGTCTTGGCGCGATCGGTTGGCCAGAACTAGAGATATGACTGAAAGGAGTGGGGAGAGTTTTTCGCTCTCTACAAATACACTCCATCAAGTATTGCGCCTAAACTATAGAAGTGACACGAAAATGATACAGAGCGCGATTGTTCTTCATTTAAAGACCTTTTTTTTGATACCTGCCTTGGTGCGATCGGTTGTCTAGAACTCGAGATATGACTAACAGGAGTGGGGAGTGTTTTTCGCTCTATACAAATACGCTCCGTCAAGTACTTCGCCTAAACTATAGAAGTGACACGAAAATGATATAAAGCGCGGTTGTTCCTCATTTAAAGACCTTTCAGCTTATACCTGTCTTAGCGTGATCGGTTGGCTAGAATTCGAGATATGACTGAAAGGAGTGCGGAGTGTTTTTCGCTCTATGCAAATACGCTCCTTCAAGTACTGCGCCTAAACTATAGAAGTGGCACGAAAATGATATAGAGCGCGGTTGTTCCCCATTTAAAGACATTTCAGTTGATACCTGTCTTCAACCTCAACATCAATCTCAACCTCAGCCTCAACGTCAACGTCAACCTTAACCTGAACGTCAACCTCAACCTCAAGCTCAACCTCAACCTCAACTTCAACCTCAACCTCAATCGTAACCTCAAGCTCAAGCTCAATCGTAAGCTCAAGTTCAACCTCAATTTCAACTTCAACTTTAACCTCATGCTCAACCTCAACTTCAACCGCAACTCTCCCACAACCGTACCTCAACCATCCCTCAACCGTCCCTCATACATCCCTCAAAGGTCCCTTAACCGTCCCTCAACCTTCCCTCAACCTTACCTCAACCTTCCTTCAACCTAACCTCAAACGTCCTTCAAACGTCCCTCAACCGTCCCTCAACCGTCCCTCAAACGTCCCTCAACCGTCCCTCAACCTTCCCTCAACCGTCCCTCAACCGTCCCTCAACCGTCCCTCAACCGTTCCTCAACCGTCCCTCAACCGTCCCTCAACCGTCCCTCAACCGTCCCTCAACCGTCCCTCAACCGTCCCACAACCGTCCCTCAACCGTCCCTCAACCGTCCCTCAACCGTCCCTCAACCGTCCCTCAACCGTCCGTCAACCGTCCGTCAACCGTCCGTCAACCGTCCGTCAACCGTCCGTCAACCGTCCGTCAACCGTCCGTCAACCGTCCGTCAACCGTCCGTCAACCGTCCGTCAACCGTCCGTCAACCGTCCGTCAACCGTCCGTCAACCGTCCGTCAACCGTCCGTCAACCGTCCGTCAACCGTCCCTCAACCGTCCCTCAACCGTCCCTCAACCGTCCCTCAACCGTCCCTCAACTGTCCCTCAACCGTACCTCAACCTTCCCTAAACCTTCTCTCAACCTTCACTCAAACGTCCCTCAACCTTCAATCAACCTTACCTCAACCTTACCTTAACCTTCCCTCAACCTTCCCTCAAACGTCCCTCAAACGTCCCTCAAACGTCCCTCAACCGTCCCTCAACCGATCCTCAACCGATCCTCAACCGTCCCTCAACCGACCCTCAAACGTCCCTCAAGCGTCCCTCAACCTTCCCTCAACCTTCCCTCAACCATCCCTCAACAGTCCCTCAAACGTCCCTCAAACGTCCCTCAAACGTCCCTCAACCGTTCCTCAACCATCCCTCAACCGTCATTCAACCGTCGCTCAACCGTCCCTCAACGGTCCCTCAACCGTCTTTCGACAGTCCCTCAACCGTCCCTCAACCGTCCCTCAACCGTCCCTCAACCGTCCCTCAACCGTCCCTCAACCGTCCCTCAACCGTCCCTCAACCGTCCCTCAACCGTCCCTCAACCGTCCCTCAACCGTCCCTCAACCGTCCCTCAACCTTCCCTCAATCGTCCCTCAACCGACCCTCAACCGACCCTCAACCGTCGCTCAAACGTCCCTTAACCATCCCTCAACCTTCCCTCAACCTTCCCCAAACCTTCCCTCAACCGACCCTCAAAAGTCTCTCAACGGTCCCTCAAACGTCCCTCAACCCTCCCTCAACCTTCCCTCAACCTTCCCTCAACCGTCCCTCAACCGTTCCTCAACCGTCCCTCAACCGTCCCTCAACCGTCCTTTAACCGTCCCTCAACCGTCCCTCAACCGTCCCTCAACCGACCCTCAACCATCCCTCAACCGTCCCTCAACCGTCCCTCAACCGTCCCTCAACCGTCCCTCAACCGTCCGTCAACCGTCCCTCAACCCTCCCTCAACCGTCCCTCAACCGTCCGTCAACCGTCCCTCAACCCTCCCTCAACCGTCCCTCAACCGTCCCTCAACCGTCCGTCAACCGTCCGTCAACCGTCCCTCAACCGTTCCTCAACCGTCCCTCAACCGTCCCTCAACCGTCCTTTAACCGTCCCTCAACCGTTCCTCAACCGTCCCTCAACCGTCCCTCAACCGTCCCTCAACCGACCCTCAACCATCCCTCAACCGTCCCTCAACCGTCCCTCAACCGTCCCTCAACCGTCCCTCAACCGTCCGTCAACCGTCCCTCAACCCTCCCTCAACCGTCCCTCAACCGTTCCTCAACCGTCCCTCAACCGTCCGTCAACCGTCCCTCAACCGACCCTCAACCGACCCTCAACCGTCGCTCAAACGTCCCTTAACCATCCCTCAACCTTCCCTCAACCTTCCCCAAACCTTCCCTCAACCGACCCTCAAAAGTCTCTCAACGGTCCCTCAAACGTCCCTCAACCCTCCCTCAACCTTCCCTCAACCTTCCCTCAACCGTCCCTCAACCGTTCCTCAACCGTCCCTCAACCGTCCGTCAACCGTCCCTCAACCCTCCCTCAACCGTTCCTCAACCGTCCCTCAACCGACCCTCAAACGTCCCTCAAGCGTCCCTCAACCTTCCCTCAACCTTCCCTCAACCATCCCTCAACAGTCCCTCAAACGTCCCTCAAACGTCCCTCAAACGTCCCTCAACCGTTCCTCAACCATCCCTCAACCGTCATTCAACCGTCGCTCAACCGTCCCTCAACGGTCCCTCAACCGTCTTTCGACAGTCCCTCAACCGTCCCTCAACCGTCCCTCAACCGTCCCTCAACCGTCCCTCAACCGTCCCTCAACCTTCCCTCAACCGTCCCTCAACCGTCCCTCAACCGTCCCTCAACCGTCCCTCAACCGTCCCTCAACCGTCCCTCAACCTTCCCTCAATCGTCCCTCAACCGACCCTCAACCGTCGCTCAAACGTCCCTTAACCATCCCTCAACCTTCCCTCAACCTTCCCCAAACCTTCCCTCAACCGACCCTCAAAAGTCTCTCAACGGTCCCTCAAACGTCCCTCAACCCTCCCTCAACCTTCCCTCAACCTTCCCTCAACCGTCCCTCAACCGCCCCTCAATCGTCCCTTAACCGTTCCTCAACCGTCCCTCAAGCGTCCTTCAACCGTCCCTCAACCGTTCCTCAACCGTCCCTCAACCGTCCCTCAACCGTCCCTCAACCGTCCCTCAACCGTCCCTTAACCATCCCTCAACCTTCCCTCAACCTTCCCCAAACCTTCCCTCAACCGACCCTCAAAAGTCCCTCAACGGTCCCTCAAACGTCCCTCAACTTTCCCTCAACCTTCCCTCAACCTTCCCTCAACCGTCCCTCAACCGCCCCTCAATCGTCCCTTAACCGTTCCTCAACCGTCCCTCAAGCGTCCTTCAACCGTCCCTCAAGCGTCCTTCAACCGTCCCTCAACCGTTCCTCAACCGTCCCTCAACCGTCCCTCAACCGTCCCTCAACCGTCCCTCAACCGTCCCTCAACCGTCCCTCAACCGTCCCTCAACCGTCCCTCAACCGTCCCTCAACCGTCCCTCAACCGTCCCTCAACCGTCCTTCAACCGTCCCTCAACCGTTCCTCAACCGTCCCTTAACCGTCCCTCAACCGTCCCTCAACCGTTCCTCAACCGTTCCTCAACCGTCCCTCAACCGTCCCTCAACCGTCCCTCAACCGTCCCTCAACCGTCCCTCAACCGTCCCTCAACCGTCCCTCAACCGTCCCTCAACCGTCCCTCAACCTTCCCTCAACCGTCCCTCAACCGCCCCTCAATCGTCCCTTAACCGTTCCTCATCCGTCCTACCTTTGGCCAGCGGAGCCCTACCTACGGCCAGCGGAGCGCTACCTAGTGCCAACGGAGCCCCACCTATGCCCAGCGGAGCCCCACCTATGCCCAGCGGAGCCCTACCTATGCCCAGCGAAGCCCTAGCCACAGCCAGCGGAGCCCTACATATTGCCAGTGGAGGCTTACCTACGGCCAGCGGAGCCCTACCTACGGCCAGCGGAGCCCTACCTACTGCTAGCGGAGCCCTACCTACGGCCAGCGGAGCCCTACCTATGCCCAGCGGAGCCCTAGCCACAGCCAGCGTAGCCCTACCTACGGCTAGCGGAGCCCTACCTACGGCCAGCGGAGCCCTACCTACGGCCAGCGGAGCGCTACCTACTGCTAGCCGAGCCCTACCTACTGCTAGCGGAGCCCTACCTACGGCCAGCGGAGCCCTACCTATGGTTGAGGGACGGTTGAGGGACGGTTGAGGGACGGTTGAGGGACGGTTGAGGGACGGTTGAGGAACGGTTGAGGAACGGTTGAGGGACGGTTGAGGGACGGTTAAGGGACGGTTGAAGGACGGTTGAAGGACGGTTGAGGGACGGTTGAGGGACGGTTGAGGGACGGTTGAGGGACGGTTGAGGGACGGTTGAGGGACGGTTGAGGGACGGTTGAGGGACGGTTGAGGGACGGTTGAGGGACGGTTGAGGGACGGTTGAGGGACGGTTGAGGGACGGTTGAGGGACGGTTGAGGGACGGTTGAGGGACGGTTGAGGGACGGTTGAGGGACGGTTGAGGGACGGTTGAGGGACGGTTGAGGGACGGTTGAGGGACGGTTGAGGGACGGTTGAGGGACGGTTGAGGGACGGTTGAGGGACGGTTGAGGGACGGTTGAGGGACGGTTGAGGGACGGTTGAGGGACGGTTGAGGGACGGTTGAGGGACGGTTGAGGGACGGTTGAGGGACGGTTGAGGGACGGTTGAGGGACGGTTGAGGGACGGTTGAGGGACGGTTGAGGGACGGTTGAGGGACGGTTGAGGGACGGTTGAGGGACGGTTGAGGGACGGTTGAGGGACGGTTGAGGGACGGTTGAGGGACGGTTGAGGGACGGTTGAGGGACGGTTGAGGGACGGTTGAGGGACGGTTGAGGGACGGTTGAGGGACGGTTGAGGGACGGTTGAGGGACGGTTGAGGGACGGTTGAGGGACGGTTGAGGGACGGTTGAGGGACGGTTGAGGGACGGTTGAGGGACGGTTGAGGGACGGTTGAGGGACGGTTGAGGGACGGTTGAGGGACGGTTGAGGGACGGTTGAGGGACGGTTGAGGGACGGTTGAGGGACGGTTGAGGGACGGTTGAGGGACGGTTGAGGGACGGTTGAGGGACGGTTGAGGGACGGTTGAGGGACGGTTGAGGGACGGTTGAGGGACGGTTGAGGGACGGTTGAGGGACGGTTGAGGGACGGTTGAGGGACGGTTGAGGGACGGTTGAGGGACGGTTGAGGGACGGTTGAGGGACGGTTGAGGGACGGTTGAGGGACGGTTGAGGGACGGTTGAGGGACGGTTGAGGGACGGTTGAGGGACGGTTGAGGGACGGTTGAGGGACGGTTGAGGGACGGTTGAGGGACGGTTGAGGGACGGTTGAGGGACGGTTGAGGGACGGTTGAGGGACGGTTGAGGGACGGTTGAGGGACGGTTGAGGGACGGTTGAGGGACGGTTGAGGGACGGTTGAGGGACGGTTGAGGGACGGTTGAGGGACGGTTGAGGGACGGTTGAGGGACGGTTGAGGGACGGTTGAGGGACGGTTGAGGGACGGTTGAGGGACGGTTGAGGGACGGTTGAGGGACGGTTGAGGGACGGTTGAGGGACGGTTGAGGGTCGGTTGAGGGTCGGTTGAGGGTCGGTTGAGGGACGGTTGAGGGACGGTTGAGGGAAGGTTGAGGGACGGTTGAGGGACGGTTGAGGGACGGTTGAGGGACGGTTGAGGGACGGTTGAGGGACGGTTGAGGGACGGTTGAAGTACGGTTAAAGGACGGTTGAGGGACGGTTGAGGAACGGTTGAGGGTCAGTTGAGGGACGGTTGAGGGTCGGCTGAGGCAAGGTTGAGGAAGCTTGAGGGACAGTTGATGGACGGTTGAGGGACGGTTGTGGGACGGTTGAGGGACGGTTGAGGGACGTTTGAGGGAAGTTTGAGGGAAGGTTGAGGGACGTTTGAGGGACGGTTGAGGGACGGTTGAGGGACGGTTGAGAGACGTTTGAGGGAAGTTTGAGGGAAGGTTGAGGGAGGGTTGAGGGTCGTTTGAGGGTCGGCTGAGGCAAGGTTGAGGAAGCTTGAGGGACAGTTGATGGACGGTTGAGGGACGGTTGTGGGACGGTTGAGGGACGGTTGAGGTACGATTGAGGGACGGTAGATAGACGTTTGAGGGACGGTTGAGGGACGGTTGAGGAAGGTTGAGGGACGTTTGAGGGACGGTTGAGGGACGGTTGAGGGACGGTTGAGGGACGGTTGAGGGACGGTTGAGGGACGGTTGAGGGACGGTTGAGGGACGTTTGAGGGACGGTTGAGGGACGGTTGAGGGACGGTTGAGGGACGGTTGAGGGGCGGTTGAGGGACGGTTGAGGGACGCTTGAGGGACGCTTGAGGGACTTTTGAGGGACGTTTGAGGGACGTTTGAGGGACGGTTAAGGCAAGGTTGAGGGTTGGCTAGAACTCGAGATATGACTGAAAGGAGTGCGGAGTGTTTTTCTCTCAATACAAATACGCTCCTTCAAGTACTGCGCCTAAACTATAGAAATGGCACGAAAGTGATATAAGGCGCGGTTGTTTCCCATTTAAAGACCTTTCAGTTGATTCCTGTATTAGCGCGATCGGTTGTCCAAAACTCAAGATATGACTGAGCGGAGTGAGGAGTGCTTCTCGCTCTATACAAATACACTTCTGCAAGTACTGCGCCTAACCTATGTTATAGGTGACATTTGTGAGGTATCATTTTGTGACCTAGAAGTGTCACAAAAATGATACAGAGCGCGATTGTTCTTCATTTAAAGACCTTTTATTTGATACCTGCCTTGGTGCGATCGGTTGTTTAGAATTCGAGATATGACTGAAAGGAGTGGCGAGTGTTTTTTCCTCTATACAAATACGCTCCTTCAAGTACTGCGATTCAACTATAGAAATGGCACGAAAATAATATATAGCGCTGTTGTTCCCCATTTAAAGACCTTTCAGTTGATACCTGTCTTGGCGTGATCGGTTGGCCAGAACTCGGGATATGACTGAGAGGAGTGAGGAGTGTTTTTCGCTCTATACAAATACACTCCTTCAAGTACTGCAACTAACCTATAGAAGTGGCACGAAAATGATACAGAGCGCGATTGTTCCCCATTTAAAGACCTTTTATTTGCTACCTGCCTTGGTGCGATCGGTTGTCTAGAACTCGAGATATGACTGAAAGGAGTGGGGAGTGTTTTTCCCTCTATACAAATACGCTCCTTCAAGTACTGCGATTAAACTATAGAAATGGCACGAAAATAATATATAGCGCGGTTTTTCCCCAGTTAAAGACCTTTCAGTTGATACCTGTTTTAGCGCGATCGGTTGGCCAAAACTCAAAATATTGTTATAATCTTTTAATAATGCAAACAGCTTCGAAAGAACTAGCAAAAGAACTTTTCAGTTTTATTTGAAAAAACAATATACAGCAATTCTCAAGACGATCTGAACAACAATAATTTTCTATTATTCTATTAATGATTTTTTAAATGACAGCAAACAACAATTCAAATATATATTCAATTACAAAACAATTGAAATAAGCAAGTTATTATACAGTAGTATAATTTAATAATGATTCATGTAAGATTGCGATTATTCCAATACCCCTTCTCAATCGCACAACCCTAACATCAAACTTAATTTTTTATATTTTATAACATCCACTGCTTTTGTACATATATCTGCTACTTGATCTTGAGTGTTAATTGATTGAATATTAATGAGTTTATTTTCTATGCAGTCTCTAATAAAATGATGTTTAATATCAATGTGCTTACCCCGTTTTGATTCCGTTGAAATCAAATATTGTTATTGCTTCATCATCAATTTGTTTTAAATCTTGTAATAAACCTCGGAGCCAAATTGCTTCAGTTGTTGCTGTACTTAATGCCACGTATTCGGATTCACTCGATGATACTGCTACAGTAACTTGTTTTTTACTACTCCATGAAACTGTGCAACCATATACTTGAAAGATAAAACCACTTACTGATTTTCGATCAACTGTATCACTTGCCCAGTCAGCATCTGCATATCCTACAAGTACTTTGCTGGTAATTATTTTATTAAAAATTAATTTAGTAAACTTAGTTCCTTTCAAATATCTAAGTATTCTTTTTAGGGCTTGCCAATGTTCTTCCGCAGGATTTTGTTGAAATCGACCCATGTATCCAACCGGAAAACAAATGTCCGGCCTAGTGCATAGCATAATATACATTATGCTACCCAACATTTCCCTATATGGTTTATGTAAAATAGCATCATCTTGCTTTTTCAAGAGTTGCAAACCTTTTTCCATAGGGCTTTTTACTGGATTACATTCGTTCAACCCAAACTTCAGCAATATCTTCTCAATATTTACTTCCTGTGACAGCTTTATACATCCATCTTCTGATTTAATTTTCATCCCCAAAAAGTGTTTAAGTTCACCACAATCGGACATTTCAAAAATTTCACTTAATTTTTTTTTAAAACGTTTGATCGAATCGAGACTACTTCCTGCAATCAATAGATCATCCACATACATAACCAAGATCATAAAATCATCCTTTTTATTTAATGTGTATAATCAGTAATCATGTTTCGATCTGATAAAGCCAAGTTTTATTAGATACTCGTTAAATTTTTCATTCCAGCACCTAGGTGCTTGCTTCAAACCATAAAGAGATTTTAACAACTTGCATGCTTTACCATCTTGAGCAGTTACACCTTCAGGTATTTCAATATAAATTTTTTCACTTAACTCACCATGCAAGAAAGCTGTCTTCACATCAAGTTGATGAAAAAGAAAACCTTTGTTAATTCCAACCGCTAAGACAACTCTTATAGTTGTTAACTTGGCCACTGGTGCGTATATTTCATTATAATCTACACTAGCTTTTTGCAAAAAACCTTTCACTACCAACTATCTAGTAGGAAGACCATTTTCATTTTCTTTAATTCTGAAAATCCACTTAGTTTTGAGAAGCTTGATGTCTTTAGGTTTATCAACAATCTTCCATACTTCATTTTTACGTAGTGAAGACAGTTCTTCATCAATTGCCTTCTTCCATTTCACTTCATCACTTCTACCACTAACTTGTGAGTATGTTTCTGGAGTATCTATGAAACAACAAGTATTCGAGATCGCTTCATAACCAGTGAAGTAATCAAGAAACTTGCTGGGAGCTCTTCTTTCTCGTTCACTTCGTCTTGGAATTTCATCATGTGAGTTACCGTTACTGTTTTCCGATGGTAATTCAAAAGCGTCTTGAAATTCTTCATTAATTACTACATCATCCGAAGAGTCTTGAGCTAAGTCCCTAGTAGTTTGATTTTCATTAGGAATGAGTACGTCTCCATAATTATGCCTTACAAATGCCTTACAGCCAAAAACTCGGAACTTATTAAGATTAGGTTTGGTACCATACCACATTTCTGCTGGAGTGCTTTTATTTTTGAGGGATTTCTTGGGACTTCTATTAATTAAATATACTGAAGTAGACGCTGCTTCACACCAAAGTCGCTTCGGTACATTATTTTCCAGTAACATTGTCCTTACTTTTTCAATCAGTGTTCTGTTAAATCGCTCTGCAACACCGTTTTGTTGCGGTGTATATGGTACTGTCATTTCTACAGAAATTCCTTTTTCTTTACATGCTGAAATGTACTCTCCTCCGTTGTCAATTGTCAGCTTTGAAATTAAACATCCAAATTTTGCGCTTACCATTGCTTTATATTCTTTCATTACACAGAAGACTTTAGATTGTTTCTTAATTGTATATATGATGGCAAAATGTGTAAAGTCATCGATAAAGGATACAATGTATTTTAAACCATTCCAAGCAACAGGATCCATCGGCCCACATACATCAGAATGTATTCTTTCAAGAACTCTTTTAGACTCGTCCTCGGTACCTTTAAATGGATCACGCGTTTGTTTACCTTGAACACAAACATCACAAAAACTAAAAGCTTCGGTTTTAACATCTAATCCCTTTGCCAAATTATTTTTTATCAAGTCATTAAATGCTTGTTGACCAATATGCCCAAAACGCTTATGCCATAGTTTCACCTTATCAGAATTGCATTCGTAAGCGTTCTTCTGATATAAATCTATATCTATTTCAAACAATCCTCCTCGTAAGTACGCTGTGGCAATTCTTTGACCATCTGTGATTAAATTTACTTCTTTTTTGCAAAATATTACTTTAGATCCACTATTAGTAAGTTTGCGAACAGAGAGCAAATTATCACGTAATTCTGGAACATACAACACATCCTTTATTAATAATTCAATACCGTGATTGCTCACTCCACAAATTTGTCCAAAACATTTCGCAATCAGTGATTGATTATCCTTGGCAACATTTATGGATACTGGTGTTCTGAGCTCAAGTAACTGGGAGAAATACCAGTTTTCATTAACCATGTGATCACTAGCGCCAGAATCCAATTTAAAAGATAATTTTGACTTTTTCATATTCTGTTTGGTGCTATCAGCCATAAAACAGACTTTTGTATTTTTCTCTACGGCACATCATATGGCGCATCATATTGCCGACAAAATTTAGCTTTGTGACCAAACTTATTACATTTGAAGCACTTACCTTGAAATTTAAAAGGTTTCTTAAATTGCTTCTTACCAGAAAATGCCATCTTTTCTGACACTTCTTCCACTTGGCGATCAGACAACTTTGTTTCTTCAGATATTAATCTTTCTTTTACTAGCTCAAGCGTTAATTTCTTATCATCCATGTTTTGCAGTGCGGTAACAAGTGGATCAAATTTTTCAGGCAATGTTAGAAAAACTTGCGCCAACAAGTCACTATCCTCCATTGTGAATAAAATTTACCAACCGATCTTTCGCTCTTTTATCCTTCTTCAAAAATTCAATCTTAGCTGTTGCTTCCGTTGGTGGGTCGTCTGTTAGAACATCCACCAAGTTGAGAGCATCCAGATGTGTTTTCACCCGGAACTGCCACTGATCAAATCCGCTGCCGTTAAACTGCGGTATTCCATTAGATGATTCCCTTATGTCGCCCATAACCTGTTATAATCTTCTAATAATGCAAACAGCTTCGAAAGAATTAACAAAAGAACTTTTCAGTTTTATTTGAAAAAACAATATACAGCAACAATCAAGACGATCTAAACAACAATAATTTTCTATTATTCTATTAATGATTTTTTTAAATGACAGCAAACAACAATTCAAATATATATTCAATTACAAAACAATTGAAATAAGCAAGTTATTATACAGTAGTATAATTTAATAATGATTCATGTAAGATTGCGATTATTCCAATAGATATGACTGAGAGGAGTGAGGAGTGTTTTTCGCTCTATACAAATACACTCCTGCAAGTACTGCGCCTAACCTATAGAAGTGGCACGAAAATGATACAGAGCGCGATTGTTCTTCATTTAAAGACCTTTTATTTGATACCTGTCTTCAACCTCAACATCAATCTCAACCTCAGCCTCAACGTCAACGTCAACCTTAACCTCAACGTCAACCTCAACCTCAAGCTCAACCTCAACCTCAACTTCAACCTCAACCTCAATCGTAACCTCAAGCTCAAGCTCAATCGTAAGCTCAAGTTCAACCTCAATTTCAACTTCAACTTTAACGTCATGCTCAACCTCAACTTCAACCGCAACTCTCCCTCAACCGTACCTCAACCATCCGTCAACCGTCCCTCATACATCCCTCAAACGTCCCTTAACCGTCCCTCAACCTTCCCTCAACCTTACCTCAACCTTCCCTCAACCTTACCTCAACCTTACCTCAACCTTCCCTCAAACGTCCCTCAAACGTCCCTCAACCGTCCCTCAAACGTCCCTCAAACGTCCCTCAACCGTCCCTCAAACGTCCCTCAACCGTCCCTCAACCGTCCCTCAACCGTCCCTCAACCGTCCCTCAACCGTCCCTCAACCGTCCCTCAACCGTCCCTCAACCGTCCCTCAACCGTCCCTCAACCGTCCCTCAACCGTCCCTCAACCGTCCCTCAACCGTCCCTCAACCGTCCCTCAACCGTCCCTCAACCGTCCCTCAACCGTCCCTCAACCGTCCCTCAACCGTCCCTCAACCGTCCCTCAACCGTCCCTCAACCGTCCCTCAACCGTCCCTCAACCGTCCCTCAACCGTCCCTCAACCGTCCCTCAACCGTCCCTCAACCGTCCCTCAACCGTCCCTCAACCGTCCCTCAACCGTCCCTCAACCGTCCCTCAACCGTCCCTCAACCGTCCCTCAACCGTCCCTCAACCGTCCCTCAACCGTCCCTCAACCGTCCCTCAACCGTCCCTCAACCGTCCCTCAACCGTCCCTCAACCGTCCCTCAACCGTCCCTCAACCGTCCCTCAACCGTCCCTCAACCGTCCCTCAACCGTCCCTCAACCGTCCCTCAACCGTCCCTCAACCGTCCCTCAACCGTCCCTCAACCGTCCCTCAACCGTCCCTCAACCGTCCCTCAACCGTCCCTCAACCGTCCCTCAACCGTCCCTCAACCGTCCCTCAACCGTCCCTCAACCGTCCCTCAACCGTCCCTCAACCGTCCCTCAACCGTCCCTCAACCGTCCCTCAACCGTCCCTCAACCGTCCCTCAACCGTCCCTCAACCGTCCCTCAACCGTCCCTCAACCGTCCCTCAACCGTCCCTCAACCGTCCCTCAACCGTCCCTCAACCGTCCCTCAACCGTCCCTCAACCGTCCCTCAACCGTCCCTCAACCGTCCCTCAACCGTCCCTCAACCGTCCCTCAACCGTCCCTCAACCGTCCCTCAACCGTCCCTCAACCGTCCCTCAACCGTCCCTCAACCGTCCCTCAACCGTCCCTCAACCGTCCCTCAACCGTCCCTCAACCGTCCCTCAACCGTCCCTCAACCGTCCCTCAACCGTCCCTCAACCGTCCCTCAACCGTCCCTCAACCGTCCCTCAACCGCCCCTCAACCGCCCCTCAACCGCCCCTCAACCGCCCCTCAACCGCCCCTCAACCGCCCCTCAACCGCCCCTCAACCGCCCCTCAACCGCCCCTCAACCGCCCCTCAACCGCCCCTCAAGCGCCCCTCAAGCGCCCCTCAACCGCCCCTCAACCGCCCCTCAACCGCCCCTCAACCGCCCCTCAACCGCCCCTCAACCGCCCCTCAACCGCCCCTAAACCGCCCCTCAACCGTTTCTCAACCGTCCGTTGAGGTTGAAGACAGGTATCAACTGAAAGGTCTTTCAATGAGGAACAACCGCGCTATATAACATTTTCGTTTCACTTCTATAGTTTAGGCTCAGTACTTGAATGAGTGTATTTGTATAGAGCAAAAAACAGGCCCCACTCCTTTCAGTCATATCTCGAGGTCTAGACAACCGATCGCGCCAAGACAGGTATCAAGTAAAAGGTCTTTAAATGGGGAACAACCGGGCTACATATCATTTTCGTGCCACTTCTATAGTTTGTGAGGAGCACTTTACACAGGTGCCGCAGTGTAAACCCCTCCCCACAACGAACCATCTCCTCTATAGGTCCTTCATCGGCCGACGTGGTGGTAGTGGAGGAAGTGGGATCCTCCCAAGTGCTGGCCTCCCTATACCTACCGTACGATACGCCTAATCCACCACTTACGGGGGAGTTGGAAAGGCTGATGTCTTATGTGAGGAGATCAGGTAAGAGAATAGTCATACGTTGTGACGCTAATTCGCATCATACTTCTTGGGGTAGCACAGGTTGTAATCCAACCTTTATAAACAGGAATAGAATGGAAGTCTAGGACTTAACGAGCACAGGCTCGCCTCACTTTTTACGGCCTGCATCCAAATGGATCACGACTATGGAACGCATTTGCGATGACATAATCAAAGAGGTAAATCGGTGGAAACCGCATTGCAGGAAATGCGCGTTATTGAGAAATCCTTAGATTGTAAGGAATACACTCTCGCTGCTTTTGTAGATATATAGGGTGCTTTCAATAACATCACTACAGAAACCCTTATATCATCCTTGAGCTCTTTCAATGTGGACCGTTTCATACTTAGATGGATAGAACACGTGTTGAGTGACAGATATATTAGGTGTGAGCAATGTGGTATAGAGGTGAAAGGAAGGGAAGGGTGAAAGGAAGGGAAGGGTGAAAGGAAGGGTTTTGCAGGGCACCCCGCAGGGTGGCATTCGGTCACCACTGCTGTGGGTCACGGTAGTAAACAGCCTCCTAAGGAGGTTAACAAATGAGGGTTTTCAAGTCATTTGCTATGCTGATGACATAGTAATTGTGGTGACTAAAAAATACCCCCAGTCAAGGAGAATTCAGGAGGCACTGGAGTACGTAGTCGAGTGGGCTATACCCAGGGCCCCAAACATCAACCCTGAAAACATACCACTAAACACCAGACCATGCTCAACCCTGTAATTGGGAGTGTGACCGTATTTCGGAAGTCATGTCATTAACGCCAGTGGAGTCCAGCATAAGTAGTAGAGGGAATTGGGGGACAGAGGTACTAGATGATATGGACCGAAGCATTCACCTGTATACGGGTGGTTCGAAGATGAACGGTCGCACGGGGGCAGGGTTTCTTTGTGAAAATAAAAAATATGGAATAAGCATCAGGCTCCATATCTCCAACACGGTCTATCAGGCCGAAATAGTTGGGAATATGGAAGGTGCTTAATGTTTATACAAAAACAGAATTCCGGGGGAATACTGTTAGATTTTTTTCAGATAGTCAAGCGGCTATCAAGGCAATTACGAAGGACGTGGTGACCTCGGAGGTTGTACGCCGCTGCAAGAAGCCAATAACACTTCTAGCTCAAGTGTACTCCGTGCACCTGATATGGGTGCCTGGACATCGTAATATAGAGGGAAATGAAGCGGCATGCTAGAACAGGTAACCTTGGCAGTTAGGAAGCCTTCTCAATCTTTAACAAATGACATTGTGGAGTGGACGGACAGACTGCAAAGAGGAGCTTGGAGCGATTCACAAGGCTCCAGGATAACCAAAGCGCTCTGCGGCAGTCCTAATTCCGCCCAAGCTAATAAACTTCTGCAAACAAGTAAAAGCGTGCTTACGATATCGATAGGCATCCTCACAGAAGTTTCGTACCCTGCAGTCAGACATTTGTAGATCCTGCCTGGAGGAATCAGAAACGTTGGAGCATTACTTGTGTAACTGCCCCGCTTCCTACAGAATCAGGCTGCACACTTTGGGCTCAGCACGTCTTAACACCTTTGAGGATGTAGTTAGGAAAGGATGGAGGGCGATAAATAGCTTCGTTCTTGGCACGGGGCTGTTTCGATAATCAACTTCATTCCCTTTCCGTTTTCTTCCCTTTCCTTGTTCCCCCTTTCAATACCCTGGAGGCGCACAATCGGCTGTTCGGCCTAGGCGTATCCGACTGCTTGCGCTTGGATGGCTCCAAGGAGCCCTTCTTTTTAACCTGACCTAACCTAACCTAAGTGCACATGTGACACAGGTTCTTATGGAGTTACGTCAAGCCGAGCAGATCAGAAATAGAGTAGGTCGCTTGTAAAATTACACACACGAAGATAGCATGAATGCTAACCATTCCCCACAAAGTAATGCTTAACGGCGGTTCCGGGGGAAGTGTGATAGTGTTGTGTTGGGGGTTTGGTTTAGTACGTAGGTGCCACTTTCAGGTGGTAAATCGTGCATGCCAGCGGCCCGGTCCGCTGGTATCTATGAAGATTCCACACCTCCAGTCGTCATACAAAAAAAAAAAACACATTCACCGCGAGTTTCTCTGATGTACAAATCGACTTCAGCTCCATTGGAGGCGTTGCTGTGCTGCTGTTCTTTCAACTGCGCTTTAATTAATTACGTAAAAGGCGTAATCCTAACTCGGCTTAATTAAAATAAACCACTGCGTTAAGTAAATTAATTTCAAAACCCTTAAAGAGAACTGACTTCGCAATAAATCCTTCTCCAAATTTCTTTATTGAAGCTTTAATGAATCAGAGGGAAAACGAGACATGAAACGCTAAATATCTTGCTAAAATAAATGCATAACTTAATTTTGTTCTATTGCAAAATCTTCTCTCAACATAAGAACTCAAAACAACCGCACATTCACCCACTGATAACCGCGCTGGAGGACCTCAGAAAGACCAAATTGAGGAATCCATTTCCCAGCAGCCCAATGGCGACTGAATCAAAGCGAATTGAGTGGCACTTGGTTCCAAACAAATGAAGCAATGAAAGTGATCAGCTTCCGTTGGAGGCTGAAATCTTATGGCAAATGAAAGGTCAAAAGGTTCCCTTTACTGAGACGCCCCTGACGAAGAGTGCAAGCGAAGCAATAGTCTTCCATAACTATATTTTCTTCGGGTCAAGGCCTTCCCTTTAAAAAGTCCTGAAGACGACTGAAGTAACTTTCGCTTCTTCGTGATCTTTGTATTTAATTAATAGCCGGAAATTTTGACTGTGAACAAACCAAGAAAAGCACCAAAATAAAGACGAAAAATAGGAATAAGCTGAAATCCATGATGCTGTATGCATTCCGAGGATATGCCATGCATTCGTTTTCTATAATTTTGTTTTTTTATATGTATAGTAGTGAATATTCTGCAACAGTTTCCCTAATTTGGAAATTTACTTTGTGTTCCTTTTGCACAGATCCAAAGTAAAGCAAAAACCATTTTTCCAGCATCCAAAGTAATTTTGAATTTTAAATCGTCTCATATTTTTGCTGCTACGATTGTAGTTTAATTTAAAGATGAAATTGTAATTAATTAAAAATTAGCTTTATGAGATCTTATTAGCAACATACTTTATGATGAATTACAAAAACAAGGGCTTCATTTTCATCTAAAGAATAATTTAAAGAAATGTGTTTTCTTTTGTTTAATAAAACAAAATGCAAATCTATATATAAATTTAAGGCTTCTCCTATATATAAGCAGTTCAAATGAATTATTACCGTATTTCAACAAGTCTCACATAAACCTAAATTTCTCGGAAGAATCAAATAAATTTATAAATATCCTTTGCTAGGAGGTCATTTCCCAGAATTTCCACTATTATTTCTGGACCCTCAATTTTCTTAAAAGCTTAAACTAAATATGAACTCGAGCACCTGTATTTTCTCATCGACGACCTTTTCTGCCTAGAATAGATGTCAGCCTTCAATTTATATTGTATATTTATATTATTGATGGTTCTTCAACCCATCACGTGAATTGAATTAGCCAATATTTATTCGTAAATACGAAAATACATCTTCATAGAATTGCAATATGTAAATAACAATAAATTGTAATTTTGATATACAAAATCTTTTGTTTTTCAGAAATCTAACTCATATTTCTTAATAATGTTTTTATTACAGCCTTCACCGTAAACTGATGTCCTGTATAAAAACCTGAGGCAATAATGAATGCGAAATGAGATAAAAAAAGAAAAAAATAAAACTACAAAAATATTCTACTAACAAGAAAATGAGTAAAGGACAACATAGAGAAAAGGAGTAAATAATAAAGTAAAGAAAATGAGATATTAATAGACAATGGACTGTGATGAATTGATAATGACAAAGCACCTCGATAATGAAACCATTTGCGAAGGCAATGAATTATTATTATTTCAGAGAAAAGTGGAAAGTCTGAGCATTATGATAAGTTTTGTCTGAAGTGATAAGGACATAAAAAATGACAAAGTGTGGATGAAGATTGTTTAATGTTGGCAATGATTTTTAATTGTCTTAAATATTACCGTGATTGCTGCGTTTTTTATTAAAGTATTAATTTTTAATACTGGGAAATGTTCAAATCGTTTAATTTTAATATTTTATGCCACTTATCATTCGTATTTATATTCGTAGTTGCTGAAAACATCCGTCGAAATGTGGACACATTTTTTGTTAAATTCTTGACGCTTTTCTTGATGCTTTCTGTTGTCGGCGTTAAACTGAAAACATCGAGGAATCTGCAGACTTTCTTCTATGTAAAGTTATTTGCAGGAGAGATGAGAGAATGAAAGAGAGAAACAAGCGTGATGGAAAGCGAATTATGAAGAGTAAAAGCTCCAAAAAATCCCTTCACTTGAACTGAGGAAAACTCTGCTGCTCGTCGCTTTTGTGGTTTGTTTTGGGAAATTCGTTGGTGGTTTTTTCTTCGTCGAACGCAAGCAACACGTACAAAAACACACATAAAATCGAGCTGTGTTTGTGTGACTGAATGGAGTCGAAGTAAGCAAAATTGTGAAAAGTTTTTGCATAGATTTCGATACTCGATGTCATGCTTTTAATACTCGATAATCGATTTATGCATAATCATAATAAATGCTTTTACACGCCAAGATTGTTTAATCAAGTGTAATTTTGAATCCACTCACGGTTATTCAAACCCCATCCGGTTCCCTTCTCATATTTTTTATTTCTTGCTACAAAGATTCAGTTAAATGTCATCAGCGAAGGAAGACGAAGGCGAATCTCGTCCTACATTCATCTCGATGCGCTCTGTAGGTCAACTACCTCTGCATGAGGAACAGCTAGGAAATTATGATAATAATAATAATAGAAACAAGCTTTCTTCCCCATTGAAATCAAGTTCTAAGCAAGTGAATTTCTAAATATTATTACGATCCATTAATTTTATTTAATTCTTTCAATAGAATTTCTACAAACATTTCATAGACTTTGGCTCAGCGTTTAAACGCACAGACGAGGAACAAACAAACACTCTCGACAAGTAATGAAATAATAAAGATCTGTTATTATTTAGATTTATAATCTCTGCAGGAAATAATCGA
The DNA here is from genome assembly GCA_937620795.1 of Thecophora atra. Taxonomy (NCBI): domain Eukaryota; kingdom Metazoa; phylum Arthropoda; class Insecta; order Diptera; family Conopidae; genus Thecophora; species Thecophora atra. The sequence goes on from OW569397.1 coordinate 72,305,004, forward strand.
AACCTTACATAAATAACCTTCAAAACACGTGCGAAGAGACGAGATAAGTTTTTCTGCACTCGACGACGGTCAAGAAGTGAACACACAGAGTACAATAGCAGCCAATAACAGCAGTAAAATGAAAGCATTCATAAACGTAGACAGAAAGGAATGTACAGATTTTATAGCTTCGTCCTTGGAACGGGTCTGATTCGAGGTAGATGAGCCTCAGGCTCCTTACGACAATTTATTCTAAAACTGAGTAAATATTATTTATATGAAATTCAGTTTTACAACAGTTTTCGAATGGAAAGGCAGGGAAATTGCACTGGAATTTAAGAACTAGGAAAGTTACCAGGAAGGTCAAACAAACTAAAAAATGCAAATTCAGAGTTTAATGAACCACGGAATTCATTTATAAGTTCATGTAGATTTAACATATGCGATATACAATCACCAGTAAATAATTTGTTACAAAATGTTCAATTAATATGAAAAATGCAATTTTAAGATCGACTTTCAGTATATTTCTCGCTCAGTGAAGAAACATCAACTAATGAACAATAAACACCGCAAATAACATTTAAATCTTGGTTCTGAAATCTGAATTCCAAATCTCTGACTGCCTGGAAAACTCTACAGTCGCTGTGATTGCAAAGAGTATTCCTCATCCTCACGGAATTCAGATTTTCAAGTCGTATCGTTGAAATCGCCTGCAAATACATTTGATTAGCTTTTTAATGAAAATTAATTTCAATCTGTACAAAAACGGCAACGGAATGTAAGTAAAAAGTGTATCAGGAGGATGAAACGGCGAAAGGGGGAAAGATGAGAGAAAAAGGAACATGTTGAAACTGCAAAAGTTAGGAATTAGAATCGTAATCGGACTAATTGCAAATATTTCAGCAGAAACGTGGATTCGAAATTATTGCCACTTTTAGTTCTGCAGGGTCGGTGAAGGGAGGACTAAGGGAAATTGGTATACACAATTGAGGATAAGTTCAATAACTACAATGTTCAATAATTTCGAATATGATGCCAATATCTCTCCGTAGTAAAGTTTGGTTCCCAAAGAAGATTGCCTCGATGAACCCTCAACTCTTCTTTCCATATCCTTTACATATTGCAACGATATTTAAAGTTCTCGATGGGTCAAAATCCGATGGGTAGCTAAAACACTTCATGAAATTCCTGCTTTGATTTTCCTGCTTTGAATTTGAACGAATTGATGCATTTAAAAGCCATCACCGGGCTGCATCTTCCAGCTCGAGACCCTTCACCCTGCTTAAACACAGTCGAAAACTAGTCCGTAAAAACGGAAAAATGAGCAAGTGAAATGCGGGGAGGATGCAGACTCCACTTGGTTGCTGCTACCGCTGCTTCGCTTATGGCCTCATTACCTTTAATTGCAGAGTTGCATAAAACTGCAATTCAACCTTTGCCACTTTATTATACGACGATTTTTCGTATGGTAACGGAGCCGACGGGAAAGGCCGATAGTTTGTCGAGGGGTCGCTGATGTAATCGATAGTTGACAACAAAACCCACAGGAAAATTCACACACTTCGGCGCCGCTACAACATCGATACTAACGCGATAAACGCTTTCATTTTGGTCATTTTATTACTTTATTTTAATGGCGATCAAAAAGCTCAAATTAAGTATTTAACACAATTTCTTTAATGTTTCTTTGCAGCAATAAAATATAAATTAGCTGATATGAAACGATGTTAATATTTTGCAGAAATGCTTCCTTAAAAGTTACAAAATTTTCCATTAAAAACTGCCAAATTCCACCCAATTTTTAAATTTCGTTCTTATAAAAAGCAAACGATAAACCTCAATATAGTTTCTCCAGTATATTTTATAATATCATCGAATAAACTTTTGGGTTTATTTTAACTTATGGGTCGAATTCAACTTTTAAAATCAGCTGCAGCATTCAAACTTCTCCTCCTCCTCCTTCATTGGCTTTTCTGCCTGTCAAAATGCACGCAAAAAATATTCCTGACCGCGTCACCAAAAGAAACATTTTTAATGGATTCCTTTTGAATTTAATTATCAATCATCATTAAATTAGCGGTCATCAAAAGCTGACCGAAAGTGCATTAAAATTGTAATAAACAAAGGAACCAACGACAGCAAAAGACAGGACAACACACATCCTTCATCCGCTTTAGGCGAATGTTGAAAATCGCTTTAAGGATTTATGACGCGGTGGAGTGTAAAGATGCTGAGGTCGACGATGGGAGAAAGGGCGTGGATACGCGTTTTCAACTAATGTTAATTAGTGGCTGCTCGCAAACTAATTCAAATATGCACCGTTGTCTGTGCTGCTTCTCACTCCTGCTTCCGGTGGTCGGAGGATATCCACGTAATGCAACAACTCGTCTCCTTGAAATTTAAAATTCCTTTTCAATCAATGAAGCTGAGCGTTTTTCCGGTCCGTCTCTTGCAGCTTCAAAGTGTTAAAAACGAATTACGAAATGAGATTAAAAATAAAGCGAAGTTTGAGGAGCACGGATAAGTTTTATCTTCTATCCTTCAACTTATTTTTAAATCGTAATCGTCAAGACTTTCCTCGTGTTGTCCCTTTTTTCTCATGATAGTGAAAACGCAATAAAAGTAACTAAGAGCTGAGCTCCACGTTACGTGATTTTTTGTAAAAAGTATTGAGAATTTAAGTTGATTTTTCACTTTTTGCATTCGTCGTTAATCTCTCAGCGCATTCAATGAAGTTTTGGGGAAAAAATTTTGGTCCTTAAAAGTGCTCATCATCAATCATGATGTGGCCTTTTTCAACATGTTTACGACATCTTTTCGCATCTGTCTGTGGAGAAGTAGACCCAAAGTTGATGACAGCGGATCCGATTGAAGCCGATAACTGCAACCCTTTTCTCCCCTCGTCTAAGGAAACTGATTAAACTTTTACTTGTTCTTTTTAATGTTCTTATAGAAGCAGAGGACAGTAGTATTTTTTATAATTATTTATATGATCTGCATTCTGTTCGGTTTACTTTCGAAATGCTTTTTGTATCCACTTCCCTTGCTGCTGCACCTGCTGCACGCTTCATCCAGCCGACAAGCAAAATGTCTGTGACATGCTTACGTCACGTCAACATTCCGATTTGACAGCTGAGACGCGTTGAACTTTCGCATATTTCACGAATGCATGAAAATCCACAGCCTCACCGACACCACAAACAAAGACACACGGTTTTTTTACCTACGTAGCGAGGGGCCAACGAAGAGGCGTAATAAAAACAAAGCTGCTGCGTTGGACAAATCATTCGGTTCTTTTGGCTCGCTTTCTTTTCCGTTTTTCTCTATTACGAGACACGGAAACAAATCGGACACAAATTTCGTGCAGTTTAATGTTCGATGAACGAACGACGAACGTCGTCATCATTTGCAGCATTTTCTATGCTTCTGTTCCCAGTCGGTCTTCGATTTTCCTCTTTTAAAATTGCCGTAAACAGAACCAAAGATTCTTTTTCAGCAAAAAAATTCCTTTTTCGGAGGAATTAGTTAATTTTCAGAATTTTTTGTGGAGATGCATATAAAGTTTTGTGTCCTTCTGTGACAAAAATATTCGTCTTAAAGCCTCCTTGTATGGCTCTACTTATGTGCTTTTTATTGTTCAAAGGACAATACTTGAAATGCGGCAGCCACACGCAGAATGTGTTTTCTCTCGACGTGATCCAATTTCTTCGAAGCTCCAAAACATTTTTTTTATGCTTCGTTCCTTCTTCACTCCGGTGCAAGGATTCAAGCGTAGAAATTGTCGTCGGGAATTCAGTATATTGAAGTTGGTTAGCTAACTAATTAACTATATCCACAAACAACGCTTGGATCGATCGAATGATCGGCAAACAATAACAATTCTTGGAAAACGAGTAACATTACAAAAAACCTTGTTGTTACTCGTACAAAAGCAATATTTTCGCCAACTACAGTTAAATTAACGGTTGTCGTGTCCAACTGAGACAAAAGCATAAACAGAAAGCGGATTGCGAATCTGTCAAAGGTTAAAAAGTTCACCTTTCATAAAGTAAAATCTGTGTGAAGACTAGAACAACGTTATATATGAAACTGAAACCTACATAGAATAAAATTACATTAAATTTACACTCAGTTTAAATATTTTTTACTTGGTTCTTTTCTTCAGTTGGAAAGCCATTGAATTTCATCGAGCAGAAAATTAAACGAAAGAAGAAAACACAGCAACAACCACTTCACGAAAATATTCAGCAATTGAAAGACCATCCAAAAGTCGCTTCTTTCTAACTTTAGTCGTGGCGAATGTCTGTTTATTTAAATTCGTCTACACAATAATTACACAGCTTTTCGTGCATTGCACGATGCAGCATCGAAGACGATCACGAAAAAATTAAAATTACTTTTCATGCACAACAATTTAATGTAAAGGAAAAAAAATTTCCTCGTACAAACATCCGTAATTAATTTCCCCTTCCGCCAGCGGGTCATCGTCATTTCCACGGCTTTGCAATCTAAATGAAAACTTCAGAGCCACAAACAGTTCTAGAAATTTTCTACTTGACCGAAATCTCGCTTTGTAGATAGAGTGAATTCCCTTTATAAATGTCTTTCTTTAAATGAAACTCGGATGCAGATTCGATAGTCTCTCCGTGGATTATTTTAGATTTCATCGATTTATAGCTAGTTGCGGCCTTCTTTCCACAGCCGCAAAAAGATTGAGTCAAAAAGATAATTCTTCAAAGCAAATGTTTAATTAATCACTTCAACATTCTGTGATTAATGTGTTTTGGTGTCATCTTCTATATTGCATCCGCACGGTCAAAAATTTAAAATGCAACCATAAAAGCTTGCATATTTATCCTAACTAAAATGGGTTTGATTTTTGAACTTTAAGGTTTACCTAATAATAAGTATGAGTAAACCATAATGTTGAAATTACATATACTATATTAGGTTGAGTACCTTTCTGCTGCATTTCAGGTTTTTATTAATTCATAGCAACCTTTTTTTTGCTGATGCTGTTTATAAGAAATTAGGAATTTAAAAACACAAAAAAATATTTTGCGTTCAGTCAAATCAAGTTCAGTGAGAAACCATGTGGCGGTCGTGTATATTGTAATTCAGCATATACAATCTATTTAAGGCCAATGATATGTTAAGCTTTTTGCTTGGTATAAGTGATTTAATTAATATCTGAAAATTTTATTATAAACTTACAAATTATTCCCCAGCCGACTTCTGTTTAGCCTCGAAATTTCAGTTCAGCTCACTATCCTATGGGCTATGTGCCATCATAGTTTTATGAAGTCATATGAGGAATATCGAAGGAAGGAATTTTCTTTTTCTGAAGAATTGTATACTCAAAGCAGCGATTGTTAAGCAATGTCTAAAGTTGTGACCGTTACTGAGAAATGCATAGGACTTTCAACTTTTTATCTCACATTTCCAACCAGTTTTGCAAAATTGTGCCACTTTTAAACCAACGAAGCTCAGAATTGAGCATTACTGGTTTACATTTTACACCTCCAATCGTAAAACACAAACTTGGATGTTAAAAATATGCAACTAAATAATTTTTAGCGAAAGGGTTAGTTTGTCAATCCTTTTAGTATAAATAGTTATTATGAAAAATAAGAAACATATTTTTAAAGTTTAAAATAGTTCAAAAAATGTATAAACCTAAAAATCTTGATAGAGGTTTAAAAAACGAACCCAAATTTTTGACCGTGCGTTAGTATTCCCTTTATTACACTTTAACATTGGATTTAACCGCAATTATGCAAACACTAAATTCCTTTTAAGGTGAAATTAATAGACAAGCTGTACACATTGCTGCAAGAACAATCAGTGAAACATAGACAAAAATGACCACCAAACAGGAAAGGAATAGGCATTACGAGGAAAGCGTAGTTATAAGGCATCAAAGCAATATATGTATGGCTACTACCAGAAAAGCGAACTGGTAATTTTACTGTATGCATTTTTAAATTGTAAAAATGTGGTAATCCATTTGGCAAAGAAAATGTGAGAATGTAATAAAATTATAAGTTGTATTTGCAATTAGAATTTGGAATATCGGTTGCGAGCTTTGTACTTCCTGCTACAATTTGACGAGATTACACAAATTTGAGCTAAGAGCTTAATAAATAAACACTAAATACATTAAATGCAAGGTGGTCACAAGCGACAGCGACTCTTCCTGCTCACTATATTACATTTTAAAGATCGGCCGTCATCCGTTCTAATTGTGCTTGCACCTAATACCAAAGTGAATCTTTCAACTTTTGCAAGTTGTCACAAGCGCAAACGCGGTGGCGGCGGTGACAGAAGCGAGACTCAACAAACTGTCACATAACTCAAAATAACACAATGAACAAACATTCGCACGAGGGAATCCGAAGTGTGCACGGAACGAGGTGACAACAAGATGGCAATGATTGATGGAACTGAATGCAATGGAATTTCTGACAGAAACAATTAAAAGCGATACGAAGCAGGACAAAAATGGCACATCAACAGAAATCTTGGATTGCAAAAGATACAAATTTTTGGCGCCATGTGAAAGAAAACAGTCTCGGACTCGAAAATAAACAGAAGAAAGTAAGAAAATGCGTAATGCGATTATGAATAATGAATCTCTGGAATGTTGCGAATGTTTTTCAAATCACATAAAGCAAACGAAAAAAATTAGACAAATTCTAATGTTTTACGTTTTTAACGTTTTTAGCGTTGCTCATCCGCATTTCGTGTGGCCAGCAACATCGCTAAAGGCGACGTAAGCACCATTTTCGCCGTCTGCATCCGATTCAAAGTCTTTCTATTGCTTTCCATGCCCAACGCTGCTTCTCCGCCCAATCGATTGAGAGACGAGGCGAAAACGAGTCTAAACGATGAATCATCGGAGGGAGTTTCCAGCCACAGACACACACCCATTCAGCATCCATCCTGCTGTCCAATGATCCTTGCTGCGGTAAAACCGGGAGGGACAAGCGAACGACGAACGCCCTGCAAAGCAACATTGCAGCTGTATAATTCTACGGAAAGCCAACGCGCCCGGAACTGTCGGTCACGGGACCCGGATATCGCCGCCCTGACCATTCTCAATAAACTTTGCCGGTTACTGGGAAAAAGTTGTCTGGCGCGTATTCAGGCCTGGAAATAAATGCGTTTCTTCCGCGAGGGTAGAAATCCTTTTGCTTGGCAGCAACTTGACCGAAACATTGAAAGGAAGGAAACATTAAAGCCAGTCAAAGGGTTTAGTTCGAAATAAACAGCTTAGTATTCGCCGCGATGTATAATTGACAAGAGTTACAAAGGCGAACGAAAATTATTCTTAATCATGATTTAATTTGTTATGAATTATAAAACCAAAATAAGATAACTGATTGAATAAAATTTATGAATTTTTCATCATTCAAATCACAAACCAATTTAATAAAAAGTTTCATTCGGACAATATTTGTTATTTTTCAATATTTTATTGTAATGTGTATAGTATTTTTGTATTAGAAAATATTTTATTACTTATTATGTTACTTGAGCTTCTCTCTACTTTAATAAATGCTATGAAAATAACGATAAAAGATTTCTAACATAAGAACGAATTTATTAACACTTGTCAGCAGAAATCGTTGATGTTATTTCTGTTCAAAAGCGTCAGAAATACTTTTCTATTTCCAATCATTAGAAATATTTAACTCCAAATAAAGAACGCCATTTGAACTCCGACTTTTACACTGGTCCTACAAAAATCACGCCTTCACTTTTATTAATTCACCTTAAAGTTTATTACTTACTGCTTTACTTTAGTGTCCTGGAAGTCAACGTCCTACCCAATCCTCATATTTACATCCTTGTTAAGCAATTTCATGGCGAAGTGATGAAAAGGCGATTCCTTTTTTCAGGTTGAAAAAGCAGAACAAAAGTAAATGAAGAAGATGAGAATCGTTCCACAGATCGATCTCAGAAGCGTCAAAGATAACCCTCACAGCCTCAAAGAGCAACTATTGTGTTATCTAGGAATCTAAAACAGGCAAAAGAGAGCCGGATAGCAACCAGAGCCTCGCCATTCAGCGTCACATATATGAAACTTGTAGAGTTCCGTGTTTTTTACTTTACGTGGATCATAGTCAGAGTTTTCAGCATTGCTGCTGACGGAAGCTTTGTAAAATGCCCAAATGCAATTTTTCAGGAAATAGAGAAGAGTGGAAAGGACCCTATTAAGGACAAAAGCGTACACATGGCAAATGGAAGAGCAGAAAAAATCAGAAATCTGAATGGCAAAAATAGCGATATCCTCCACAAAGCTTGTCTGTACCTTATCAGGATGTAGTGAATGTCTGTTACGAGATTGTCCCTCAAAACAAAAAAAAACACACGCATGAAACTGTAACGCACTGTAAGGAAGTGCAACAATTTTATTGCATAGTTTAGGGCGTTCACGCACTATGCAGAATAGGTAATACATAAACCTTTCTTTCTTGGGTAATTTTCTGAATGTTAATTAAAAGATTGCTTTCGTCGGAGAATTTAATTTCAAACTCAAAACGCTGTTTTAATGCGGATCAGGGCAGGAAGAATCTTCGAGAAAATAGCCACAAAAACAACAAAACGTTTACATCCTTCGTTGTTTGCCGTACTCTATGATTCACATTGTCTGCTGGTGTCCATTAAATGGTTTCTCTTAACTTTGTTTTGTAAAAATTGTCAAATTTGAAACGTGGCCAACAGTGAAAGATATAATAATGAAGATTTGTCGGGCCTTACAGGAACTTCTAAATCATATAAAAGAGTCGTTGATTATGGATTCATGAATTAAAGATCGAAAAAAAAAAATGTAAGAACTTCAAATTTATTAGAAATTTATGAATACAAATCGAAGAACGGCGAAATTTGTTGTTGGATGTAAGCCAAAGTTCCTAAAATGAAATCAATGTTTGATAATGTTAATATTTTTGACGGGATGAGCAGCAGATGAAAGCCGCTTTCTGCATTGAATATTAAATTATTAAATAAAGCAAATACAGTAACATTGCCGTGAATACTGCTTAATTTAAACTCGAGTTTTCAGCATTGAAGGGCTTGTAACATGAATTTTTTTAATTCGATAGCGATAACTAAAACATTTCTTCGGCTGAAACATCTAATTTGTTGAAAGCAATCGACATTCAGTACTTAGCTAACGAAATTAAAGAATGGATCATAAAGTGAATCTTAGAGAGCTAAGAATTACTAAGTATTTAAGACTAAAGGAAGTGAATTGTCTTGAAAAAAGATTTCGAATTAGAAAACATAAGAAAGCGATATTGCTAATATAGAAAAGAAATAAATGCTACAATTCCAAGAATTGGCGATTTTTACTGCCAATTGTAATCGTGAACAATTTCGATATTGAAATTTTAAGTGTAATACACATTTTGAGCATCCCTGAGTGCGTTTTGACTAGTTTGGTGGTGACGTGTGTACGTCTGTACGCATCTTCACCTGTACCCAAAAACAGGGAGTCGTATAAAGTTGCAATTTAGTATTTGAGGCTCTTATAAGACGTAGTTGTGCACCTCCCTTTTTTTTGGATGAAATCGCTAGGGGCAAATATTTATTGAAATTTATTGAAGTAAATTTTTCGTTAAGTTATTTACAATATAAAAAAAAAAAAAAAATTACCGGAAAACGACGCTTGAATAAATTCACCAGGTATAAAAACTGCTCCCTTCCCCATTTCTCTCCTCTCACTGTTACAAACTGCGTTTTGTTCGCGGAAAATATCCAAAGAGGATTAATTTAAAGCCGCTTGTAATCATCGCCGTGAAAAACTGCAGCCGCAGACGAATGCTTCGTTTTGGTGGCTGCAATCGTGATTTCAGATCCACTCATCAAAGTCAGACTATAATTAATCGGCCCAGAACAAAGAAAGGAGGAAAGTAAATTATCCTTAAGGTGCATTAACATAATGAAACACGTACAATTGCAACTGAATCGAATTTCAGCCTTAAACCGATTTCATTTTTTTTATCGGCTCTTTTTTACTCTAAATTCCAAAAGAAACAGAAAAGAAAACATTAATCCTTATATTTAAATGAAAAACATGGCTTCTATTTTATGTCGCCATTAATTAAACGAAAGAACATCGAATAATAAAAAGCGACACCGACGAAGAAGATCAAAGAAATTTAATGAGAAGGGTGATGTAAAGACCAACGAAGAGAAGAGGGGAAAACAGTGTTTAGAGGAGGAATTTAATTGAAATCGCTTTTGCAACGTGTTCCACCTCCACCTCCGGCTGCGAGCTTCTCTCTTCATAACGGAAACAATTTCAACTGCATCCGGACTTCGACATCGCTACTTGAATACTAGAGTGAAAGGAAATCGTTTTCAGTTTCTTCCTTCGTTTGTCAGGTGATTTTTTCAAGTATCGAAGGGAATTATAAGAAAAAAGTTTGTTCTAAAGCAAAGTTCAATCTCATGCAGCTAAAAATCTTCGAAATTTAATGTTTTTGTAGGAGGCGCATTTGAGTGGTTCAAACAGATCGTAAATATTGTTGCTTCTGCTTCCTCCTCCTCTCTGTTTCATCGTTTCACATCACTGATGAGATAATTGAAGTCGATGAACAGCGACTGCAAATTGAGTCCTCGACGAAAAAGTTAAACTTGTCGAAGATGCCGAAGGCATGCGAAGGAATCCGAGGAGATAATCAGCTGGCACCTCAAAAGGGGCTCTGCCATCTCGAAACACTGAAACTGGCAAACCTCAGACAACGAAGTGCCAAATTATCGATTGACTGATTATAGACAAGTTCAATAAAGGTTTTAATGAAGAGTTAAGAAGTAAACACACACACATCTACACCCTAAGAAGCACACACATCACCAAAAAGTGCCAGAAACACACACAGTTTTGAAAGTTTTCAACAAGTTTTCCACTTTGAGTTTCGTGTGTGCTTCAGTTGCCAATTTTAAGCACAGCCGACTTTGTTGACAGTTCTTGTTGCCAACTTCGCTACGTAACGAAAGAAGTGAAAAGGAATACAATCGAAATTGGGGAAAATTCAAAACATCCCGCTGAAGACTGTGACAGGAAACTCCTCGTGGATGACGCCTACGAAGCTCGTTGAAGCCACAAGAGATTTACGAAGATTATCCGTGAGACTTAAGACTTGCTTCGTTTCGCTATGGTCTTTCGAGGTACGAAACATATGGCGCAATCAAAGTGATGAATGAGAGACGAGACAAAGAAGAGTTCTCAATGTGTTTGACGTTATTTATGTCCGCCATCCAGGAACTCCTCGTCACTCCCCGCCGACGGGATGGAAAAGTGATGAAAGGACGACACAGAAACTTGTTACACGGAAACGAGCGTCATCGGTGTCGTCTAAAGGAATTCGCTGCTTGAATTTGTTCAACTTTCATCTCGTTTTCGTTGGTGTTTCTTTTTGAAGGCGCTTTCAATGAGTATTTTTATCGATTTCATTTCGGTACAGTTTTCCGTTTAAAGTTGTTTAAAAAAATTTATCATGCGATCTGTTTATGAATGCGTATTCCTTGCAGTGTATCATTTAAAATCCATTTTCCACTTTTGTTCTTCACTGGTTTTTATGTTTTATCAACGTTTACTTAAGAAAGCAGCTTCTTAAGAACGTCCAAGGACTCTTGGAGCTGCTTGGAAGTCAGAGTAGACTTCAATTAAAATAAATCAGCTTCATTAGCAACTTAAAGGCGCTGATTCGATCGCCTGAAGACGATGGAAGAGAATCTAACAAATTAAGAAACCGCGTACCGTTTTTCAGTTTAATTACGAGTTTTTATTACGTTGTAATTTTCGCTGAATGCAATAAAATCGTGGACACTCAACACCAATTTTATTCTTCAGTGGGCGAAGGGAAGGAGAACAAGAAAATTACCGTCATTGAAGATCCAAAGCAATAATTGTGCCCTTTGTTTTAATTCTAAGTGGAAAGAGAGGCTTAAAACGAATAAAGCAGTTTAAATCTTCAGCAGAGCTGAAGAAGCTTTTTATTATTATATTAATAATATTTTTATCATATATGGACAGATTTCAATTCAGATATAACTCACTTCATTCAAAATCGATGTGACGCAAGATTTTGTTTAATAAAATGCAAATACTAAAACTAAACACTAACAATAAACAACTGAAAATGTTGTTTCCTTTAATTGTAATCGCCGTCAATGCTCCGTAGCCAACGTTTCCGTTGTATTGCTGGTAACACTGTTTAATATATATTTTTAAGGCTTCAATGATGATGTTTGGAGGCAGTCGCAATCAGAGCGGAGTCCATCATCGACTAACTGCAGTGAATCAGCACTAGAAACGCCCAAAGAACACTAAAAAAATGTTTATTATGCAGCAAATGATTATTTTTCACTTTTCATTTCGCTGTTGAATGTCACTTGCAATAATCAGCATCGAGCAAAGAATGCAATTAACGTCTCCGCGGAACTCCCTAAAAACACGTCGAGCGCCTTTTTCGCATGTTTATCTTCTCTTTTAATAGTTGCGAGTCTTCCGAGAGTCTTTCTTTGCTTCTTTATTTTTTTAATATGAAATGCTAGTGGCGCCTTACGTAATGCCAGGGTTGCCATGCGACGTGGAAACGTGTGAGGATTTCAGACAGCGAGGAGCAACGCAATCATTTCGCTCTTTTGAACTCTGTTTGATCTCACTCCAAAAAGTATCCTGTTTGTGTTTTATTGAAACACGAAATTCGTATAACTTTTATTTATAAAGGAAAAGGGGCGGGATGTGGTGGAGAAGTCTATAAAATTCAGAGTAAAGTATGTTTTAAAAATTGTTATATTTCAATGCATTCACTTTCGAAAACACACATTTCGAATAATTCAATGGAAGCGAAAAACTCAATTGGATATTATTTCCCCTTCTTTTGTCCTCCTCTTCCTTTTCTGCTGGTCCGATTCCATTTTTTTTTTTTTTTGTTTGTAGCGTAACATCGTCCAACATCTGAAAATATCTTGGAATTTAGTTTCTGCTGGATTCAGTGGAGAGGATTCACACACACACAATGTGCTAACGAGGCACAAAATATGCTCAAATATCATCAATTTTGTCCGTTTATTCTTTGATTGCCTTTTTCATATAAAATTGTATTTTAGTACGCATTTGTAAAAGTGCTAAATTTTACTACAAAGACCTAAAAATTATATCTCTCCTCGATCTCCATAAAGTTAATCTTTTGAAAGCATTAAAATTGCAGCCTTCACAGAAAAAAGTCCTTCTGTTCTTCTTCTTCTGTGTTGCATGATTCACCAGTAAATTTAATTCAAGAGTTTTACGTGAAAAATTAATAACTAACCTCACGGCTCACATCGGATCTGATGAACGATTTCTGAGCCAGTCTACAAGTTAGTTTTTGTATTAAAAATGTAGTACATAATTTAATATGACAACTAAACACGTTGAAATCCCTTCGTGACAAGCCGCCCACTGCCCACTATCACACTCAGTGACGGTAGAATTACCAAATGTAGGCCACGTGGAGCCATTAAATGAAACGTCCGCAGCAGTAAAAGTAAAATTTGCACTTCGTCGGAGAGGCCAACTCCACCAACGAGACAGGACAGCGTGACAAGTGACAAGTCACTCGCTCAGCTCCATCAGACGTTGAGCTGTCAGATATTCTTGCGAGAGCCACTCGCCGTGGCGAAGAGCAGCGGTTTTTCTTGCCATAAACTGTCATAACTCGACTCGGTTGGGTGTTAACGACGACGACGAATGCAGTTAATCGAGGTCACTTCGTAAATGGATGTATTTTTGGATACAACTTCACAAAATGCAATGTTTTTCCAAAGTTAGAAAAGTCTTCGACGATTTGCACAACACGAATAACTAATTATTTACTCGTTTAAATCTTGAATGATGGTTTGTAATTTGCTTTTTGTTAACTTTTGAACATTTGTATAAGAAAACATTGCTTTGCCACATAATCAAAGCAGCAGCGGCTCGCGTCTGTTATTGTTTTCATCATTTCGACTGTACTTTCTTTTTTTTCATGTCCGTCTTTAAACTGGCAAATATGCATGTATTTGACTGTACAGGTGACAGTGCTCTTTGAGGATGTGAATCACTTCAGAAAACTGGCATTTGTTCGCAATCTGATCATGAAGTATTTTATTTACGTCGATAATTCGTTCAATACGAATTCGGAAAGCGGCGAATTAATGCTGAGTGATATTTAATTAAAACCTTGTGAACTCTTTCGAAATGAACGACGAACAGAAATGAATCGGCCGCCACTCATCCTCACACTCTCCCAGCCGTAATCTTCCGTATCTGCGTATAAACAAATATCAATACGAGTTTTCAAACACGTCCAGACACGTTCACGCGACGTTGACTGTGAAGTGAATGTCATCAATCCATCTGTTAAGTGACTGTCTTTACGGACTGACTGCCTTTAAAATTCCATATAATTCAATTCCAACTTTTTAAACAGTTTTTAGTTAAATTTTATTAATTTTTGTTACTTTTATAATTTGTTTTTGATGAAAGTTACTCAAAAAGGAGCCCAACTTTTGCCACGGCTGCTTTATTTTTAGTTTTCAAACTAGAAACTTCTCTGTTTTCACCTCAATTCGAGTCATTGACATTTCGGGCGTCTTCCTGCGCCTTTGAAAGCATCATTGGCACAGAAACACACGCACACATTGAACAAAGTTCTAACAACAAAAACTCTGTGAGCAAAACACTTTGTTGCTCCTCGCAGCTGCTCGACTAATCCATCGAAGTTAGGATTTACCGGTGCAAAAAGTGTTTCCAGCGGTAATTTTAACCGCCACCAGTCGAAACCATAACGAAATAAAAGTTCAAACGAGCGCGCATTTGACATGTGGAGATGACCTACTTTACGGCGAAAGAAAATGGAAACAAACACGAAAATTAAAAACTGTCGTCAGTCGTGACATTATACGTAGGATTTCGTATAGCGGATCCACATAATCACACGGATTAATCAATGAATGCATCAGTTTTAAAGCAAGAAGCTTACGTTGAAATACGCTGGTCGAACTCATTAGGGCGGCACCAGCGATGATGTTAAAGCACTTCACGGAGGAGGTTTTGGACATAGCCTTGGTGCAACAACACTGGATACTCCGTGGTAGTATTAAGGGTCTGTCCTGCAAAGGGGAGGGCAGTTGAGGGCAGGAAACGGACTTTCGTTTTGGTCCCACCGAACTGTCGTGAGAATTGGGAGCGGGAATGGCGTCTTTCTAATCGCATCTGTTGCGGTTGAGCCTTTGTCCATGTATGGAGTGGAGGAACTATACAGGTGATTGTAGGTTGTGATGGTAACGCACACAGTACTGTGTGCGATTCCTCCAACGATAATCGCAGAGGCGAGTACTTACTCCAATTTGTGAGCAGATTCGATATTCAGATCATCAATAAAGGGTCTAAACCGGCTTTTGTCAACGCGATCAGAAATTATGTTATCGATCTAACCATATCTTGGGATAATGGGAAGACTGTGGAATTTGGGTCTCTGATAGCGTAACCATGACTCACCATAGAGCTATTCAGTTCGACGTTCAGGTCTGCGTCGCGACGAAGAAGTAAAATGGTATGCATACCAAAGAACACGGACTTACTTTAGAGGAGGAAGAGTTAGATATGGAGACATGCACTAACACAAAGGATATGTCCGATGTATGCAAACTACACAGGATTATATCTACAGATCCAGTATCCAGGATGGCTCTTGTACGAGAAAAGGGAGAGGTCATTCTGGAGACAATGGAGTGGACTCCTTCATTCAAATGGAGGAAAAGTGCTTAGGAAAAGATGGACATACATTTTCCCTTTAGCATTGGATTCTGCGAAGCCTGTACACGACTTCGCAGATGGTTTTCCAAGTAAACGAGGAGGGAAGTGGTAATCATTGTGAGTCTTAACTGGTTAAGAGGAGCTTTGTTGGCCTTCTCCTCGTTTAAGACTCCAAGACCGGATGGGATATTTGCCGCACTATTTCAATGGTGCAACGGGCATCTGATTGACAGATCGCGGCCGATATTTTTAGCCTGTCCTGATTAGAGACAGTGCAGACTTTCTCGAGGGAAGGAAGCGTGGTCTTCCAACGTAAACCAGGCAAAAAGATGGAGCCTTAATCCTTTAAATTCCTCTGTCTAATTTCTTTCTTTCTGGAGACAATGGGGAGAGTTGTGGTAAACAATCTACAGGACATTCATTTTGTTGAACGTACCTTGAGTAGATTTCAGCGTGCTTATAGTGCGACGTAGACCCGATTATAATAAACTGGGTTGATATCAATCTGCGCTATAGGGAGATAAATCTATAATGTGGGAGTCATAGCCGCAGATCAATAGCGGCGATGGGTTGTGCACAGGGTGGGGGTTTGTCACCTGTTCTGAGAACTGTTGAATCCCTGCTTCGGTGACTGGACTCGAGTGGTATAGACACTATTGGGTATGCCGATGACGTAGCTATGATGGTGACGGGAAAATATATAAGATTTATGCGCGACATCACCCACTGTCAAGAGATGATGTAGAGATTATGGCCTTACCCTCAACGCTACAAAGACGGACTTGAGCCTTTTCAAGAAATGCTTTTGCCTGAACAAGGATAAAGAGATTCCATTAAATTCGACTTCTTGTTTGATGTTTCTTTCAATTCCAGAACTTTTCTAAAGATTTACTAGATCTCCACACTACTGAAGCTCAACGATATCATTGATGAAAATCCAATTTGAACTAATTGATTCATTCACACATTCATTGGTTCATTGCATCGATTGTGTTATTTTCAGTTCTATTTATGTTGTTATCAGTTGTTATCACCTCACCACGTCCAGCATTCAGTCCATCAATGTGTCAATGTTGAAACCAGAAAATGTAAACACAAATCAATAATTGTTGTATATCATTCACGCACTATTTTTTCATTGATAGACTCTTCGTTCGTCATTCGATTGTGAATGACATATTTCTTGCGCTCACAGCCGTCTTTTTGAAGAAGTTTTTATAAAGAGATATTATCTTTCTATTTATCGAAAGCTTCGCAGCCGTCTTTTTCAAGACGTCGATAAGGAGATAAAATCTCTATTTGCTTAGTTCAATTTAACTAAATTTAATCGTCCTTTTAAAGACGTTAAATTAAAGAGTTAAAATTTTCATTTGCCGTTAAAATTGAACCACTCGGGAAAGATAATTTCCATACTTGGCAAATTCAGGCTGAAGCAATAATAAGGCATGGAATATGGAATTACGTAAATGGCCGTTGCATGAAACCGAGCTCTTAAACTGAAAAAGTCGCCGAGTGGGAAGCTGAAGATGCAAGGGCTAGATCGGATTTAATCCTTTCAATATCTCCATCAGAATTAAAACAAATAAAAAATTATGGTACATCGCAGGACATATGGAAAAAGTTGCACAATATCTTTCAATCGAAAGGACCTTCTCGTAAAGTTATTTGCTTAAATCATTGATACTAAATCAGAATGCATAACGGAGATGATATGAGAGATTATATCAACGAATTTTTCAACATCGTCGATACGTTAGAGGAAATGGACTTAAAAATAATTGATGATAGGATCCTGGGTCGAAGAAAGTTGTTCGAAGCAGAGATGTTATTTTTACGAATTTATACCAATCAACGAACTACTCTAAATTTAACTGTAAAAATAGCTTGCCATCATATGATTAAATAATAAATTTCGTTTCAAACAAATCCCAAAGTAAAGAAACTAAAGAGAAAACTAATGTAACACTGAATGAAGAAGTCGACAGAGAAATTAATCACATTATTCCTGAAGAACATAGTGAGCAACAAGAAGCAGAAAGGTCCGGGGGACCAAAACGAATTTTGACAGGTAAAAAAGGGAGACCTAGAAAGCTATTTCGGATGATACAACAACCTGAGGACGTTCGTAATCCACAACGTGATACAGAAGAGAACGGATTTGCTCGTAGTTCAAGTAGTGAAAATGAAGAAAGCGAAAATTATGCTGGTTTTATTGAAGAGGTAGATCCATTGACCACATCTGAAGCTTTAACACGTCCTGAAGCAGCAGAATAGAGAACAGCTATTAAAACGAATATGAAGCATTAGTCAAAAATCATACTTGGGAAATTGTTACCCGCCCAAGTAATCATAAGATTGTTGAATGCAAATGGATTCTGCGTACAAAATATAGAGCTGATGGAACCATTGCACGGCGAAAAGCACGACTAGTTGCGAAAGGTTACACTCAAGTGCCGGATATAGACTACAGCGAAACTTGTTCCCCAGTTGCTAGAACAGGGTATATTCGAAAAATAATGGCAACTTCAGCTGAACTGGAACTCGAAGTTCACCAGTTAGACTTTGTGATTGCTTATCTCAATGGAGATATCGAAGAGAAAATTTTTATGAATATACCTAACGAATTGTCCGAAATCTTGGAAGTCTATTTGATTAAAAAGGCACTTTACGGATTAAAGCAGTCAGGCCGGCAGTAGTGTAGGAAATTGGATGAAAAGTTAAAAAAGTTAGTTCTTAAACCACTAGAATCTGATCAGTGTATCCACATGTACAAGAAAGGTGATAATATACTACTTGTAGCAATCTATGTAGATGATTTCTTAATCGTTGCGTCGAACAGCGAAACGAAACTAAGGAATCTTAACACAAAATTAGCAAAATCTCTTGAAATGAAGGGTCTAGGGCAATTAAATTTTTGCCTGGGCATAGAATTCAAACAAAATCCAAATAATAAAGAAATAACAATGTGCCAATCGAAGCATATAAGAAATATTTTAAGTCGTTTTAATATGCAAAACTGTAAACCTGTAGCAACACATATGAACCTAAACGAAAAATTATCTAAAACTGGCTGCCCTAATACTGATGAAGAAAGAAAAGAAGCTGAACATTTTCCCTATCAACAACTTATTGGGTCTCTCATGTACTTAGCAGTTTCAATCTCGTACGCGGTAACTGCATTAAGCCAATTTAATTCCATTTTTGGAAAAGAACATTGGGTGGCAGCGAAACGCATATTAAGGTACTTAAAAGGTACGAAGAACTACTGGTTAACATTCAAGAAATATGAACAGAAACTTGTTGGATATGCCGATGCAGACTTGGCCTCCAATAGAGATGATGACAGAAGCAGAGTTGGGCAAAGTTAATAACTAGTTACTTTCCGTTGAAGTTAAAAGTAACTTCGTTAACCTCACAAATATTTTCGTTTTCGTTGAAGTAACGAAGTTACTTCTGAGTCGTTAACGTTGAATCAACTGAAATCGAAATATTTCTTTTGCCGTTAACTGATAAAGTAACTAGTTACTTTGCTCCGTTGAAGTTGAATCAACGGAGAGAAAAAAGTTACTTTGCATCGTTAACGTTGAATCAACTGAAAAAGAAAAAGTTTCTTTTGCCGTTAACTGATAAAGTAACTAGTTACTTTGCGCCGTTGCAGTTGAATCAACGGAAAGAAAAAAGTTACTTTGCTTCGTTAACGTTGAATCAACTGAAATAAAATATCTGATGTGGGCAACACATAACTTCCTTGTATGACGGCAATTGTATGGTTTTATTTCAAGAGTGGTTGATATATTTTATTTATATTTTAAAATTGAAGTTTTAAAAATTTTAAATATTTTTACTTCCATAATGAAAAAAAATTCATAGGCTTCTCTTAATTTAAATAATTTAAATAGTAGTAAGTAAAAACAAGGAACTACAAATTAGTTGCCACACAGCTTTAACTATCAATCGTAAACAATTTGATTTCCCTGTTTAGTTCTGTAAGGGTACAACCAATTTTTGTAAAAGATATAGCAGCATAACATTCATTTATCATTATCATTTATGTAATTCGGATAATGCATGCTTCGTGTTCCTTTGGCGAAGAGTCCTTTTGGTGCGAACCATCATTAAAATTGGAGCTACAAAATTGTGTCTTATGTAAGGCCCAATATACTTTCTAGGAGTGTTTGTTTTTGAGTAATGTATGAAATTTTAAAAAAACTATATGAGAAGGGTCCTTTTCGCGCAACCGATTGCATCCAAAAAGGGAGGTGCACAACTAGGTCTTATACTAGTCTCAAATACCAAATTTCAAGTTTCTACGATTCTCCGTTTTTAAGTTATTGAGGATACGTACATACGTACAGACGTACAGACGTACAGACGTACATACGTACATACGTACAGACGTACATACGTACATACGTACACACGTCACGACCAAACTAGTCAAAATGGACTCCGCGATGGTCAAAATGTGTGTTACCATCAAAATCTCAATATCGAAATTTTTCATGATTACAATACTTTCTTGTATTTACTACGTATACAAGGAAGTAAAAAGTGAATTTGGATCGTTAATTCATAAAGTAACTAGTTACTTTGCTCCGTTGACGTTGAATCAACTGAAAGAAAAAAGTTAATTTGGAGCGTTGAAGTTGAATTAACGAAGTTAATGACTAACTAGTTGAATGTAACGAAGTAGCTAGTTATATTAACGAAGTTACTTCTATATATTTAAGTTACTTTGAAAAGAATTGAGGGGATTTTTTTAGTGGCACCACTGCGAGTTCTTCATATACTACATACATATATGCGTAATTCATGAAGTTTAATTAGATTAATTATATGTTTAATATAATAATAAAAAAGTAATATATAAAAATATAATCTTTTTTATTAATTATATGTTTAATATAATAATAAAAAAGTAATATATAAAAATATAATCTTTTTTATTATTATATTAAACATATAATTAATCTAATTAAACTTTATGAATTACGCATATATGTATGTAGTATATGAAGAACTCGCAGTGGTGCCACTAAAAAAATCCCCTCAATTCTTTTCAAAGTAAGTAAAATATATAGAAGTAACTTCGTTAATATAACTAGCTACTTCGTTACATTCAACTAGTTATTCATTAACTTCGTTAAATCAACTTCAACGATCCAAATTAACTTTTTTCTTTCAGTTGATTCAACGTCAACGGCGCAAAGTAACTAGTTACTTTATGAATTAACGATCCAAATTCACTTTTTTATTTCAGTTGATTCAACGTTAACGAAGCAAAGTAACTTTTTTTCTTTCCGTTGATTCAACTGCAACGGCGCAAAGTAACTAGTTACTTTATCAGTTAACGGCAAAAGAAACTTTTTCTTTTTCAGTTGATTCAACGTTAACGATGCAAAGTAACTTTTTTCTCTCCGTTGATTCAACTTCAACGGAGCAAAGTAACTAGTTACTTTATCAGTTAACGGCAAAAGAAACTATTTCGATTTCAGTTGATTCAACGTTAACGACACAGAAGTAACTTCGTTACTTCAACGATAACGAAAATATTTGTGAGGTTAACGAAGTTGAAGTAACTTTAACTGTAACGGTAACTAGTTAAAGGTTTAACTACACCTTTTCCACTTTTAAATCAGAAAGCGTCACTTTAAAATCAGAAAGCGTCACTTGTAAATCAGAAAGCGTCACTTGTAAATCAGAAAGCGTCATTTGTAAATCAGAAAGCGTCATTTTAATTTCAGAGGTGTCATTTGTAACTCAGAAAGCGTCACTTGTAAATCAGAAACCGGCTCTTGTAAATCAGAAAGCGTCACTTGTAAATCAGAAAGCGTCACTTGTAAATCAGAAAGCGTCACTTGTAAATCAGAAAGCGTCATTTGTAAATCAGAAAGCGTCACTTGTAAATCAGAAAGCGTCACTTGTAAATCAGAAATTATCATTTGAAATTTTCTCTGGCATTTCTGATTTACAAATGACGGTTTCTGATTTACAAATGACGCTTTCTGATTTACAAGTGACGCTTTCTGATTTACAAGTGACGCTTTCTGATTTACAAGTGACGCTTTCTGATTTACAAGTGACGCTTTCTGATTTACAAGTGCCGGTTTCTGATTTACAAGTGACGCTTTCTGATTTACAAATGACACTTCTGAAATTAAAATGACGCTTTCTGATTTACAAATGACTCTTTCTGATTTACAAGTGACGCTTTCTGATTTTAAAGTGACGCTTTCTGATTTAAAAGTGGAAAAGGTGTAGTTTGTGCCCAACTCTGGACAGAAGGTCTTTTACAGGATACGTTTTTGTATTGGCGAATGCAGCTATTAGCTGGTTATCAAGACAGCAAAGAACTGTAGCAATGTCAACTACTGAAGCAAGCAGTCTCTCAGAATCTGCAAAAGAAGCAGTTCGTTTAAGAAAATTCTTATCAGAAATTTTAGGACAACAAGAAGCAACTATAATTTTTAATGACAACCAAGGTGCAATTCTCCTAAGTAAGAATTTTTTAACAAAAGGTTTATGTTAATCAAGCATAAAATTGTTTATCGCAGCTTGGAATTAGTCCAATTACTACTGTGTAATATACACACAGTATATAAAATGTAATTTGTGGGGAAGTGTTGTATATTAGCAAATCTACACCTTATTAATACGGTAGTACTTGTAATAAATGTATACGTTTAATTTCGTTTATTGTCAATCATTCTTGACAGATAATATTAAAAACTTTTCTTGTTCAATAAAATCTTTGCCAAGCAAACATCTCAAATGTTTCTTACAATATAACTAACAATAATTTATTTTGTGTTTGTTAAAACACGTTCCTAATAATATTGGATACTGCATTCAATTAAAATTCAATTCAATTAACAAATTTCGTTACATCTTCATAATCATTGACATCATGGCAAAAGAAATAAAGGCTTTTTCAAATTATTGCAAATTCACTTCTCGCAGAATAAAATTAGAATATTTTGCAACACAAATTCACATTCAGCACAACAACATCAGCAATAAAAGAAACAATAAATATCTTATAATCAACTACTGTAATATCCTTGGACACGATTTAAAAATTCCCTTTTCCCTTTAATATTAAAAGCTTAAATATTTTAGTCTTAAATTTCGTCATTTTGAAGTTGTTCTCATCAGCTGCGTAGGTATCTGCACACACATGCACACACCAGTTGTAGTCTCTTCTTCTAATCGGACTATTTGTAGGTAGTGAATTCACGAGGTGAATTCCTGCAATTTGTAGAGGGCAGCACTTGGCAAGCGCATCTGCAACATTGAAGCAATGCATTTTTGGCACAAAGTATGAAGTTGTGCAAAAACTAAAGCAGTCACAGTTCGAGACGATATAAATTTTTAGTTTTCGGGGTTAAAGTAGTTTATTAGTCCCTCTCATTTCTCTTGAAGCGAACTTGTACTTGAACTTGAATTGAAACTGTACAAGTCGCAGTCAAGGTTTGGCTTAGCACTGTACAGAGTCTTCCATTGAAAGTCTTTTGGGAGCAATTAAGGTGTTGAGGAGTAATTGTAGTCCATTTCCGTATGGGACAAAATATTTATATAATAACAACATTCATATTTACATAAACAGATAATGCCTAAACACAGTTGGAGTGGCCGGATACAACTTCATTCCTCAGCTGTCAAAATTACATGGGTTCTTATGGACAACGAGAAAAAAGTTATTTTCCAGATTTCCACGACGTTCCGTTGCTTACTTACGCCGCCAGAGCAACGAGTATATATTGTACAATATATACTCGTTGGCCATAGTTCGGATAATTTCTAATCTGGCGGCATTTTGCTGGCGGCAGAGCTGTCTTTTTCTTCTTTTGTGTAGATGTTGTTTGTGTAGAAAAAACCTTTGTATACAATGGACGCCCGATTACGCAGCTATAACTGTGTGTCATCGCCAGAGTTTGACGGCTGGAAAAAAATTGAAGTTGTATCCGGCCACTCCAACTGTGTTTAGACTAATATCCATTCATCGTTCAATTTCAAAACCCCTTGTATAAATCAACACGCTAAAATTTCCCAAAAACATCCGAAGAGCACAGCACAGCCGGCCAAATGCTCTCTCTTCAAACCGTCGTCTTCCTCTCTTCCAAAATTTCCCACAAAAACTAACAACTGCAAAATTTCCCGAAACTCTGTGAAATGTGAAACTTGCGTTTCGTTGAAGTTTTGCCGGCTGCATGTACATACGAAAGAACCGTTAGTACGCAGAGAAACGCAGGAGAGTGCGGATGTTTGACGGAGAGTGAACACTTGGCATGAACGCTAAATTCGTATTAGTTTTCAGTCGCAATCACAGACGAGCCTTAAACTAACCTAACAGCAGAAATAAGAGTTTTCCAGCTCGGCGCAAAGTAAAAAAAAGCATTTGAAATAAATGGTAGAGCAACGAAATCAAGCTAATTCTGAGATCCGTTTCGCAACGGAAATCAACCAGAAATTGAAAAATTGCGTCGGTTGCGTTTATATTTGCGTATGTGTAAGAATTGTGCCGGAACATTTTTCGAATCCTTCAGTTGAGGTTTCACTAGAGAATTCGAGGATTTATTCATCATGTGCGCCGCTACAAACGCCGAAGTTAAGTGCGATTTCCCCTTCCGTTCGCTTTTTTGTGTTTTCTAATTGCCACAATCAATCGCTGGTTCTCTTATCGCAAAATGGTTTCAAGTGAAGTGCGAATGCTGAAGCGCGTTGACCGTCTTTGGTCATCCATCAGCCGCCGTTTATTTTTATCCAATCGCGTGTAAACGTCCCTGAGTTGCGATAACTAATTGTGCGATTATATTTAATTATCAGCAGCGTCTTCAAATCTAAAGTCAAACGCAATCCTTCGCACACTTCGATGCTTCTATTGTTTGTTATTTAGTGCTTAATTATATCGTTGGTCTCCGTCAAAAACGACAGCCACCGAAGAGTTGACGATTGACGATGATGGATGCCAAGCAGACAGACGAAAAGACTTCACATGAAATAAAAAACTGCTGATGTTAATCGATCTCTCTGCAAATACTTGCTCCGAGCTACGTGAGCAGTTGATGAATTTATATTCAAGTTGTTGTGAAGCAGGAAATCCTTGCGGTCCATCCCTTAAAGGACATCAAATTGTATCACGATGGTCGTTAAACTATGCCTTAAACTTCACTTCCCCACTGAATTCAAGTGCTCCTAGAAACCTTTTATAACTTTGCGAAGCCTGTTAAAACTTTTACCTTAAAAGCGAATTTGCAAATGAATTTTGCATGAAGATGTGCGTTAAATGGGTCATTAACACTTCGTCACTGTAAATGTTGTAGGGAAACAATGATTAATCGCAATTCCACAAACGTTTTGAAGTAATTGAGAATTTGACGGGATGCAGAATCCTTAAATATGCATATTTGTATATTTATTGGTGTCCATGTACGTATTTCAAAATCCGAGTCACGTCACGTGGCAAGGTTATTAGAACCTGAACGAAACCGTTTGTGGTTCCGCTGCAGATTGAGTTGTGTAGTTTGCCACATTTTCCGTTGATGCATAACCGCTCACCTTCTGCACCATGAACCCCTTCTAGATGAAATCACGGATATTTGCTGCCACATTTCGACTTCAGAGGTTCCCAGTGTTTCATCATGGGGAGTAATTTGAATAATGTGACCATTAAGTTTTAGAAGTGACGCAATTTGGACACTTCATGTGAGAGTAGAACTCATTTCTTTACCCAACCGACATGAAGACGCTCTGGGAAACGATTACAGTGAACCCAATTATAGGAACTGCTCCTGTAAATACGACACACTAGTCACTTTTTCGTGTTCTGTGTCCCCACAACTGGAATTCCTTTTTATTAATTTTTGGGAGTTAAGGCTTTCTAACTATGGAACTCGTTTTATTTGTTGAAGACTCTGTATAGCCCCTTTTCTTTCTCGTTTCAGGTAACGAATATGTAGTTTGAATCATTTTCCGAATCACACAGCAAGACAACACTGACACGTCCCTCAGGAGATGCGATTAGCAGTCTAATCAGTATACGTATCAGTATACGAGGAACATGGAACAGACCCTCAGCAAATGTCTGTGGTTTCCGACACCCATCGCAATGTGCGTTGTGCCTACTACAAATGGACGCAGCTTCTTGATTTATTATGTCCTTTATTTGTCTATAGTAGACAAGCGTAGTTGTCGACGCCGTAAAAGAGAGCTACGTGCAAAGACGTCGTCGTTCAATCTCACGAACTGCGTCTTAGGTCTATCTTAACTCAGGCGAGAACGGCGCGAAAGAAATCAAAAAAAATTTAATTCAACTTTGAGCCTTTGTCAATTTGTATTAAATGTTGATTTTGTTAGAATCCATTAATAAAATTAAAACCAGAAAAACGGATGAAGGATCCTTTATCCTATCGAATTTCAAGCAAAGCCTTTTAGTCCCCTCCACTCATAATAATTCAATTAAATGTGTCACCATTTCAAAGTTATATTAAGAGATTGACTTCTGTTGGTTAAAGAGTGGATGCCTCGACATATTTTGACTAACAAATTGACAAATTGAGAGATAGGACACGCGGCGACTTGCTGCTCAACGTCTCAGCCAAGGATTAAATTTGATAGTCGCTTTTATGCCTTTGTTTGAATTGTGCTCGCGTTTGCCGCGGCCCCAGATCACTTTTTGAAGAGCTGTCAATGAAGAGCTTTCTACTGCATGTCAATGGATTTGTCAACTGACGGCACGATATTTGAAAACATCAGAGCAGGTTACGCGTCAACAGCAGTTTTTGGATTTAATTTGTGTTGACTTGAAAGCATTTCATTTCGGGTGAAGTGAAGAAATTGATTTGTGCTTTAATATTTTTATTGAACCATTTCAAACAACATTATAAGTAAAATTAATACAATTATTCAAAATAGTTGTTTGAAATTGCTCAATAAATTTCAACTTCAACTTCATGGTTTATCTGTAGAGGTTGAAATAATTTATATCAAATTTATATTTTTATTAATTTATTAATATTATAAGGTAATCAGAAAAGTAATATATAAATGATGAATTAAAACGCTGAAACAAGGCATGTGTATGCCAGAAACTGTTTTGTATGGGTGTGTGTGTGTGTGTGAGTGTGGGTGTGTGTGTAGTCAGTTTCTTCCGTCGAAAATATTTTTCCATTTCTTGAGTTTTTGATAGTTTTCAAGGAGATCTCTACTTCTTGTTTGCGTTGGCAAAGGTATTATTTGAGTCGCAATACCGACACCTTGTGCACTCTGTATTGCTAATAATATGAGAAATGCTATAAAATAAAAATATTTTTACTTTAGAATCGAATGTTTATGAATTTGTACTTTTATATAATAAAGAATTGGTTTATTTCAATGTACAAAATTTACTTTTAAAAATTTAGCAATGCTAAATTTTGTATGCCCCTTTGATGATTAATTTCATTCATTTGTCACCTGCGCCATAAGACATTTTTCATATAATTGCAATTTACATGCAATTATAAAAATTTCAGCATTTTGGGGTTTGTAGAGGATATAAAGAGGTATATAAATTTTTCGACTATTTTGTTTGCAAGTCTGTGCAAAACACAGTTTGGCACTCGTTTATCATAAGCGTTGCTTCCTGCACGACTTTTCCGAAAGCACAAAATAAAACACAGGAATTTAGTTTAGCATTGCGAGTCAAATAAGTTCGTTTGACAAAGCAATTTGTACAAATTATCTTCGTGCGCACTTTTCTGTTGTTGCTGCAATGCGCGCAATTCGTTTAACAAATAATTTGCAAATGCTAGGACAACAACAATAACAAGAGAAGTAGCATGGCTATTAAACAACATATTTTTGGTTTAAATTGCTTGCAGCCTTTTACGACCTTTAATAATATTTTATGACAATGCAGAGCAACATTTATGAAGCGGAATCACAAACACAATCATATTGTAATTGACTTCTGGAGTGTAATCGTCATGATGCTTTGAAAATTTGGTGAAATGACGATGATTATTAGCAAACTAATTACATTTATACAATCTCATGGAAAAAACTCGATGACGAATGCGAAGGATTTAATTTCGAATCGGCATGAATTCGCTTCAATTTATTTAGCAAAATTTCATTACGCCACTCGATTAATTCAATTTATCACAAATCAAATTAATGTATATCCGTTCAAAGAACTGATTAAATTTTTCAACTGCGAGCATTTGAAATGATTAAATTAAATTAATAAGGCTTTAAACAGAGTTTCAAATCCACAAATGTAAAAATTTCCGCCTAATCTATTACAATAACGCACGATTTCAACCTACAGTTAAGCTACACATTAAAAAGTCCCGTCGACAAGTTTTTCAAAGAAAGAAAATGAAAAAATCAAAGAATCGTGCGAAAGTAATCACAAAAAAGCATGAGCTCCAACTAAAAAAACATGAATTGCATCCGTGAGATTAAATTCATAGACATGAAGCGTGATTGAATTGATTGAGAAATCACATCTGAGAAACTTCTGTGGATGAAGTGATGAAAGACATCCTTCGAGACATTTTAACCGCTTTCACGTGCCTCTTCCAATCAGACAAACATGAAATCATTATCACTGCATCAGCAACGAAAATTGCTTAGAACAGCCAACGAGCATATATCCATATGTATATATGCTCGTTGCTTAATACACACGTTTTATCGCACTTCAGCGAATGTGAAGATGTGTTGGCGAATGCGAAAAAATGTTAACGAAATCCTGAAGTCGAAGGTGATAAGCACGTCCGAATGGAACCAGCAACAAACACTGAAACAGCGAAAATGATTTGAAGCATTATTAACGAAATGGAAATTGTATTTGAAGCATTTGCAAAGTGAGATATTAATTTCAAGAACAGAAAAAAACAAATAAACACGATTGAGGGAACAAAGAAGTGGTTGCGGAGCTTCTAAAGAGTTTTTTAAACGATTTTCTCGCTTTTTGCTCATCCTGACAGGAAGAAATAATTTGCTGATGATGGATGAAGAGGCTGTCGGAGAGCCGTTGGTGGATTCTAACGCACCACCGCCACAAAACTTGAAGTTGTCAAAATATTTATCGATAACCGTCAAACCACAAAATAAAACAAGCCACAAGGTTTTTCCCTCGTAAAGCATTTTTTCAAAGGCAAGAATCAAACATGGATCCCACGCATTTTCCCTCCCGTTGCTGTTCCGCTTTTCTAAGTCAATCGTTTATATAACATAATTTAAAATGACATCTCGTGCGGATGATTTTCGGGTTTTTCAAATTGAATCATTGACGAGAAGTTGCGGTTCTTTGAAGTGTGCAGCGTGTAAAAAAAAGTGTTTGCTAGCAGCTCAAGACGTTTCTATCATGCGATTTTATTAAGTGTCATTGGCTCTATGAGCGCAATTCTATCGGTTACTGGATCGGGACAGAACGGAGGCGAATGAAATTGAGTGTCTGCTGCTTTAACAAGTCACAACACTTATCAGCTGCCTAGAAAAAAAACATCTCTTTACACAAAACGACCGCGTAAAGAGTAAAGCAGACAAACCGCTAAAAGTACGTATTAATTTCATTTGCCGGTCTGCGTCACGTTCATGCGGTGTCTTGCGTTTGGTCACGAACTGATGTCAACAATCTTCGTTGGCTGAAGAGCGACGTTAAACACTCGTGCAAACGAACAACCGCTGAAATCTCTTATTTATCATTATTACACAAGTGTAAGTTTATTAGGGAGTTTATTATTCGTAGCTCGCCAAGGCAAACGTTGGAGATGTCGATATTTTCAATTAACTTCTTAATTAATTTCTATTAATATAAGCGACCTGAAAAACTATTTAGAAAATTGGAAACTTGGTATTGTAAATAACAACCGATGTCATGAGCAAATATCGAAGTGGTTTTATGGAAAGGTCGTGACACACATTTAAAAACTCTTAAATCCCTTTTTCAGTTGTAGTTTCCAACTCGGAAAAGGAAAAATTAGTAAAGAATACGGGGAATAAGAGGAAAAATAAGGCACTTAAAAGGGGCCATTTAGCTTGAGGCGTTCAAAGCAGTTCAAGGATTTATTTACATATGCACAAAGGACCCGAATGACTGTCGGAAGAAAAGTAGACGCCATACAGCTACGTTTGTGTTTCCCGCGTTGCACATTTTGCGGAGGAAATCATCACGAGAGACGATGACAGATGAGAGATAACGGAATCACACACACTTCGCTTTGTGGCACAGAATGCGTCATAATCATCAAGAGACATCAAGTGGCAAGTGGCTGAGTTGCGGTTGACGCTGCAGTACACTCGAGCGGCATGAACGCACAGTTGAGAGCAGAACATCGAGAGCAAACAGACGTGAGAGTGGCGACAGTGAACAGCTATTAACTCTCTTGGAAGCTGCAACCCGAAGACACAAAAGCATCTAATCGCCTTTTTAAACATGCATCAAGTGAGATGTTAAATTGTTTGGCTTAAAGTAAACTTGAGACTGTTTGGTAATGAAGTAAATCCTCAGTCGAATTCAAATTGAAGCTAAAATTCCCTGTTCGCTATGAAAAAATTCAACAATCTATGAAATTAATTCGACCGGCTTCCATTGTGTAGCACACGTTTTCCAATCAGTTGGCTGCTACTTGAACCAGTTGGAATTCCTGCATTAAACTTTTACTCATTTATTTAAAATCACCTTTTAAAGTTTGCGTCTTCCCATCGAATGTTAAAACAAAAGGAGTAAAAAGTTGGTGCATTTTATCGTTGTTCATCAGCAAGGATCGATGATGATTCCTTGTTCGGAAATCGTTTGTATGTTCGAACAAAATTTATCTTCGTGGAACAACAAAGACAGAAATGCACAAAACGTCGACTCATCTCGGTTTTTATAAGCCAAAGCGAATGCATTACACAACAAATGCTTTGTTAATGTTCTGTTGGTTTTTCTAACTTTATGCGTGCCAAACAATTGATTGCCTTTCCAGCAGCAGTCAATGGATTCGGTGCAATAAATCAAGGCAGCAAAAAAAAACTAAATCTGAAGGTGATATGAAGAAATTGTCGGAAATAGATTATTTTGCAACCTACATCGTTAGTTTACTTTTAAATTGTACTTGTTATCACTGCCGAGGTTTCTCTTTAATCCTTTCATTTCTACAAACTTGCCAGAGTTTAAACGACGGCGTTAAAATTATAATATTAATAATAAACAGCTCAGTATATAAATCTGGATTGGCAACCTTAAAAAGTGAAACTTCTATCCAAGTTGCCTCTCTTAAACTGTGTTTTCCTTCACTTCTTTTACATGAGAACTTTACTTTTTTTTGTTCTTAGTTTTTTATTGCGTAGTTTATTGAAAATAGATTCGTTTGTTGCGTAGCTTAAAATTACCTGGAAATCTTCTGCTTTTGCTATTCAGAATAATATTCACTATAACTTAACTAACCTTTATTCACTGCACTTTAAATAGAAGCTAAAATTTATAGAAACTCACATATTTTCATAAATTTGGACCTGACACTCAGCAGAAAGCAACACTCACATCACAATTTTTAGTTATGGTCACAATGAAGAGAATGTAGAAAAAGTAAAGGCGATAAACGTCTGCATGGGCCATGACACACACTGCCTCATGATAACGCCCCATTTACAGCGTTTATCACAGATAAACTGAAGTACTTTTGGATTCGAAATTATTTTAACTCAGTTTTATTAAAATTAATTATAATTTATTGAGATTCCTATCATACGTGCGAACAATTTATTAATGTATAATATAATTTGGTGAATTTATAATAAAAAATATGAAAAATTTTAAATTTTATGAAAACTATAGCTCTGTTTTCATGAAAAATACGCAATGTTTTTATTTATTTATTAAGAAGTTAGCTTACAATTGTAAATATGGATTAACGTATGGACTAAGCTATTTAAATAAAATAGCAATGCAGATCTTCAGCATTAAAAACACGAATATTTAAAAAAATTTTATTACTAAGATAAATTCGAACGTAATACGCTAAATATTTACATATACTAGACTCATGATGTGCTTGTATTTCACTTTTAATTTTTATGGAGCTGCGTGGATTATTGCGAGGGATTTAGGCATAGAATAAAGTGTCGTCAGGCATGAATCAATATGTCTTCGATGACCTACTATTATTTCAGCGAAATAATTCCTTAATCATATAATTTAGAAATCTGTTCTGATTAAATTTAATGCAAATTCAGAGTGTCTCTCTTATAATATTAATATTAATTATTCGGGCAAATCGATAGCATGACCATTCGAGATGCCAGTCCTTGTGTCCTTGATTCTGGCACTGCGATGAAATTCTAAATAAACTTCTATAAACTGCTTCTAAAGAAACTTAAAAAATGCAGAGGAGTGAAGGAAGCGGCTCCATCTGCGGCAAAGCTTTGGCATTAAAATCTATTCTCCATCCACGATTGTTGAATGTTCGCCGTTGTAAACATCGTGCTTGTGGAATCCAAGCGTGTATCTATGATGAATGAACTTCCTCACAGTAATCGCGACGAGGAGTTATAATTACAGATTACTGAAGCGACGACAGTGAAACAATTCCTTCGCTTGATTATATTTGACGCCGACACGATGAAGTGGCAATTGTCGCTGGTGGATGGGGAGGATGAGACGATTGGCGCTTCTGTCTATCTTCAGGTTGACCTTCCTGTCTGTCTTGGAACATCCGAAACATCTACTTGACATTTACACGATACCGATATTGTTAGTTATTACAGGAGATATTCTCCTGATTTTATTGTATGCAAAGGATTGTTTATTATAATTCCAAGTAAATTGCTGAGGCCTAAGCTGAGCACTTTTTCTACATATCGAATTCATCTCGCTACAACTTCCGCTTTTCATTTCCTGTTCTGTTTCCTGTTCTTCTGGATAAAGGACACGACTGCAGCAGCTTCCGTTGTGCTCACTTTTTGCATATTTTTAATTGAGTGCAGTCTTTATAATTCTGCTTGGTGAAATATGAAAAAAATACTGCAAAAATTATTCAAAGGAAATTTGAAATTTGATTTGAATTTTTATTAGAATTTATGAAAAACTTATTTTATTTTATCCCTACACCTTAAGGTTGAGGGTATATTCACTTTCTACCGGAGTGTGTAACGCATAGAACTAGACAAGATGTGTTGGAAAAGTATCTATATTCTTGATCAGCATCACCACCAAAATTGAAATAACGATGTGTGTCCGTCTGTCTGTCTGTCCGTTGAAATCACGATCACAGGAGAACGGATTAAGATTTCAAAATGAAATTTGGCAAAAGTATTCGTTGCTATGTTGGGGTGTTTCGTATTGAAAATGGGCAAAATTGCCCAAGGACCACGCCTATTTTTTATATCGAGAGTGCAGGTACCTCTGTTTTGCCTATTAAAAAAGGCCATATCAGCATCACTTTTTGAGAGAAGACAAGAAAATTTTATATGTAGGTTTAGACTAATGCTTCCAGTTAATATGCCAAATATGGGCGTGATCCGCCTACTTTTAGTTTACATAGGTCATGGAGGGTTTTACATGGATTGTATTGAAAAGTATATAAGTTTCCTGAATAATGGTGTACATAATATTGTAATTTGTGAACCAATAATATTCTGTTCGGGTAAAGTGGGCGGCCCACGCCTCCTTTTAACCCATCCACCCAGTATTGCAATATATTTTTATACCCTACACCTAAATTTTGAGAGTAAACGCACTTAGTACCGGTGTTTGTAACGCACAGAAATAGTTAAGCAGCTATAATTATAGTTTATCTAATATATCTTATATATACGAATATATATGCAGCTTTAAGGTGTAGGGTATTTCGCCTACAGCCCAGCTGTAGATAACACCTTTACTAGTTTTCTTTTAAATATTCGACAGATTCGCTTGTTCAATTAACTTTTTGTATATCTGACAAAATAAATACAAATTCTTCTAATTTACAACATTGTTACAGTCACAACATAATGCAAACAAATAGTTAAGTTTCAATTTACTTTAGAATTACTACTGTTAAAAACTCGGCAGCTCTTAATAATTTTTTCAATGTTTGTAGTGATTCCATATCCGATATACGAACCTCTTAAAAGAGACTTTAATACGGTTTATTTTAGAGTCTGGCAAGCATTCTGGAAGTCACTCCACTTTCCTAAAGCACATGCATAACAAAATTCATAAATGAAGTTATGTCTGTTCTTTTATTTTTAGTGTCAACAGAGAGGCTTTAGTTTTCAAAGAAAACAGTTTCCAATTGGTTGCCAGTCAACATATATATATAAAATATTGCTAGTATTTAATAGTATTAATAGTTACCCTTTTTAGCGTCTAAAGTAGTCCTGGAATGAATAATATAATTCTTGAACACATGCTTGATTCTTACAAATGCGTGTTTAAGACTGACAGTTGCTTTTGCCCATTCGCTGTGCTTCCGAAAACCGCTAGTTCGCTTCCTGTAACTCTTCCTGTCGCGTCGATGGTACATCAGCCACTTCCGGGTAAACACACGTCCTCGACAACTCTGCACAAGTCGTTGCCGTTCCCGATGTTGTGGTTACTGTCAGTAAGTTCGACGCTGTGTTCGATCGAGATATTCGCTTTCTTCGCTTAGACTTGCCACTACTCAGCAACGCGGAAGAAGCATGCTGCTTCCCCTCGCTTCCGCCTCCGGTCCCGCCCAGTTACGGTAACATGCTGTTCTCGATTTGGAGCTGCGTGTTGATATCCTTGAACGTTGCGCAACTGAACGCTTTCAGGAAGCTCTTCTTGAAGTTTTCGCTGAGGAAGGCTTACAGAACCAGGTTCATGGCCGAATTGGAGTACCCGAGGCAGCCGACCAACAAGAAGACGGTGACCTCCAGTCGCGAGGCACACTTAATCGGTGAGGAGGTGATGAGGGCCACTTGCGATATCCAATAGGGTAACCAACACATTATGTATACCGTAATCACCGTCAGCACCAGTTTGGTGACCTTGCGGTGCGACCGCTTCTTCACCTTGGATGTGTTCTTCGGACCCACTGTGTGGATCTTTCTTATGACCAAGGAGCGAAAAACACTCCGCACTCCTTTCTGTCATATCTCGAGTTCTAGCCAATTCTCAACCTTCCCTCAACCGTCCCTCAAACGTCCCTCAAACGTCCCTCAAAAGTCTCTCAAGCGTCCCTCAACCATCCCTCAACCGTATCTCAACCGTCCCTCAACCATCCCTCAACCGTACCTCAAACATCCCTCAACCGTTCCTCAACCGTCCCTCAACCATCTGTCAACCATCCACCAACCGTTCCTCAACGTTCCCACAACCGTCCCTCAACCGTCTCACAACCGTCCCACAACCATCCCTCAACCATCCCTCTACGGTCCCTCAACCGTCCCTCAACCCTCCCTCAACGTTCCTCAACCGTCACTCAACTGTCCCTCAACCGTCCCTCAACCGTCCCTCAACCTTCCCCCAACCTTCCCTCAAACGTCCCTCAACCGTCCCTCAACTGTCCCTAAACCTCTCCCCAACCTTCCCTCAATCTTCCCCTAACCTTCCCTCAACCTTCCCTCAACCGACCCCCAACCATCCATTAAACGTCCCTCAACCGACCCTCAACCGTCCCTCAAACGTCCCTTAACCGTCCCTGAACCTTCCCTGAACCTGCCCTCAACCTTCCCTCAACCTTCCCTCAACCATCCCTCAACCTTCCCTCAACCGACCCTCAACTGTCCCTCAACCGTCCCTTAACCGTCCCCTCAACCGTCCCCTCAACCTTCCCTCAACCTTCCCTCAACCGTCCCTCAACCTTCCCTCAACCGTCCCTCAAGCGTCCCTCAAGCGTCCCTCAAGCGTCCCTCAAGCGTCCCTCAAGCGTTCCTCAAGCGTCCCTTAAGCTTCCCTCAAGCGTCCCTCAAGCGTCACTCAAGCGTCCCTCAAGCGTCCCTCAAGCGTCCCTCAAGCGTCCCTCAAGCGTCCCTCAAGCGTCCCTCAACCTTCCCTCAACCTTCCCTTAACCTTCCCTCAACCTTCCCTCAACCTTCCCTCAACTGTCCCTCAAGCGTCCCTCAAGCGTCCCTCAAGCGTCCCTCAACCTTCCCTCAACCGTCCCTCAAGCGTCCCTCAAGCGTCCCTCAAGCGTCCCTCAAGCGTCCCTCAAGCGTCCCTCAAGCGTCCCTCAAGCTTCCCTCAAGCGTCCCTCAAGCTTCCCTCAAGCTTCCCTCAAGCGTCCCTCAAGCGTCCCTCAAGCGTCCCTCAAGCGTCCCTCAAGCTTCCCTCAAGCGTCCCTCAAGCGTCCCTCAACCTTCCCTCAAGCGTCCCTCAAGCTTCCCTCAAGCGTCCCTCAAGCGTCCCTCAAGCGTCCCTCAAGCGTCCCTCAAGCGTACCTCAAGCGTCCCTCAAGCGTCCCTCAAGCGTCCCTCAAGCATCCCTCAAGCGTCCCTCAAGCGACCCTCAAGCGCCCCTCAAGCGTCCATCAAGCATCCCTCAAGCGTCCCGCAAGCGTCCCTCAAGCGTCCCTCAAGCTCATTCAAGTACTGCGCCTAAACTATAGAAATGGCACGAAAATGATATAGACCGCAGTTGTTCCTCATTTAAAGACCTTTCATTTAATAACTGACTTGGCGCGATCAGTTGGCCAAAACTAAAGATATGACTGAGAGGAGTGGGGAGTGTTTTTCGCTCTATACAAATACACTCTTTCAAGTACTGCGCCTAAACTATAGAAGTGACACGAAAATGATATAGAGCGCTGTTGTTCCCCATTTAAAGACCTTTCAGATGATACATGTCTTGGCGCGTTCGGTTGGCCAGAACTCGAGATATGACTGAAAGGACTGGGGAGTGTTTTTCGCTCTATACAAATACGCTCCTTCAAGTACTGCGCATAAACTATAGAAGTGAAACGAAAATGATATAGACCGCGGTTGTTCCTCATTTAAAGACCTTTTATTTAATAACTGACTTGGCGCGATCAGTTGGCCAGAACTAAAGATATGACTGAGAGGAGTGGGGAGTGTTTTTCGCTCTATACAAATACACTCCTTCAAGTACTGCGCCTAACCTATAGAAGTGGCACGAAAATTATATAGAGCGCGGTTGCTCCCCATTTAAAGGCTTTTAACTTGATACCTGTCTTGGCGCGATCGGTTGGCGAGAACTCGAGATATGACTGAAAGGAGTAGGGAGTGTTTTTCGCTCTCTACAAATGCGCTCATTCAAGTACTGCGCCTAAACTATAACAGTGGCACGAAAAAGTTATAAAGCGCGGTTGTTCCTCATTTTAACACCTTTCCCCAACCGTCCCTCAACCTTCCCTCAACCTTCCCTCAAGCGTCCCTCAAGCTTCCCTCAAGCTTCCCTCAAGCGTTCCTCAAGCGTCCCTCAAGCGTCCCTCAAGCGTCCCTCAAGCGTCCCTCAACCTTCCCTCAACCTTCCCTCAACCTTCCCTCAACCTTCCCTCAACCTTCCCTCAACCTTCCCTCAACCTTCCCTCAAGCGTCCCTCAAGCGTCCCTCAAGCGTCCCTCAAGCGTCCCTCAAGCTTCCCTCAAGCGTCCCTCAAGCGTCCCTCAAGCGTCCCTCAAGCGACCCTCAAGCTTCCCTCAAGCGTCCCTCAAGCGTCCCTCAAGCTTCCCTTAACCTTCTCTCAACCTTCCCTCAAGCGTCCCTCAAGCGTCCCTCAAGCTTCCCTCAAGCTTCCCTCAAGCGTCCCTCAAGCGTCCCTCAAGCGTCCCTCAAGCGTCCCTCAAGCGTCCCTCAAGCGGCCCTCAAGCGTCCCTCAAGCGTCCCTTAAGCGACCCTCAAGCGTCCCTCAAGCGTCCCTCAAGCGTCCCTCAAGCGTCCCTCAAGCGTCCCTCAAGCTTCCCTCAAGCGTCCCTCAAGCGTCCTTCAAGCGTCCCTCAAGCGTCCCTCAAGCGTCCCTCAAGCGTCCCTCAAGCGTCCCTCAAGCGTCCCTCAACCGTCCCTCAACCTTCCCTCAACCTTCCCTCAAGCGTCCCTCAAGCGTCCCTCAAGCGTCCCTCAACCTTCCCTCAAGCGTCCCTCAAGCGTCCCTCAATCGTCCCTCAAGCTTCCCTTAAGCGTTAAGGGAAGCTTGAGGGACGCTTGCGGGAAGGTTGAGGGACGCTTGAGGGACGCTTGAGGGACGCTTGAGGGACGCTTGAGGGAAGGTTGAGGGAAGGTTGAGGGAAGGTTGAGGGATGGTTGAGGGACGCTTGAGGGACGCTTGAGGGAAGCTTGAGGGACGCTTGAGGGACGCTTGAGGGACGCTTGAGGGACGCTTGAGGGACGCTTGAGGGACGCTTGAGGGACGCTTGAGGGACGCTTGAGGGACGCTTGAGGGACGCTTGAGGGTCGGTTGAGGGAAGGTTGATGGAAGGTTGAGGGACGGTTTGGGAAAGGTCTTAAAATGAGTAACAACCGCGCTTTATAACTTTTTCGTGCCACTGTTATAGTTTAGGCGCAGTACTTGAATGAGTGTATTTGTATAGAGCGAAAAACACGCCCCACTCCTTTCAGTCATATCTCGAGTTCTAGACAACCGATCGCGCCAAGACATGTATCAAGTTAAAAGCCTTTAAATGGGGAGCAACCGCGCTCTATATAATTTTCGTGCCACTTCTATAGGTTAGGCGCAGTACTTGAAGGAGTGTATTTGTATAGAGCGAAAAACACTCTCCACTCCTCTCAGTCATATCTTTAGTTTTGGCCAACTGATCGCGCCAAGTCAGTTATTAAATGAAAGGTCTTTAAATGAGGAACAACCGCGGTCTATATCATTTTCGTTTCACTTCTATAGTTTATGCGCAGTACTTGAAGGAGCGTATTTGTATAGAGCGAAAAACACTCCCCAGTCCTTTCAGTCATATCTCGAGTTCTGGCCAACCGAACGCGCCAAGACATGTATCATCTGAAAGGTCTTTAAATGGGGAACAACAGCGCTCTATATCATTTTCGTGTCACTTCTATAGTTTAGGCGCAGTACTTGAAAGAGTGTATTTGTATAGAGCGAAAAACACTCCCTAGTCCTTTCAGTCATATCTCGAGTTCTAGACAACCGATCGCGCCAAGACAGGTATCAAGTTAAAAGCCTTTAAATGGGGAGCAACCGCGCTCTATATAATTTTCGTGCCACTTCTATAGGTTAGGCGCAGTACTTGAAGGAGTGTATTTGTATAGAGCGAAAAACACTCCCCACTCCTCTCAGTCATATCTTTAGTTCTGGCCAACTGATCGCGCCAAGTCAGTTATTAAATGAAAGGTCTTTAAATGAGGAACAACCGCGGTCTATATCATTTTCGTTTCACTTCTATAGTTTATGCGCAGTACTTGAAGGAGCGTATTTGTATAGAGCGAAAAACACTCCCCAGTCCTTTCAGTCATATCTCGAGTTCTGGCCAACCGAACGCGCCAAGACATGTATCATCTGAAAGGTCTTTAAATGGGGAACAACAGCGCTCTATATCATTTTCGTGTCACTTCTATAGTTTAGGCGCAGTACTTGAAAGAGTGTATTTGTATAGAGCGAAAAACACTCCCTAGTCCTTTCAGTCATATCTCGAGTTCTAGACAACCGATCGCGCCAAGACAGGTATCAAGTTAAAAGCCTTTAAATGGGGAACAACCGCGCTATATATCATTTTCGTGCCATTTCTATATTTTAGGCGCAGTACTTGAATGAGCGCATTTGTATAGAGAGAAAAACACTCCGCACTCCTTTCAGTCATATCTCGAGTTCTAGCCAACCCTCAACCTTCCCTCAACCTTCCCTCAACCGTCCCTCAAACGTCCCTCAAACGTCCCTCAAAAGTCTCTCAACCCTCCCTCAACCGTCCCTTAAACGTTCCTTAACCGTGTCTCAACCTTCCCTCAACCTTCCCTCAACCTTCCCTCAACCTTCCCTCAACCTTCCCTCAACCTTCCCCCAACCTTCCCTCAACCTTCCCCCAACCTTCCCTCAAACGTTCCTCAACCGTCCCTCAACCGACCCTCAACCGTCCCTCAAACGTCCCTTAACCGTCCCTCAACCTTCCCTGAACCTTCCCTCAACCGTCCCTCAACCTTCCCTCAACCGTTCCTCAACCGACCCTTGACCGTCCCTCAACCGTCCCTCAAACGTCCCTCAACCTTCCCTCAAGCGTCCCTCAAGCGTCCCTCAAGCGTCCCTCAAGCGTCCCTCAAGCGTCCCTCAAGCGTCCCTCAAACTTCCCTCAAGCTTCCCTCAAGCGTCCCTCAAGCGTCCCTCAAGCGTCCCTCAAGCGTCCCTCAAGCGTCCCTCAAGCGTCCCTCAAGCGTCCCTCAAGCGTCCCTCAAGCGTCCCTCAAGCGTCCCTCAAGCGTCCCTCAAGCGTCCCTCAAGCGTCCCTCAAGCGTCCCTCAAGCGTCCCTCAAGCGTCCCTCAAGCGTCCCTCAAGCGTCCCTCAAGCGTCCCTCAAGCGTCCCTCAAGCGTCCCTCAAGCGTCCCTCAAGCGTCCCTCTAGCTTCCCTCAAGCGTCCCTCAAGCGTCCCTCAAGCGTCCCTCAACCTTCCCTCAACCTTCCCTCAACCTTCCCTCAAGCGTCCCTCAAGCGTCCCTTAACCTTCCCGCAAGCGTCCCTCAAGCTTCCCTCAAGCGTCCCTCAAGCGTCCCTCAAGCGTCCCTCAACCTTCCCTCAAGCGTCCCTCAAGCGTCCCTTAACCTTCCCGCAAGCGTCCCTCAAGCGTCCCTCAAGCGTCCCTCAAGCGTCCCTCAAGCGTCCCTCAAGCGTCCCTCAAGCGTCCCTCAAGCTTCCCTCAAGCGTCCCTCAAGCTTCCCTCAAGCGTCCCTCAAGCGTCCCTCAACCTTCCCTTAACCTTCCCTCAACCTTCCCTCAAGCGTCCCTCAAGCGTCCCTTAACCTTCCCGCAAGCGTCCCTCAAGCTTCCCTCAAGCGTCCCTCAAGCGTCCCTCAAGCGTCCCTCAACCTTCCCTCAAGCGTCCCTCAAGCGTCCCTTAACCTTCCCGCAAGCGTCCCTCAAGCTTCCCTCAAGCGTCCCTCAAGCGTCCCTCAAGCGTCCCTCAAGCGTCCCTCAACCTTCCCTCAAGCGTCCCTCAAGCGTCCCTCAAGCGTCCCTCAAGCTTCCCTCAAGCGTCCCTCAAGCGTCCCTCAAGCGTCCCTCAAGCTTCCCTCAAGCGTCCCTCAAGCGTCCTTCAAGCGTCCCTCAAGCGTCCCTCAAGCGTCCATCAAGCGTCCCTCAAGCTTCCCTCAAGCGTCCCTCAAGCGTCCCTCAAGCGTCCCTCAAGCGTCCCTCAAGCGTCCCTCAACCGTCCCTCAACCTTCCCTCAACCTTCCCTCACCCTTCCCTCAAGCGTCTTTAAATGGGGAACAACCGCGCTATATATCATTTTCGTGCCATTTCTATAGTTTAGGCGCAGTACTTGAATGAGCGTATTTGTATAGAGAGAAAAACACTCCGCACTCCTTTCAGTCATATCTCGAGTTCTAGACAACCGATCGCGCCAAGACAAACGTCCCTTAACCGTCCCTCAACCTTCCCTGAACCTTCCCTCAACCTTCCCTCAACCTTCCCTCAAGCGTCCCTCAAGCGTCCCTCAACCGTCCCTCAACCTTCCCTCAACCTTCCCTCAACCTTCCCTCAAGCGTCCCTCAAGCGTCTCTCAAGCGTCCCTCAAGCGTCCCTCAAGCGTCCCTCAAGCGTCCCTCAGGCGTCCCTCAAGCGTCCCTCAACCGTCCCTCAACCTTCCCTCAACCTTCGCTCAACCTTCCCTCAAGCGTCCCTCAAGCGTCCCTCAAGCGTCCCTCAACCTTCCCTCAAGCGTCCCTCAAGCGTCCCTCAAGCGTCCCTCAAGCGTCCCTCAAGCGTCCCTCAAGCTTCCCTTAAGCGTCCCTTAAGCGTCCCTCAAGCGTCGCTCAACCTTCCCTCAAGCGTCCCTTAAGCTTCCCTCAAGCTTCCCTCAAGCGTCCCTCAAGCGTCCCTTAAGCGTCCCTCAAGCGTCCCTCAAGCGTCCCTCAACCGTCCCTCAACCTTCCCTCAACCTTCCCTCAACCTTCCCTCAAGCGTCCCTCAAGCGTCCCTTAACCTTTCCGCAAGCGTCCCTCAAGCTTTCCTCAAGCGACCCTCAAGCGTCCCTCAAGCGTCCCTCAAGCGTCCCTCAAGCTTCCCTCAAGCGTCCCTCAAGCGTCCCTCAAGCGTCCCTCAAGCGTCCCTCAAGCGTCCCTCAAGCGTCCCTCAAGCGTCCCTCAAGCGTCCCTCAAGCGTCCCTCAAGCGTCCCTCAACCGTCCCTCAACCTTCCCTCAACCTTCCCTCAACCTTCCCTCAAGCGTCCCTCAAGCGTCCCTTGGAAGGGAAGGTCGAGGGACGCTTGCGGGACGCTTGAGGGAAGGTTGAGGGAAGGTTGAGGGAAGGTTGAGGGAAGGTTGAGGGACGGTTGAGGGACGCTTGAGGGAAGGTTGAGGGAAGGTTGAGGGACGCTTGAGGGACGCTTGAGGGAAGCTTGAGGGACGCTTGCGGGAAGGTTGAGGGAAGGTTAAGGGACGCTTGAGGGACGCTTGAGGGACGCTTGAGGGACGCTTGAGGGACGCTTGAGGGACGCTTGAGGGACGCTTGAGGGAAGCTTGAGGGTAGCTTGAGGGACGCTTGAGGGACGCCTGAGGGACGCTTGAGGGAAGGTTGAGGGAAGGTTGAGGGAAGGTTGAGGGAAGGTTGAGGGACGGTTGAGGGACGCTTGAGGGAAGGTTGAGGGAAGGTTGAGGGACGCTTGAGGGACGCTTGAGGGAAGCTTGAGGGACGCTTGCGGGAAGGTTGAGGGAAGGTTAAGGGACTCTTGAGGGAAGGTTGAGGGAAGGTTGAGGGAAGGTTGAGGGAAGGTTGAGGGACGGTTGAGGGACGCTTGAGGGACGCTTGAGGGACGCTTGAGGGACGCTTGAGGGACGCTTGAGGGACGCTTGAGGGACGCTTGAGGGACGCTTGAGGGACGCTTGAGGGACGCTTGAGGGAAGCTTGAGGGACGCTTGAGGGACGCTTGAGGGACGCTTGAGGGAAGGTTGAGGGAAGGTTGAGGGAAGGTTGAGGGAAGGTTGAGGGACGGTTGAGGGACGCTTGAGGGAAGGTTGAGGGAAGGTTGAGGGACGCTTGAGGGACGCTTGAGGGAAGCTTGAGGGACGCTTGCGGGAAGGTTGAGGGAAGGTTAAGGGACGCTTGAGGGACGCTTGAGGGAAGGTTGAGGGAAGGTTGAGGGACGGTTGAGGG
This sequence comes from Thecophora atra, assembly GCA_937620795.1. Taxonomy (NCBI): domain Eukaryota; kingdom Metazoa; phylum Arthropoda; class Insecta; order Diptera; family Conopidae; genus Thecophora; species Thecophora atra. Next base: position 72,347,982 of record OW569397.1, read on the forward strand.
ACGCTTAAGGGACGCTTGAGGGTTGAGGGAAGGTCGAGGGACGCTTGAGGGACGCGTGAGGGAAGGTTGAGGGAAGGTTGAGGGAAGGTTGAGGGAAGCTTGAGGGACGCTTGAGGGACGCTTGAGGGACGCTTGAGGGACGCTTGAGGGACGCTTGAGGGACGCTTGAGGGACGCTTGAGGGACGCTTGAGGGACGCTTGAGGGACGCTTGAGGGACGCTTGAGGGAAGCTTGAGGGACGCTTGAGGGACGCTTGAGGGAAGGTTGAGGGAAGGTTGAGGGAAGGTTGAGGGAAGGTTGAGGGAAGGTTGAGGGACGGTTGAGGCACGCTTGAGGGACGCTTGAGGGACGCTTGAGGGATGCTTGAGGGACGCTTGAGGGACGCTTGAGGGACGCTTGAGGGAAGGTTGAGGGAAGCTTGAGGGACGCTTGAGGGACGCTTGAGGGACGCTTGAGGGACGCTTGAGGGACGCTTGAGGGACGCTTAAGGGAAGCTTGAGGGAAGCTTGAGGGACATTGAGGGACGCTTGAGGGAAGGTTGAGGGACGCTTGAGGGAAGCTTGAGGGACGCTTGAGGGTCGGTTGAGGGAAGGTTGATGGAAGGTTGAGGGACGGTTTGGGAAAGGTCTTAAAATGAGGAACAACCGCGCTTTATAACTTTTTCGTGCCACTGTTATAGTTTAGGCGCAGTACTTGAATGAGTGTATTTGTATATAGCGAAAAACACGCCCCACTCCTTTCAGTCATATCTCGAGTTCTAGACAACCGATCGCGCCAAGACAGGTATCAAGTTAAAAGCCTTTAAATGGGGAGCAACCGCGCTCTATATAATTTTCGTGCCACTTCTATAGGTTAGGCGCAGTACTTGAAGGAGTGTATTTCTATAGAGCGAAAAACACTCCCCACTCCTCTCAGTCATATCTTTAGTTCTGGCCAACTGATCGCGCCAAGTCAGTTATTAAATGAAAGGTCTTTAAATGAGGAACAACCGCGCTTTATAACTTTTTCGTGCCACTGTTATAGTTTAGGCGCAGTACTTGAATGAGAGTATTTGTATAGAGTGAAAAACACGCCCCACTCCTTTCAGTCATATCTCGAGTTCTAGACAACCGATCGCGCCAAGACAGGTATCAAGTTAAAAGCCTTTAAATGGGGAGCAACCGCGCTCTATATAATTTTCGTGCCACTTCTATAGGTTAGGCGCAGTACTTGAAGGAGTGTATTTGTATAGAGCGAAAAACACTCCTCTCAGTCATATCTTTAGTTCTGGCCAACTGATCGCGCCAAGTCAGTTATTAAATGAAAGGTCTTTAAATGAGAAATTACCGCGCTCTATACCATTTTCGTTTCACTTCTATAGTTTATGCGCAGTACTTGAAGGAGCCTATTTGTATAGAGCGAAAAACACTCCCCAGTCCTTTCAGTCATATCTCGAGTTCTAGACAACCGATCGCGCCAAGACAGGTATCAAGTTAAAAGCCTTTAAATGCGGAACAACCGCGCTATATATCATTTTCGTGCCATTTCTATAGTTTAGGCGCAGTACTTGAATGAGCGTATTTGTATAGAGAGAAAAACACTCCGCACTCCTTTCAGTCATATCTCGAGTTCTAGACAACCGATCGCGCCAAGACAGGTATCAAGTTAAAAGCCTTTAAATGGGGAACAACCGCGCTATATATCATTTTCGTGCCATTTCTATAGTTTAGGCGCAGTACTTGAATAAGCGTATTTGTATAGAGAGAAAAACACTCCGCACTCCTTTCAGTCATATCTCGAGTTTTAGCCAACACTCAACCTTCCCTCAACCTTCCCTCAACCGTCCCTCAAACGTCCCTCAAACGTCCCTCAAAAGTCTCTCAACCCTCCCTCAACCGTCCCTCAAAAGTTCCTTAACCGTGTCTCAACCTTCCCTCAACCTTCCCTCAACCTTCCCTCAACCTTCCCCCAACCTTCCCTCAACCTTCCCCCAACCTTCCCTCAAACGTCCCTCAACCGTCCCTCAACCGACCCTCAACCGTCCCTCAAACATCCCTTAACCGTCCCTCAACCTTCCCTGAACCTTCCCTCAACCTTCCCTCAACCATCCCTCAAGCGTCCCTCAAGCGTCCCTCAACCGTCCCTCAACCTTCCCTCAACCTTCCCTCAACCTTCCCTCAAGCGTCCCTCAAGCTTCCCTCAAGCTTCCCTCAAGCGTCCCTCAAGCGTCCCTCAACCGTCCCTCAACCGTCCCTCAACCGTCCCTCAACCTTCCCTCAACCTTCCCTCAACCTTCCCTCAAGCGTCCCTCAAGCGTCCATCAAGCGTCCCTCAAGCTTCCCTCAAGCGTCCCTCAAGCGTCCCTCAAGCGTCCCTCAAGCGTCCCTCAAGCGTCCCTCAAGCGTCCCTCAAGCTTCCCTCAAGCGTCCCTCAAGCGTCCCTCAAGCGTCCCTCAAGCGTTTCTCAACCGTCCCTCAACCTTCCCTCAACCTTCCCTCAACCTTCCCTCAAGCGTCCCTCAAGCGTCCCTCAAGCGTCCCTCAACCTTCCCTCAAGCGTCCCTCAAGCGTCCCTCAAGCGTCCCTCAATCGTCCCTCAAGCTTCCCTTAAGCGTCCCTTAAGCGTCCCTCAAGCGTCCCTCAAGCGTTCCTCAATCGTCCCTCAAGCTTCCCTTAAGCGTCCCTCAAGCGTCGCTCAAGCGTCCCTCAAGCGTCGCTCAAGCGTCCCTCAACCTTCCCTCAACCTTCCCTCAACCTTCCCTCAAGCGTCCCTCAAGCTTCCCTCAAGCGTCCCTCAAGCTTCCCTCAAGCGTCCCTCAAGCGTCCCTTAACCTTCCCTCAAGCGTCCCTCAAGCGTCCCTCAAGCGTTCCTCAATCGTCCCTCAAGCTTCCCTTAAGCGTCCCTCAACCTTCCCTCAACCTTCCCTTAAGCGTCCCTCAAGCGTCGCTCAAGCGTCCCTCAAGCGTCGCTCAAGCGTCCCTCAAGCGTCCCTCAAGCGTCCCTTAACCGTCCCTCGGTTGAGGGACGCTTGCGGGAAGGTTGAGGGAAGGTTAAGGGACGCTTGAGGGACGCTTGAGGGAAGCTTGAGGGACGCTTGAGGGAAGGTTGAGGGAAGGTTGAGGGAAGGTTGAGGGACGCTTGAGCGACGCTTGAGGGACGCTTGAGCGACGCTTGAGGGACGCTTAAGGGAAGCTTGAGGGACGATTGAGGAACGCTTGAGGGACGCTTGAGGGACGCTTGAGGGACGCTTGAGGGACGCTTGAGGGAAGCTTGAGGGACGCTTGAGGGACGCTTGAGGGACGCTTGAGGGAAGGTTGAGGGAAGGTTGAGGGAAGGTTGAGGGAAGGTTGAGGGAAGGTTGAGGGACGGTTGAGGGACGGTTGAGGGACGCTTGAGGGACGCTTGAGGGACGCTTGAGGGACGCTTGAGGGACGCTTGAGGGACGCTTGAGGGACGCTTGAGGGACGCTTGAGGGACGCTTGAGGGACGCTTGAGGGAAGGTTGAGGGAAGCTTGAGGGACGCTTGAGGGACGCTTGAGGGACGCTTGAGGGACGCTTGAGGGACGCTTGAGGGACGCTTGAGGGACGCTTGAGGGACGCTTGAGGGACGCTTGAGGGAAGCTTGAGGGAAGCTTGAGGGACATTGAGGGACGCTTGAGGGAAGGTTGAGGGAAGCTTGAGGGACGCTTGAGGGACGCTTGAGGGAAGCTTGAGGGACGCTTGAGGGACGCTTGAGGGACGCTTGAGGGACGCTTGAGGGACGCTTGAGGGACGCTTGAGGGACGCTTGAGGGACGCTTGAGGGACGCTTGAGGGACGCTTGAGGGACGCTTGAGGGTCGGTTGAGGGAAGGTTGATGGAAGGTTGAGGGACGGTTTGGGAAAGGTCTTAAAATGAGGAACAACCGCGCTTTATAAATTTTTCGTGCCACTGTTATAGTTTAGGCGCAGTACTTGAATGAGTGTATTTGTATAGAGCGAAAAACACGCCCCACTCCTTTCAGTCATATCTCGAGTTCTAGACAACCGATCGCGCCAAGACAGGTATCAAGTTAAAAGCCTTTAAATGGGGAGCAACCGCGCTCTATATAATTTTCGTGCCACTTCTATAGGTTAGGCGCAGTACTTGAAAGAGTGTATTTGTATAGAGCGAAAAACACTCCCCACTCCTCTCAGTCATATCTTTAGTTCTGGCCAACTGATCGCGCCAAGTCAGTTATTAAATGAAAGGTCTTTAAATGAGGAACAACCGCGGTCTATATCATTTTCGTTTCACTTCTATAGTTTATGCGCAGTACTTGAAGGAGCGTATTTGTATAGAGCGAAAAACACTCCCCAGTCCTTTCAGTCATATCTCGAGTTCTGGCCAACCGAACGCGCCAAGACATGTATCATCTGAAAGGTCTTTAAATGGGAAACAACAGCGCTCTATATCATTTTCGTCTCACTTCTATAGTTTAGGCGCAGTACTTGAAAGAGTGTATTTGTATAGAGCGAAAAACACTCCCCAGTCCTTTCAGTCATATCTCGAGTTCTAGACAACCGATCGCGCCAAGACAGGTATCAAGTTAAAAGCCTTTAAATGGGGAACAACCGCGCTATATATCATTTTCGTGTCATTTCTATAGTTTAGGCGCAGTACTTGAATGAGCGCATTTGTATAGAGAGAAAAACACTACGCACTCCTTTCAGTCATATCTCGAGTTCTAGCCAACCCTCAACCTTCCCTCAACCGTACCTCAAACGTCCCTCAAACGTCCCTCAAAAGTCTCTCAACCCTCCCTCAACCCTCCCTCAACCGTCCCTCAAACGTTCCTTAACCGTGTCTCAACCTTCCCTCAACCTTCCCTCAACCTTCCCTCAACGTTCCCCCAACCTTCCCTCAACCTTCCCCCAACCTTCCCTCAAACGTCCCTCAACCGTCCCTCAACCGACCCTCAACCGTCCCTCAAACGTCCCTCAACCGTCCCTCAACCTTCCCTGAACCTTCCCTCAACCTTCCCTCAACCTTCCCTCAACCGTTCCTCAACCGACCCTTGACCGTCCCTCAACCGTCCCTCAAACGTCCCTCAACCTTCCCTCAACCTTCCCTCAACCTTCCCTCAACCTTCCCTCAAGCGTCCCTCAAGCGTCCCTCAAGCGTCCCTCAAGCGTCCCTCAAGCTTCCCTCAAGCGTCCCTCAAGCGTCCCTCAAGCGTCCCTCAAGCGTCCCTCAAGCGTCCCTCAAGCGTCCCTCAAGCGTCCCTCAAGCGTCCCTCAAGCGTCCCTCAAGCGTCCCTCAAGCGTCCCTCAAGCGTCCCTCAAGCGTCGCTCAAGCGTCGCTCAAGCGTCCCTCAACCTTCTCTCAACCTTCCCTCAAGCGTCCCTCAAGCGTCCCTCAAACTTCCCTCAAGCTTCCCTAAACCGTCCCTCAAGCGTCCCTCAAGCGTCCCTCAAGCGTCCCTCAAGCGTCCCTCAAGCGTCCCTCAAGCGTCCCTCAAGCGTCCCTCAAGCGTCCCTCAAGCGACCCTCAAGCGCCCCTCAAGCGTCCATCAAGCATCCCTCAAGCGTCCCTTAAGCGTCCCTCAAGCGTCCCTCAAGCGTCCCTCAAGCGTCCCTCAAGCGTTGAGGGAAGGTTGAGGGAAGGTTGAGGAAAGGTTGAGGGAAGGTTGAGGGAAGGTTGAGGGAAGGTTGAGGGAAGGTTAAGGGAAGGTTGAGGGAAGGTTGAGGGACGGTTGAGGGTCGGTTAAGGGAAGGTTGAGGAAGGGTTGAGGGACGGTTGGCGAAAGGTCTTAAAATGCGGAACAACCGCGCTTTATAACTTTTTCGTGCCAGTGTTATAGTTTAGGCGCAGTACTTGAATGAGTGTATTTGTATAGAGCGAAAAACACGCCCCACTCCTTTCAGTCATATCTCGAGTTCTAGACAACCGATCGCGCCAAGACAGGTATCAAGTTAAAAGCCTTTAAATGGGGAGCAACCGCGCTCTATATAATTTTCGTGCCACTTCTATAGGTTAGGCGCAGTACTTGAATGAGCGCATTTGTATAGAGAGAAAAACACTACGCACTCCTTTCAGTCATATCTCGAGTTCTAGCCAACCGATCGCGCCAAGACAGGTATCAAGTTAAAAGCCTTTAAATGGGGAGCAACCGCGCTCTATATAATTTTCGTGCCACTTCTATAGGTTAGGCGCAGTACTTGAAGGAGTGTATTTGTATAGAGCGAAAAACACTCCTCTCAGTCATATCTTTAGTTCTGGCCAACTGATCGCGCCAAGTCAGTTATTAAATGAAAGGTCTTTAAATGAGAAATTACCGCGCTCTATATCATTTTCGTTTCACTTCTATAGTTTATGCGCAGTACTTGAAGGAGCGTATTTGTATAGAGCGAAAAACACTCCCCAGTCCTTTCAGTCATATCTCGAGTTCTGGCCAACCGAACGCGCCAAGACATGTATCATCTGAAAGGTCTTTAAATGGGAAACAACAGCGCTCTATATCATTTTCGTCTCACTTCTATAGTTTAGGCGCAGTACTTGAAAGAGTGTATTTGTATAGAGCGAAAAACACTCCCCAGTCCTTTCAGTCATATCTCGAGTTCTAGACAACCGATCGCGCCAAGACAGGTATCAAGTTAAAAGCCTTTAAATGGGGAACAACCGCGCTATATATCATTTTCGTGTCATTTCTATAGTTTAGGCGCAGTACTTGAATGAGCGCATTTGTATAGAGAGAAAAACACTACGCACTCCTTTCAGTCATATCTCGAGTTCTAGCCAACCCTCAACCTTCCCTCAACCGTACCTCAAACGTCCCTCAAACGTCCCTCAAAAGTCTCTCAACCCTCCCTCAACCCTCCCTCAACCGTCCCTCAAACGTTCCTTAACCGTGTCTCAACCTTCCCTCAACCTTCCCTCAACCTTCCCTCAACGTTCCCCCAACCTTCCCTCAACCTTCCCCCAACCTTCCCTCAAACGTCCCTCAACCGTCCCTCAACCGACCCTCAACCGTCCCTCAAACGTCCCTCAACCGTCCCTCAACCTTCCCTGAACCTTCCCTCAACCTTCCCTCAACCTTCCCTCAACCGTTCCTCAACCGACCCTTGACCGTCCCTCAACCGTCCCTCAAACGTCCCTCAACCTTCCCTCAACCTTCCCTCAACCTTCCCTCAACCTTCCCTCAAGCGTCCCTCAAGCGTCCCTCAAGCGTCCCTCAAGCGTCCCTCAAGCTTCCCTCAAGCGTCCCTCAAGCGTCCCTCAAGCGTCCCTCAAGCGTCCCTCAAGCGTCCCTCAAGCGTCCCTCAAGCGTCCCTCAAGCGTCCCTCAAGCGTCCCTCAAGCGTCCCTCAAGCGTCCCTCAAGCGTCCCTCAAGCGTCCCTCAAGCGTCCCTCAAGCGTCCCTTAGGCGTCGCTCAAGCGTCGCTCAAGCGTCCCTCAACCTTCTCTCAACCTTCCCTCAAGCGTCCCTCAAGCGTCCCTCAAACTTCCCTCAAGCTTCCCTAAACCGTCCCTCAAGCGTCCCTCAAGCGTCCCTCAAGCGTCCCTCAAGCGTCCCTCAAGCGTCCCTCAAGCGTCCCTCAAGCGTCCCTCAAGCGACCCTCAAGCGCCCCTCAAGCGTCCATCAAGCATCCCTCAAGCGTCCCTTAAGCGTCCCTCAAGCGTCCCTCAAGCGTCCCTCAAGCGTCCCTCAAGCGTCCCTCAAGCGTTGAGGGAAGGTTGAGGGAAGGTTGAGGAAAGGTTGAGGGAAGGTTGAGGGAAGGTTGAGGGAAGGTTGAGGGAAGGTTAAGGGAAGGTTGAGGGAAGGTTGAGGGACGGTTGAGGGTCGGTTAAGGGAAGGTTGAGGAAGGGTTGAGGGACGGTTGGCGAAAGGTCTTAAAATGCGGAACAACCGCGCTTTATAACTTTTTCGTGCCAGTGTTATAGTTTAGGCGCAGTACTTGAATGAGTGTATTTGTATAGAGCGAAAAACACGCCCCACTCCTTTCAGTCATATCTCGAGTTCTAGACAACCGATCGCGCCAAGACAGGTATCAAGTTAAAAGCCTTTAAATGGGGAGCAACCGCGCTCTATATAATTTTCGTGCCACTTCTATAGGTTAGGCGCAGTACTTGAAGGAGTGTATTTGTATAGAGCGAAAAACACTCCTCTCAGTCATATCTTTAGTTCTGGCCAACTGATCGCGCCAAGTCAGTTATTAAATGAAAGGTCTTTAAATGAGAAATTACCGCGCTCTATATCATTTTCGTTTCACTTCTATAGTTTATGCGCAGTACTTGAAGGAGCGTATTTGTATAGAGCGAAAAACACTCCCCAGTCCTTTCAGTCATATCTCGAGTTCTGGCCAACCGAACGCGCCAAGACATGTATCATCTGAAAGGTCTTTAAATGGGGAACAACAGCGCTCTATATCATTTTCGTGTCACTTCTATAGTTTAGGCGCAGTACTTGAAAGAGTGTATTTGTATAGAGCGAAAAACACTCCCCAGTCCTTTCAGTCATATCTCGAGTTCTAGACAACCGATCGCGCCAAGACAGGTATCAAGTTAAAAGCCTTTAAATGGGGAGCAACCGCGCTCTATATAATTTTCGTGCCACTTCTATAGGTTAGGCGCAGTACTTGAAGGAGTGTATTTGTATAGAGCGAAAAACACTCCTCTCAGTCATATCTTTAGTTCTGGCCAACTGATCGCGCCAAGTCAGTTATTAAATGAAAGGTCTTTAAATGAGAAATTACCGCGCTCTATATCATTTTCGTTTCACTTCTATAGTTTATGCGCAGTACTTGAAGGAGCGTATTTGTATAGAGCGAAAAACACTCCCCAGTCCTTTCAGTCATATCTCGAGTTCTGGCCAACCGAACGCGCCAAGACATGTATCATCTGAAAGGTCTTTAAATGGGGAACAACCGCGCTATATATCATTTTCGTGCCATTTCTATAGTTTAGGCGCAGTACTTGAATGAGCGTATTTGTATAGAGAGAAAAACACTCCGCACTCCTTTCAGTCATATCTCGAGTTCTAGCCAACCCTCAACCTTCCCTCAACCTTCCCTCAACCGTCCCTCAAACGTCCCTCAAACGTCCCTCAAACGTCCCTCAAACGTCCCTCAAACGTCCCTCAAAAGTCCTCTCAACCCTCCCTCAACCGTCCCTCAAACGTTCCTTAACCGTGTCTCAACCTTCCCTCAACCTTCCCTCAACCTTCCCTCAACCTTCCCTCAACCTTCCCCCAACCTTCCCTCAACCTCCCCCCAACCTTCCCTCAAACGTCCCTCAACCGTCCCTCAACCGACCCTCAACCGTCCCTTAACCTTCCCTGAACCTTCCCTCAACCTTCCCTCAACCTTCTCTCAAGCGTCCCTCAAGCGTCCCTCAACCGTCCCTCAACCTTCCCTCAACCTTCCCTCAACCTTCCCTCAACCTTCCCTCAACCTTCCCTCAAGCGTCCCTCAAGCGTCCCTCAAGCGTCCCTCAAGCGTCCCTCAAGCGTCCCTCAAGCGTCCCTCAAGCGTCCCTCAAGCGTCCCTCAAGCGTCCCTCAAGCGTCCCTCAAACTTCCCTCAAGCGTCCCTCAAGCGTCCCTCAAGCGTCCCGCAAGCGTCCCTCAAGCGTCCCTCAAGCGTCCCTCAAGCGTCCCTCAAGCGTCCCTCAAGCGTCCCTCAAGCGTCCCTCAAGCGTCCCTCAAGCGTCCCTCAAGCGTCCCTCAAGCGTCCCTCAAGCGTCCCTCAAGCGTCCCTCAAGCGTCCCTCAAGCGTCCCTCAAGCGTCCCTCAAGCGTCCCTCAAGCGTCCCTCAAGCGTCCCTCAAGCGTCCCTCAAGCGTCCCTCAAGCGTCCCTCAAGCGTCCCTCAAGCGTCCCTCAAGCGTCCCTCAAGCTTCCCTCAAGCGTCCCTCAAGCGTCCCTCAAGCGTCCCTCAAGCTTCCCTCAAGCGTCCCTCAAGCGTCCCTCAACCTTCCCTCAACCTTCCCTCAACCTTCCCTCAAGCGTCCCTCAAGCGTCCCTTAACCTTCCCGCAAGCGTCCCTCAAGCTTCCCTCAAGCGTCCCTCAAGCGTCCCTCAAGCGTCCCTCAACCTTCCCTCAAGCGTCCCTCAAGCGTCCCTTAACCTTCCCGCAAGCGTCCCTCAAGCTTCCCTCAAGCGTCCCTCAAGCGTCCCTCAAGCGTCCCTCAACCTTCCCTCAAGCGTCCCTCAAGCGTCCCTCAAGCGTCCCTCAAGCTTCCCTCAAGCGTCCCTCAAGCGTCCCTCAAGCGTCCCTCAAGCTTCCCTCAAGCGTCCCTCAAGCGTCCCTCAAGCGTCCCTCAAGCGTCCATCAAGCGTCCCTCAAGCTTCCCTCAAGCGTCCCTCAAGCGTCCCTCAAGCGTCCCTCAAGCGTCCCTCAAGCGTCCCTCAAGCGTCCCTCAAGCGTCCCTCAAGCGTCCCTCAAGCGTTG